>CM060919.1:185398320-186640820 GCA_030737875.1 Allium sativum
GCTTGTGACTTGCGATTCATAGGTTGATGCCACACATATCAAAATGTGCCCAAGCGAATACATCGAGGTTGGACCTTAACAAATCCACATGTTCTTACTTTATTGCTGGGTGGAGTTGTGATCCAATCTTCAAGACCCAAGTTGGGTGAATAGGGTTGATTGGAACATCATGGTTGGCTCCACCAGAGTAGCCCTTTGGGAATTGGTTTCTTCGTCTTCCTTTGGATCGAGGTCTTCAGAAACATAGCTGTGGCGTCTGATCCAAGACCCAGACTCTAGTGGTTGCTATGCACTGGCGGTTTTGGCATAGTGAATCGATGCTGCATTTTGGCCCTTCTCCTTATGAACGACATCTTTCCATTCTGCGAGGTAGCATGCTCTTGGGGTGGCTTGGTTGCCCTTGATGGTTGTGATCCCATTCTCAGTTGAAAACTCCATGAGAAAGGACTATGGGCCATGCATATTCAAAATTCTACAAGGAAAGAATGTCGTAGAAAAACGTTGTAGGGAGAAGTGACATCGATAACTGCAGAAGTAAGGATCCAGACCCTGCTGTGATCCCCATCTTCAAACTCGACCGATAAGTCTACCATATCCACTAGCGAGTTGGAGGAACCATTGAAGCCATGGACTGTTGTGTGGCAAGGCTTCAGGTCTTTGGCCTCAAGTTTCATTTGTGTTGATTCGCAAGTTTTTGATTCACGATAAAAAAGAAAAGAAGATCTAAGGAAGAGTGATTTAGTATGATTATTTTATTTGTGTTTTAGTTGTGTTAAAATTTGTTAAAATCTATTCTCAAATATCACAAAACAATCAAGCATAAAAACACAAACATATACATATATACATACATACATACATACATACATACATATTGGTACACAGTCACTGAATTGTGCATTTTGGCACAAACCAGTCGACTGGTGAAAAATCCACCAGTCGACTGGTATGCATAAAAATGCATAACCCAGTGTATTTGCGTTCCAATATATGCATATATACATGTTTTTTCAAATACTAGTTGACTGGTCATTTTTCGTCAATCAATTGGTCCGAATCTAATGGTAATATTTCTGAAAAGACATCTTCTTTCGTGAGGAGCTATGATCCATTTTTAGCAGAAATGGTTACTTCTTTTCAATGAAACTTTTCATGAATGATTACCACTCTTCGAATTTTATTTATGTATCACAAACTTCACATTCCAACTCACCGATACTTGATCTAATTTCTGATCTTATTTTCTATCCTCTCTTGCATTCTAAAAGTATTCAAAAACATTTTGTTGCTTTGAATCATTGATTCTATTTCATACTTATTGATTCAATAGCAATTTACTTTCTTTAAAATCTTCACAAACATATCAAATATCCGAGGATAAGATTATAGGGAAGGAGTACTAAAATCATGACTAATCAATGTTACTTAGAACATATTCAAAAGCCAAAGCTTGTGTTGTATTGCTGATGTCATGTTCGGTTGCTAAGGTATGCTGTTGAAGTCCTATTTGGTTACTCAGGCGTGGAATCCCATTCGGTTTCTCGGGTGTGTTGTTAACCTATTCCTCCGAGTGAAGTGCATGCATTGCTAGTGAAATTCCAGAAGGAGTCTGGGACTAGACGTAGGATGGTGCTCCGAACCAGTATAAAAATCTCAAATATCATTCACTTTATTTACCACTTTTATTTTCTTATCTATGATATCTTTATATTTAGTTTATAAGTACTTAATATCACATTATCAACACTTCCTCTTAATTAGTATATATTCCATATTACTCTATCCTACTCTAGCACTCTTTTCAATTTGGTCGTTGGCCGACTTGTAGATGACATTGACGGAGCTCCCCATGTCTATGAGGATTTTTCAGATGTAGGCAGGCCTTACCTGTGTAGGAAAGACGAGAGAAATAATGGATGGATTCTTTATTCTAAAAGAATCCTTCTCGTAGAAAACTATATGGTCACACATAGTCTTCTGAAGCATTGCTAGGACAGATTCGTATTGGGTGGAGCACGCTTCCAAGTCAGTATGATTAATAGAGTTGGCGTATTCCTCCATGCGCCAGAAGCTTTCATTTTCGGGGTGAGGTCTGCCTTGGATAGTGTTAATCATGATACCTGGGAAAGTAGGTCTTAGATTGAATGACTATGGGGAAGCTTGAGCTGGAGGAAGTGTAGGGGTTGAAGGGCCCGCGTTTATTTCTTAGGAACATGGTTCTGAACATACTTCTCTAGGTGCTTCTCTCGGATGAGCTTCTCGATTGCATCCTTGAGGTGATGACAGACATTTATATCATGGTCGAACATGTTGTGGAATGTGTAGTATTTGCCAAAGATCTTCTCCCGGTCTGTAGATCTCTAGAGTTCGTCTTCTTGTACTGGATATTATTATAGGTCTCTAAATAGATTGTCCCCAGCTTTCCATTGAATGGATTGTAGACCTTGTAAGTTGGGTAGCGGTTGCGCTTTTTCTGATCTCCAGGCAACTAGTTGATGCAGCTGCCTGACATGCTGTTTTTAGGCTTGGGCCTGAGTGGAGTTGTCCCTTTATCCTTGTTGGAAGATTTCCCGACTATTTTTCCCTTGACGTTGTCCCAAACAGTGCTCGGGTATGTGTTGAGAGGATGGCCTGTCTGAGCTTCCCTATTGCTGCGCACTTCTTCTTGGCACAAAAACTGATTACCCTTTTCATAGAAAGTTTCCAATGTTCTAGGTCGCTTTCGGTCGATCTAAGCTCCAAATTCAGGTTCAGGAAGAATGCTCTTATCAAGATGAATCAAGACAATGCGAAGTTCTGGATCTTCGACTCTTGCCATGGCATTGTTGAAGCATTCAAGGTAACTCTTGAGATTTCCGCCGTGCCCTGGTATAGTGTTGAGAGAGTTAGTGTATCCTTCAGCTCGCAGCATGCATTCGAAATTGTCTGACTAGATCAGAAACAAGCTGGTCAAAGGTATAAATGGATCTTGCTCGAAATCAAGAAATCCTGAGTAAATCGGCACCTTCTAAGAAATTTTGGAAACACTTGCATTTGACTGTGTCGGGGTGCAAATTGAGCCCATATGACGCTCGTAACAGTTCTAGAAGTTATGGGGATCGATCTTCTCTGAGTAAGCCATTAGTTGGGGCATACCGATGTGTCGAGGCCATTCGACAACGTGGATGGTCGGAGTAAAGGGGTTACACCTCGTATTGGTTTCCCAAATGTTGGCGGCGTTCCTCTGCGTTTCTCTCAATGATCCTTTGGACCATATCAGTGAGAATCACGAGCTGAACCTTTGTTGGATTCCAGCGGTCATGGTCCAGCTTGGGAGTTTGGGGCCGTGGGCGCCTTCCTTGATGAACATTAGCATTATCTTCAACCATGTTTTCAACCTCGACTCCATGATTCTATTGAGGTTCAGAATTACTCTATCCTACTCTAGCGCTCTTTTTATTTGGTAGTAGATGTGACGGCAAGGAATTTCGCTCGGTCCGAACCAGTCGCTAAACCGATCCAGGCCGTTCGAAACGCCCTATCGTTTGAGAACACGACAAAACAGAACGCATACAGAAGAACATTTCATTGTATATTACAACAATGCATCAGATTACAAGAATATACAGAGTATAAATGAATATTACACAGAAATATCAGAGATTTAAATTACATTTAAATACATAGCAGCGGAAAATAATACAATACACAACTAGAGGAGATATACGGATACAAAGCTTTCCGGATATCGTTCCAGCTGTAAACCAGGATCCTGTGAATATAAATCTGCAAAACCAAAACTACTAGCTGCCCGTGTCAAAATAAGGGCACCCAGAGTTTAGGTTAAAACAATAAACTCCAGGTCAGTCATGTGACTGGTGTGAGAACTAAAACAGTTATTGATCTTTATTTTAAATCATTAGGTAAATCAAGGGACCACGCCGTATAACACGGAACGGGTTTCCTCCCAAGAATACCAGTGCATAAAACAAACAGCGCAATGCTAAATAAAGAAAAATGAAGCTGTTATAAGACCCAGGTCCTATCACACAATGCAACGCAAGCCGGGGGATAGGGTTTTCCCTTATAACAGCCAAAGAATGCTTGATACGTTTAAAACAAATCATTTGATACTACTATAAGTGCATAGTGTATAAAACAACTTCAAATCATAAGTATCAATCATAGGCGGCATGAGCGTCCCATGCCACTATGTCGCCATATATAGGTTTACAAATAAAACCGCAAAGTCACGTATTTGGAAATTGGATTTCCATCTATGAACCGAGGCAAAAGATAGTCCTCAACCGATTCGAGACGCTCTAGCCCGTGTCTCAGGAATAGCCGCAACTGCCCCTTGGATCCTCAGGGCCGGTCCACACGGAGTGGATTATTATGCCTGAACAATACGTCTCCCCACCCTATGGGGTGTAAGTCTGGTCCGTCAGCCGACCAGAATGCATTCGGCCGAAACCGATATAACCGAGGCGCCTCGCAACAGCAACAACCACATAAGTCAAACTCGTCAGGGCGTGTAAAACCACTGACGCCACTTCTAGCTAGAAAGAAACGCATGCCCTCCCTGACGTCCTCTCCCGTTTTTGGTTCATACCGGGTGCGAAACTCGCGAAGCAAACGTTACACAATGCTACGCCACAAAGGCCTTGCTTTGATCATCACCACAAGACTTTGCTTTTCAACAGAAGCCTCGATCAATTGCCACTTAGGCATGCCACACAGGCAATTCACTCCATGCGTTTGATATCCATCAATATATAACCCCTGAGCTCGTACGTCTCAGAGAAGGGCGTTAAGCAAGAGAATAAATTCTCCGCCGCCAAACAGATATATATTTAATAGAGATCAATCACACGGACTAAAATCCAATGTCAGGCACACAGTCCATTTACAAGTCCGTTCTGGGTCTGAACGAAACCGGAGGCACCTAGTACCCCGCATATCCATCGATCTCCAAGTACGTCTGGACGATCACCAACTGTTTCCATCTTCTTGGGTGTACAGCCCAATCAAGATCATCAGTAATTACCCAAACGACGTGAAGACCTCCGGTCTTCGACCATCGTCTTCATCTTCGACTTATCGTCGTATCAGTTATTCAGAATGGGATAAACCCGGTATTTCCGAATAACTCGCGTATATTTTATAAAAGTGTTGCACAAACACAACATACGCCTCATTCCAATTCATCAGTCACTAACCGTAAATTAATCAAGAGAATAATTTCCCAAATATTAACCCCGAAGGCCGAAACCAACATCAGATCAATATCCAGAAAACCATTCTGCTTGGCCAACCGACAGTTAGTTTCTAAATTTCACATTCATAGGGAAATGTTCCCATTAATTTTATCCAAGATAAATTCTTTGAATTTATTCTTTATTCTATTTTCGAATATCAATTCAAACTAGTCGGGATTAACGAAACTTACCGAAGTAATCATTTGTTTTAATTTCCCAATCCCAACCTATTTATCCCATGAAGTAAAACTGGTAATACTTCATATCTAACACCACAGTGTTATCGGTAAATTCAATTAGCATTTCACGTTCAAATCTAATTAAAGATTTAACTATCGCCTGGAGCAAAACTGGTGATACTCCATTTCGATTATTTCAATCTAATTAAAGATTCATTAAAACTCCACTTAGTTTTAATCTGTGACTGGGTTAAAGAATCAGTGTCATTTAAAACACGGTTCACGATAAACCCAAAATCACATCACATTTCAATCAGTCCCTAATTGTAAATTAGCAAGTGAGCAATTCCCTAAGTATTAATCCCGAAGGCCGAAACCAACATCAGATCAATGCCTCGGAAACTATTCAACTTAACTAATCTCCAGTTAGTTTCTAATTTTCTTAACTCCTTTAGGTCTAAGAACTGTATTATTGAAGATACCGTTCACGACAACCCAAAATCACATTTCATCAATGATCGGGTTAAAGAACGAGTGTTATTTAAAACACTATCCACGATAAACCCAAAAATCAATATCGATTCAATTCCAATTAAATATTATTTAATTGGTACACTTCATTAAATCTAAATAAAAAGATTTAATCTTTTCTCAACTGGGTTCAAGAACAGTGTTAGTGAAGACACCATTCACGACAAACCCAAATCACATTTGATATTAAATACAAGGCTCTGAATAGAAAATATCCCGGCTTATATTCAATATCAAATTCTACGATTAACAAATGTCGTATTGGAAATAACGATATAAATATATATCTTTCAAATTTCCATAACAACATCTGTATAATCACGAATTCCAACATCGAAATATTCCGAAGACAATTTCGATTCAAATCCACTCCAATGCAATCATTGGAAATTTTGGTATTTTTTAAAACCCTTTTCAAATTCAATTTATTTATTTAAAAATAAATAGAATTATATTTCTAGTTCAAAACTAGTTCATTTCGATAAAAATCTATTTTTATCTTTTCAAATATGGAGTTTTTCATCCCAATTCTTTCTAAATCATTTCTTATGATTTTACACAAATTATTACTATTTTTAATAATTTTATCAAGGCCCGTACAGTCGATTTCCATCAACGGCCATCGAACTGCACTTACAGCGACCTTTTTCGAATTTGATTTGGACATAATTCCAAATCCAACCGTTAGATTTCAAATTTCTAATATTCATTAGAAAGCTCTTTTCGATACGATCCCAACGGTTCCGGTTTTAGGAGAATCCGACGGTCGGATCTCCCGTAATGTCCGTTTGAAATAAATGGTCGAAATTTACGAACTGCCGCGGCGCGGCGCGTTCTATTCAGGCCATTATATTATATATATAATATATATAATATATATTTCGTCGATTTCTATTTAAAACGAATTATATAAATAGTTTTAAATTCGTTTCAAAAGCAATTTCAACTTCCATTTCAATTCAAATCAAAATTGAATTCTTCTTTATAAATTCGTTTTAAAATTCATTTCTATTCAATTCAAATTTCAATTCAATTTGAATTTATTTCAATTCGTTTTCAATTCAATCCATTTCGAAATCGTTTTCAATTCAATTCATTTCGAAACCGTTATATATCGATATAAATATCGTTCACGTCAAAATGGCGTCAAACTAATCAACACGGCTTCATAAATTTCTATTTCCAAACATTCTATTTCAAATATTTCTTTTTCAAAATAGTTGTTATTATCAAAAATATTTCGTTCAACACATGACCAATCTCAATGAATGAGTACTGTCAACACATGAACTTTTATTTTATATCGATAAAGGTGCAAATTTTATTACTAAAATATTTCGTTCAACACATGACCAATCTCAATGAATGAGACTGTCAACACATGAACTTTTATTTTATATTGATATTCTTTATTTTTCAAATTGGAATGAGGCCCAATCAATCATCATATAATATTAATTATATGGATTTTCATACGACGCATGTATATAATAGCATTGAAAATAATCAACCATCAACCAAAGTGCACTACACTGTATAAGCATCAAATATAGATATTCAACGCTTATAACAGCCTGTCAATCAATCGATCGACATATTTAATCAATCAGGATGAGTGAACTTCAAATTTCATCCCAACACCCGTGTAGGGTTTCAAACAATCAAACACATATTTTATTTGTGCAGTTGGGCGATGTGTAAAATTTATCGTCCCAATCAATGTCCTTTAAATAGGTGTACATAAACAAACCGTCCGGTTTGTAAATGAATATTTATTTATTCACATTCACGTTAAAAATTATATTTTTAACGATAAAACATTTTATTTCAACCTATGAATTTCTATTCAATTCATTTATTCAATAAAATGATATTTTTATTTTTCTAACATATTTTAGAAAATTTCGGCGGCATAACGGCACGATACTAGAAACGGGACGAGGCCTAGCCTTATCCCCGGACTAGTGAAGGCCCACGCCATTCACACATCAATCTTAATCAATTTCCAATCCAACCAATCAATCAAATCCCAATCAAATAATCTAACCAACTACACAACCAAACAAACAAGTCCATGGTATGTGGACGGGTGTCGGGTGCTTCTAATAAGCACCGTCTGCATCCTAGTATATATATATATAACTAGAAAAATAGAATTTGAGTGAGAAGTTCTCACCGATAGCTACCCAATCATCTTGACTCTTCTTTGATATAAAGCTTCTTCGTTCTCGCCCTTTTTGTCACCTTCGTTATCCGCTTTCACTACATATGTAAAAATCGAATTTTTACTTCGCTTTTCAATATATAAAAATCACATTTTTAATTCGAAGTTCAATATATAAAAATTCTATTTTTATTTCGAAGTTCAATATATAAAAATCATATTTTTACTTCGAAGTTCAATACATAAAAATCGAATTTTTAAAATATAGATTTCGCCTTTATAAAAATCTCATTTTTATTTCCCTACACATATAAAGATGATATTTTTAATATTCCTATCATGTAAAAATTATATTTTTAATTCTCTACCTAAACAAAAATCATATTTCTACCACTTCTATATAGTAAAGATTATAGTTTTATTACTCTACATAAATAAAAATCATATTTTTATTCTTCCTATGATATAAAAATCATATTTTTATTCTTTACACTATATAAAAATTCAAACTTTCCCTATACAAAAATCACAGTTTTTTTCTATGTCATTTACATAAAAATCACGTTTTTATCTAGGGTATTCATATTCAAAACTGAAAAACAAATCAATGTTTTCATATGTAAAAACTGAAAAGTAAATCAATATTTTCACTCACTGTTAATCGAGCCCGTTCTTCGCTGATGTCAGAATCCTCCTGCGCGCTTCACCAGAGAAGGCCGGAGTTCGATCCACGGCCGGCGAACGGAGCGCCTGAGCCTCCTCCACAATCGTCGTTGTCCACTTCCAGTCCGGAGCTTCGGTTGCGGGGTCAACGCCGTGGGTTCGAGTGTGGGTAGTCGGAGCTGGCGGTTTCAGTGGTGGTGCAGTGGGTTTTAAGGGCTAGGGCTTCTCGATTTGAAGGAGGAGGAGGCGGAGGAAAGGGGAAGCGGGGGGGGCGCGCCTCCTGGCGGCGGTCGATCTCTGGTGGGTCGCGGTGGGAGGACGTGGCGGCTTCCGTCGACTTCGAGAGGTTCTCTCTTTTTTTTTTTCTGTTCGATTTGGGAATGAGAGAAGGGGGGGGGGCAGAGCGGTTAAAAGGGGGGGGGGGGAAAGAAAATTAAATTAATTTTTAATTAATTTATTTAATTTAATTGCAAAAAGTTGACTTTTTCATACGACCTCGAAACGAGGCCCACCGCCTGTCGTCCATAGCGTTTTACCCCCATTCCGAACACAATGGGATATGTATCACAAGCTGATTTGATCGTTTCGATCAGTTTCCTTTGAATTTACATTTAAATCACTAAATTGAATTTTAAACGTACATTTCAAATTACCGGGGTCACATACTAACTCTAAAAATTCTCGAAAAATATTTTCTAGCTTCGTATTGACGATACGGTCCTAACAAAACTAGTTTCGTTGAATTCTGAGACCGTATGAAAAATGGCCAATTTCCAGTCGATTAAAATCAACTGAAACTGGTCAAACGCGTTTTCCTTTGCCACGCTCACATATTGATTCGAAAAATTATGAAACTTGAAATCTAGCAATAATTTGACATCACGGACCCAACAAAACTGGTTTCGTCGAAATCCGAGGTCATTTGCAAAATGACCATTTTTTAAGGGCTTGAATTCCATAGCGACTATTCAGAATTTTCAACTGGACATATCTTTTGATTCCCGCTACGAACTTTTAATTTTCCGGATTCGTTGGAAAGATATTATCAATTAGATCCTATCATTTTTGGTTTCACTAAAATCCGGATTGTTTTGCACTTGGTACATTCAATTGAAGTTTGAAATCGAATTATCGAACTACCGCGCCATTTTCAATTCTATTTATAATTATATATAAATATTTATATTCTAACGACGACGTATATAATATATACATTCCAATTCCATTAAAAATAAATTTTCTCGTCAATATTATTTAAAATGATCTATTTTTAAATATCAAAATTCGCTAAAATTGCCAAAATAAAAATTTTAAACTGGCCCAGAATTTCCGGGTTATTACAGTAGAGCAGGACATCTTATAACCATAAAACAATTATTTGATATCTTGATAATATGGAAAACAACACAAACGCTAGCACAATCAATAACACAAGCTTCACAGAAGGTCAATCTGCTGCACATCCTCCACTTTTTAATGGCATGAACTATAATTATTGGGCTACATGTATGAGAGTTTATATGCTAGCTAATGGATTTGAAATTTGGAATATTACTCAAAGTGGATATACTGTTCCTACTATTAATTATTCCGGCTGGTCAAATTCACAAAAACTTGATGCTACTGCTAATGCTAAATCCGTGAATATGTTGCATTGTGACTTGGATAGAAATGAGTTTAACCGGATTTGTATGTGCAATACTGCAAACGAAATTTGGCAAATGCTCAAAGTTACATACGAAGGAACTAGCAAGATTAAACAAAGCAAGATAACCATGCTTAAAAATCAATTTCATAATTTTAAAATGAATGAAAATGAAACAATTAATGATATGTATTCTATATTTCAGAATATTTATCATTCATTATTGGGCCTCAGAGAAAAATATTCTTATTTTGATATAGTATCAAAAATCCTTAACTCTTTAACAGAAGATTGGGAAAGGAAGGTCTTGGCTATTGGAGAATCTGACGATCTTTTCAGCCATGAAACCCGAAGAGTTAATAGGTAATCTAATGTCGTATGAAGTAAATTTGTAGGCTAAAAAGGTTCATGCATAAGACAAAAATAATTTAGCTTTCCATGCTGAAAAAGATGAATCAGATTCAGATGAAGAAGACTTATCTTTCATTGCTAAAAATTTCAGAAAATTTCTGAAATACAAGAAGGGATTTAAGAACAAGGGAAAGAAAAATCTCAAGAATAATAATAACAACAACAATAATAATAAAGCTGCTCTATCTTCAGATGAAGGTTTCGGTTGCCACCAAAAGGGACATTACCAAAAGTATTGTCCAGAACAGAAGAAAGAACATCACAACAAAAACAAGAAAGAGAAATAAAAGAAATGAGCTTTTTTAGTAACTTGGGATGATTTAGTTCTTCAACCTCTGGAAGTGATAGTGAAAGAGATAATGAATAAGCTAATGTGTGCTTCATTGTTGAAGAAACTATGGTTAGTGATTTTAATTTTAAAGATATGGTAGAGATAAATATGGAAATATTAGAATCTAGAAATAATTTCAAAAGAAAATTCAAACAAGCATACGAGAATCAGAAAAAGGAAGAATTTGAAAGAGATTTGCTGAAAGATGAAAAATAAATATTGGAAGATGAAATTAGAAAACTTCAAGAATTTTGTCTAATGAAAATTCTCAACTTTCCTTATTGAGTCAAGAAATTGAAACTCAAATAGAATAGAACAATATGCCTGCTTCTAAAAATCATGAGTTAAATACTAGGATTAAAATTATAGAATTAGATAACTCTGGTCTTAAAATTAAACTAGATGATATTACTAAAAATTTCACTAATTTTAATATAGGTAGAGATAATTTATCTAAAATTATAGAAAAAACCTACATCTAGTAAAAAAGGGACTAGGATATTTGTAGAAAACTGAAATTTCTAAAACTCCAAGAAAAAGATGTCTAAACCTAGCAAGCCTGTAACACCTTCAATAAGGAAAAAGGTTTCTAAAACTTTTGGTATAAGGGTGCTTAAAATGAATAATTATTTGATTAGGAATAAATAGATTAAAATATTCTTAGAATCTATTCATTATAATAAGAATTATTTTTTTAAAAGTGACATTGGACCCTCTTGGGTTGGGTTTCCTAAGACCTAACTCTTAGGACCTAACGGAGGAAGTCGGTACCAATGTCGTTTCATATTTTTTTGTAGGTCCTGCTCAAGAAAAGAGGAAAATGGATACTCGACAGAGGTTGTTGAAAGCATATGATAAGAGACAAAGAGGTGTTAAAAAATATTTCCTACTCAAGGGGTGGAATTGTCACTTTTCGAGATAATTCCAAAAGATATATCATCGATAAAGGCGACGTGAGCAATTACGGTATATCTAATTTACCTCTTATTACTGATGTTTTGTTAGTTAAGAATTTAAAATATAATTTATTAAGTATTAGCGAGTTATGTGATAAAGGTTTTAAAATATCATTTTTTGAAAATGTAGTATATTTGATAAAAATCAAAATCTTATTTTCAAAGATAATAGAGATAAAAATATTTGTATTTTAAATATGAAAGTCAATAGTAATCCAGATATGTGCTTATTAGCCAAAGACAAAGATCCTTGGTTATGGCACAAGGATTTTGTCACATAAACTTTGAAAATATAAATAAAATTTTGAAAAATGAAATTGTAAAACGTTTACCCAAAATGAATTTAAAACTAAAAATTTGTGCGATGCTTATCAGTTAGGAAAATTAATGAAATCATTATTTAAATCTGAAAAGGTCATTTCAACATTACAACCGTTAGAATTACTACATATGGATTTATTCGAGACAACTCAAATTCAATCTATAAATCATATTAGATATGTGTTTGTAATAGTTGATGATTATTCTAGATATACTTGGATGATATTTTTGAAAAATAAAAGTGATATCTTTGATTATTTTAAAATGTTTGTTAAACAAATTCAAAATTTAAAAGGTTTGAAAATTAATGATATACAGAGTGATCATGGAGGAGAATTCAGAAATGAAAATTTTGATTTGTATTTTAAAAAGAAAGGAATTTTTCATAATTTCTCATTTCCTAGAAACTCAACAACAAAAAGGAGTTGTAGAACGGAAAAAATGAACATTACAAGAATGTGCTAGAACGTTGTTGAATGGAAGTTCACTACTAAGGCATTTCTTGGCAGAAGCAGTTGCAACAACATGTTATGTTTTGAATTGTGTTCCAATTTGACCATTTAGGAAAAGTACTTCATATGAACTTTTTAATGGTAGAAAACCAAATATTTCATATTTTAAAGTTTTCGATTCAAAATGTTTTATTCTGAATACTAAAGATCAGCTTAGTAAATTTTATTTGAAATTCAACGAATTTTTACGATATTCTGATCGAAACAAAGCTCATCGAATTTTTAATAAAAGAACAAATAAAATAGAAGAAACACTTCACATTTCTTTTGATGAATATTATTTTCATAATTCTTATAATACTGAAGTTTTAAAAAATAGAGATTCTCAAGATGAAGATAATATAATTTATAATTATAGAGACAATGAAAACCTTATTCAAAATAATATAAATGAAATATCACTGGAAATCAAGATTATTTTGGAAATAACAATCAAAATGAAAATATGATTGTAGAAAATAATGATGATAATAATGAAAATACTTTTCAAAATAATAATAAAACAAGATCTCCACCAAGAATATCACGAGATCATCTAACTCATAATATTATTGGTAGAAGTCAATTAAATCTAGTAAGCCATGTTGCATTTTTATCCAATATTGAACCCAAAAATCCGAAAGAAGCATCTTCACATGAAAACTTAATTATCACTATGCAAGAAGAATTAAATCAGTTTGAACGCAATAAAGTCTGGGAATTAGTTCAAGACTGAGTGATCAAGCAGTTATAGGTACAAAATGGGTATATAAAAATAAAGCTGACGAGTTAGGAAACAAAACCAGAAATAAAGCAAGACTTGTCGCTCAAGCATACAATCAAGAATAAGAAATAAACTATGAAAAACGTTTGCTCTGGTCACTAGATTAGAAGCAATACGTATCTTATTAACCTATGCCTGCTATCACAATTTTAAATTATATCAAATAGACATAAAAGGTGCATTTTTAAATGGATACATAAAAGAAAAAGTTTATGTTGAATAACCACCTGTGTTTGCACATGAAAAATATCTTGATCATGTTGATAAATTGAAAAAGGCTTTATATAGTTTAAAACAAGCACCTCGTGCTTTGTATGAACGTCTTAAGAATTATTTATTAAGTTCTGGATTTCAAATTAGAAAGTTTGATCAAACCTTATTTATAAAACGAGATAATAAAGATTTTTTGATAATTCAAATCTATGTAGATGATATTATTTTTGTTTCTACAAATGAGAAGTTATGTCAAGAAGTTTCCGAAATTATGACTAGTGAATTTGAAATGTCACATATGGATGAATTGTCATATTTTCTAGGTTTACAAATTAAACAACCTCTTAAAGGTATTTTTATAAATCAAGAAAAATATTGCAATAATTTAATAACACACTTTGGTATGGAAAATACATCAACTGAACTAACACCAATGAGTACAAGAACACACTTTTATAAAGATGAAAATGGTAAATATGTCGATCAAAAATTATACCGTAGTATGATAGGATCGTTATTATATGCTAGTCGACCAGAAGTAATGATGAGTGTTTGTTTATGTGCTCGATTTCAAGCCAATCCCAAAGAACCACACTTACAGAAAGTTAACGTATATTGCGTTATTCAAGGAAAACTAAAGATTTTGGACTTTTCTATCTGAAAGATTGCTCCTTTGAATTAGTTTCGTACAACGATGCTGATTTTGGAGGATCATGGACGGATAGTAAAAGTACAAGTGATACTTGTTATTTTATTAGCAAATCACTAATATCTTGGCTCAGCAACAAACAAAATTGCATTTCACTATCGGTATGTGAAGCTACATATATATCAACAACATTGGCTTGTGTAACACTTAAAGATTTTAATGTAAATTTAAATAAATCAACAATTTAATGTAACAACACAAGTGCAATAGATTTATCTAAAAATCTGGTAAACCATTCGAGAACAAAACATATAGATATAAGACATCACTTCTTACATGATAACGTTGAAAAAGAAATTATAAACTTAGAATTCTTAAACTCTGAAAATCAAATAGCTGATATTTTAACTAAACCGTTACTTGTAAACAAGTTTATTAAATTTAGAAGAGAACTTGGAATTGTTTTTTATATAAAGATTTATAAGTTTTAAGTGCGAAAATGAACATTTCAGAAAAATAAATTTTGTGCATCAATGTCGAACCCAAGTGCTTTCGGAAGTACCTGAATATACTTTCCATTGGGCGGTGTTATGGTTCTTACTTAACATGGGATACGAATTAATATTATATTTTAAGCTACCGTAATCACTAATTTTTAAACTAACTAACTAATTAGCTATTCTTACCTACAGTCAACATTTGAAAATTCCTATAAACCAATCATTTTATACTGCTAATAGTAAAAATTTCAACTATATAAACACTCAAATTTTCATTTTTCAAACACAAGTTCCATATTATTATCTATCAAATTCAAAAGAAAACAAGTTATGTAAAATTCCAACGAGTCATCATCTTCAAAAAATTCTTCAACCAAATCAAATCAGAAACATTCCTATGAATCAATTCAGACTGTTTCTCCTAATATGGAAAAAACAACCGGAAAAAAATAAGGTAATTACTATACCAATTATACATTGGATTCAAAGAAAACTAAATGAAACTTTTCCGTTTCTCCATCAAAGAACTATAAGAATGATGAAATACACCATTATCAACAGCAACAACTTGATTACAATGTGAACTTTATTTCGAGCAAAAGGCGACAACAAGACGATTGAGCTTAATAGAGCAAAAGGCGATCCGAGTATGTGGTAAACAAACGGTACATGAATAACGTCATTATCCACTATCTACCACTTGGAACAAATAACAACTTCTCGGAGCCCATGGAAGAACATGCCAACTCGTGCTTCGTATTGCCCAAATTCTTAGGATATAAATTATGCATCGAACGAGGAATCTAAAAGGAAACTCCTAAGAAGAAATCTACGTTGTCCGACTTGGATTGAATAACATTATGAATTATTGTTGTTACTTAATTTTATTTTGAGAATAAACGTTGCATTGGCTATAATGCAAAAAAGATAGTATTTATTTGTTGTTGTTGTTGTAGAATTTATGAATAAATAAATACAAATTTTTCTTCGATTTCATAATAAGATGTTGAACTGATATAAATAATGATCTCAACTTAACTTACAACTCATATATATATAACATTGCAAATAGATTAATATGTGTATATATATATATATAAATATATAAAAAATGTGTCCAGGAAAAACAGTCACCGGTCGACTGGTATACCCAGGCAGCCAATTTATCTTTTGTCGTAGCCTCCTTTAAACCCCTAACCACTTTATTTTCCTTCATTTAAAAACTCCCTGTTCTTAAAACAAAAACCATAGAGTTCCAACAACAATAAAAATCCAATTTTTTTACCCAAAATCAAACAAAAAATGGCTACTCCATCTAAGACAACAAAGAGAGACTCTTCTTCTTCATTTCAAAAGGCAATCGATTCCTACATTGCAAAATGGCTCAACAATGAAATAGCAATTGAAAGGTGTCACAAAATGGAGAAAAAAGGTTCATCAAAGGTGCATTCGTTAAATTTTTGGATTTCAATTCATACAGTTTACAAAGCCTGGCTAGAAAAGGAAGACTTGAATACCTGATGGACTTTGATAGAAACAATCTAAAGATTAATGTTGTTATTGTAAAATTGTTTCTTGCTAATCTAAATTTGGGTCATCAATCACCTAAAAATGACTGAAAATTGTGTTTGTAGTTTGGTTTGTGGCAAGTTGGTACTCTTTTCTATAGAATGAATGGGCATCTTAAATTCACTAACCGACGGCATACCACTTCAAGATTTAATTTGTGATATTCAAGTTCATGATAAAGTGAGCCATTACTTTATGGATGACGATTCAGATGGCACTAAATCTAAAGGTTTACATCCAAGTGCTAGGTTGCTCCACCAAGCTGTAACTTGCACTATTTTACCAAGGAATGGCAATTTTGATTTAATCTATGCAGAAACATTTCAAGCTTTGTATGCGGTCTACAATGATGTGTGAATAGTTTGACTCAACTTATCATGGATGAACTTTTGGCATTTAATCAAGGAGCTATGCGACATATTTACTAGTGCAAATATATTATGCGATTACTTACTAATGACGAAATTCCCGAACCTACTTCCAAAAAGATAGATGTGAAGTTTCTAGATAGTAAGAACTTAAAAATGATGAAATTACCTCCACCAAGTATTAGTATTATGAGTTTAGATGAGTAGAAGAAAAGAGAGAAGGGTCAATCATCCACTATTCTTATTCAACCACATCCAAAAGATGTACATCTGACCACTCCATTTCAAACTAATAGAGAGGCTATCGATGTTGTTGCTAGAAATCAACTTTTGCTTGAAGCTCACCGCAAACGAATGGACTAAAAGTGGATAAGAAATTTGATAAAATAAAATCTTTTCTCGAAAAAATTTGGGATGTTATTTCTTGCTCCACTTCTACATCTACTCAAGCTCAAGATCCGGGAAAGTGGCCGGCTCCTACATTTACTTGGTCCACTTCCGAGAGCCGAGTTCAGACACTACTTGATATAGTGTTATGGTAGTAAGTACTTTTATATATTTCTATGAACTATTAGAGACTTGTAATAAATAGTCTTGCTTTCTCTTTGAATACTACTTATTATTTTGGCTTGTAGAATATTAACTAGTATGTGCTTATGAATGTCTTATTCATCATGTTATTTGATCTTTTTAATCGATGACAAAGAGGGATAAAAGGTAAGTACATTAAAAAAATGTTGCAGGAAC
The DNA here is from genome assembly GCA_030737875.1 of Allium sativum. Lineage (NCBI taxonomy): Eukaryota > Viridiplantae > Streptophyta > Magnoliopsida > Asparagales > Amaryllidaceae > Allium > Allium sativum. Next base: position 185,416,080 of record CM060919.1, read on the forward strand.
ACTATAGTCAAATGCTTAGGAAGAGATAATTCATATACATCATATATTTAGGGGGAGATATATACATCAGCAAAAGATTGCAAGAAGTCGTCATTAATCAAAAAAGGGGGAGAATGTTGATTCATGACGACGGACAAAAGAAGATCTAATGAAGAGTAATTTAGTATGATTATTTTATTTATGTTTTAGCTGTGTTTAAATTTATTAAAATTTATCCTCAAATATCAAAAAACAATCAAGCACAAAAACAAAAGCATATATATATACACACATAATTAACACACAGTCACTACACTGTGCACTTTGGCCCAGACCAGTCGAGTGGTGGAAATTCCACCAGTCGAATGGTGTGCATAAAATATACAATCCAGTGCATTTGTTTGCCAATATATATATATATATATATATATATATATATATATCGGTTGATCGGTCATTTTTCACCAATCAAATGATCCAAATCCAACAACGATATTTCTAAACAGACATTTAGTTTCTTAAAGAGTTGTGATCCATATTCAACAAAAATGATTGCTTCTTCTCAATGAAGATTTTCATGAATGATTACCACTCTTTGAATACTATTTATTTATCACAACTTCACATTCCAACTCATCGATTCTTGCTCTAATTTCTGATCTTATTTTCTATACTCTATTGCATTCCGAAAGCATTCAAAAAAATTATTGCTTTGAATCATCGTTTCTATTTCATATTTCTTGATTCATAGCAATTTACTTCCTTCAGAATTTTCACTAACACATCAAATATCTGAGGATAATATTATAGGAATGGTGTACTTAAATTGTGACTAATCAGTGTTACTTAGAGAACATTCAAAAATCAAAGCTATTGTTGTATTGTTGAACACTTCGGTTGCTCAGGCTGTTGTTGAAGTCCTGTTTGGTTGCTTAGGCATGAAATCCCTTTTAGTTTCTGGGGTGTTTTGTTAACCTATTTCTCTGGGTGAAGTGAGGTCGTTGCTAGTGAAATTCCAGAAGGAGTTTGGGACTAGATTTTGGACGGAGCTCCGAACCAGTATAATAATCTCTGGTGTCATTTACTTTATTTACTGTTTTATTTCACTCATTTGTGATATCATTATATTTAGTTTATAAGTGCTCGATATCACATTATCAACACTTCCTCTTAATTAGTATATATTCTATATTACTCGATCCTACTCTAGCACTCTTTTAAATTTGGCCATAGGCCGACTTGAAGATGACACTGAAGAAGCTCTCCGAGTCTATTCTTCGGACATGGGCAAGTCCTGCTTGTACAGAAATAACGAGACAAATTATAGATGAATCTTGATTCTGGTAGAATCGCTCTCGCAGATAAGTATATGGTCACACATAGTCTTCTGAAGCTTTGCCGTGACAGATTTGTCCTGAGCGGAGCACACTTCCAAGTCAGCATACTTAATAGAGTTGGCATACATATTCCTCCATGCACCGAAAGCTTTCATGTGCGGAGTGAGGTCTACCGTAGATAGTTCTAATCACGATACCTGCACAAGGAGGTCTCAGATTGGACGGTTTTGGGGCCGCTTAAGCTGGTGGAAGTGCCGGGGTTGAAGGGGCCGAGGTTGCTTCTTGGGGAAAAGGGTTCTAAACATAATGCTCTAGGTGTTTAACTCGGATGAGCTTCTCAATTGCATCCTTGAGGTGATGGTAGTCGTTCATATTTCAGCCAAACATGTCGTGGAATCTATAGTATTTACCAGAGATCTTCTCCCGGAAGGTAGACTCTCTAGTGTCCGCGTTCTTGTACTAGATATTGTTATAGGTATCTAAATAGATTGTCTCTAGTTCGCGGTTGAGTCGATTAAAGACCTTGTAAGTTGGGTAGCGATCGCACTTATTCTGATCTCCAGGTAATTGGTTGTTGTGGCAGCCTGGCTTGCCACTTTTAGGCTTGGGCCTGAATAGAGTTGTCCCTTACCCTTGTCGGAAGGTTTCCCGACTTGTTTTCCCTTGATGCTGTCCTAAATAGTGCTCGGGTATGGGATGATAGGATGGCCTGTCGAAGCTTCCCCATTGCTGCACAATTCTTCTCAGCACAAAAAATAATTAGCTTTTTCATTGAAAGTTTCCAAGGATCTAAGCCGCTTTTCGTTGATCCCAGCTCAAAATTCAGAGTCGGCTAGAATGGTCTTAGTATGCTGAGCAAAGACCGTGCGAGGTTCTAGATCTTCAACTTTTGCCATGGCATTATTGAAGCATTCATGCTAACTCTTGAGAGTTTCCTCCATGCCCTGGTAGAGGGTTTAGAGGATCAGGGTGTCCTTCGGCCTCACAAAATGCATTTAGAATTGTTTGACTAGCTCGGAAACAAGCTGGTTCAAGTTAGAGATGGATCTTGCTGGAAATCGAGAATACCACAATAAAGCGATGCCTTCTAAGAAAACAGGGAAGCATTTTCAATTGATGGTGTCGGTGGCGCGACTTGAGTCCTTATGCCACTCGTAACAGTTCAAGAAGTTATAGGGGTCGATCTTCCCTGAGTATTCTGTTGGTTTGGGCATACAGAAGCGTTGAGGCCATTCAGCATCGTGGATGGCTCGAGTAAAGGGGTTATGCCTCGTATTGGTTTCCCAAACTTTGGTGGCGTGGATGTAAAAACCCGTAACTTCCCCGTAAAGGAAAGCGACGGATAGTTCGAGAACAAACCACAACAGAACGCATACAGAAGAACATTTCATTGTATATTACAACAATGCATCAGATTACAAGAATATACAGAGTATAAATGAATATTACACAGAAATATCAGAGATTTAAATTACATTTAAATACATAGCAGCGGAAAATAATAAAATACACAACTAGAAGAGATATACGGATACAAAGCTTTCCGGATATCATTCCAGCTGTAAACCAGGATCCTGTGAATATAAATCTGCAAAACCAAAACTACTAGCTGCCCGTGTCGAAATAAGGGCACCCAGAGTTTAGGTTAAAACAATAAACTCCAGGTCAGTCATGTGACTGGTGTGAGAACTAAAACAGTTATTAATCTTTATTTTAAATCATTAGGTAAATCAAGGGACCACGCCGTATAACACGGAACGGGTTTCCTCCCAAGAATACCAGTGCATAGAACAAACAGCGCAATGCTAAATAAATAAAAATGAAGCTGTTATAAGACCCAGGTCTCATCACACAATGCAACGCAGTCGAGGATAGGGTTTTCCCTTATAACAGCCAAAGAATGCTTGATACGTTTAAAACAAATCATTTGATACTATAATAAGTGCATAGTGTATAAACAACTTCAAATCATAAGTATCAATCATAGGCGACATGAGCGTCCCATGCCACTATGCCGCCATATATAGGTTTACAAATAAAACCGCAAAGTCACGTATTTGGAAATTGGAGTCTATGAACCGAGGCAAAAGATAGTCCTCAACCGATTCGAGACTGTCTAGCCCGAGCCTCAGGAACAGCCGCAACTGCCCCTTGGATCCTCAGGGCCGGTCCACACGGAGTGGATTATTATGCCTGAACAATACGTCTCCCCACCCTATGGGGTGTAAGTCTGGTCCGTCAGCCGACCAGAATGCATTCGGCCGAAACCGATATAACCGAGGCGCCTCGCAACAGCAACAACCACATAAGTCAAACTCGTCAGGGCGTGTAAAACCACTGACGCCACTTCTAGCTAGAAAGAAACGCAAGTCCTCCCTGAGGTCCGTCTCCCGTTTTTGGTTCATACCGGGTGTGAAACACGCGAGGTAAACGTTACACAAAGCTACGCCACAAAGGCCGTGCTTTGATCATCACCACAAGACTTTGCTTTTCAACAGAGGCCTTGATCATTTGCATCTTAGCATGCCACACAGGCAAACCATCCTATGCAACCGATATCAGTCACACAGAATGAAATCCGATGTCAGACACACAGTCCATTTACAAGTCCGTTCTGGGTCTGAACGAAACCGGAGGCACCTAGTACCCCGCATATCCATCGATCTCCAAGTACGTCTGGACGATCACTAACTGTTTCCATCTTCTTGGGTGTACAGCCCAATCAAGATCATCAGTAATTACCCAAACGACGTGAAGACCTCCGGTCTTCGACCATCGTCTTCATCTTCGACTTATCGTCGTATCAGTTATTCAGAATGGGATAAACCCGGTCTTTCCGAATAACTCGCGTATATTTTGAATAAGTGTTACACAAACACAACATACGCCTCATTCCAATTCATTAGTCACTAACCGTAAATTAATCAAGAGAATAATTCCCCAAATATTAACCCCGAAGGCCGAAACCAACATCAGATCAATATCCAGAAAACCATTCTGCTTGGCCAACCGACAGTTAGTTTCTAAATTTCACATTCATAGGGAAATGTTCCCATTAATTTTATCCGAGATAAATTTCTTGAATTTATTCTTCTTTCTATTCTTTTGAATTTCGATTCAACTAGCCGGGATTAACGGAACTTACCGAAGTAATCATTGTTTTAATTTCCCAATCCCAACCTATTTATCCCATGAAGTAAAACTGGTAATACTTCATATCTAACACCACAGTGTTATCGGTAAATTCAATTACCATTTCACGTTCAAATCTAATTAAAGATTTAACTATCGCCTGGAGCAAAACTGGTGATACTCCATTTCCGATCATTTCAATCTAATTAAAGATTCATTAAAACTCCACTTAGTTTTAATCTGTGATTGGGTTAAAGAATCAGTGTCATTTAAAACACGGTTCACGATAAACCCAAAATCACATCACATTTCAATTAGTCCCTAATTGTAAATTAGCAAGTGAGCAATTCCCTAAGTATTAATCCCGAAGGCCGAAACCAACATCAGATCAATGCCTCGGAAACTATTCAACTTAACTAATCTCCAGTTAGTTTCTAATTTTCATAACTCCTTTAGGTCTAAGAACTGTATTATTGAAGATACCGTTCACGACAACCCAAAATCACATTTCATTAATGATCGGGTTAAAGAACGAGTGTTATTTAAAACACTGTCCACGATAAACCCAAAAATCAATATCCATTAAATTCCAATTAAATATTATTTAATTGTTACCTTTCATTAAATCTAAATAGAAAGATTTAATCATTTCTCAACTGGGTTCAAGAACAGTGTTAATGAAGACACCATTCAGGACAAACCCAAATCACATTTGATGTTAAATACAAGGCTCTGAATAGAAAATATATCGGCCTATATTCAATATCAAATTCTACGATCAACAAATGTCGTATCGGAAATAACGATATAAATATATATCTTTCAAATTTCCATAACAACATCTGTATAATCACGAATTCCAACATCGAAATATTCCGAAGACAATTTCGATTCAAATCCACTCCAATGCTATCATTGGAAATTTTGGTTATTTTTAAAACCCTTTTTAAATTCAATTTATTTCTTTAAAAATAAATAGAATTATATTTCTAGTTCAAAACTAGTTCATTTCGATAAAAATCTATTTTTCTCTTTTCAAATATGGAGTTTTTCATCCCAAATCTTTCTAAATCATTTCTTATGATTTTACACAAATTATTACTATTTTTAATAATTTTATCGAGGCCCGTACAGTCGATTTCCAACAATGGCCATCGAACTGCACTTACAGCGACCTTTTTCAAATTTGATTTGGACGTAACTCCAAATCCAACCGTTAGATTTCAAATTTCTAATATTCGTTAGAAAGCTCTTTTCGATACGAACCCAACGGTTCCGGTTTTAGGAGAATCCGACGGTCGGATCTCCCGTAATGTACGTTTGAAATAAATGGTCGAAATTCACGAACTGCCGCGGCGCGGCGCGTTCTATTCAGGCCATTATATTATATATATAATATATATTTCGTCGATTTCTATTTAAAACGAATTATATAAATAGTTTTAAAATTTGTTTCAAAAGCAATTTCAACTTCCATTTCAATTCAAATCAAAATTGAATTCTTCTTTATAAATTCGTTTTAAAATTCATTTCTATTCAATTCAAATTTCAATTCAATTTGAATTCAATTCAATTCAATTCATTTCGAAATCGTTTTCAATTCAATTCATTTCGAAATCGTTATATATTCAATTCATTTCGAAATCGTTATATATTCAATTCATTTCGAAATCGTTATATATTCAATTCATTTCGAAATCGTTATATATTCAATTCATTTCGAAATCGTTATATATTCAATTCATTTCGAAATCGTTATATATTCAATTCATTTCGAAATCGTTATATATTCAATTCATTTCGAAATCGTTATATATTCAATTCATTTCGAAATCGTTATATATTCAATTCATTTCGAAATCGTTATATATTCAATTCATTTCGAAATCGTTACATATTCAATTTATTTCGAAATCGTTATATATTCAATTCATTTCGAAATCGTTATATATTCAATTCATTTCGAAATCGTTATATATTCAATTCATTTCGAAATCGTTACATATTCAATTTATTTCGAAATCGTTATATATTCAATTCATTTCGAAATCGTTTAAAATCGATATAAATATCGTTCACGTCAAAATGGCGTCAATCTAACCAACACGGCTTCATATATTTCTATTTTCAAATATTCTATTTCAAATGTTTCTTTATTCAAAATAGTTGTTATTATCAAAATATTTCGTTCAACACATGACCAGTCTCAATGAATGAGTACTGTCAACACATGAACTTTTATTTTATAATATCCTTTATTTTCTAAATTGGAATGAGGCCCAATCAATTACCATATAAAGTTAATTATATGGATTTTCATACAACACATGTATATCATAGCATTGAAAAATAATCAACCATCAACCAAAGTGCACTACACTATAAGCATCAAATGTAGATATTCAACGCTTATAACAGCCTGTCAATCAATCGATCGACATATTTAATCAATCAGGATGAGTGAAATTCATATTTCATCCCAACACCCGTGTGGGGTTTTCAAACAATCAAACACAGATTTTAGTTGTGCAGTTGGGCGATGTGTAAAATTTATCGACCCAATCAATGTCCTTCAAATAGGTGTACATAAACAAACCGTCCGGTTTGTAAATGAATATTTATTTATTCACATTCGCGTTAAAAATTATATTTTTAACGATAAAACATTTTATTTCAACCTATGAATTTCTATTCAATTCATTTTATTTAATAAAATGATATTTTTATTTTTCTAACATATTTTAGAAAATTTCGGCGTCATAACGGCACGATACTAGAAACGGGACGAGGCCTAGCCTTATCCCCGGTCTAGTGAAGGCCCACGCCATTCACACATCAATCAAATCAATTTCATCTCACCAAACAATTCAAACAAATAATCCAACTAATCTATGCAACCAAACAAACAAGTCCATGGTCTGTGGACGGGTGTCGGGTGCTACTAAGCACCGTCTGCATCCTAGTATATATATATATAACTAGAAAATAAATTTGAAAGGTGAGAAATTCTCACATATAGCTATCCTAGCTCCACGGCACTTCTTTTGTAGAAAATCTTCGTCGTTATCCTATCTTCGCCATCTTCGTTGCCCGTAGTCACTATATATATAAAAATCACACATTTTTATATTTTGATGACCTTAAAATAAAAATCACATTTTTATTTATTCTCTTTCAATTTAAAAAAAGTCATATTTTTTATAAACACTTCATATATTTAAAAATCGAATTTTTGCTATGCTATTCAATATATAAAGATTGCATTTTGACTTCGCTATTGAATATAAAGATTATATTTTTGTTATTCTTATGATGTAAAAATTATATTTTTATTGCTTTAAAAAAAATAAGAATCATACCTTACTTTTTCTACCTAACAAAAATTCCATCTTTATATTTTTAAAAATATGATCTTTATTTTTGCAAGTTCTAATCTTTTCCTATTAAAAGATTAAACCCTTTTTCTTATTTTAAAGTTTAAAATAAAATCAGTTTTATAATTCCTTTTAAAAAAAACAGTTTTTATTTTCTTTTAAAACAGTTTTTATAATTCTTTTAAAAACAAAACAGTTTTAAAATTCCTAAAACAAAAATCAGTTTCTTTCTTTTATAAAATTGCAGTTTTTATCTTTTTTAACAAATCAGTTTTTACATTTTTTTAAAAATTCAGTTTTTATTCTTTTAAAAATTCAGAAATTAATGTTCTTAAAAAAAAAAATCAGTTTGGTATATTATTTTAAAAAAAGCAGTTTTTAAATTCTAAAACAAATCAGTTTTAAAAATTAATCTATACAGTTTTTTTATTAAAAATAAATAATAATAAAAAAAAATCATTTTTAAAAACTTACAGAAGGGGGGCAGTGGCGGACTTCGCTGGAGGGGACGGTGGTTGGGGTTGGTGCGGCAGTGGTGGCTCCTCCACCCTAAGGCGCGGCGCGTTGACTTCGACGAGGGGGGGCTTCAGGGGGGGTATCGCGTTTGAACTGAAGAGGAGGGAGGAGCTGGAGGATTGGGGGGGGGTCCTTGCGAAGGTCGGCGCCGCCACCTGCGGTGGCGCGCGTTGGGGAGCGGCCTCCTCCGACCCCGATTTGGGATCTCGTTTCTTTTTTTTTTTTTTAATAATTTTTTTTCTGATATAATGAACGGGGAGGGGGGTATAAAGGAGAGATTTTTTTTTTTTTTTTTTTTTTTATTTGCTAATAGTTGACTTTTACATATGACCTCGTAACGAGGCCCACCGCCTGTCGCCCATAGCGTTTTACCCCCATTCCGAACACAATGGGGTATGTTTCGTAGTTTGATTTGATCGTTTGAATCAGTTTCCGTTGAATTTACAATTTAAATCCTTATATTGAATTCTAAACGTACATTTCAAATTACCGGGGTCACATACTAACTAGAAAAATTCCAGAAAAATATTTTCTAGTTTCGTATTGACGATACGGTCCTAACAAAGCTAGTTTCGTCGAATTCTGAGACCGTATGAAAAATGGCCAATTTCCAGTCGATTAAAATCAACTGAAACTGGTCAAACGCGTTTTCCTTTGCCACGCTCACATATCGATTCGAAAAATTATGAAATTTGAAACCTAGCGATAATTTGACACTACGGACCCAACAAAACTGGTTTCGTCGAGATCCGAGGTCGTTTGCAAAATGTCCATTTTTAAGGGCCTGAATTCCATAACGACTATTCAGAATTTTCAACTGGACATATCTTTTGATTCCTGCTATCAAATTTTGATTTGTCGGATTCGTTGGAAAGATATTATTAATTAGATCCTACTATTTTTGGTTTCACTAAAATCCGGATTGTTTTGCTCCCGGTATGTTCAGTTGAAGTTTGAAATCGAATTATCGAACTACCGCGCCATTTTCAATTCTATTTATAATTATATATAATTATTTATATTCTAACAACGACGTATATAATATATACGTCGAATTATATTCAAAATAAATTTCTCATCAATATTATTTAAAATAATCTATTTTAAATGTAGAAAATTCGCTGTAATTACCGAAATAAAAATTTTAAACTGGCCCAGATTTTCCGGGTTATTACAATCTCCCCCACTTAAAACTTTTCGTCCCCGAAAAGGAACAAAGTCGAAAGTGGTTTGATTATTCAGCTCTACGATCGATCTGGCTTCCATTCTCTAACTCTTCAGTTTTTGAGAATTTTCAAATTTTCAAAAATTTGGCTAACTCCCTAAATTTTTGAAAAATTTCGCCATAACCTCCCCTGCAATGGGAGCATCGGGGAATTTCAAATAGCTTCCCCGGTCCTTCAGATCTCAAAAAGAAAAAGAAAAAGCCAAGCGGCTAGCCAATAGGCTCACAAAATCATCATCACCCAAACAAAACAGGAAATTATGTAGTAAACATGTACCTATTTGTCGGGCAAACAAATTTTATTCTCTAGCTCTAGCCTCCTTGCTATGACCTGTTCAAGGTAAGTACATGTATATGCAAGCAAATGCGACCAATTTTCAATATAGTTCAATATTTGATTCAATTAGGCTAATTGGTTCAAAATTATCAAACAATTAAACAAGCAACACAAACATCAATCAATTAGTGAATTAGAGTTTCAAATTCATAATTTTGATACATATACAAAAATCAAATTTTTGATGCCAAATCACAACAATAGGCCCTATCTAATTTTGGTTCTCACACCAGTCAATAGGAAATATATAGAAATCTCACTTTCGTCACTCGAATATAAATACTGATAATGTGATCACAATTATCAGCATCATCCCCGGGCGACTAGAGTGTGATTCTATATCTATCCAGTATATTAAAACTTCGAATAGACGCTAGCTAGGCGCATACGCAAAATCTTTATATATTGGACTGTCCTAATCAATATAAATAAATAATCAAATACGATTAAGTGATTTAGATTTTCAAAACAAAAATTGTTTTCACTTTAAAAATATACTCTTCACACTCGTTCTAGGATACTACTGATCCCATCTCTAACGAGTCACTCTCATTGGATATTGTTAATCCAATATCTGATGAATTCTTTCGTACGGTTCTAATGTGCCTTGTTCTCTGCTTTGTAAACCAAAGCTCTGATACCAACTGTAAAAACCCGTAACTTCCCCATAAAGGAAAGCGACGGATAGTTCGAGAACAAACCACAACAGAACGCATATAGAAGAACATTTCATTGTATATTACAACAATGCATCAGATTACAAGAATATACAGAGTATAAATGAATATTACACAGAAATATCAGAGATTTAAATTACATTTAAATACATAGCAGCGGAAAATAATAAAATACACAACTAGAAGAGATATACGGATACAAAGCTTTCCGGATATCATTCCAGCTGTAAACCAGGATCCTGTGAATATAAATCTGCAAAACCAAAACTACTAGCTGCCCGTGTCGAAATAAGGGCACCCAGAGTTTAGGTTAAAACGATAAACTCCAGGTCAGTCATGTGACTGGTGTGAGAACTAAAACAGTTATTAATCTTTATTTTAAATCATTAGGTAAATCAAGGGACCACGCCGTATAACACGGAACGGGTTTCCTCCCAAGAATACCAGTGCATAGAACAAACAGCGCAATGCTAAATAAAGAAAAATGAAGCTGTTATAAGACCCAGGTCCCATCACACAATGCAACGCAGTCGAGGATAGGGTTTTCCCTTATAACAGCCAAAGAATGCTTGATACGTTTAAAACAAATCATTTGATACTATAATAAGTGCATAGTGTATAAACAACTTCAAATCATAAGTATCAATCATAGGCGACATGAGCGTCCCATGCCACTATGCCGCCATATATAGGTTTACAAATAAAACCGCAAAGTCACGTATTTGGAAATTGGATTTCCGTCTATGAACCGAGGCAAAAGATAGTCCTCAACCGATTCGAGACTGTCTAGCCCGAGCCTCAGGAACAGCCGCAACTGCCCCTTGGATCCTCAGGGCCGGTCCACACGGAGTGGATTATTATGCCTGAACAATACGTCTCCCCACCCTATGGGGTGTAAGTCTGGTCCGTCAGCCGACCAGAATGCATTCGGCTGAAACCGATATAACCGAGGCGCCTCGCAACAGCAACAACCACATAAGTCAAACTCGTCAGGGCGTGTAAAACCACTGACGCCACTTCTAGCTAGAAAGAAACGCAAGTCCTCCCTGAGGTCCGTCTCCCGTTTTTGGTTCATACCGGGTGTGAAACACGCGAGGTAAACGTTACACAAAGCTACGCCACAAAGGCCGTGCTTTGATCATCACCACAAGACTTTGCTTTTCAACAGAGGCCTTGATCATTTGCATCTTAGCATGCCACACAGGCAAACCATCCTATGCAACCGATATCAGTCACACAGAATGAAATCCGATGTCAGACACACAGTCCATTTACAAGTCCGTTCTGGGTCTGAACGAAACCGGAGGCACCTAGTACCCCGCATATCCATCGATCTCCAAGTACGTCTGGACGATCACTAACTGTTTCCATCTTCTTGGGTGTACAGCCCAATCAAGATCATCAGTAATTACCCAAACGACGTGAAGACCTCCGGTCTTCGACCATCGTCTTCATCTTCGACTTATCGTCGTATCAGTTATTCAGAATGGGATAAACCCGGTCTTTCCGAATAACTCGCGTATATTTTGAATAAGTGTTACACAAACACAACATACGCCTCATTCCAATTCATTAGTCACTAACCGTAAATTAATCAAGAGAATAATTCCCCAAATATTAACCCCGAAGGCCGAAACCAACATCAGATCAATATCCAGAAAACCATTCTGCTTGGCCAACCGACAGTTAGTTTCTAAATTTCACATTCATAGGGAAATGTTCCCATTAATTTTATCCAAGATAAATTTCTTGAATTTATTCTTCTTTCTATTCTTTTGAATTTCGATTCAACTAGCCGGGATTAACGGAACTTACCGAAGTAATCATTGTTTTAATTTCCCAATCCCAACCTATTTATCCCATGAAGTAAAACTGGTAATACTTCATATCTAACACCACAGTGTTATCGGTAAATTCAATTACCATTTCACGTTCAAATCTAATTAAAGATTTAACTATCGCCTGGAGCAAAACTGGTGATACTCCATTTCCGATCATTTCAATCTAATTAAAGATTCATTAAAACTCCACTTAGTTTTAATCTGTGATTGGGTTAAAGAATCAGTGTCATTTAAAACACGGTTCACGATAAACCCAAAATCACATCACATTTCAATCAGTCCCTAATTGTAAATTAGCAAGTGAGCAATTCCCTAAGTATTAATCCCGAAGGCCGAAACCAACATCAGATCAATGCCTCGGAAACTATTCAACTTAACTAATCTCCAGTTAGTTTCTAATTTTCATAACTCCTTTAGGTCTAAGAACTGTATTATTGAAGATACCGTTCACGACAACCCAAAATCACATTTCATTAATGATCGGGTTGAAGAACGAGTGTTATTTAAAACACTGTCCACGATAAACCCAAAAATCAATATCCATTAAATTCCAATTAAATATTATTTAATTGGTACCTTTCATTAAATCTAAATAGAAAGATTTAATCATTTCTCAACTGGGTTCAAGAACAGTGTTAATGAAGACACCATTCACGACAAACCCAAATCACATTTGATGTTAAATACAAGGCTCTGAATAGAAAATATATCGGCCTATATTCAATATCAAATTCTACGATCAACAAATGTCGTATCGGAAATAACGATATAAATATATATCTTTCAAATTTCCATAACAACATCTGTATAATCACGAATTCCAACATCGAAATATTCCGAAGACAATTTCGATTCAAATCCACTCCAATGCAATCATTGGAAATTTTGGTTATTTTTAAAACCCTTTTTAAATTCAATTTATTTCTTTAAAAATAAATAGAATTATATTTCTAGTTCAAAACTAGTTCATTTCGATAAAAATCTATTTTTCTCTTTTCAAATATGGAGTTTTTCATCCCAAATCTTTCTAAATCATTTCTTATGATTTTACACAAATTATTACTATTTTTAATAATTTTATCGAGGCCCGTACAGTCGATTTCCAACAATGGCCATCGAACTGCACTTACAGCGACCTTTTTCAAATTTGATTTGGACGTAACTCCAAATCCAACCGTTAGATTTCAAATTTCTAATATTCGTTAGAAAGCTCTTTTCGATACGAACCCAACAGTTCCGGTTTTAGGAGAATCCGACGGTCGGATCTCCCGTAATGTCCGTTTGAAATAAATGGTCGAAATTCACGAACTGCCGCGGCGCGGCGCGTTCTATTCAGGCCATTATATTATATATATAATATATATAATATATATTTCGTCGATTTCTATTTAAAACAAATTATATAAATAGTTTTAAAATTTGTTTCAAAAGCAATTTCAACTTCCATTTCAATTCAAATCAAAATTGAATTCTTCTTTATAAATTCGTTTTAAAATTCATTTCTATTCAATTCAAATTTCAATTCAATTTGAATTCAATTCAATTCAATTCATTTCGAAATCGTTTTCAATTCAATTCATTTCGAAATCGTTATATATTCAATTCATTTCGAAATCGTTATATATTCAATTCATTTCGAAATCGTTATATATTCAATTCATTTCGAAATCGTTATATATTCAATTCATTTCGAAATCGTTATACATTCAATTCATTTCGAAATCGTTTTATATTCAATTCATTTCGAAATCGTTATATATTCAATTCATTTCGAAATCGTTATATATTCAATTCATTTCGAAATCGTTACATATTCAATTTATTTCGAAATCGTTATATATTCAATTCATTTCGAAATCGTTATATATTCAATTCATTTCGAAATCGTTATATATTCAATTCATTTCGAAATCGTTACATATTCAATTCATTTCGAAATCGTTATATATTCAATTCATTTCGAAATCGTTTAAAATCGATATAAATATCGTTCACGTCAAAATGGCGTCAATCTAACCAACACGGCTTCATATATTTCTATTTTCAAATATTCTATTTCAAATGTTTCTTTATTCAAAATAGTTGTTATTATCAAAATATTTCGTTCAACACATGACCAATCTCAATGAATGAGTACTGTCAACACATGAACTTTTATTTTATAATATCCTTTATTTTCTAAATTGGAATGAGGCCCAATCAATTACCATATAAAGTTAATTATATGGATTTTCATACAACACATGTATATCATAGCATTGAAAAATAATCAACCATCAACCAAAGTGCACTACACTGTATAAGCATCAAATGTAGATATTCAACGCTTATAACAGCCTGTCAATCAATCGATCGACATATTTAATCAATCAGGATGAGTGAAATTCATATTTCATCCCAACACCCGTGTGGGGTTTTCAAACAATCAAACACAGATTTTAGTTGTGCAGTTGGGCGATGTGTAAAATTTATCGACCCAATCAATGTCCTTCAAATAGGTGTACATAAACAAACCGTCCGGTTTGTAAATGAATATTTATTTATTCACATTCGCGTTAAAAATTATATTTTTAACGATAAAACATTTTATTTCAACCTATGAATTTCTATTCAATTCATTTTATTTAATAAAATGATATTTTTATTTTTCTAACATATTTTAGAAAATTTCGGCGGCATAACGGCACGATACTAGAAACGGGACGAGGCCTAGCCTTATCCCCGGTCTAGTGAAGGCCCACGCCATTCACACATCAATCAAATCAATTTCATCTCACCAAACAATTCAAACAAATAATCCAACTAATCTATGCAACCAAACAAACAAGTCCATGGTCTGTGGACGGGTGTCGGGTGCTACTAAGCACCGTCTGCATCCTAGTATATATATATAACTAGAAAATAAATTTGAAAGGTGAGAAATTCTCATATATAGCTATCCTAGCTCCACGGCACTTCTTTTGTAGAAAATCTTCGTCGTTATCCTATCTTCGCCATCTTCGTTGCCCGTAGTCACTATATATATAAAAATCACACATTTTTATATTTTGATGACCTTAAAATAAAAATCACATTTTTATTTATTCTCTTTCAATTTAAAAAAAGTCATATTTTTTATAAACACTTCATATATTTAAAAATCGAATTTTTGCTATGCTATTCAATATATAAAGATTGCATTTTGACTTCGCTATTGAATATAAAGATTATATTTTTGTTATTCTTATGATGTAAAAATTATATTTTTATTGCTTTAAAAAAAATAAGAATCATACCTTACTTTTTCTACCTAACAAAAATTCCATCTTTATATTTTTAAAAATATGATCTTTATTTTTGCACGTTCTAATCTTTTCCTATTAAAAGATTAAACCCTTTTTCTTATTTTAAAGTTTAAAATAAAATCAGTTTTATAATTCCTTTTAAAAAAAACAGTTTTTATTTTCTTTTAAAACAGTTTTTATAATTCTTTTAAAAACAAAACAGTTTTAAAATTCCTAAAACAAAAATCAGTTTCTTTCTTTTATAAAATTGCAGTTTTTATCTTTTTTAACAAATCAGTTTTTACATTTTTTTAAAAATTCAGTTTTTATTCTTTTAAAAATTCAGAAATTAATGTTCTTAAAAAAAAAATCAGTTTGCTATATTCTTTTAAAAAAAGCAGTTTTTAAATTCTAAAGCAAATCAGTTTTAAAAATAAATCTATACAGTTTTTTTTTATTAAAAATAAATAATAATAAAAAAAATCATTTTTAAAAACTTACAGAAGGGGGGCAGTGGCGGACTTCGCTGGAGGGGACGGTGGTTGGGGTTGGTGCGGCAGTGGTGGCTCCTCCACCCTAAGGCGCGGCGCGTTGACTTCGACGAGGGGGGGGCTTCAGGGGGGGTATCGCGTTTGAACTGAAGAGGAGGGAGGAGCTGGAGGATTGGGGGGGGGGGGTCCTTGCGATGGTCGGCGCCGCCACCTGCGGTGGCGCGCGTTGGGGAGCGGCCTCCTCCGACCCCGATTTGGGATCTCGTTTCTTTTTTTTTTTTTTAATAATTTTTTTTCTGATATAATGAACGGGGAGAGGGGTATAAAGGAGAGATTTTATTTTATTTATTTTTTTTTTTTTTTTTATTTGCTAATAGTTGACTTTTACATATGACCTCGTAACGAGGCCCACCGCCTGTCGCCCATAGCGTTTTACCCCCATTCCGAACACAATGGGGTATGTTTCGTAGTTTGATTTGATCGTTTGAATCAGTTTCCGTTGAATTTACAATTTAAATCCTTATATTGAATTCTAAACGTACATTTCAAATTACCGGGGTCACATACTAACTAGAAAAATTCCAGAAAAATATTTTCTAGTTTCGTATTGACGATACGGTCCTAACAAAGCTAGTTTCGTCGAATTCTGAGACCGTATGAAAAATGGCCAATTTCCAGTCGATTAAAATCAACTGAAACTGGTCAAACGCGTTTTCCTTTGCCACGCTCACATATCGATTCGAAAAATTATGAAATTTGAAACCTAGCGATAATTTGACACTACGGACCCAAGAAAACTGGTTTCGTTGAGATCCGAGGTCATTTGCAAAATGTCCATTTTTAAGGGCCTGAATTCCATAGCGACTATTCAGAATTTTCAACTGGACATATCTTTTGATTCCTGCTATCAAATTTTGATTTGTCGGATTCGTTGGAAAGATATTATCAATTAGATCCTACTATTTTTGGTTTCACTAAAATCCGGATTGTTTTGCTCCCGGTATGTTCAATTGAAGTTTGAAATCGAATTATCGAACTACCGCGCCATTTTCAATTCTATTTATAATTATATATAATTATTTATATTCTAACAACGACGTATATAATATATACGTCGAATTATATTCAAAATAAATTTCTCGTCAATATTATTTAAAATAATCTATTTTAAATGTAGAAAATTCGCTGTAATTGCCGAAATAAAAATTTTAAACTGGCCCAGATTTTCCGGGTTATTACAATCTCCCCCACTTAAAACTTTTCGTCCCCGAAAAGGAACAAAGTCGAAAGTGGTTTGATTATTCAGCTCTACGATCGATCTGGCTTCCATTCTCTAACTCTTCAGTTTCTGAGAATTTTCAAATTTTCAAAAATTTTGCTAACTCCCTAAATTTTTGAAAAATTTCGCCATAACCTCCCCTGCAATGGGAGCATCGGGGAATTTCAAATAGCTTCCCCGGTCCTTCAGATCTCAAAAAGAAAAAGAAAAAGCCAAGCGGCTAGCCAATAGGCTCACAAAATCATCATCACCCAAACAAAACAAGAAATTATGTAGTAAACATGTACCTATTTGTCGGGCAAACAAATTTTATTCTCTGGCTCTAGCCTCCTTGCTATGACCTGTTCAAGGTAAGTACATGTATATGCAAGCAAATGCGACCAATTTTCAATATAGTTCAATATTTGATTCAATTAGGCTAATTGGTTCAAAATTATCAAACAATTAAACAAGCAACACAAACATCAATCAATTAGTGAATTAGAGTTTCAAATTCATAATTTTGATACATATACAAAAATCAAATTTTTGATGCCAAATCACAACAATAGGCCCTATCTAATTTTGGTTCTCACACCAGTCAATAGGAAATATATAGATATCTCACTTTCGTCACTCGAATATAAATACTGATAATGTGATCACAATTATCAGCATCATCCCCGGGCGACTAGAGTGTGATTCTATATCTATCCAGTATATTAAAACTTCGAATAGACGCTAGCTAGGCGCATACGCAAAATCTTTATATATTGGACTGTCCTAATCAATATAAATAAATAATCAAATACGATTAAGTGATTTAGATTTTCAAAACAAAAATTGTTTTCACTTTAAAAATATACTCTTCACACTCGTTCTAGGATACTACTGATCCCATCTCTAACGAGTCACTCTCATTGGATATTGTTAATCCAATATCTGATGAATTCTTTCGTACGGTTCTAATGTGCCTTGTTCTCTACTTTGTAAACCAAAGCTCTGATACCAACTGTAAAAACCCGTAACTTCCCCGTAAAGGAAAGCGACGGATAGTTCGAGAACAAACCACAACAGAACGCATATAGAAGAACATTTCATTGTATATTACAACAATGCATCAGATTACAAGAATATACAGAGTATAAATGAATATTACACAGAAATATCAGAGATTTAAATTACATTTAAATACATAGCAGCGGAAAATAATAAAATACACAACTAGAAGAGATATACGGATACAAAGCTTTCCGGATATCATTCCAGCTGTAAACCAGGATCCTGTGAATATAAATCTGCAAAACCAAAACTACTAGCTGCCCGTGTCGAAATAAGGGCACCCAGAGTTTAGGTTAAAACAATAAACTCCAGGTCAGTCATGTGACTGGTGTGAGAACTAAAACAGTTATTAATCTTTATTTTAAATCATTAGGTAAATCAAGGGACCACGCCGTATAACACGGAACGGGTTTCCTCCCAAGAATACCAGTGCATAGAACAAACAGCGCAATGCTAAATAAAGAAAAATGAAGCTGTTATAAGACCCAGGTCCCATCACACAATGCAACGCAGTCGAGGATAGGGTTTTCCCTTATAACAGCCAAAGAATGCTTGATACGTTTAAAACAAATCATTTGATACTATAATAAGTGCATAGTGTATAAACAACTTCAAATCATAAGTATCAATCATAGGCGACATGAGCGTCCCATGCCACTATGCCGCCATATATAGGTTTACAAATAAAACCGCAAAGTCACGTATTTGGAAATTGGATTTCCGTCTATGAACCGAGGCAAAAGATAGTCCTCAACCGATTCGAGACTGTCTAGCCCGAGCCTCAGGAACAGCCGCAACTGCCCCTTGGATCCTCAGGGCCGGTCCACACGGAGTGGATTATTATGCCTGAACAATACGTCTCCCCACCCTATGGGGTGTAAGTCTAGTCCGTCAGCCGACCAGAATGCATTCGGCCGAAACCGATATAACCGAGGCGCCTCGCAACAGCAACAACCACATAAGTCAAACTCGTCAGGGCGTGTAAAACCACTGACGCCACTTCTAGCTAGAAAGAAACGCAAGTCCTCCCTGAGGTCCGTCTCCCGTTTTTGGTTCATACCGGGTGTGAAACACGCGAGGTAAACGTTACACAAAGCTACGCCACAAAGGCCGTGCTTTGATCATCACCACAAGACTTTGCTTTTCAACAGAGGCCTTGATCATTTGCATCTTAGCATGCCACACAGGCAAACCATCCTATGCAACCGATATCAGTCACACAGAATGAAATCCGATGTCAGACACACAGTCCATTTACAAGTCCGTTCTGGGTCTGAACGAAACCGGAGGCACCTAGTACCCCGCATATCCATCGATCTCCAAGTACGTCTGGACGATCACTAACTGTTTCCATCTTCTTGGGTGTACAGCCCAATCAAGATCATCAGTAATTACCCAAACGACGTGAAGACCTCCGGTCTTCGACCATCGTCTTCATCTTCGACTTATCGTCGTATCAGTTATTCAGAATGGGATAAACCCGGTCTTTCCGAATAACTCGCGTATATTTTGAATAAGTGTTACACAAACACAACATACGTCTCATTCCAATTCATTAGTCACTAACCGTAAATTAATCAAGAGAATAATTCCCCAAATATTAACCCCGAAGGCCGAAACCAACATCAGATCAATATCCAGAAAACCATTCTGCTTGGCCAACCGACAGTTAGTTTCTAAATTTCACATTCATAGGGAAATGTTCCCATTAATTTTATCCAAGATAAATTTCTTGAATTTATTCTTCTTTCTATTCTTTTGAATTTCGATTCAACTAGCCGGGATTAGCGGAACTTACCGAATTAATCATTGTTTTAATTTCCCAATCCCAACCTATTTATCCCATGAAGTAAAACTGGTAATACTTCATATCTAACACCACAGTGTTATCGGTAAATTCAATTACCATTTCACGTTCAAATCTAATTAAAGATTTAACTATCGCCTGGAGCAAAACTGGTGATACTCCATTTCCGATCATTTCAATCTAATTAAAGATTCATTAAAACTCCACTTAGTTTTAATCTGTGATTGGGTTAAAGAATCAGTGTCATTTAAAACACGGTTCACGATAAACCCAAAATCACATCACATTTCAATCAGTCCCTAATTGTAAATTAGCAAGTGAGCAATTCCCTAAGTATTAATCCCGAAGGCCGAAACCAACATCAGATCAATGCCTCGGAAACTATTCAACTTAACTAATCTCCAGTTAGTTTCTAATTTTCATAACTCCTTTAGGTCTAAGAACTGTATTATTGAAGATACCGTTCACGACAACCCAAAATCACATTTCATTAATGATCGGGTTAAAGAACGAGTGTTATTTAAAACACTGTCCACGATAAACCCAAAAATCAATATCCATTAAATTCCAATTAAATATTATTTAATTGGTACCTTTCATTAAATCTAAATAGAAAGATTTAATCATTTCTCAACTGGGTTCAAGAACAGTGTTAATGAAGACACCATTCACGACAAACCCAAATCACATTTGATGTTAAATACAAGGCTCTGAATAGAAAATATATCGGCCTATATTCAATATCAAATTCTACGATCAACAAATGTCGTATCGGAAATAACGATATAAATATATATCTTTCAAATTTCCATAACAACATCTGTATAATCACGAATTCCAACATCGAAATATTCCGAAGACAATTTCGATTCAAATCCACTCCAATGCAATCATTGGAAATTTTGGTTATTTTTAAAACCCTTTTTAAATTCAATTTATTTCTTTAAAAATAAATAGAATTATATTTCTAGTTCAAAACTAGTTCATTTCGATAAAAATCTATTTTTCTCTTTTCAAATATGGAGTTTTTCATCCCAAATCTTTCTAAATCATTTCTTATGATTTTACACAAATTATTACTATTTTTAATAATTTTATCGAGGCCCGTACAGTCGATTTCCAACAATGGCCATCGAACTGCACTTACAGCGACCTTTTTCAAATTTGATTTGGACGTAACTCCAAATCCAACCGTTAGATTTCAAATTTCTAATATTCGTTAGAAAGCTCTTTTCGATACGAACCCAACAGTTCCGGTTTTAGGAGAATCCGACGGTCGGATCTCCCGTAATGTCCGTTTGAAATAAATGGTCGAAATTCACGAACTGCCGCGGCGCGGCGCGTTCTATTCAGGCCATTATATTATATATATAATATATATAATATATATTTCGTCGATTTCTATTTAAAACAAATTATATAAATAGTTTTAAAATTTGTTTCAAAAGCAATTTCAACTTCCATTTCAATTCAAATCAAAATTGAATTCTTCTTTATAAATTCGTTTTAAAATTCATTTCTATTCAATTCAAATTTCAATTCAATTTGAATTCAATTCAATTCAATTCATTTCGAAATCGTTTTCAATTCAATTCATTTCGAAATCGTTATATATTCAATTCATTTCGAAATCGTTATATATTCAATTCATTTCGAAATCGTTATATATTCAATTCATTTCGAAATCGTTATATATTCAATTCATTTCGAAATCGTTATATATTCAATTCATTTCGAAATCGTTTTATATTCAATTCATTTCGAAATCGTTATATATTCAATTCATTTCGAAATCGTTATATATTCAATTCATTTCGAAATCGTTACATATTCAATTTATTTCGAAATCGTTATATATTCAATTCATTTCGAAATCGTTATATATTCAATTCATTTCGAAATCGTTATATATTCAATTCATTTCGAAATCGTTACATATTCAATTTATTTCGAAATCGTTATATATTCAATTCATTTCGAAATCGTTTAAAATCGATATAAATATCGTTCACGTCAAAATGGCGTCAATCTAACCAACACGGCTTCATATATTTCTATTTTCAAATATTCTATTTCAAATGTTTCTTTATTCAAAATAGTTGTTATTATCAAAATATTTCGTTCAACACATGACCAATCTCAATGAATGAGTACTGTCAACACATGAACTTTTATTTTATAATATCCTTTATTTTCTAAATTGGAATGAGGCCCAATCAATTACCATATAAAGTTAATTATATGGATTTTCATACAACACATGTATATCATAGCATTGAAAAATAATCAACCATCAACCAAAGTGCACTACACTGTATAAGCATCAAATGTAGATATTCAACGCTTATAACAGCCTGTCAATCAATCGACCGACATATTTAATCAATCAGGATGAGTGAAATTCATATTTCATCCCAACACCCGTGTGGGGTTTTCAAACAATCAAACACAGATTTTAGTTGTGCAGTTGGGCGATGTGTAAAATTTATCGACCCAATCAATGTCCTTCAAATAGGTGTACATAAACAAACCGTCCGGTTTGTAAATGAATATTTATTTATTCACATTCGCGTTAAAAATTATATTTTTAACGATAAAACATTTTATTTCAACCTATGAATTTCTATTCAATTCATTTTATTTAATAAAATGATATTTTTATTTTTCTAACATATTTTAGAAAATTTCGGCGGCATAACGGCACGATACTAGAAACGGGACGAGGCCTAGCCTTATCCCCGGTCTAGTGAAGGCCCACGCCATTCACACATCAATCAAATCAATTTCATGTCACCAAACAATTCAAACAAATAATCCAACTAATCTATGCAACTAAACAAACAAGTCCATGGTCTGTGGACGGGTGTCGGGTGCTACTAAGCACCTTCTGCATCCTAGTATATATATATAACTAGAAAATAAATTTGAAAGGTGAGAAATTCTCACATATAGCTATCCTAGCTCCACGGCACTTCTTTTGTGGAAAATCTTCGTCGTTATCCTATCTTCGCCATCTTCGTTGCCCGTAGTCACTATATATATAAAAATCACACATTTTTATATTTTGATGACCTTAAAATAAAAATCACATTTTTATTTATTCTCTTTCAATTTAAAAAAAGTCATATTTTTTATAAACACTTCATATATTTAAAAATCGAATTTTTGCTATGCTATTCAATATATAAAGATTGCATTTTGACTTCGCTATTGAATATAAAGATTATATTTTTGTTATTCTTATGATGTAAAAATTATATTTTTATTGCTTTAAAAAAAATAAGAATCATACCTTACTTTTTCTACCTAACAAAAATTCCATCTTTATATTTTTAAAAATATGATCTTTATTTTTGCACGTTCTAATCTTTTCCTATTAAAAGATTAAACCCTTTTTCTTATTTTAAAGTTTAAAATAAAATCAGTTTTATAATTCCTTTTAAAAAAAACAGTTTTTATTTTCTTTTAAAACAGTTTTTATAATTCTTTTAAAAACAAAACAGTTTTAAAATTCCTAAAACAAAAATCAGTTTCTTTCTTTTATAAAATTGCAGTTTTTATCTTTTTTAACAAATCAGTTTTTACATTTTTTTAAAAATTCAGTTTTTATTCTTTTAAAAATTCAGAAATTAATGTTCTTAAAAAAAAAATCAGTTTGCTATATTCTTTTAAAAAAAGCAGTTTTTAAATTCTAAAACAAATCAGTTTTAAAAATAAATCTATACAGTTTTTTTTTATTAAAAATAAATAATAATAAAAAAAAAATCATTTTTAAAAACTTACAGAAGGGGGGCAGTGGCGGACTTCGCTGGAGGGGACGGTGGTTGGGGTTGGTGCGGCAGTGGTGGCTCCTCCACCCTAAGGCGCGGCGCGTTGACTTCGACGAGGGGGGGGGGGCTTCAGGGGGGGTATCGCGTTTGAACTGAAGAGGAGGGAGGAGCTGGAGGATTGGGGGGGGGGTCCTTGCGATGGTCGGCGCCGCCACCTGCGGTGGCGCGCGTTGGGGAGCGGCCTCCTCCGACCCCGATTTGGGATCTCGTTTCTTTTTTTTTTTTTTAATAATTTTTTTCTGATATAATGAACGCGGAGGGGGGGTATAAAGGAGAGATTTTATTTTATTTATTATTATTATTTTTTTAATTTGCTAATAGTTGACTTTTACATATGACCTCGTAACGAGGCCCACCGCCTGTCGCCCATAGCGTTTTACCCCCATTCCGAACACAATGGGGTATGTTTCGTAGTTTGATTTGATCGTTTGAATCAGTTTCCGTTGAATTTACAATTTAAATCCTTATATTGAATTCTAAACGTACATTTCAAATTACCGGGGTCACATACTAACTAGAAAAATTCCAGAAAAATATTTTCTAGTTTCGTATTGACGATACGGTCCTAACAAAGCTAGTTTCGTCGAATTCTGAGACCGTATGAAAAATGGCCAATTTCCAGTCGATTAAAATCAACTGAAACTGGTCAAACGCGTTTTCCTTTGCCACGCTCACATATCGATTCGAAAAATTATGAAATTTGAAACCTAGCTATAATTTGACACTACGGACCCATCAAAACTGGTTTCGTCGAGATCCGAGGTCATTTGCAAAATGTCCATTTTTAAGGGCCTGAATTCCATAGCGACTATTCAGAATTTTCAACTGGACATATCTTTTGATTCCTGCTATCAAATTTTGATTTGTCGGATTCGTTGGAAAGATATTATCAATTAGATCCTACTATTTTTGGTTTCACTAAAATCCGGATTGTTTTGCTCCCGGTATGTTCAATTGAAGTTTGAAATCGAATTATCGAACTACCGCGCCATTTTCAATTCTATTTATAATTATATATAATTATTAATATTCTAACGACGACGTATATAATATATACGTCGAATTATATTCAAAATAAATTTCTCGTCAATATTATTTAAAATAATCTATTTTAAATGTAGAAAATTCGCTGTAATTGCCGAAATAAAAATTTTAAACTGGCCCAGATTTTCCGGGTTATTACAGTGGACCCATTTTTCTCTCAACTATCCTTCGGACCATGTTGATGAGAATCGCAAGCTAAACCTCCGTTGGACTCAAACGGTAGTGGTCCAGCTAGGGAGTTTGAGGTCGTGGGCGCCTTCCTGGATGAACATCAGCATTATATTCAACCATGTCATCAACCTCAACTACCTATTATGTTGAGGTTATTGCATAGAACTTGAGCCGGTTGGGTTGTTGGATGCACAAGTGCCAAGTTCTGAGCAGCGACAGGGAGGTTCTATAGAGGAAGAGGTCGCGTACTACGTCCACTGTTAATAGTCAAGTAGGAACGGTTGCGTTGGCGCGTTCCCTCACCAACGGTGATGGTGGTTTCATTACAGTTGCCATTTCAATTGGCATTAGTCCTCCTCTTTTTCCTTCGATTCCGTGGTAGGTGTCGTAAGAAGAGCTTTCTGAGACATTACATAGAGGACAAGTATTCCTATTGAGTTTAAGGCGAGCACAGTCCCATTGACTTTCTTGAAGTCGTCGCATCTGTTCTACGTTGGTTCTCATTTTGTCATTCAGTTCTCTCATTCTCTCTTCCAACTTCATGTTAAGTTCATAGAGTTGAGCTTGGGTTCTTGGAGCATCGGGATTATAAGAGGTAGAGATTTCCATGTTAACCCGGTTTTCTAAAGGTTGAAGCTGAGGAGAGGTTTCCGTGTCAGCGACAGTGGAAGTTCCGGTCATAGCCTTCTTTCTTTTCTGCCCATTGTAAGCAGAACCAGGAGGGAGGTCTAAAGGACCTGAGTAGCGCTTCTAGTTTGAAATGGAAGTTGGTCGAAAAGAAGTTGAAGTCTTGGGTTCTCGTAGGACTCTCTCATTGAAAGCACCCAAGTGTTGACGCGTAAAAGTTGGTAACACACCCAAAGATTCTTGAGTTAACGAGAATAAAATTTCGCACACGCAAAGTAAAGTGCAAAAAGCAGAAACACAAGATTTATAGTGTTTCGGTCTGAATCGGACCTACGTCCACTTTGAAGCTTTTTCTCATTTTATTCACTATTGTAGGATTATAGTGAAGGACGTCATCACTATACATCACTTCAGTGTTTAACTAAGTTTTCGGGAGTCATGGTTTGGAAGGTCAAAGCTTTGAGAAAAAGTTAGCTCTTCTTCCCCAAAGCTACAAAAGCCATTAATGGTATCCAATGTCCTCTCAAGATGTCAAATCATGCAAATGCTAAACCTCCCACAAGTATGAGGTGAGGGGGTATTTATAGGTAGTGGAGTAGGTGGGAGTAGATGAGAAATGGGACTACAGTCCGGATTTCGCATCCTAAAGCAGCAACATTGATCATTTCGCATCCTTGGGGGTGGATATGAATTTCGTATCTAGGGGATATGAATTTCGCACCCCAAGGATACGAAACTTCGCATCCAGGGATACGAGCTTCTTGTCCAATAGGATACCAAATCTCGTATCCTGAGGGATATGAAATACGTATTCGAGGATACGAAATCTCGTATCACGAGGGATACAAGATGGGTATCCCTGTGGATACGAGGTGCGAGGTGTTTGATGAGTCGAGAGGCATGAAATGTCTTAGTGGGTGTCCTCTTAAGGCATTGCGAGGTCCACGCTCGCACGACTCCCTCTGGGTATGTGTGTTTTGGCGACGCTTCAGTATATTGTGCCATGCAATGGGCCGAGTCATGTGGACCTGATATGCTTTTGGCAACCGAAACAAAAGGCTGGTTAACAAAAACTATAGAATAAGCGACTATAACATGTGTACAAGCTATGTGCTCTAGCAGTGGTATGTTGCACGTACATGAGGTAGTGCTAGCATTGAATACTACTTCTAATTCATTGCCAAAATATTGCAAACTTATCGTTTGACCGGAGTAAAGCAAACAATCCTTATGCACCTTGTTGTTTTGACTCTATCGACAATCCTTACTTTCCACTTAGGAGTAAGATGGGTTGTAAGCTTTCCTATAGTTTCTCTTCTTTGATAAAAATATGCAAGCCTTTTGATGATTTTTTTGGTCATGACGTGAAATCAAATTCAAACGTATTTAAAAAAAAAATCCTCAAAAATTGTAGTTGATTTTGGCGAAATTAAATAGTGTACAATAATAGCGTCAAAAACTAAAATTTATTTCTTTATTTTAAGTAGATCTATCTCTTCAAATTCTAGTTTCCTATAATTGGGTTTAATGGATAAAATGGGTATATGATGAAGACGTAAACAAGCAACACTGTAAAAGTCGGTGTATGTAAAACAAGCAATTTTGTAAAAGTCAGTGTATGTAAAACAAGCAATTTTGTAAAAGTCATAGCATATGTAAAATAACTTTAAATGTGTGCAAGTTCATGATAATGGAGGGAGGCATCCTCAAAACGAAAGATATTGTAAAATGGATCCTTCCTTAAGTTTCCATTCAAAACGGGTCCATATTTTACTATCGCAGTATTTTTTTATGATTTTTTGCCCTATTGGATTAAAAAAATTGAAAATATTAATGGAATGATTCTGAGGATTTTTTTTTTACAGTAACTTCTGCTTTGTTAATAAATGTAGACATTTCTGCAATTATTCACATAGTGCATTTAAGGTATTGAAAAGGCAAAAATATGTGCAACAATGTCTGTACTTGTTGTAAATAGTTACAGACACATCTGCATTATTTTACAGTGTATTGCAGATATATATTTATGTATGGAAAAATTGAACACATGAGATATTTTCCATTTGTATATACTTTTAGTAAAATGGTTGCTTCTTTTTCTACAATTTTACTGAAAATGAAGCATTTTTAATTTTTATGCAATTTTCATTATTTTTGATATTTTTCTGCAATAATATGGTTTTAGAAAGTGTAGACATTGAATTTATAAATTTGAAGCAAACTACAAAAAATAGCATGAAAGTCTGCAATATTTTGATATAATTGCTATGATGTCTGCAATTTTTCGAAAAACTGCAAATTTTTGCGGGAATGTGAATGTTTTTTGTTTTTGAATCATTATTTTGCTTTTCTTACATAAATATGAAGATGGTTATGTAATGAATGAAGTTTTGAAGTTTGATAAATTTTTACGTTGAATTTCATGTTATTTTGATGATTTTCGAGGAAAAAAACTTAATTTATAAAGTTTTAAACAGAGAGTTTTCTTGTATTTTGAAACTTAAACTGGAGCTTAGTCATATCCCTTTATTATATTCTTCAATGTATGTTAAGAGATCACAGATGGTTGCATGTAAAAAGTTAGTAATTTCTAATTAACCCCCGGTAAATTTTACTTCCATCCACAATTTCATTTAGTTAATCCACAATATAATCTCATTAATTTAATCCACAAGTGGATTTACTTATAAAATATGATATCCCTATTTTTATTCATTTTCTTACTTTTATATTTTGTTTTGTATAATTCTATTTCTGTAAATATGGAATATAAACTGTATAGTAGATTACACATTTGTCACACACACACACACACATACACACACACACACTCAAATTCTTGCTCTGTCTAATTGAAACACAATAAAATCAAGAGATAACATCTCGATATTCTAATATGCTTGAATCATTTTAAGATTTGCACTGTTATACACTATAAGAAGACATAAAAGATCTAGGATCACCGATAAATAAGATTATATTTTATCTACGATAAATTCTGTCTTAAAGATCTAAATTACTTTTATTATTGTAATAAAAAAAGGATGATCTATAATAGGATGTTTTTTATTTTTGGCCTGATTTTGACATTTTATTATGCAAATAGGCCGATTTCAAAAATAATTACAAATATAGCTTGGTTTTGGCCAATTCAGCGTTGATTTGACCGAAATACATTGCCGTAATTTGAAATTGCATCATTTTTTTTGCTTTGCTTTGGTGCAATTTGAAATCGCGTCAATGCAAAAGTTAAAGGAAAAAAAATGAACATTGCATTGGTGCAATTTCAAATTGCGCTAATGTTATGTTCAAATTATTTCATTTTTGCTTGACGCCATTTCAGATGGCGCCAATATAAATATAAAAAAATATATACTGCCACAATTTCAAATTGCGCCAATGTATTTCGGTCAACTCAGTGCCGAGTTGGCCAAAATCAGGCTATATTTGTAACTGTTTTCGAAACCGGAATATTTACGTAATAAAATGTCAAAATGAGGACAAAATGGAAAAAATCCCCTATAATATAAAAGATAAAAAGAAAGAAATATGCATGATTAATAAACTAATCATCGATCTACAATATAAAAGATAAGAAGAAAGAAACACACATGTTGAAAAAACTAATTAATTTTTAAAATTGTGTTATTGTAAAAAAAATGCTATTTTTATGGATGGACCAGGAGATTAAAACTGGATTCATGTAAACTTTGCCTTAACCTATCTCAGCGGCTAATGCTAATATTCATAATAACCCTATCTCTAATCCAAATAAGTCTAATAACAATATTTCCAATCATCAACGAACGGATTAATTCAGCAGATATGCACAACTCTGAAGTGGGTGATGGGGATGAAGACGGTTGAGAAATTGTGCACAGGAGGCAACAGATGATTGGGAGGGTTTTAGGAAGAGTATCACTGGCAACAAGCGAGATAAATACATGGGCGGTCAACTGGCAACTTCAAATGGCATATACGAAAACCAAGAGAGAGCTTCGAACCACTTTAAGCAACGTCCAGAACCAAAGTTAACTTCATGATATGGTGAAAAACAAAACAAGAAATGGATAGTTATTTTATTGCCTACCAGAAGTGGTCAATAATTAAAGGATTACGATAGTCGAATAAGAGGAATTAGAAGAGGCCGATAAAATCTGAGAAAATTCTGGTAGGTAGTGAGTGACCTTACTATGTCCATTTCAAAGCATTTACCACTCTAATTCGAATGCTAAAGAGTGAGTTTGATAGCCACTAAAAGAGAGGAGTTTTGTTTGGTGCAATTGGAAAAGGAGGATTGTAGAAGACGGTTGAGAAATTATGCACAAGAGGCAAAAGAAGATTGGACTACTGAAATATTTAATACCAACAGCAAATAGATTCGCCTCTACTAAGTGAATTAATGGCAAAAGAAAAGATTATTCTGCCTCTAAAAGAATGAGAGGCCTCTAAGCATTTGCCTCTAAAAGAGGCGTCCCAATTGATAATTAAAAGCAAAATCAACCCCACTTTTGCCTCTACTATTTCTTGCTGCCACGTGGGATGAATACGTACAAAAATAATTAAGGCAGCAACAGCCGCCCTTAATATTAAACACAATATTTTAAAAAAAATGCTGAAATTACCACATGTCATCCAGTAGTAGACGCATAAACATTTAATCTTACTTCAGGTATAAATTAACACTAAATGAAACATCCAACCACAAATCAAATCATTTAAATACATAATGTCGTTATATAAGGGTACACTAACAGATTTTGCTATCTAGATACTACATATAAACACAAAATATAGTGTGTTTATCTACAGATTATGCTATCTAAATACATATAAAAATAAAATACAATGTATTTATCTGTACATCCAACTATAAAGTCTTACTCACTACTGCAATTCAAGGTATCTCTTTGGAAGCTTTGCTAGCTACATGGGGTGCATTTTCCGCCACTACAGTCCCTCCTCAATCAGTTTCTTTAGCTGCAAAAGCTAATAGCATAAATTCTCTAATAATTGAGGCATGTATCATCAACTAACCAAACAATTCCCCTGAACTGAATTCACAAGGTACTTCAATTGTGGATATATATTTTCTTCATTGTAGCCTAAAATGTTTTAGCTTGTTGGCACATAAATAGTTTAGAATTTCATAAAGAAGCACGTACCTTCTTTGATCTTACATTTTTAGCAATCTGAACAGAGCACCATTTCAGGCACATAGGCATATCCTTTCCTTGTTTTCTTGGTCATGAGTTAAAAGTTATGAGAAACTCAATTCTGAATGAAAAAGATGTCGAAGCAGTTCTACCAAAATCATTCAGCCATACTGAAAATGATGTGAGAATCATGCTGAAGTCCTTGAGCCTTGAGAAACTTGACTCTAAGATTAAAGTTTCAACTGGTGGTTCCGATGTTATTTCCTCAGAAAGACCACTAAGCCTCATGTATTGGCGATAGGTTGAAGAAACAGAAACTAAAACTAGAAAAAGAACGCTTATCAGCACAATATGCAAGAAGAGCACTGAAATATAATCGTTATTTTCTAAAAAGAAACATAGTGGTTCTTGAACTGATAAAAATGCAGCATATTATCAACCACGAATCCAATTTTGTAAACTTATTCCCAACTACTAATAAAGATAACAGGAATCCATGATCTATCAGTGTTCACTAGCTATAAATTACACATTATGTATAATTGTACCCGGATCCACATCTGACTTAAAATCCATTTGCACAGGCTCGCGTGTGTTAGCTTGCACAAGGAAGCAATGGCCTTTAAGCATGTTTTTCCAGGCACCCAACCCATTCTACAGGCAATGCCCAGCTCCCGTACAGCGTCTGTGTGGTTCAACTATGTGGACTGAGCCAGTAGGGCCATGCCAGCCCACAAGTCTTGGACATTTCTGTTGCCGCCACTACTATTGAAATTTATTTTAGCCAAGGAGTAGAGTGCGTACGGATGTAATTTTATAACCGCTTTTGCCATTAAGGAGTAGTCATCTCTGTGGTTCTTTAAGTAGTAGAAGCTTGTCTATTCACAATACCACAACTCCTTAGATATCACAACCATTTCATTCACTGTAAATGTATGCTAAGGTTATAACTTTGTTTGGCAAGGATGAAAATAAAAGTAGAAGACCATTTGGGATGTGCGTGTGTGTATGTGCGTATACACATACACAAACAAGCACACATAAACACACGCCTAATTATTGTCCCAGTCAATGGCTAATCAGTACCGCCAACCGCGTTAAGTCGCTTGTTTTGCTCGTCACCATTTTATAGTTAAGCATACAAAGATAGGTCACGCTTTACATGAAAACGTGAATGCTTACCATAACTAGAACCACTATCTAGACTCAATGATATTGCATATGTATTCCAACACAAATGATATATGGTTAATTTAGGAAATTATCTTAGTAGAATTAATGTTTCGGCTATAAAGAGGTATGTTTCTTAAAATTTCCGCCAAAGTTCAATGTATGTCAATAAAAGTAGATACGGAAATACAATCACACCCAGTTTGTCACTAGTAATGCAATTCATATAGCTCAATGGACCAGTATTACATGCACGTGTTTCTAGCAGCAAAGCATGGTAGAATCGACATACTATTAGCTAAATAATCTAAAAGAGTATACATACAAGTAAGCATGAGTGAAAACAAATACACACACAAGATGTTGCATAAAAGTTACCTATCTTAATACTTGTTCGTGTCAAATCGACATCGTAGATATGGTAGGCAGTGGACTTGTCTTTTTATAATGTCACCAATTACAAGGTTGTAACAAGTACAACCTTGTATCACTCGCCTATTATAAAAAAAACTGTACTTCAAATATTTTAGGTAATTCAATCAAGAATTTATTGGTATGTTATAGTACCATGCATTTTAGAAAAAAAGAAGTAAACATCGTCAAAACGCACTCTCTATTTTGAGAGATTGGACTTTTGATTTATAATTGGCCCCAAGTATTGGCTCGGTTCATTTATTTAACATGATGCAGAAGATATCGTCCGTATTATCATTCAAGTAATAAAAACCTTTGGAAGCACATACCATTGTAGCACATTCCCCTTAGCTTACAACAAAGCCGCTACCCCTAGCTTGCAACAAAGCCAGATGTACCAGATTGAAGTTTGATAGCCCAAGCATATTAAATTTTGTTGGAAGGAAACAAACCTTTTTTTATTTGCAGCTTGTAGTTTCTCCTCTTGATAATGTCTTCCGATTTCATTTATTGTCAGCAATTAAAGGGTGGATACCCAGTGCCAAAGGCTCCGGTACTCAAGCGCGAGAGGACTTCTCAGGTCATTGTCAACAATTGTCCTAAAAAAATCTCATAAATTATTAAGTGAAAAGAGGCACACTGCAAATACGAAACATGAAATTTTTTAGGTACAACATAAATCAAAGCAATCCTTTAAAAGAATGGTCATTGAACTCATTTTTCATCACCATGAGACAATCATGATAAAATAGCAGTACTGAAGCTTTTTCATCTTCTTTTCCTCACAAATAAGTGATGGAATATTCAACTATAGAAATCCTTTAACATACTGTAGCTATACAATTATTACCTTAGAATGAAAAATTGGAGAGAAGTACGGGGCTCACTCCTCAACCCGGAGTTCTCGCTGAAGAAGAAGGGAAATCCATGATCAAATAAGCTATAACCAGTTTCTCTTGACTTGGAAAAAGCAGCAGATGAGATTAAAGGAAGAATGGACCTATGCTATTGTACATTTTTTAGGAAGACGGAGAACAAATGTAAGTGTCGAATAGAATGTGAAAGAAAAAAGAACGCGACCTTCAAATTTATTTCAAATAGCGCCTTATATTGTTCGCTAGCATTTGTTAAACAGCGTTTACATTCGGTATGTGCAAGACGTAAAACTTCATTCAACTGATAAACGATGTTCTATCCTGTTGTTTCTAATTACTTTTCTTATAGTGTCAAATTTTACATATGTGATGATCATTGGGTTAAATAAAGAATGTTTATTGAATATGAGTGCTTATCCTTCCTCTTCACGTATATGTCACAAGTTAGAAACAAGATGAAAAAACATATCCAGAACATATTTATTATTAGGTGATATAAACTGGGTTATAGCTATAACTGTAAGAAAAGATAAATGTCTATATTATGCTATAGTATAATAACCAAAATTCTTAATTATGTCAAAGTCGAATCAAATGCTAATAGAAGCTGAACTTAAACAAAAAAAAAATAGTTGTTGTCGGGTTGTTTCTAGATGAAAAAAGATGTTAAGAACATTACCAATGTCACCAAGACAGTTAGCATTATGTTCACGATGTTAAGGAAAATCTGGAAAAAGTTAATATTAGAATCAATGTAATAGCCTGCTAGCCATGTTAGTTTCATGACTGAATATTAAAATAATAATCCAAACTCTATCTCGGGTGAAATATTATACCATTGAGACACAGTCCAAAATTATTAAAAATATTTGTAAATTTTAGTCTCACTTTACATTCTTTCCAAAATTCAATTTTAATAAAATGCATGAAATTAAATAATAAACCAAAATTAAATATAATACAAGTCCTCGTACATACTTCCTAGAACACACCTCATGCATACAGAACGGAGGTAACAGTAGATGAAATATTATACCATACATACAAAGTGTAAATGGGAAAGACAACATTCATTATTTCTATTTCATTTGATATAAATGCTAAAAGATCAATTAAAGAACAAAATTGTAACACCCCATGTCCGTTAATGTCACTCACAAAGGGAATGCATTAACTTCCATGAAACAGTATAAGTAAAGAGAACAGAATATTACAAGACAAATACATAAAGTAGTACTTGAAAATTTTATAACTTTATTACAACAGAAACAAAAGTAAGTTTGGTAACATCTTTCAAAACCACAATATCGGAATTCAAGTACATAAATATCAGTCTTGTACAAAATCCTTCAGAGTACGTAATTTTAAATCCAAAATCCCCAACAGAAAAAGCAACAAATAGGTAGAATCAAAGCCAAGCAATACTTCAAGCACTCTAGCACTTCAAGCAGAGAGAAATCTAAGTCAAGCTCTTACGTTCCCAACCTGAGTACCTGGGGGGGAACGGAAGAAAAGAGGCAAAACAAACTAGGTCAGACATACGTCTGGTGAGTCCAGTGACTTTTAGCATATAAAGAGATAACAGTATCATGACATGTAAAAAAAACTGGATGAGAGTAGCCGTAATAGGAGTAGCAGGTTAACAGAAGAAACATAATGATGTAGGCTAAGCTAAGCTCCTTACTTAGTTTTCAATTCTCTGCACTAATACTAGTATAATAGAATTAGGTGTTGTCCTATCATCCAAACAGAAAACAGAATGATCTCTTCAGAAACACGATGCTAGAAATGGGCCTTTTCCACCCGAACAGATACAGACGGTACAGAAATAGAATCAGGAACGAAATCAGGGACATAAACAGAATAATCCAT
Organism: Allium sativum; assembly: GCA_030737875.1. Classification (NCBI taxonomy): domain Eukaryota; kingdom Viridiplantae; phylum Streptophyta; class Magnoliopsida; order Asparagales; family Amaryllidaceae; genus Allium; species Allium sativum. Next base: position 185,451,538 of record CM060919.1, read on the forward strand.
ACGTAAATAGAATATTAGAGTTTGGTGTACACTAGTAATGGGCCTTTACCACCCCAACAGATGGTACAACATAGAAACAGACAGGTATTACCATCCCAACATAAACAGACGGTACCCTAACAGAAATAGACAGAACTAAATGTACCCTAAATTCTACCCTAAGCGATCGGATCCCTAATACATAAATACCCTGTGTCGACCCTACAGAATGCTGTATCACTCCCTAAAGTGGCAACCTATAGACATAGACCTATTTACAGACGTCACGGTGTCTTACATCCTCAGAGCAGACCGAATCCATGCACGCACATGACCTGGTTGGAATGCGCCATCAACACCCCTCGCCATTATCAGAGTGAACCTCTTACAATTAGTTCAGTAAGCGTGCCCGGACCTATCTTAGTCTTGGGTCATAGTTTTGATACCAGAAAGGGTTACTGACTAATATGGGTCCCAAACAATAGATGACACAAGTAATTATCCCCCCTAACCTTGTGTCCCCAGACTAACAGATTTCAGATTAACTTGTTTACAGATTTCAAATGTACAAAGTTCAAATTAACTAGTTTTCAGATCAGACATACAAGTTAACAGGTTTTCAGACTAACGGATCAGATGTACAGATTAACAAGTTCTCAGATTTACGGATCAGATTTACAGATTAACAGACTTACAAATTGTTTTACCTAACTTTGTATTGGTCCTACAGACTCACGAAACGGGTTTATTAGATTCATTAGTCCAGTTGGTTTAACCCTCTCCACCCAACACGTTTTAGGCATCATATTTATCTTAGATTTGCATTAATTAAATATTAATGCACATACCTCTTACATTAGGTCGGTAGCTTGTGACCGCTGGATGTGCAGGGCGGTTCCGGGCAGACTTCTTCCATAAGCCAGACCTAACCTTGTGTCTAAGCATCCTTATGACCATGACCACTCACATTAGACTGACAGTTTGCGGTTGCTGGTTAGCCCGGTTGGGTTCGGGCAGGCTTCCACCGTAAACTGAGTCTAACCTCGTGTCTCAGCATTATTATTTGTAGCTAAAGTTTTCATTCACAGATTATGCCAATATTAGACTAATTATGCCAATTCAACAAATTAACTTCTTCACAAGTTCCAGCAGATTATCCAAAGTTCTATTAACATGTTTTGCTCAATTTTAGATCGAGCCTACAGATTTCATACCCCAAATTACCGTATTCAGTTTCAACAGATTTAGCAGATTGGGCAATTTAATAGATTTAATCATTCCTTAAAATTCCATTGACATACCTCGCCTAATCATAAAATTAAGCCTAATTTTACATGCCCAAATTATAGTCATAATTCACCATATAACATATGTCCTAATTTTTTTGTTAAATTTGCACCGTAGAGAATATTCTCTAAAAACCCCAAATCATGATGCACAATATAAATTATGACAAATTATAGTCGTTGATTACTGCGTTTGTCAAATATCCAAAAACCCGAATTAGGCGTATTCACATTAATATTTATCTCTATTTTAATATAGATCTTTTATGCCTAAATCATATATCCTTTTTTTTCTTCCAAGTCATAGATCATCATATAAAATATGCCCCTAAATCTAGATCTTAAATTACAACATGTATTATGTCCTCAAAATCGGATCTTGAATTATAACATGCATTTTGTCCCCCAAATTACAAGTCATATGTTGTCATACAATAATTCTCCTTCTTCCAAATCATAAACTGTCGTATATAGTATGCCTAGATCTAGATCTTAAATTACCACTTATGTTGTGTTTTCAATTTAGTCACAAATCAGTTATGTCCAATTATGCATCATTCAATATTTTCCCCAAATTTAGCGTTTGCGTGTCAATCTCTTATGAGATTTTGCTCAGGCTCATGGTAGCCTGGCTATAGAACAGAAGGAAGGAAGAGATACAGAATAGTTACAACAAGATAGATCTACACAGAAAAACAGATCTGATAAACAAGAATAAATGGATCTACACAGAAAGACAAATCTGATAAACAAGAATAAGATAGTTCTCCAATTCAGATTTATACCCATGTCAAGATCATAATTAAATTTCATATCTGAAAATAACTATACTCACAAATCGTGGTTTAAGAAAGAGAAGAACGATTCAGAGATCTGATTTTCTGGAGTTGATTTAGCTTTTCGTTGATGTAGGCGTTGATTTGTTATCTTTATCTTCTCTTTTGAATTGATTGATTAGGGTGGAGGCTAGGTCACTTTAGGTTTTAGGAGCATGGAGGCACCATTCCTCTTTGTTAATGAATTAGGGTTTAGGTTTTAGGGTCCTTATATAGTTGTAGAGAGTGTTTTAGGACCATTAGATTAACCCTGAACCATGAGAACCAATCAGATGCCACATCTGCCTTAGAGTGAATCGGCCTACGGGTTGACAGCCAAACACCCTGAATCAACCCCTAGTCGACCCAGCAAGGCTCGGGTCGATCTCAAAAATGGGCCGGTTTGGTTATTCCCTTTCCCGATTCGCTGTTTTGAACTTTTTTGCATATTTATTTATTTAATTTTATATATATATCCACATATATATTTTTCTCATATGCATACAAACTTCAAGGCTTAATAACATCTTCATAAGGTGTCCGTTTTGTGCAAACCAAATGTCTATCTTGACCCGAAATTTTGAAACGAACATAATAGCACAACCCATTTCAGTTAATTCTTCTTCTAAAAAAGTAATACTTTAATTTGTGAATCTTAATGTTATTAAATTACGGGGTGTTACATTCTCCCTTCCTTAAAGGATTTCATCCCCGAAATCTCCAAGTTAAGAAGAATGTATCCTACTATCCAATCATCCATCTACTCAACCATCATCCACAAGCATCCATTATCCTCAAAAGGTTTTATAATGTCGTATGAACATATGCATAGTGTGTGTATATGTTTCTTATCTAATGCAAAATCAGACGGTCTACTGATCCAGTTAACCTCCTTAATGCGAATTATGTTAGTGCCATGAGTCCAATTATGTATGCAAGAAATCCTATTTGATACACATCATTTCTATATGAGTGCATAATCATTCATCCAAATGCAACATCCACGTGATGAGTCAATCATATTGCATCCACAAAAATTGAAAAATGCACACACATCCATATGCAGTATGAAAGTGTTGTTGAGCCGATCTAGTGCCTAGTGTGTGTGTATATGCATCCATGAGAAACCATTAGCAACCACTTGCATCCACTTACAACCATCAAACATAACATGTCTCAAACACATGTTTACACGCATTAGTTTCTACCTAATGGTCGAAGACTCGATCGATACAGTCGAGTGATAGAAGCAAGTACAATTAAAATAAAAGTTCTATTCCCATTAGACATCGGTTAATAAAATAAATCCCTAAGTATCAACCCCGAAGACCGAAATCAACATCAGATTTACACTCAGATAATTACTCCCATTAAATAATGTAAAAACAGGAAACCTACTTCACACTTTGAGTAAAAACTCCTATCTTTTTCAGAAATATTCAGATACTTACAGACTACTGGTACAGATCAGATTATCGAATGATTCTTAGGAAACTAAGCATGATAAAACCCTACCATGTCCTACAAAAACTAGAATGTATGCGTCATAGTCAACTTAGCGCTTAACACAGACAGATGAGTCGTAACCCTTATGGGGTTTGAGACTATAGCGGGATCAGAAACAAGACTAGTATTAAAGTGCAGAGACTCAATTACAGAATTAAAATGCCAGAATGATCAGATAAGGAAATTAAACTTTCTATGAAAAAATTTCCACGTCTATCTTGTCCACCAACTACGAGAATATTCGCCTACCTTCCAGAAGATTCTGCCCTTTGCCCTTGCCTTCTGGGGCAATCCTTGATCAGATGTCCTATCTCACCGCATTGAAAACAACCAGTCTTCTTACATGTTAACAAGTCTTTCTCTAAAGTTGCCCCCATCGCGTGAAAAACCCTACGAAGCTCGAAAGAGGATTAGCCGTAGGTGAAATTACTGCGGCTACAGATGGAAGTTAGGCACTTCTTTGGCCTTTGACAGGCACCATACTCTCATCATGCCTACAGAATCTTGTCGCAATGAGGTTACCTCCCAGAAAGCCAGGAGCCCTAAAGACTCAGAAAAAAAAGAAAACAAGAATTAAATAGAAAATCAAAAGATTGATATATGGCTTTAGGGACTATGTTTTTCAAAATAACTTTCCTTTTGAAAATACTTCCATTTTAAAACCATTTTGAAAATAGTTTTCAAAAACTTTTTATCAAACCTGGTAACCTTCAGCTCTGATACCAAATGTAACACCCCATGTCCGCTAATGTCACTCACAAAGGGAATGCATTAACTTCCATGAAGCATTATAAGTAAACAGAACAAAATATTACAAGACAGATACATAAAGTAGTACTTGAAAAATTTATAACTTTATTACAGTAGAAACAAAAGTAAGTTTGGTTACAACTTTCAAAACCACAATATCAGAATTCAAGTACATAAATATCAGTCTTGTATGAAAGCTTTTAGAGTACGTAATTTTAAAGCCATAATCCATAAAGAAAATGCAACAAATAGGTAGAATCAAAGCCAAGCAATACTTCAAGCACTCTAGCACTTCAACCAAAGAGAATTCTAAGTCAAGCTCTTACGTTCTCAACCTGAGTGCCTTGGGGGGGAATGGAAGAAAAGAGGTGAAACAAACTAGGTCAGACATATGTCTGGTGAGTCCAGTGACTTTCAGCATATAAACAGATAATAGTGTCATGACATGTAAATAAAACTGGATGAGAGATAGCCGTAACAGGAGTAGCAAGTTAACAGAAGAAACAGAATGATATAGGCTAAGCAAAGCTCCTTACTTAGTTTTCACTTCTCTGCACTAATACTAGTATAACTGAATTAGGTGTTGTCCTATCATCTAAACATAAAACAGAATGATCTCTTCAGAAACACAATGCTAGAAATGGGCCTTTACCACCCGACCAGAGACAGACGATACAAAAATAGAACAAGGAACGAAATCAGAGACAGAAACAGAATAGTCCCTACGGAAACAGAATATTAGAGTTAGATGTACACTAGTAATGGGCCTTTACCACCCCAACAGACGGTACCACACAGAAACAAACAGGTATTACCACCCCAACAGAAACAGACGGTACCCTAACAGAAACAGACAAAACTAAGTGTACCCTAAATTCTACCCCAAGCGATCGGCTCCCTAATACATAAATACCCTGTGCCGACCCCACAAAAGGCTCTATCACTCCCTAAAGTGGCAACCTATAGACACAGACCTATTTACAGATGTCATAGTGTCTTACATCCTCAGAGAAGACCGGATCCATGCACGCACATGACCCGGTTGGAATGCGCCATCAACACCCCTCGCCATTATCAGAGTGAACCTCTTACAATTAGTTCAGTAAGCGTGCCCAGACCCCTCTTAGTATTGGGTCATAGTTTTGATACCAGAAAGGGTTACTGACTAATATGGGTCCCAAACAACAGATGACACAAGTAATTATCCCTCCTAACCTTGTGTCCCCAGAATAACAAATTTCAGATTAACTTGTTTACAGATTTCAGATATACAAAGTTCAGATTAACTAGTTTTCAGATCAAACATACAAGCTAACAGGTTTTTAGACTAACAGATCAGATGTACAGATTAACAAGTTCTCAAACTAATGGATCAGATATACAGATTAACAGACTTACAGATTGTTTTACCTAACTTTGTATTGGTCCTACAGATTCACGAAACGGGTTTATTAGATTCATCAGTCCAGTTTTTTTAACCCTATCCACCCAACACATTTTAGGCATCATATTTATCTTAGATTTTCATTAATTAAATATTAATGCACAGACTTCTCACATTAGGTCGGTAGCTTGTGGCCGCTGGATGTGCCGGGAGGTTCCGGGCAAACTTCTGCCACAAGCCAGACCTAACCTTATGTCTAAGCACCCTTATGCCTACGACATCTCACATTAGACTGACAGTTTGCGTTTGTTGGTTATGCCGGTTGGGTCCGGGCAGGCTTCCACCGCAAACTGAGTCTAACCTCATGTTTCAGCATTCTTATTTGTAGCTAAAGTTTTCATTCACAGATTAGCCAATATTAGACTAATTATGCCAAATCAACAAATTAACTTCTTCACAAGTTACAACAGATTATCCAAAGTTCTATTTACATGTTTTGCTCAATTTTAGATCAAGCCTACAGATTTTAGACCCCAAATTACCGTATTCAGTTTCAACAGATTTAGCAGATTGGGCAATTTAACAGATTTAATCATTCCTTAAAATTCCATTGACATACCTCGCCTAATCATAAGATTAAGCCTAATTTTACATGGCCAAATTATGGTCATAATTCACCATATAACATATATCCCAATTTTTTTTTGTTAAATTTGCACCGTACAGAATATTCTCTAAAACCCTAAATCATGATGCACAATATAAATTATGCCAAATTATAGCCGTTGATTACCGCGTTTGTCAAATATCCAAAATCCGAATTAGGCGTATTCACATTAATATTTATCCCTATTTTAATATAGATCTTATACACCTAAATCATATACCTTTTTTTTTCTCCCAAGTCATAGATCGTCATATAAAATATGCCTCCAAATCTAGATCTTAAATTACAACATGTATTATGTCCTCAAAATCAGATCTTGAATTATAACATGCATTTTGTCCCTAAATTACAAGTCATATGTTGTCATACAATAATTCTCCTTCTTCCAAATCATAAACCGTCAGATATAGTATACCTAGAACTAGATCTTAAATTACCACTTATGTTGTGTTCTCAATTTAGTCGCAAATCAGTTATGTCCAATTATGCACCATTCAATATTTTCCCAAATTTAGCGTTTGTGTGTCAATCTCTTATGAGATTTGGCTCAGGCTCGTGGTAGCCTGGCTATAGAATAGAAGGAAGGAAGGAAGAGATACAGAATAGTTACAATAAGATAGATCTACACAGAAAAACAGATTTGATAAACAAGAATAAGATGGATCTACAAAGAAAAACAGATCTGATAAGCAAGAATAAGATAGATCTCCAATTCAGATTTATACCCATGTCAAGATCAAAGTTAAATTTCATATCTGAAAATAACTGTATTCACAAATCTTGGTTTAAGAAAGAGAAGAACGATTCTGGGATCTGATTTTCTGGAGTTGATTTAGCTTTCCGTTGATGTAGACGTTGATTTGTTATCTTTATCTTCTCTTTTGAATTGATTGATTAGGGTGGAGGCTAGGTCACTTTAGGTTTTAGGAGCATGGAGGCACCATTCCTCTTTGTAAATGAATTAGGGTTTAGGTTTAGGGTCCTTATATAGATGTAGAGAGTGTTTTAGGACCATTAGATTAACCCTGAACCATGAGAACCAATAAGATGCCACATCTGCCTTAGTGTGAATCGGCCCACGGTTGATAGCCAAACACCCTGAATCAACCCCTAGTCGACCCAGCGGAGCTCGGGTCGACCTCAAAAATGGGTCGGTTCAGTTATTCCCCCTCCCGATTCGTTGTTTTGAACTTTTTTGCATATTTATTTATTTATTTTATATATATATATTTTTTCTCATATGCGTACAAACTTCAAGTCTTAATAACATCTTCATAAGGTATCCATTTCGTGCAAACCAAATGTCTATCTTGACGCAAAATTTTGAAACGAGCATAATAGCGCAACCGATTACACTTAATTCTTCTTCTAAAAAATTAAGTATACTTTAATATGTGAATTTTAATGTTATAAAATTATAGGGTTTACAAAAATGGTTGTTAAATAGTAGATGAACTCAGCCTAACACATGGTGTGCATCAAAACTAATGATACATTCTAACTATTTTACTACAGGATATAATCCTGGCACTCCACCTAAAAAAATTGTTTTTCCCCAAAGGTATTATTAACTTACAAAATTTCAGTCTACTTTTTCTTATTTAGTAAGACAACAATGGTACTAATGAGAAATTAATTGACTAACCTATTGATGAATTCGCAATAAAGAATTAAAATGTAAACTAAGTAAATCATACGTGTAACAAAGAAAGCAAAAGTGCACTAATTTATAAATAACTTAATGAACTGCTCCAGAAGCCAAATTAGTCACTATGCCCTTTCTCGGTCAAGTCACGAAGGTGTGATCCATTTGAATAGAGAGAATGGGATCAAAAAACATTGTGCACAATGTGCAGTTACCAGTCTCAAATCTGGTTGATAGCCCCAAATTTATTGTTAGTAGAATGATAATGTATCAAGATATAAAATGTACAAGATTGGTTAAATTAATTCTAACATATTGAGGAGAAATACATTGAAGAAGCATACTAAGCAAAAACTATTGTGAACATTTCATCGTATATTAGTTTTAGATATGCATTGAGAACATACTAAGCAAAACTATATTATTGCCAAAAAGCATGTTTAAAAGCTTAATGACACGACATAGAAGCATCATGATAAATTACCCACAATGTAAATCCCTATCATATATCAAATATAATATGATGGTGTAAAAATATTATAAAATAATTATTTTACACAAGCACCAAATAACCTAAATATCTTGTGGTTTATAGTAACAATATGCAAATGTTGACAACCTTGGATATTCACTAAACACATATTGAAGTCATACTTCACATTCTAATTCTACTTTCAACATAATAGCAATTGCATTTGTGTCGTGGATGATCATGAGATTTTAATATGTTATGACCTTCCAATTAAATAATTTCTTCTAATAAACTAAAAATAATCAGAAAAGGATGATTAAAAAAAAGAGTTATACTGACCTTTCCAACAGTGCTAACCATTTGACCATGTAAGAGTGAAAATTTTCACATATAAATCTAAGATAAACAAGTGCATAAACAAAAATAAATGCAAAATCCATGATAATATGAGTGATAGTTTTCAGTCAAGACATTACCTTTATTAAAACGGTGATAAATTGGTAAGTAACTCCCAAGAATTTCACAATCCAAGATTTTAAAATTGTAATTATATCATCTTACGGCACAAGACATCAACATGCGCTATCAGCTTCACCAGTTCTAAATAAAATTGAATTTTTTTCTAATTAATTGGCTGAGTAAAAGAGAAAGTGGCATACCTAATCTTATGAAATCTCAATAATCAATGGGTGCAGTGGTAAAGGAAACCTATTATAATTGATGGACTTCAGCTTGGTTGCTGCTCAACAAAAAAATATGATATCCACGACTGGAAGCTTAAATAGCGAATAATGAATGTTTTTAAAGGAAATAAGGCTAAGAAATTTGGATTTTTTCCAGCAAAACTTCCCAAATAACTAACAAACTTTTTGATGTTTTTTTAAATAATTAAACACAAATCAAAGGTTTCTTTAGAGATTAATCTACGAAATATGAAAACAAGTTTGGTAAAAGCAAAATCAAAAGAGAAGAAGGAAGAAAAAAAAAACTAGAGGTCAAATGATAGGAAATTATAAGTAGAGCATGAAATTATAGTAATTTGGTCTAATTCATTTATACCTGCTACCTAGATTCAAAAGTACAAAGTATCTTATTTTAGAAGTAGAAAATGAAGAAATGCAAATAATTGATTTGAAGACCATGATTAGAGCACAACTACTCGACATAAAATATTATAATTAGAGCACTCTACGAAGGATATGGTCAATCTACATCCAATAGGAACTCCAAACAACAATTTTAATTTTATTTATGGAAGACTATAGAGTGTTGATAGAGAATGACAATGAGAGATGCGTTAAGAGCATCGTCAACCCTACTTGAACGTAATGTCAAAAAAATGCTTATGTGTCGATATCTATTCCACAATGTGAGATATATTGAAACACCCCACCTCCGTTAAGGTCACTCACAAAGGGAATGCCTTAACTTCGGTGGAGGTTTATAAGTAAAAGTCACAAATAAAACACAAGACAGATATAAACACACACACACACACATACATACATATATATATATATATATATATATAAGCAGCGGAAAACAAACAGACTTTCATTTCATAAACACGTGTTCATACAAAACATTTCCATCTTTGTCTCACAATAATTTCCAAAACATTACATCATCATTTCTGTCTTGATTATTAAATAAAGAAGCATAAAAACATAATTACAGCTTCATAAATCCCCATAGAACGTGTCCAAATGCCATAGCCAAGGAAAGTGAATCCAAACCATACATCTACTACTTGAAGCTTGCAAAGAGTCCGACTAAGCTGGGTTGTTTCCTCCGTGTGGACCTGGGGGGGGGGGGAACGAAAGAAAAGAAGAGAAAGAAAAATAGAGTCAGACATAAAACCTGGTAAGTCTAATGACTCTTCAGTATGAGAATAAGAAAAAGGGCATGATAGGTATAAACTGGGAACAGGAAAGTATCATAAACTAAGATAAAGCAGTTTTGAACCGAATATACTATCGCACCCCACACTATATCTCTGCACCTACTTGAATTTATTCCGATTGGCGCCCCATGATCCGGGTGAAGTGATCCCCTTCTAAAGATCGGCTCCTACTCGCAAAATCATATGTGTCATACGGACCCCAATAATTGTAGATACCTATGCTGGTCCCACCATGGGGTGTATCAAGTCCCATGGTGGCGGCCCGACACAATTCTAGAATGCATAGTGTATACTACTAGTGCCCAATGCCCTATTTGTCTGCTCCGAAGTGTGTGCACGCCGCACTCCGTTAGAACCCACACTGTTGCACCAACCGCCGTCGCCTTTGACCGCTTACAATCAGCCCAGTAATCGTGCCCCACCCTGCCTAGTTTCAGGGTACCATGATACCTAATTGGGTTACTGCTGAAATGGGTCCCCGTTACTAGGGTTTTCTAGTCAAACATGTTAAGTGGTTAAGTGTCTGTATTAACCTAACCCCACCCATCAGTTTAATTAACATGTTGAATTGGTTAAGTGTTTTAGTTAACTTAACCCTACCATCCTCATTCTAGCTTTAATCTATTCATTAAAGCACCGACCACTCACATTAGACAGGTATTGTTGCAGTTACTGGACAGGCGGTCGGTTCCGGGCAAGTTTACACCGCAACTCTGTCTACCCTTGGGTCCTTATTGGGCTTAATGCCTTGACCTTCCACATTGGATAGGTATTGTTGTGATTACTGGACAACCGGGCGGGTCCGGGCAGGTTTACATCACAACTCAATCCAACCTCGGGTTAAGCATACTCGTATTTTCTAAATTTACATATTTGTCTCTTTTACTTGTTATATGTAAATGTTATGGCCCATTTTCCAGGTTTGATGTCTTTTTAGGCATGGCAATTCATATCATTGAAATGTCACTAATCATTGGCATGTGCCAAACATGCCAAAACATATATTTTTCATGTCTAATCCCAACGATATTCCCCCGTTTGTACGTTCGCAAGATTATAATGAATGTTGTGCTAGATATTTCAGCCCAACTTATAAACATAGAAGGGTAAACCAAGAACATGAAATATTCTAAATAACATAAAGGGAGTGTGACATATGAACTTCCAACTTTGCGATCTAATTAACATAAATCATGGGTTTCAACTTGTCATGTGAACTTGCATTCTAATAAGAATCTAATTAAATAGGTGTCACATGAAATGGCATAATCTAGACTTGCATAAAACATAAGCCTAAACATATTTTTATCTAGGCATAACTCCAAATGCAAACTAGCATGTGACAAAGTTATTACATGCCTATATGTAACGACTCGGAATTTTGGGGGCAAATTTAAATTTTTTATTTTAGTTAATTTAAAGGATTTAGTATATTTAAAATAATTTATTTTAAATAATAACAGAAAAATAATTTATTTTAAATCGAAGTTAGAACGTATAATTTACATTAATTATATTTCGGGCCTGAAATGGCGTAGTAATTTCAGTATTCGATTTTCAACTTTGGGAAAATATATAAAATTCAATATAATTCAGAATTGGACGAAACAAGAAACATAAGGATCGTATTGACGATATCATTCCAATGAATTTAAGAAATTAAGATTTCAGTTTATAATTTGTAAGTTATGGCAAATTCAAAATTTCATAAAAACGCTATGGAATTTATATATATTAAAATATATGGCCCAAAATGCTAATTTTTGCATACGAATGAATTTGGACTCGAAACCACTTCCATTGAGTTCAAAATGATGTTTCTGCATTGAAAAAGTAGAAGCACTTATATATTTTGAGTTTCATAAATTATTCATATAAAAATATATTTTTAAATATAAAATATATACGCCTTGAAAAGTGAAGTTTTGCAAACGATCTTCAAATACAACGAAATTAATTTTGTAGGGTTCGTATCGTCAAAACAAAGCTAGAAATGATTTTTCTGGTATTTTTAGAATTAATATGTAATTATGATTGATTTTCAGTGAAAACGGTCAATTTTCAGACTTTAAAAAATCATTATTAATTCATACAGACTCGGAAAATGACGAAACCAGTTTCTTTAAATCCGTAATGTCAAGGAATATTTATGTTTCAATTTTCAATTACAATGGAATTCATAGGTGTTAACACGAATTTTTAAACTACGAAAAGCGGACAAAAAAATGTATTAATATATGTACATAAGGGTAGTTAGGCCTAATTGAGTGTATAACCTACCTATATATTATCTTTTAACAGCCATTAGCTGAACCCTAAACATAACATAGCCTTCTCCATCTTCATTTTCTTCATATTCCATGACCTCCACTCTAAAAATATTCTTTGCACAAAAGACCCTAAAACTAAACAATTTATAACTCCTAATCAGAACAAAATTAGACCAAACCCTTTCTGAGTTTTGTTCATCTTCTTATCCTCTATTTACCACGAAAAATTCCAGACCTATCGTCGCACGGATTCGCCGGGATCTGAGTTTGATTGCAAAAAGTCAGTATCGGATTTTGGTGTTTTCTGGCCAAACCGTGAAGAATTGGAGGATGGCGCAATGGAAGAAATTGTAGAGGAGACAAAGATCTACAACTTTGCTGCAGAAAGTTTTGTCTGAAAGTCAATGGGAGGGCACGGAAATCGAGAAAAACTGAATTGGAGCAAAATAGAAAATTCCGGCGAGCTCAGAACATAGATGATCAATTTCCGGCCAATCCGGGAAGAATCAGGCGAAGGGCCGAACACGAAAGTTCTTCTCTACACAAGTAGAAGGTGCTCAGAAATTTTCAGATCATTTGGATAAGAGATGTGGCCTGTGGGTCCCGCGAGGCGAATTTTGCTTTCTGGCGAAATTCCGGTGATCAGTGCATCAACGGCGGCGACGGCTTAGAGCGTGGGTGCGAATTTTGAAGACGAAGAGGGTAGTGGTGGTTTCAGGTCAATCGGTGGTTGGAGGAGGGAGAAAAGTGCGGTCAAAGGTAGCGAGCTCAGGTTTGACAGAGATTTGGGCTAGTTTTGTAATTCAAACTTTGAAATTGTATATCTCTCTCATACGAACTCAGAATCTGATGATTTGGGATCCACTGCGATTGTGGCGACGAGAGCTTCATGTGGACACTAAATTCGTCCAGTTTGGAGGAAGTTGAATTTTTTGGTATTTTCGGTAATTTTAATTAACGGTGCGTTTTTTAGAGGTCCCTATTAAGTTTCAAAATATAAAAAAAACCCGGTCATAAACTTATTGTAAATTAGGTCCCTATTTTTTGAAAATTCATAAAAAAAATATAAAGAAATCACGTAAATTCATATTTAAATAAAACATGTAAACACTAAAAAATTCAGAACAAAAAACCATCAAAGAAGGCATCAAAAATCCAAAAAACAGAAAAAAAAAAAAAAAGAAATTTCCAGTTAAATGCATAATAGTATGCACATATATCATTTTCCTGCATACATCCGTGCATATTTTTCACTACATACATCTTCGTTGATTTTTATTCATACAAAAACAAGCTTACATGTGTGCAAATATACCCAATATTTGCACACCTTTGTGCAGGTTTAGTTTCAAATTTTCAAACCGAACACAGCTTACGGAAAAGTTGCATACATATATGCAATTATCAGTAATAATTGCATAAATGTATGCAACTATTTTTTTTATTTCCGTAGAATCCTGAAATTATTTCCATATTTTAGAATATTTTTTTTATGAAGGAACGTACTTTTTAAAAAAATAAATAAAAAAAGGCGGAAGTAATAAAATAAGGGGCGGGTTTAAATTTTTCAAATCTTTTTTTTATATATATATAAATTAGGTCCCTACTTTTATCCTATAAAAATGTTGCACACATGTGTGCATTTTTTTGAGAAATTTGCACATTTGGATGCAAATAAAAATGAACTGAAATATTATGTTAAATCTATCCGCTGGAAGAACTGCAGTTAATTGCATATATGCATGCAATAAAATTGTAACACCCCACCTCCGCCAGGGTAACTCTTGCAAGCACTCTGACTTTGGTGGGGCGTTTAAATCAGGTAAACATGCATAATGATATATCAAGGCAGAACAATAACATAAGTATGTATGTAAACAGAGTAAATAACATAGATAAAACAGCGGAAGATTTCAAACCATTTCAAAACAAGTCTGGTACAACATAATGTCAATTTTCCAAATAAACAAGTCTAGATAAAACAACATCATCTGAAAACTAAAATACATAAGTGCTATCCCCAAAATAAGTGAGAACCATAGCTAGCTTCATGTCGAAAACGTACATGAGCTGGAATCCCACAAGCAAGCAATCCAAAATCCAAGCTAGGCTCCTGTATTCCCTCCCTGAGAACCTGGGGGGGGGGGGAACGGAAGAAAAAAGGCGAAAGAAAACAGGCCAGTCAAAAAGACTGAGTAAGCCCTACTACAATCAATGTAAACTGATAAAGTTAACTGGCATGAGCAGCAAGGGATGAACATAAGGATAACAACATACTAGCATGATGATTAACTGACAAGGTAGATAAATGTGTCATCGCATAATCAGGATTAAGGTTTTGCACCACGGGTGTACTAGCAAACTAACATGACTGGAATAAACAAGTATTGATCCCTTGGCCCATGCTTTGGCCCAATAACATGAAGTGACTCTCATACGAGGTCCAATAACATGAAGTGATCCCTAGGCCCAAGTTTGGCCCAACCATCATGAATGACCCAAACCAAGGTCCAACTAGCACGGTCTAGTCGATCGGCTCCCTATAAGCCTAACTCGTCAAGTGTTGGTGTCAATACGGCCCAAACATGATTGTAGTCGAACTGTGCCGGGTCCACCCATCGGGTGTATCAAGCCCTAGGGTGTCAACCCCTGGACACCATAAACATGAGTGCAGAGTCTCGATCTACTAGTACTCGTGCTTGTTTTCTCCGGCTACGGACTATGTGCACGACCAGAGTCCGCCCGGAACTACACCGGCGTACCCCCTGCCATCACTTTTTGGCCCCTTACCTCCAGTTCAGTAATCGTGCCCCCACCCTAGCCTAGTCCCTAGGGCCATGATGATACAAACTAGGGATTACGGCTGAAGTGGACCCCCATTGCTAGGATTTCTCTAGTGGGTTAAGTACGGTTTAACCCCTTCACTAATCATGGATTAACTTGGTTAAGTGTAACGATGAGTTCACGACTTAACCCCGATTAATCTACCAAGCCGAAATTGGTTAAGTATTAAATGGTCCATGACTTAACCCTAATCACGAGGCATTAATTAATTAATGCGCCTTAACCTCTCACATTAGACTTTGTTGTGGTTACTAGTTAAGCCGGGCGGGTCCGGGTAGCTTTACACCACAACTTGGTCTAACCTCGGGTCCAAGGTACAACATGACCAACTTCTCACATTGGGTCCTATTGTTTGTAGCAACTAGTTAGGCCGGTCGGTTCCGGGTAGGTTTACGCTACAAACTCAACCCAACCTCGAGTTGGCCACACTTATCTTTTCTAAGTGTCATGTCCATCATGTTTCCAAAACATGTTACAAATTTTCAAGCAATTGGGTAGACCTAACTTAATAGGTAAATTCCCAATGGGTAGACCTAACTTAATAGGTAAATTCCCAAGCTCATGTTTTTATGTCTTTTAAGTTTACCCAACCCCAAACGCAATCCCATCACTTACATATCGCAATAGCGCATAAAGGATAGAAAGAGGGAACTTGGCATAATCATGACATAAAAATGTTAAAGCCACAAGTTCAACATGGTGGCATATGAAAGGTTCATGTGTTCATACACTTGCATATTACATTTTTAGGCCCAAAAAGCATGCATAAAACCAAACTTGGCATATTCATGATACATGGTGCTAAATGACATGTAAGAATGGCCACAAGTTCGCATTTAGCCTCACATGCAAGTTATCATAAGTGATATGATAACTTACATGTTGCCAAAATGCAACCTTTGGCATAAAGCTTGAAGCTTTATGTTCACATACTCAAAATAGGCTTGCATAACATGATAACATGAACCATATGACCATCCCAAACTTGCATAACATACTTGCATATCATATGACACTTGCATAACAAACTTGCATAATAAAACTTGCATAATATATGACAACTTGCATATCAAACTTGCATAAACAAACTTGCATAACATATGACAACTTGCATATCATACTTGCATAAACAAACTTGCATAGCATATGACAACTTGCATATCATACTTGCATAAACAAACTTGCATAACATATGACAACTTGCATAACATATGACAACTTGCATATCATACATTTAACTTTAGAGTTTAAGTATGAAAGGAATGGGGCTTACAATGCTTAAGAAGTCACAAAAATATGACAAAGCCCTTATGAAATCAATTAAACCCAAAATGCAAGCAAAACCCTTGAGCCAAAATGATCAAGACTCTTTCTTTATGATGCAAATATATAAACTTGACTTGAATGCAAGCTAATGATGCTCATACAAGTTTGAAAACACTTGTATGCATGGAAAATCACTTAGGAATTTATTTAGGAATTTTATGAAGAGAGTGGAGGCCATGAGAGGATTGATTTTGCCATAGTTTAGTTGTATGAATGAATAATGATGATTTAGGGTAGGTTAGGGTCTTATTTATAGATTAAGCAAGTGTTTTAGGCCATAGGATTAACCCTAGATTCAATCCAAGCCATCAAAGCATGTCTTGGGGAAGAAGTCAAGTGTAGGAACCATCTAGGGCCTTTAGATTAAAGATGGACCATGAGAACCATTCAAATGCAAAATCTGCATTTGAGCGAATCGGCCTACGGGTTGACAGCCAAACACCCTGGATTAACCCCTAGTCGACACAGCGGGCTCGGGTCGACCTCAAAAATCGGCCGGTTCGGTTATTCCCCTCTCCCAATTCGCTGTTTTGAACATTTTTGCATATTTATTTACTTAATTTTAAATTATATATATATATATATATATATATATATATATATATCAATATATATATTTCTCTACGCAAACCATTTCACTTAATTAAGTATACTTTAATTTGGGAATTTTTCGTGAAACTTCGCGAGGCCATATCTTGGTCATACGGACTCCGATTTTCGAAAACTCGGACTCTATTTCGCGTATTTTTCTGAGACGAACGCAATGGCATAGCCCGTTTCCCTTGATTCAGATTTTATAGTTTAATTCTGCCTCCATTTATGTTATAACATGTAATTCAAAAATACGGGTTGTTACATTCTTCCCTCCTTAAAGGATTTCGTCCCCGAAATCTCCAAGTTAGGAAGAACGTATCCTACCATCCATCATCCATCTACTCAAAACATCATCCACGAGCAATCAGTGTCCTTAAAAGGTTCTAAATGTTGTATGATCATATGCAAAGGTGTGTGTATATGTACTTATCTAATGCGAAAATCAAGAGGTTACTGATTCAGTAAACCCCCTTAATGCAAAATATGTTAGTGAAATGAGTCCATATGTATGCAAATTCCTAACATAATTTATAATCTCTACATGAGTGCACATAACATTCATCCATATGCAACATCCACGCGATAGCATAACAAGTTTTCATCCATGAATAAGCATAAACACTCATGCATATGCGGTATGAAAGTGTGTGAGCCGTTCTTAGTGCCTAACGTGTATTATGCATCCACGAGTATCCACTTGCAAACACTTGCAACCATCAAGCATAACATGTTTCAAACACATGTTTCATCCAAAGGGTTTCTACCTAAGGTTCTCATGACAAGATTAACACGATAAACTAGATAATCATGGATAGCAAAAGATATGCTAAAGAGATCGGGAAGATAAGCAGGATATACTCCTCTTTCGGATTACAAGAAATCCTTTCCTAACCCAATCCATATCCTATAAAAGCCCAAAAGGTTTAGCCAACCTAACGGACCCCCCTGACATGTATTACTGGCCAATAAGTCATACCTCCCGACAGAAATAGGACCGAAAATGGGACCGAGAGGATATACATAAAAAGATAATATGCGAGTAAGTTCCACAGGAAAACAAGGATCAAGGATATACTCTTAGAAAGAGACATGATGCGCGTATCTAGCCTTTAGCCTTTTAAGTCACATTTCCTTGAGCTTAACTCCACTTTTGCTTTGACCGTCTTTTACATCATGATTTCTTAGCTTCTTATCTCTTATTTCCAAATATGAGTTGGAACCCATTTCATTCTCGCCTCTCGTCTTCCTTTTTCACTTACTCTTCCATCATTCTTGGTATAAACATACATATGACCTCATGGTTTCATGCAAGCTCTCCAAAATCCACTAGTGAATCCTGGATCTTGTTTACTTACCATAAAGTATTCCATGTAGCAGAACTTTTCTTGAAAATACTAATCCACGTTGCCAATGAACCATCCGCATGCGAGTGATAGGCCGTGCTTAGATTCAATTGCTTGCCCATGACTTCCCGTAGACTATCCCAAAGCTGGCTAGTGAGTCATGGTTACTAACTATTCTTGAGGGAACCCCGTACAACTGCCTTATTTCTTGAAAGTGAACCGTCGCTAGCTATGATACAGTCCTTTCGCTCTTTACCGGTAGTGAAATGAGCACTCTTCGTGGGTCTACCTACTATGACCCACCTGCTCGTATTCTCTTTCCTTGACCTAGGCAGTCCATCCACGAAATCCTTCGTGACCCTTTACTGCTTCCATTTCGGGGACCTCTAATGGATGTAATAGCCCACCAGGCTTCTTCGACTCGGCCTTAACTTGCTGGCAAATGATACATCTAGAGACAAACTCGGCTACCTCCTCGGGTGATGTGCATTGTCAAGAACCTTCTTTCTCTCATCGCATCTTAGCCATCCCTTGTTATCTATAGCGAGGTGACTTACCATCTCGCCTCGAATCAACTTGTCCATGATCTCGACTTACTGCAGGTCTTCTTTCTGTGAAGTCCCCACTTGGTCCAGAAGGGTAGGTCTAAACTCAAGGGACGCTTACTAACTAACTATACTGAGAGAATTTCTTACTTCGGTTGCATTCCTTGGAGTCTTCCAATCCTGAACTGCAACCACCTTAGCGGGATCCACCGCTAAGCCTTGCTTAGAGACTATATGCCCAAGAAATTCTAACTCCTTTTTCTCCAAAATGACATTTGGAGAACTTGGCCTTCAACCGATGCGCTCTAAGCGTATCTATCACCTCCACGAGATGCCTTGCGTGCTCTTCCTCATCCTTAGAGAAGATCATCTACGAAGGCTACGCCGAACCTGTTCAAGAACTCCCTGAACACCCTACCCACCAAGTCCACGAAATATGCGGGTGCATTAGTCAAACCGAATGGCATGACCGGCCATTCCAAGAATCCATCTGGAGTTCTGAACGCAGCTTTGTCTATACTATCCTCAGCTACTCTGAGCTGATGGAATCCAGTAGCAAGATCAAGAGAAAACAGATGTTCCTACAAGCCGATCGAACAAATCATCGATCCTTGGCAATGATTGTCTACTCACGATAGTCGACACAAGGTCGAAGAGAACCATATGCCTTTGTAGTAAATACTACAGGCGCTCCCCATTCAGATATACTTCATCTAATGAAGTTCTTCTCAAGCAACTACTTGACTTGCTTCCTTAACTTTCATCTTGCAGGGCCATGTGCCTTACCGGCCACGAAACTTTCTTGGCACTATCAACCAGATAAATGCGGAAATCTACCTCTCGTTTAGGGATAACCCCCTTCACTTCCCCCAAGATATCAGGATATTCTCGGACCACCCTCACCGATTACAAACTATCGATAGACGAGTTGAGGGATTCAAGATAACACAACATGACGGGACTCATAGGGTTACTAGAAATTTTTAGGGTATTACCGAGGCGAATCATGAGCCTCCCAACCCTATACCCAAAAACCAAGGATGGCTCCAAAACTGGATAACCCATCCATGCCCAAAATCAACCCATACCCCATGAAACCGAGAATATAAGCATCACATGAGAACTCTATACCAAAGATAGAGACTTTCAAATCCACGTAGATAATAGACAAATGGGCGGAACCCCCAAATTGGATTTGAAACACACACGGGATCGCTAACTAGACTAGTACTTAGGTGCAAACCTTCAACTAGATCATATGAAATAAGCTATGCGATGCACCAATATCAAACAAGGTACGAACTGGAAAATCAGAAATGTAAACAAGACTTCCAACAGAAACACTACCTTGATCATGAGCTGAAAGAACGATGTTGAGGTGATGAACTTGCCCTCCAGATGGTCTTCTACACTGAGTCTGACCTTGCCTTTGCTTCTTCGGGCAATCTTTGCTGAAGTGTCCAGTCTTACCGCAGAAAAAGCATTCACCATTCTTCCTTTTCCTCTTCTTCCTACAGTCCTTGACTATGTGCCCAACAATCCCACAGAAGTTGCACTTTCTTGTTTCGTTTCCCTTGTTCTTGTTGCCCTTGCCGTTCTTGTTCTTATTGCCTTGACTGCTCTGACCGCTTGGATTACCCTGATTTCCTTTCCACTGGGAATCGGTCTTCTTGGCTTGAGTATCATTCATCTTGATTTCCTTCTTGTCACTCCTATCCTCTTCATTGAGTAGGTCCATATTCACCACACTCTCAAAAGTTGCCCCCAAGGGTATATGAGTCATGGCTAAACCATGTAATGGCTCGTTTAACCCTAGAGCAAAGGATAGGGCTTTCTTCGGAGTTGTGTTAACCAAGTCTAAACCGACCTGAGCCAGTTGATTAAACTTATCTATGTATTCCCTAATAGTCATGTCCCCTTGCTTCAGTGATAGGAACCTTAGTCCAAACTTTCCCCGAAAGTCATCCCAAGTCTCAATTGGCCTAGTAACGGTGGTAACCACCCACCAACGTGCAGCTTCTTCCTTTAGCAACCACACTGCTAGTAAAACCTTCCTACGGTCATCTATATCAAAGACGGCAAAAAGATCTTCAGTTTCCTTCAACCAATTCCTTGCCTCTACATAAGTCTCGGTTCCAAAGAAATTCTTGCAACCCATCGCCTTAAAATCTTGGCAAATCTTTGCGAAGTCAGTTTGAGGATGCTGAGGGGAAGGAGGAAGAGGAACCTCAGCGACAGGAGGAGGAACATTGACTACCGGAGGAGGAGTAATATTTGCGGGGCCGACTTCGGTCGCCCTAGCCTCCAAAAGTCTCCTATACCAAACAGGTACGTGTACTCCCTCCGGAATAGCAAAGTTATCGGCCATACTGAAATGAAGAAAAAGATAGATTCAGAATGGAGAAAAACGAAGGGATTTTGCTAATGGCTTTTTGGGGAATAGCCTTTAGAATAAACTAGACTCTTCTTTGGAAAATACTTTATACTTGGTTTTAAAATAGTTTTCCAAAAGTTTTAAAAACCTTTTTGTTCCTTCTCGTAAACCATATGCTCTGATACCAAATGTAACACCCCACCTCCGCCAGGGTAACTCTTGCAAGCACTCTGACTTTGGAGGGGCGTTTAAATCAGGTAAACATGCATAAGGATATATCAAGGCAGAACAAGAACATAAGTATGTATGTAAACAGAGTAAATAACATAGATAAAACAGCGGAAGATTTTAAACCATTTCAAAACAAGTCTGGTACAACATAATGTCAATTTTCCAAATAAACAAGTCTAGATAAAACAACATCATCTGAAAACTAAAATACATAAGTGCTATCCCCAAAATAAGTGAGAACCATAGCTAGCTTCATGTCGAAAACGTACATGAGCTGGAATCCCACAAGCAAGCAATCCAAAATCCAAGCTAGGCTCCTGTATTCCCTCCCTGAGAACCTTGGGGGGGGGGGGGGAACGGAAGAAAAGAGGTGAAAGAAAACAGGTTAGTAAAAAAGACTGAGTAAGCCCTACTACAATCAATGTAAACTGATAAAGTTAACTGGCATGAGCAGCAAGGGATGAACATAAGGATAACAACATACTAGCATGATGATTAACTAACAAGGTAGATAAAGGTGTCATCGTATAATCAGGATTAAGGTTTTGCACCACGGGTGTACTAGCAAACTAACATGACTGGAATAAACAAGTATTGATCCCTTGGCCCATGCATTGGCCCAATAACATGAAGTGACTCTCATACGAGGTCCAATAACATGAAGTGATCCCTAGGCCCAAGTTTGGCCCAACCATCATGAATGACCCAAACCAAGGTCCAACTAGCACGGTCTAGTCGATCGGCTCCCTATAAGCCTAACTCGTCAAGTGTTGGTGTCAATACGGCCCAAACATGATTGTAGTCGAACTGTGCCGGGTCCACCCATCGGGTGTATCAAGCCCTAGGGTGTCAACCCCTGGACACCATAAACATGAGTGCACAGTCTCGATCTACTGGTACCCGTGCTTGTTTTCTCCGGCTACGGACTATGTGCACGACCAGAGTCCGCCCGGAACTACACCGGCGTACCCCCTGCCGTCGCTTTTTGGCCCCTTACCTCCAGTTCAGTAATCGTGCCCCCACCCTAGCCTAGTCCCTAGGGCCATGATGATACAAACTAGGGATTACTACTGAAGTGGACCCCCATTGCTAGGATTTCTCTAGTGGGTTAAGTACGGTTTAACCCCTTCACTAATCATGGATTAACTTGGTTAAGTGTAACGATGAGTTCACGACTTAACCCCGATTAATCTACCAAGCCGAAATTGGTTAAGTATTAAATGGTCCATGACTTAACCCTAATCACGAGGCATTAATTAATTAATGCGCCTTAACCTCTCACATTAGACTTTGTTGTGGTTACTAGTTAAGCCGGGCGGGTCCGGGTAGCTTTACACCACAACTTGGTCTAACCTCGGGTCCAAGGTACAACATGACCAACTTCTCACATTGGGTCCTATTGTTTGTAGCAACTAGTTAGGCCGGTCGGTTCCGGGTAGGTTTACGCTACAAACTCAACCCAACCTCGAGTTGGCCACACTTATCTTTTCTAAGTGTCATGTCCATCATGTTTCCAAAACATGTTACAAATTTTCAAGCAATTGGGTAGACCTAACTTAATAGGTAAATTCCCAATGGGTAGACCTAACTTAATAGGTAAATTCCCAAGCTCATGTTTTTATGTCTTTTAAGTTTACCCAACCCCAAACGCAATCCCATCGCTTACATATCGCAATAGCGCATAAAGGATAGAAAGAGGGAACTTGGCATAATCATGACATAAAAATGTTAAAGCCACAAGTTCAACATGGTGGCATATGAAAGGTTCATGTGTTCATACACTTGCATATTACATTTTTAGGCCCAAAAAGCATGCATAAAACCAAACTTGGCATATTCATGATACATGGTGCTAAATGACATGTAAGAATGGCCACAAGTTTGCATTTAGCCTCACATGCAAGTTATCATAAGTGATATGATAACTTACATGTTGCCAAAATGCAACCTTTGGCATAAAGCTTGAAGCTTTATGTTCACATACTCAAAATAGGCTTGCATAACATGATAACATGAACCATATGACCATCCCAAACGTGCATAACATACTTGCATATCATATGACACTTGCATAACAAACTTGCATAATAAAACTTGCATAATATATGACAACTTGCATATCAAACTTGCATAAACAAACTTGCATAACATATGACAACTTGCATATCATACTTGCATAAACAAACTTGCATAGCATATGACAACTTGCATATCATACTTGCATAAACAAACTTGCATAACATATGACAACTTGCATATCATACATTTAACTTTAGAGTTTAAGTATGAAAGGAATAGGGCTTACAATGCTTAAGAAGTCACAAAAATATGACAAAGCCCTTATGAAATCAATTAAACCCAAAATGCAAGCAAAACACTTGAGCCAAAATGATCAAGACTCTTTCTTTATGATGCAAATATATAAACTTGACTTGAATTCAAGCTAATGATGCTCATACAAGTTTGAAAACACTTGTATGCATGGAAAATCACTTAGGAATTTATTTAGGAATTTTATGAAGAGAGTGGAGGCCATGAGAGGATTGATTTTGCCATAGTTTAGTTGTATGAATGAATAATGATGATTTAGGGTAGGTCAGCGTCTTATTTATAGATTAGGCAAGTGTTTTAGGCCATAGGATTAACCCTAGATTCAATCCAAGCCATCAAAGCATGTCTTGGGGAAGAAGTCAAGTGTAGAAACCATCTAGGGCCTTTAGATTAAAGATGGACCATGAGAACCATTCAAATGCAAAATCTGCATTTGAGTGAATCGGCCCACGGGTTGACAGCCAAACACCCTGGATTAACCCCTAGTCGACCCAGCGTGCTCGGGTCGACCTCAAAAATCGGCCGGTTCGGTTATTCCCCTCTCCCAATTCGCTGTTTTGAACATTTTTGCATATTTATTTATTTAATTTTCAATTATATATACATACATATATATATATATATATCAATATATATATATTTCTCTGCGCAACCCATTTCACTTAATTAAGTATACTTTAATTTGGGAATTTTTCGTGAAACTTCGCGAGGCCATATCTTGGTCATACGGACTTCGATTTTCGAAAACTCGGACTCTATTTCGCGTATTTTTCCGAGACGAACGCAATGGCATAGCCCGTTTCCCTTGATTCAGATTTTACAGTTTAATTCTGCCTCCATTTATGTTATAACATGTTATTCAAAAATACGGATTGTTACAAAAATAAAAAAGGTGCATAATATTATGCATTTAACTGCAGTTTTTTCTGTTTTTTGCTGTTTTCTTCTTTCTGACATTATTTTTGTTGTTTTTTGAACTGAATTTTTTGTATAATGCATAATTTATTTTATTACTAATTTACGAATTTTTTTATTTTTTTAATTATTATTTTATAAGTTTTGAAAACAGGGACCTAATTTATATTAAGTTTATGACCGGATGTGAGCCTAATTAAGTTTCAAAATAGGGACGTGAGCCTAATATTCACTTTAATTAATTATTTAATTCGTTCAAACTTCAGAAATTCATAACTTGTTGTAACGAACTCGAAATCGCGCAAAACAGGGTTTGCTGCGATCAGTGTCTCGAGAACTTCGCATAGACACTAATTTTGCCAAATTTGGAGCAAGTTCAATTTTGGGCTAAAATTGGGCCCGAACATTTAAACCCCGACAAAGTACAAGCCAAGGTGAGAACTCTTTTCTCACTCAAAAACTTTTACCGTATTTATTTATTATTATAAATGAATGTGATTTAAATGCCTGTGGTGAAATAATTGTTTGAAATTATCTGATGCATGTATGTTGTGTTGTACGTTATGTTATGTCATGATATGATTTGTTATGTTATGTAAACTTTAGCAGTATGCAACGTATGTCATTAATATTGATTCTTATAGAATTGTTAAAAATTATTGTTACACTGCCATGTACAAGTCACCTGACTTGTATTTGTTGATTGGGTTGATAATTTTCACACATCGCCCAAATGCACAAATAATTATATATATTATTTGCATGTTAGTTGGTTGAAATCCCACATGGGTCTTGGGTTGATAATTAAACATCGCCCTTGTGATTAGTTATAAGCGTTATTTATTTGACGTTATGCACTACAAATATACACTTTGGATGATGGGATGTTTTTAATGATTTATCATTAGTCTAGAATAACATGAGATGTATGAAAACCATATAATTATAATTATATGGTAAACCGTTTGGGTCTCATTCCAATTTGGAAAAAAATTGTCAAAATAAGATTTGCAATTTAATTTACACTTTTAATGTAAATAAAAGAAGAGATTTTGACATTGCAATTTAATTTACATTTTTAATGTAAATAAAAGAAGAGATTTTGACATTGCAATTTAATTTACATTTTCTATGTAAACAAAAGAAGAGATTTTGACTTTGCAAATTAATTTACATTTTCAATGTAAATAAAAATATATTTTAATGTAAATAAAAGAAGAGATTTTGACATTGCATTAAATTTACATTTTTAATGTAAATAAATGAAGAGATTTTGACATTGCAATTTAATTTACATTTTTAATGTAAATAAAAGAAGAGATTTTGACATTGCAATTTAATTTACATTTTCAATGTAAATAAAAGAAGAGATTTTGACTTTGCAATTTAATTTACATTTTTAATGTAAATAAAAGAAGAGATTTTGACATTGCAATTTAATTTACATTTTAGAATGTAAATAAGAGAATGAAACTTAACATAGTATTTTTAATTTACATTTTAATGCAAATATAAGATAAGAATATGAAATATGTATAAAATAAAGGTTAATTTTTTATTAATGTGAAATTTATGAAATATGCATGGAAAATAAAAGTTAATCTTTTATTAAAAATAAGAACATGAAACATATTTCAATATAAAAAGTTGATCCTTTTATTTAGGAATATGAGTTTACATTAAATGGTTAGCGCTAAAAAGTTATTCTTTTATTGTAACGTAAGAATATGAAAATGTTTTAAAATAAAAGTTATTCTTTATTTTAATATAGAATCATGAAATTTGTTTTAAATTAAAAATGCAACTTTTTAATGCCGTATAAAACATGGAATTTGCTTTACATTAAATTTGCAAATTTTTAATGTCGTATAAAAACGTGAATTTGATTTACATTACAAATTTATATTTTTAATGTAACGAGGGAACATGAAAGTGATTTAAAATGAAAATTCATCTTTTTATTTAATGGGGGAAAATTTGTTGAAACATTTAAATAATTAAAATAGGGAAAAATTAAGCGAAATCTTAATAAATGTTTTAAAAGAGTTTTGGATGTGAAATTCCAAATTTATTAAGAGTAAAGATATTTTTATCAAGTTAAGTAGTTTACATATTTCTATAAATAAATAAAAGAGTGAAAAATGGTTATATTAAAACCAAGTATTTCAAGTGAATAAATTAGATTGGAATTTAAGAAAGGAATGACATTTTTAATTAAGGGATAAAATATATGAATTTTCAATATTAACATTAATTGGAAGTTGATTTGGATTGACCGTGAAAAATGTTTTAAATGACATTAGTTCTTAAAATCCAAATTAACGATGAAGTGATGATTTGTAATTTATTAATATTTTAATTAATATTTAAAGAAATATTCTAAAGAGTAGTTTTCAATTTAATATATTAAATTGGAATTAATTGAAATATGATTTTGGGTTTATCGTGAACGATGTTTGAGCGACATTTGTTCTTTAACCCACTAAAGACAAGATTGTTTCTTGAAAGTTAAATAATCAGTAAATAAGGATTTTAGAGGACTAAAACTAAATATAGTTTTTTTTATAAATCTTTAATTGGATTGGAATGAGGCGTTGGTTGTGTTTAGAGCACATAATTTTAAATTGCGCAAATTATTCAGAAAGACCGGGTTTAACCCATTCTGAATAATTCATATGACGATTGAAGGTGGACATGAAGACGGTTATTGAAGACCGGAAAATTTCCACATCGAATGGATGATTATTTATATCTTGATTGGATGTACAGCCAAGATGATGGAATTATTTGATCATCCAGATGTACGTGGAGATCTACCGGATACGGTTTCGTTCAGACGCAGAACGGAATTTTAAATTGATTGTGTGTCTGACATCGTACTTCGTTATATATTATAGTTATTGATCCCTGCTGAATGTGTAAATGTTGGTGGCGGAGAATTTATTCTTTTTGCTTAACACCCATTTTATATATTTTAGTAGACGATTAAATACTTGGTATGGATTGACTATGTGGCATGCTAAGATGTAATGATCAAGGCTTTTGTTGAAAAGCAGAGCTTTCTGAATGATCAAAGCACAACTTTAATTAGCATAGCTTTGTGAATAGCGTAACTTCACGAGCCTCACAACCCGGTGGAGTCTAAAACGGGAGAAGGCAACACAGGGAGAGCAGCACGTTTCTTTCTAGCTAGAATTAGTGTCGGTGCCTAAACTGGCTGATATTTTACTTATGTGGATGACGGAATGAGGCACCTCGAATGATAGGTCCTATAGGATCGGGAAACGTGTGTTCAGGAATAACTAATCCACAAAGCTGTATGTGTGGACCGGCCCTGCAACTTTCCAAGGGTTCACTGCGGGGGATCCTGAGACATTAGCTAGAGTGTCTCGAATCGGTAAGGAGCTCCTCCCAAGCCTTGACTCATGATGGAAACCAAATTCCAAATACGACCCTACCGACTTGATTGTATTACTAGTATGGAGGCATAGTATATGGTAGTTATGCTTCCTAGGATTGATTCATTTATTTTGAAATGTTTTGAAACATATATACACCAATGATAATATTGAATTCGTTTTTATCGTACCAAGCATGTTTAATGACCATAAGGTAAAACTCTATCCTCTGGTTTGCGTTGCATTGTGTGATGGGACTTGAGTCTTATGGTGATTCCATTTTTCCAAAAGCATTGCGTTGTTTTACGATTTACTTATTTGTTTGTTCTATCACTTTAAATTACGCATGGCAATCCATTGGAATAAACCCGTTCCGCGTTAGCGGCGTGGTCTTTGGATTTGTCTTATTACTATTAGTTAAATTAGTTAAGAATTCTCATACCAGTCCCATGACTGACCCATTGTTTGTTTCCACCTTTGCAAACTTGGGTGCCCATATTTTTCCACACGGGCAGTCGAGTAGCTTGTTTTACAGATATTTATCTCTTTAACAGGATCCTGGATCAGAGCCTAAAGCTGTGTCCAGAGCAAATTAGTCTTCCGCTACACATTTATATTATATTTTCCACTGCATTGTAAATTATAAATATCTGATATTGTATTTTCATTTATTTATGCTCTTATTCTTGTACTCTGATGTGAACTATTGCAACAGTAATGGAAAAGTTCTTTTATTTGTGTTCTGATGCGTGTTGTTCTCAAAACAATCCAAGATTTTCCGCAAGGGGAATTTTGGGTCGTTTTCATTTTGGTATCAGAAGCTCGAGAACAAAACACATTAGAACCGAACGAAAGAATTCATCAGAGATTGGATTAGTAATATCCAATAAGAATAACTCATTAGAGATAGGATCAGAAGTATCCTAGAACGAGTGTGAAGAGTATTATTTTCTTTAAAATAAATAAGAAAACAAATTGAATATTTTGAAAAAAATTATCTTAAAAATACGTATTTGATATATTATTATATTTTATTTGGACAATCGGGTAGACGAGTAATTAACGGATATTCGAAGTTTTAATATTTTGGATAGATATAGAATCACACTCTAGTCGCCCGGAGATGATCCTGATGATTGCTAGTGTCATCAGTGTTTATGTTCGAGTTTCGAAAGTGGGATATCTATATATTTCCAATTGACTGGTATGGAAACCAAAACTAGATAGGGTTATTTGCACTAAAAATATGATTTTTATCTATATATATTAAAGCTATATATGTTTGGGAAGTTAATCACCTAATTGACTGATGGTTGTGATGTTTGATTATTAGTTTAACTAATAAAATTATTGAAATGGTAATTTACAAAACTAATATATAATAGAATGATACATTTAACTAGATTGAATTCAATATTGAACTGAATTGAAAATTGATTAGAATGAATATTGAGTTGATTAAGTAAACAACTTTTAGCTTCGTTCCTTTTCGAGAATGAAAAGATTTTAAGTGGGGGAGATTGTAACGACCCGGAATTTTGGGGCAAATTTAAAATTTTTATTTTAGTTAATTTAAAGGATTTAGTATATTTAAAATAATTTATTTTAAATAATAACGGCGAAATAATTTATTTTAAATCGAAGTTAGAACGTATAATTTACATTAATTATTTTTCTAGCCTGAAATGGCGCGGTAATTTCAGTATTCGATTTTCAATTTTGGGGAAATATATAAAATTCATTATAATTCAGAATTGGACTAAACAAGAAACATTAGGATCGTATTGACGATATCTTTCCAACAAATTTAAGAAATTAAGATTTCATTTTATAATTTGTAAGTTATGGAAAATATAAAATTTCAGAAAAACGCTATGGAATTTATATATATTAAAATATATGGTCCAAAAGGCTACTTTTTGCATACGAATTAATTTGGACTCGAAACCACTTCCATTGAGTTCAAAATGACGTTTCTGCATTGAAAAAGTATAAGCACTTATATATTTTGAGTTTCAGAAACTATTAATATAAAAATATATTTTTAAATATAAAATATATGCGCCTTGAAAAGTGAAGTTTTGCAAACAGTCTTCAAATTCAATGAAATTAATTTTTTTGGGTTCGTATCGTCAAAACAAAGCTAGAAATGATTTTTGTGGATTTTTAGAATTAATATGTAATTATAATTGATTTTTCAGTGAAAACGGTCAATTTTCAGAGTTTAAAAATTCATTATTAATTCATACGGACTCGGAAAATGAAGAAACTAGTTTCTTTAAATTCGTAATGTCAAGCAATATTTATGTTTCAATTTTCAATTACATTGGAATTCGTAGGTGTTAACACGAATTTTTAAACTACGAAAAGCGGACAAAAAATGTATTAATATATGTACATATGGGTTATTGGGCCTAATTGAGTTTATAACCTACCTATATATTATCTTTTAACAGCCATTAGCTGAAACCTAAACATAACATAGCCTCCTCTATCTTCATTTTCTTCATATTCCATGGCCTCCACTCTAAAAATATTCTTTGCACAAAAGACCCTAAAACTAAACAATTTATAACTCCAAATCAGAACCAAATTAGACCAAACCCTTTCTGGGTTTTATACGTCTTCTTATCCTCTATTTACCACGAAAAATTCAAGACCTATCGTCGCACGAATTCACCGGGATCTGAGTTTGATTGCAAAAAGTCAATTTCGGATTTTGGTGTTTTCTGGCCAAACCGTGAAGAACTGGAGGAGCAATGGGAGAAATTGTAGAGGAGACAAAGATCTACAACTTTGCTGCAGAAAGTTTTGTCTGAAAGTCGATGGAAGGGCACGGTAATCGAGAAAAACTGAATTGGAGCAAAACAGAAAATTCCGGCGAGCTCAAAACATAGATGATCAATTTTCGGCCAATCCGGAAAGAATCAGGCGAAGGGCTGAACATGAAACTTCTTTGTCTACACAAGGAGAAGGTGCTCAGAAATTTTCAGGTCATTTGGATAAGAGGTGTGGCCTGTGTGTCCCACGAGGAGAATTTCGCTTTCTGGCGAAATTCCGGCGATCAGAGCATCAACGTCGGCGGCGGCTTGAAGTTGGGTGCGTCTCTCGAAGACAAAGAGGATGGTGGTGGTTTCAAGTCAATCGGTGGTTGGAGGAGGGAGAAAAGTGAGGTCAAAGGTAGCGAGCTCAGGTTTGACCGAGATTTGTGCTAGTTTTGTAATTCAAACTTTGAAATTGTATATCTCTCTCATACGAACTCAGAATCTGCTGATTTCAGATCCGCTGCGATCGTGGCGACGAGAGCTTCGCGTGGACACTAAATTCGTCCAATTTGGAGGAAGTTGAATTTTCGGGTATTTTCGGTAATTCTAATTAATTATTTAATTCGTTCAAACTTCAGAAATTCATAACTTGTTGTAACGAACACGAAATCACGCGTAATAGAGTTTGCTGCGATCAGTGAGTCGAGACCTTCGCATAGACACTAAATTTGTCAAATTTGGAGCAAGTTCAATTTTGGGCCAAAATTGAGCCCGAACATTTAAACCCCGACAAAGTACAAACCAAGGTGAGAACTCCTTTCTCACTCAAAAACTTTTACCGTATTTATTTATTATTATAAATGAATGTGATTTAAATGCCTGTGGTGAAATAAGTGTTTGAAATTATCTGATGCATGCATGTTGTGTTGTACATTATGTTATGTCATGATATGATTTGTTATGTTATGTATACTTTAGCAGTAAACAACGTATGTCATTAATATTGATTCTTATAGAATTGTTAAAAATTAAAGTTACACTGCCATGTACAAGTCACCTGACTTGTATTTGTTGATTGGGTTGGTAATTTTCACACATCGCCCAAATGCACAAATAATTATATATATTATTTGAATGTTAGTTGGTTGAAACCCCACACGGGTCTTGGGTTGATAATTACACATCTTCGTCGTGATTAGTTATAAGCGTTATTTATTTGACGCTATGCAGTACAAATATAAACTTTGGATGATTGGATGTTTTTAATGATTTATCATTAGTCTAGAATAACATGGGATGTATGAAAACCGTATAATTATAATTATATGGTAAATCGTTTGGGTCTCATTCCAATTTGGAAAAAATTTATCAAAATAAGATTTGCAATTTAATTTACATTTTTAATATAAATAAAAGAAGAGATTTTGACATTGCAATTTAATTTATATTTTTAATATAAATAAAAGAAGAGATTTTGGCATTGCAATTTAATTTACATTTTTCATGTAAGTAAAAGAAGAGATTTTGACATTGCAATTTAATTTACATTTTTAATGTAAATAAAAGAAGAGATTTTGACTTTGCAATTTAATTTATATTTTCAATGTAAATAAAAGAAGAGATTTTGATAAATAAAAGAATGAAACTTAACGTAATATTTTTAATTTACATTTTAATGTAAATATAAGATAAGAATATGAAATATGTATAAAATAAAGGTTAATCTTTTATTAAAGTGAAATTTATGAAATATGCCTAGAAAATAAAAGTTAATATTTTATTAAAAGTAAGAACATGAAACATATTTCAATATAAAAAGTTAATCCTTTTATTTAGGAATATGAGTTTACATTAAATGCTTAGCGCTAAAAAGTTATTCTTTTACTATAACGTAAGAATATGAAAATGTTTCAAAATAAAAGTAATTCTTTATTTTAATATAGAATCATGAATTTTTTTTTAAATTAAAAATGCAAATTTTTAATGCCATATAAAACATGGAATTTGCTTTACATTAAAATTGCAAATTTTTAATGCCGTATTAAAACGTGAATTTGATTTACATTACAATTTTATATTTTTATTGTAACGAGGGAACATGAAAGTGATTTAAACTGAAAATTCATCTTCTTATTTAATGGGGGGAAAATTTGTTGAAACATTTAAATTATTAAAATAGGGAAAAATTATGTGAAATCTTAATAAATGTTTTAAAAGAGTTTTGGATGTGAAATTCCAAATTCATTAAGAGGAAATATATTTTTATCAAGTTAAGTAGTTTATTTATTTCTATAAATAAATAAAAGAGTGAAAAATGGTTTTATTAAAACCAAGTATTTCAAGTGAATAAATTAGATTGGAATTTAAGAAAGGAATGACATTTCTAATTAAGGGAAAAAAATATGAATTTTCCAATATTAACATTAATTTTAAGTTGATTTGGGTTGACCATGAAAAATGTTTTAAATGACATTAGTTCTTAAAACCCAAATTAACGATGAAGTGATGATTTGTAATTTATTAATCTTTTAATTAATATTTAATGAAATATTCTAAAGAGAAGTTTTCAATTTTATATATTAAATTGGAATTAATTGAAATATGATTTTGGGTTTATCGTGAACGATGTTTGAGCGACATTTGTTCTTTAACCTAGTTAAAGACAAGATTGTTTCTTGAAAGTTAAATAATCAATAAATAAGGATTTTAGAGGACTAAAACTAAACATAGTTTTTTATAAATCTTTAATTGGATTGGAATGAGGCGTTGGTTGTGTTTAGAGCACATAATTTTAAATTGCGCAAATTATTCAGAAAGACCGGGTTTAACCCATTCTGAATAATTCATACGACGATTGAAGGTGGACGATGAAGACAGTTATTGAAGACCAGAAAATTTCCACATTGAATGGATGATTATTTATATCTTGATTGGATGTACAGCCAAGACGATGGAATTATTGATCATCTAGATGTACGTGGAGATCTACCGGATACGGTTTCGTTCAGACCCAGAACGGAATTTTAAATGGATTGTGTGTCTGACATCGTACTCCATTATATATTATAGTTATTGATCCCTGCTGAATGTGTAAATGTTGGTGGCGGAGAATTTATTCTTTTTGCTTAACACCCATTTTATATATTTTAGTAGACGATTAAATACTTGGTATGGATTGATGATGTGGCATGCTAAGATGCAATGATCAAGGCTTTTGTTGAAAAGCAGAGCCTTGTGGATGATCAAAACACAGCTTTAATTAGCATAGCTTTGTGTATAGCGTAACTTCACGAGCCTCACAACTCGGTGGAGTCTAAAACGGGAGAAGGGAACGCATGGAGAGCAGCACGTTTCTTTCTAGCTAGAATTAGTGTCGGTGCTTAAACTGGCTGATATTTTACTTATGTGGATGACGGAATGAGGCGCCTCGGATGATAGGTCCTACAGGAACGGGAAACGTGTGTTCAGGAATAACTAATCCACAAAGCTGTATGTGTGGACCGGCCCTGCAGCTTTCCAAGGGTTCACTGCGGGGGATCCCGAGACATTAGCTAGAGTGTCTCGAATCGGTAAGGAGCTCCTCCCTAGCCTTGACTCATGATGGAAACCAATTTCCAAATACGACCTTACAGACTTGATTGTATTACTAGTATGGAGGCATAGTATATGGTAGCTATGCTTCCTAGGATTTATACATTTATTTTGAAATGTTTTGAAACATATATACACTAATGATAATATTGAATTCGTTTTTATCGTACCAAGCATGTTTAATCAACGTAAGGTAAAACTCTATCCTCTGGTTTGCATTGCATTGTGTGATGGGACTTGAGTCTTATGGTGATTCCATTTTTCCAAAAGCATTGCGTTGTTTTACGATTTACTTATTTGTTTGTTTTGTCACTTTAAATTATGCACGACAATCCATTGGAATAAACCCATTCCGCGTTAGCGGCGTGGTCTTTGGATTTGTCTTATTACTATTAGCTAAATTAGTTAAGAATTCTCATACCAGTCCCATGACTGACCCGTTGTTTGTTTCCACCTTTGCAAACTCGGGTGCCCATATTTTTCCACACGGGCAGTCGAGTAGCTTGTTTTGCAGATATTTATCTCTTTAGCAAGATCCTGGATCGAAGCCTAAAGATGTGTCCAGAGCATATTTGTCTTCCGCTACGCATTTATATTATATTTTCCGCTGCATTGTAAATTGTAAATCTCTGATATCTTATTTTCGTTTATTTATGCTCTTATTCTTGTACTCTGATGTAAACTGTTGCAATAGTAATGGAAATGTTCTTTTATTTGTGTTCTGATGCGTGTTGTTCTCAAAACAATCCGAGATTTTCCACAAGGGGAATTTTGGGTCATTTCACTATAAAAATGTCTGTTTTTGACATTAACCCAAAAGCGTGAACTGGATCAAATCATGTATCCTTTTATAACATGAAACTTGCAATAATCGTGTGAAACTAAATGGTACTAGGCATAGACCCAATTACAAACTTGCAAAGAACATAAGAACATATACTTGGGATTTAATCATGTAGGCATAATGGTCTTAACATAGAACATGTGTATTTAACTTAGTCTTAGAAAATGTATACAACCTATATTGAACATATAAACATATAGGTGTAAATTCTAACATTAACCATATACGTGTATGTGATGTTGCTTTCATTCTAAATATACAATAGGATCAACATCAAGTCAATTATACCACAAACATCCCAATACCATTCACAATACAATTCATTGCAATACACAGATATGAATTTAGCATCATCGTTAGACAATAGTAAAATTCCATTTCCACTTTACATCGAATCAAGTCTTAATTTTATTCCCACCGGAAAAATCACTATACGTACAACAAACGACGAACTTGAATTCTGTATTCTGAGTTCTGAATTTGCAATGCTTTCCTTTGGGTGGATTAATGTTGTTTGAATCTTGATTTTACTTTAATTTTGCTCGTCTCTAAGCTTTCTCTAACTGACGGCTACTCTTAGTTTCTTCCCGGCAGCATGACGACTCTAGTTCTATTTTATTTGTGTGAATTTAGGTTGAGTGTTGGGTTGTATTTATAGAATTTCAGATTGATTTGAGCCATCAGATAATCATAGAGTGAATCCAGACCATACGCACCAAGAGGAGCCAATCAGAAAGTGACAAATCAGCCCTAGTGACACACCAGAGCTCAGGAATTCGACCAGAACCCGACCAAGCCGGCCAAGACCTGACCAGGTCGACTGGGTACCCAGGTCGACCCCTTGTCGACCTGGTTCTTGGGCGGGAATTTTCCCGCCTAACCCATTTTGGGTCTGTTTTTTGAATTTTAAACTGCTTGAATTTTAAATTGAATTATGAAACTTCGGACGGTCATAACTCCTTCATACGTAGTCCGATTTACGCAAACTCAGACTCTATCTTAAGCAGAATCCCGAGATGAACACAATGGCGTAACACATTTCCCTTAATTCGTTCATTTTGAATTAACTATACTTTAATTTTTTAATTTAATGTTATCTGAAAATTCGAGGTATTACATTCTCCCATCCTTAAAGAATTTCGTCCCCGAAATCTTCAAGTCTGGAAGAACGTGTATCTTAACATCCAATCGTCAATCTACTCAACCAACAAACACAAGCGTCCATTGTCCTTAAAAAACTTCTATTCATGATCATATGCATAGTGTGTGTATATGTCCTTATCTAATGCAAAATCAGGCGGTCTACTGATTCAGTTGACCTCCTTAATGTAAATCATGTAAGTGTCATGAATCCATTATGTGTGCAAAATTTTCCTTACTTATAATTCTACATAAATGCGCAACCATTCATACAAATGCGACACCCATATGAGAACATATCAAGTTTCAACCACATACAAATATGAATACATATATGCATATGCAATATGGAGTGACTGAGCCGATCTAATACCTAGGGTGTGTGTGTATATGCATCGACGAGCAAGCACTAGCAACCACTTGCAGCCATCAACTATAACATGTTTCAACTATATGTTTACATCCAAATGGGTTTCTACCTAAGGAGTTAGGAGAAAAATGACCGAGAAGATACACTGAAAGGTAGATACAAGCATAAACTTATGGAAAAAGAGAGATCAAAGATGTACCCTCAAAAAGAAAAGGGTAGGCAGCGCGTATTCTGTCCTCAGTTTTCCAAGTCGCATCTTCCTCGACATTGCTCCATTGAACTTTAACAAGCCTGACTTCGCGGTTGCGTAGCTTTTTGATTTCAGTTCCTACGATTCGAGTTGGAACTCTTCTCACAGTTTTTTCTCGTTCTATTTCAACTGCTTCTAGAATGCTTGGCTCCACCACTTCCGCAGACTCATGTAAACATTTCCGAAGATGAGAAACGTGAAAGACATTGTGAATTCCAGCCAACCTTTTGGGCAACTCTATTCTATAAGCCATCTTCCCAATCTTCTCGATGATAGGGAACGGTCCAACAAATATTGGTGCTAGCTTTCCTGCGGATCCAAAGCGAATGACGTTCCTTAAAGGAGATACCTTAAGGAAAACCCTATCCCCAACCTCAAACTCAAGGTCGGTCCTTCTTTTGTCTGCGTAGGATTTCTGTCTATCTTGGGCAGTCTTCATTCTCCTTCGTATCAAGTCAACTTTTTCTGAAGTCTCTCTAATCATATCTGGCCCAAGTATAAGCTTGTCTGTAGACTCCCACCAACAAGTTGGTGATCAACACGGTCTTCCATACAAAGCTTCGAAGGGCGCCATGCCGATGGTGGCTTGGTAGCTGTTGTTGTAGGCGAATTCCACTAAAGGAAGATGATCCTCCCATGTCCCTCCAAAGTCAAGAACACACAGTCTCAAAAGATCTTCTAATACTCTGTTCACCCTTTCCGTCTGGCCATCGGTTTGGGGGTGATAGGCAGTGCTCAAGCATAACCGTGTGCCTACAGCTTCTTGCTGACTCCGCCAAAACTCGCTCGTAAATATAGGATCTCGGTCACTCACTATACCAGAGGGTATTCCATGGAGTCAAACTATTTCCTTAATAAGAGATGCTAGAGATGAGGCAGTCGTTCTACTCTTGACAGGTATAAAGTGGGCGCTTTTTGTGAGCCTGTCCACTATTACCCAAATGCTAGTATTGCCCCTTCTTAACCTAGGCAACCCATCAATAAAGCCCATTGAAATTCTATCCCACTTCCATTGCGGGACTTCTAGAGGATGAAGCAGTCCTCCAGGCTTCTTTTGTTCCACCTTGACCTATTGGCATATCGTGCACTTAGAAACGAAATCTGCCACATCTTTCTTCATGCCGTTCCAAAAGAAAACTCTCTTTACGTCTTTGTACATCTTGTCTCCACCTGGATGTATTTTCATCTTGAAATGGTGTGCTTCCTCGAGAACCATCTTTACCAAATCCCTTGCTTGTGGGACGCGTAGTCATCCATCTCGCCTCAGCCAACCCTTATCATCGATGGAGTACCTATATAGGTGACTGGAAATCTCACCCCTAATTAGCTTATCAATCACATCAACAAGCTGAGTGTCTTCGCGTTGTGCGGCCCCGACTGAGTCTAATAGAGTTGGTCGCACTTCTAATGTTGCTAGCAGGTCGGGTACAAAGTCAGTGGAGGGCCTAAAGTCAAAACTGGCTATATACTCCAAGCTTTTCCTTTCTACAAAGAGAGGGCTTAAGGTCAGCTTCTTTCTGCTCAAGACGTCTACTGCTACGTTGCCCTTGCCAGGAGTATAGGAAATCTGAAAATCATACGAGGCAAGAAACTCCATCCACCTTTGTTGTCTTAGGTTAAGATCTTTCTACGAGAAAAGATACTTCAACGATTTGTGATCAGTATATAATTCGAACTTCTCACCTAGGAGATAATGGCGCCAAGACTTAAGTGCAAAGACAATGGCGGCTAACTCTAGGTTTTGTGTCGGGTAATTTTTCTCATGTACTTTCAGCTGTCTTCCACCGTAAGCCACTACCTTCCCTTCTTGCATCAGAACAACGCCTAGTCCCGTTCCGCATGCATATGTGTATACTATGAACATCTTGCTTCCATCAGGCAATGTCAGAACTGGGGCTGTTGTGAGATCCCTTTTCAATCGTTGGAAAGCAAACTCGCAATCCAGATCCCAAGCAAATGCTAGGTTCTTCTTTGTTAGCCTTGTGAGTGGAGCTAAGATCTTCGCGAAATCTCTAATGAACTTTCGGTAAAACCCTGATATCCCGAGAAAGCTTCGGACTTCGGTTGCATTTCTTGGTGCCTTCCAATCTTGCACCGCCACCACTTTCGCGGTGTCCACCGCTAATCCCTCTTTGGACACTACATGCCCAAGAAACCTTACTTCTTCTCTCCAAAAGTGGCATTTGGAGAATTTGGCTTTCAGCTGATGAACTCGTAGAGTTTCCATGTTCTCCTTCAGATGCTGAGCATGTTCTTCCTTATTCTTTGAGAAGATCAAAATATCGTCTACGAAGACCACCACGAACTTATTAAGGAATTCCCTGAACATCCTACTCATTAGGTCTACAAAATAAGCGGGTGCGTTTGTCAAGCCGAAAAGCATGACAAGCCACTCGAAGAAACCATCTGGGGTTTTGAACACCGTCTTATCAATGCTATCTTCAGCTACCTTTAGCTGATGGAACGCAGTAGCCAGATCAAGATGGGAGAAAATCGATGCTCCTACAAGCTGATCAAACAAATTGTCTATTCTGCGAAGTGGGTGTCTATTCTTCTTAGTCAGCTTGTTTAGCTCCTTATTGTCCACACAAAGACTTAGTGAGCCATCTGCTTTGGTGGCGAACACCACTGGAGCACCCCATTCCGAGATACTCCGCCTTATAAACCCCTTCTCGAGAAGCTCCTTAACTTGCTTACTGAGCTCCTTTCTCTACTTTGGAGCCATGTGTCTAACAGGTAATGCTACGGGCTTTGCATTTTCAACAAGATATATGCGGAAGTCTATTTCCCGCCTTGGAGGTAAGCCCTTCACCTCCTCAAAGACATCCGGATATTCACGGATCACTCTAACCGACTGCAAATTCTCAACAGAAGCATCAAGCAACTCTAGATAACTAAGCATAACAACATTCAAGGGATTACAAAGAATTTCTAGAGTGTTATCAAGCCGAGTCAAGAGTCTAACCACTCTCTTCTCACAATCAAGAATGGCACCATTACTGGATAACCAGTCCATGCCTAAGATCAATCCATATCCCGAGAAACCTAAAACAAAGGCACTACATCTAAACTCAACACTTAGAATAGCGATTTTCAAATCCAAACAAACCATTGACAAATAAGCTGAGCCCCCAATTGGATTTGAAACAACCAAGGGATTTTCTACCACATTGGTGTCTAGGTGCAGAGATTCTACTAAAGCAGGTGAAATAAAGGAGTGTGATGCGCTAGAATCAAAGAGAGTGCGAACTGGATGATCATAGAGATAAACTAAGCTTTCTACAGAAATATTTCTACCTAAGTTTCTCAAGGTAGGATTGAGAAGATAAGAAAGATAAAACAAAGCATCTAGGAGAAGAAGTTAAAGATGTAACCCCAGAAGGTCCTGCTTGCGGGCCTTGCCCTTGCTTCTTAGGGCTGTTCTTACTGATATGTCCAGTATCACCACACTAAAAGCATACTCCCATCTTCATCTTCTTCCTTCTACAATCTTGGACTATATGCCCAGCAATGCCACTGAAATAACATTTCCTTTTCTCACGTGTCTTGTAATTATTGTTGTGGTCCTTTCCCCCTTGACTATTATCCGTCTTCTTATTCTGCGATTCTTCCACTTGCTGGTTCACGTAGAGGAGGAAGAGGAGGAGTAAAAGCATATGTAGCTGGGGAGTAAGGTCCCCAGACATGCTGAAACGAAAAAGGAAAGAAAGATTCAAAACAAAAGGATAGAGAGATAGTGCATATGGCTTTGGGGAATTATACCTTTTAAAAACAATGCTTTTCCTAGAAAAAATGCTTTTTTAAACTTCTTTTTGAAAATAGTTTCAAAAACCTTTATCTAATCTGGTAAACCTGTGCTTTGGTACCAAGTGAAACACCCCACCTCCGTTAAGGTCACTCACAAAGGGAATGCCTTAACTTCGGTAGAGGTTTATAAGTAAAAGTCACAGATAAAACACAAGACAGATATAAACACACATATATATAAGCAATGGAAAACAAACAGACTTTCATTTAATAAATACGTGTTCATACAAAACATTTCCATCTTTGTCTCACAATAATTTCCAAAACATTACATCATCATTTCTGTCTTGATTATTAAATAAAGAAGCATAAAAACATAATTAAAGCTGCATAAATCCCCATAGAACGTGTCCAAAAGCCATAGCCAAGGAAAGAGAATCCAAACCTTACATCTACTATCTTGAAGCTTGCAAAGAGCCTGACTAAGCTGGGTTGTTTCCTCCCTGTGGACCTAGGGGGAGGGGGGACGAAAGAAAAGAAGACGAAAGAAAAATAGAGTCAGATATAAAGCCTGGTAAGTCTAGTGACTCTTCAGTATGAGAATAAGAAAAAGGCATGATAAGTATAAAATAGAAGCAGGAAAGTATCATAAAGTAAGATAAAGCAGTTTAGAACCAAATATACTATCGCACCCAACACTATATCTCTGCACCTACTTGAATTTGTTCCGATTGGCGCCCCATGATCGGGGTGAAGTGATCCCCTTCTAATGATCGGCTCCTACTCGCAAAATCATATGTGTCATACGGTCCCAATGATTGTAGATACTTATGCTGGTCCCACCATGAGGTGTATCAAGTCCCATGGTGGCGGCCCGACACAATTCTAGAATGCATAGTGTATACTATTGGTGCCCAGTCCCCTGTTTGTCTACTCCGAAGTGTGTGCACGCCCGCACTCCGTTAGAACCAACACTGCTACACCAACCGCCGTCGCCTTTGACCGCGTACAATCAGCCCAGTAATCATGCCCCACCCTACCTTGTTTCAGGGCACCATGATACCTAATTGGGTTACTGCTGAAATGGTTCCCCATTACTAGGGTTTTCTAGTCAGACATGTTAAGTGGTTAAGTGTCTGTATTAACCTAACCCCACATATCAGTTTAATTAACATGTTGAATTGGTTATGTTTTTTAGTTAAATTAACCCTACCATCCTCATTCTAGCTTTAATCTATTCATTAAAGCACCGACCACTCACATTAGACAGGTATTGTTGCGATTACTGGACAGCCGGTCGGTTCCGGGCAGGTTTACACCGCAACTCAGTCTAACCTCGGGTCCCTATTGGGCTTAATGCCTTAACTTCCCACATTGGATAGGTATTGTTGTGATTACTGGACAGCCGGGCGGGTCCGGGCAGGTATACATCACAACTCAATCCAACCTCGGGTTAAGCATATTCGTATTTTCTAAATTTACATAATTGTCTCTTTTACTTGTTATATGTAAATGTTACGGCCCATTTTCCAAGTTTGTTATCTTTTTAGGAATGGCAATTCATACCATTAAAATGTCACCAATCATTGGCATGTGCCAAACATGCCAACACATATATTTTTCATGTTTAATCCTAACGATATTCCCCCGTTTGTACGTTCGCAAGATTATAATGAATGTTAGGCTAGATATTTCAGCCCAACTTATAGACATAGAAGGGAAAACCAAGAACATGAAATATTCTAAATAACATAAAGGGAGTGTGACATATGAACTTCCAACTTTGCGATCTAATTAACATAAATCATGGGTTTCAACTTGTCATGTGAACTTGCATTCAAATAAGAATCCAATTAAATAGGTGTCACATGAAATGGCATAATCTTGACATGCATAAAACATAAGCCTAAACATATTTTTGTCTAGGCATAACTTCAAACACAAACTAGCATGTGACAAAGTTATTACATGTGACATTAACCCAAAAGCGTGAACTAGATAAAATCATGTATCCTTTTATAACATGAAACTTGCAATAGTCATGTGAAACTAAATGGTACTTGGCATAGACCCAATTACAAACTTGCAAAGAACATAAGAACATATACTTGGGATTTAATCATGTAGGCATAATGGTCTTAACATAGAACATGTGTATTTAACTTGGACATAGAAAATGTATGCAACCTATATTAAACATATAAACACATAGGTGTAAATTCTAACATTAACCATACACTTGTATGTGATGTTGCTTTCATTCTAAATGCACAATAGGATCAACATTAAGTCAATTATACCACAAACATCCCAATACCATTCACAATACAATTCATTGCAATACACAGATATGAATTTCGCATCGTCTTACACAATAGTAAAATTCCATTTCCACTTTACATTGAATCAAGTCTTAATTTTATTCCCATCGGAAAAATCACTACACTTACAACAAACGACGAACTTGAATTCTGGATTCTAAGTTCTGAATTTGCAATGCTTTCCTTTGGGTAGATAAACGTTGTTTGAATCTTGATTTTACTTTAGTTTTGCTTGTCTTTAAGCTTTCTCTAACTGACGGCTACTCTTAGTTTCTTCCCGGCAGCATGACGGCTCTAGTTCTATTTTATTTGTGCGAATTTAGTTTGAGTGTTGGGTTGTATTTATAAAATTTCAGATTCATTTGAGCCACCATATGATCATAAACTGAATCCAGACCATACACACCAAGAGGAGCCAATCAGAAAGTGACAAATTAGCCCTAGTGACACACCAGAGCTCAGAAATTCGACCAGAACCCGACCAGGCCAACCAAGACCCGACCAGGTCGACTGGGCAGGTCGACCCCCTGGTCGACCTGGGTACCCAAGTCGACCCCCTGGTCGACCTGGTT
Organism: Allium sativum; assembly: GCA_030737875.1. Classification (NCBI taxonomy): domain Eukaryota; kingdom Viridiplantae; phylum Streptophyta; class Magnoliopsida; order Asparagales; family Amaryllidaceae; genus Allium; species Allium sativum. The sequence goes on from CM060919.1 coordinate 185,495,716, forward strand.
CCTGGGCGGAAATTTTCCCGCCCAGCCCAGTTTGGGTCTGTTTTTCGAATTTTGATCCGTTTGAATTTTTAATTGAATTTTGAAACTTCGGACGGTCATAACTCCTTCATACGGAGTCCGATTTACGCAAACTCGAACTCTATCTCAAGCAGAATTCTGAGACGAACATAATGGTGTAATCCATTTCCCTTAATTCTTTAATTAAGTATACTTTAATTTGTTAATTTAATGTTATTTGAAAATTCGGGGTGTTACATATATAAAACTAACTTCTACAATAAAATTTAAATTGTGGAAAATAGGTAGAAGGTAACTCAAATTTTGGTGAAAAGTAGGAAAAGTTTAGAATTTAATGAGAAAGCCAAATGATAGTGTAAATAGAAAAAGGTTAGTGGGCCCCTTAAATTCCACCTTTAGTGTAAATGTGTCATTCTCCCTAATTTTGAGACTTCCCATACTTTTCACCGATTTTTTTCCAAAGTTTGTCCCTTAAAAGAAAATCCTCATTTAAACTTGCTCTTCGATGCACATATATAAAAGCATTCAATTTTGTACATATGTCATTTTAGGAATATTTTACAATTAAATAAATAAACACTATTGGGGGTTAACCCTTCACATTGTGATTTACAATGTCTAGAAGTAGACACTCCAATTCACATTGTCTAACAAAAAGCATGCCATGTCATATTCTACATTCTAATTAATTTAACATTGGAGATTAAAAACTAAACCAAAATGCCTAATACCTATGTGTCATTCATTGAAAATAAAAGTGGATTGGAGATGCTCTAATACAAAAGTTAAAGGCTTTAACGTTTTAAAATCATCCCAAAACTTGCAACTCAGAATTAAATTCTCAAAATTCTAGAAAAATAGAACATAAGTGGTAGTGTTTCAGGTTTTATGAATATATAATACATTTGAATGATATTTATTCTTCAAAACTACTGCTAGAAAAAACATTCAGATTAATGAAAAAAAATCCAACATGATAAAATTCAATATGGTGTGCATAGAACACTGAAGTAAAAAAAACATATGCATGGAGAAAGTTGTATACCTAGATTTCTGTCGTCTTCATCTTAATTTAATGTTTGAGACCCAGATCAATAGCAATAGCTTCTTTCCACTGATAAGCAATCAACGACTTTCTTGATGGTAAACATAAGCGGAGGAGCAGCGTTAGTGTAGTCGATTTATCTAAAACTCCGAAATTTCGATTTTATTGTTTGAAATTAGGGTTTGCTGATATAAAGTGAAAAGCAAATGGTATTGGAACCAGTCTCGATAAATCTCAAGATATGTAAACAGATTACATGTAAAGAAGAAAATTAGTAAATGCGGATAAATGGGCCTAATTGCTGACATTAATGACCAACGTCCCATTTGCCCATACTTAGATAATATTAGGGGCATTTTATATATTTAGCATCTAACATAACGCCTCTAATCTTTATAAATTTGGTCGAAGGATTTTAAGGAAGAGTTTTCACTGGGAAAGCAACAAGCGAGATAAATCTATAGGTGGTCAACTGGCAACTTCAAATGGCATATACTGATATCAAAAGAGAGAAAGCTTCGACAATAATCGAAGAAAAGGAATTAGAAGTGGCAAATAAAATCTGAGAAAATTCTATCCTATTATATATCTGGTAGGTAGTAACCTTACTATGTCCATTTCAAAGCATTTACCACTCGAATTCGAATGCTAAAGAGAGAATCTGAAAGCCACTCAAAAGAGAGAACGAGTTTTGTTTGGTGCAATTGGAAAAGGAGAAGGATTATAGAAGAAGCAGGGTAATAAAATAAAATATGGTTGACAGTAATATGATGGAGGACAAATTTGAAAAGAAAAGTCATTCGCATATAGTTGACAATAATACAAGGCTAAAAAAGCAACGGAGAACGTCATTGTAAATGCAAAAGAAATACAGTGGAGGAAAATCAGAAATTATACCACACAAAAATTCTTAAATTCAACCTGACAAGTTAACTGTAGAAGAATACCATGCTCATGAAAACACTCTATAGATGAGGTTATGAAAAACCATACATGAAACAACCCACCCTCCATTAAGGTTACTCACAAGGGACTACCTTAACTTTGGTAATGGTTTGTAAGTAAAAGTCACAGATAAAACACAAGACAGATATAAACACATATGTGTAGGCAGTGGAAACAAACAGACTTTTATTTCATAAAATGCTTGTTCATACAAAACATTTCCATAATTGTCTCATAATGACTTCCAAAACATTACAACATAATTTCTGTCTTAGTTTTTAAATAAAGAAGCATACGACATGATTAAAACTGCATAAATCCCCATGATTGTGTCCAACCGCCATAGCCAAGGACAGTCTATTATCTTGAAGCTTGCAAAGAGTCTGACTAAGCTGAGTTGTTTCCTCCCTGTGGACCTGGGGGGGGAGGGGGGGACGGAAGAAAAGAAGACAAAAGAAAATAGGGTCAGACATAAAGCCTGGTAAGTCTAGTGACTCTTCAGTATGAGAATAAGAATAAGGGCATGATAAGTATAAACTGGAAATAGGAGAGTGTCATAAACTAAGAAAAGCAGTTTGAATCGAATATACTATCGCACCCCATACTATATCTCTTCACCTACTTGTATTGTCTTAACTGGCTCCCCATGCTGGAGGTAAAGTGATCCCCTTTTTCTAAAGATCAGCTCCTACTCGCATAATCATCTGTGTCTTACGCCCCCCAGAGATTGTAGATACCTATGCTGGCCCCACAATGGGGTGTATCAAGTCCCATGGTGGCGACCTGACACAAAACTAGAAATGCATAGGTTATACTACTGGTTTCCCTAGTGCCCTGTTTATCTGCTCTGAAGTGTGTGCATGTCCGCACTCCGTTAGGACCCACACTGTTGCACCCACCACCGTCGCTTTTGACCGCTTACAATCAGCCCAGTAATCATGCCCCGCCCTGCCTAGTTTCCGGGTACCATGATACCTAATTGGGTTAATGCTGAAATGGGTCCCCGTTACTAGGGTTTTCTAGTCAAACATGTTAAGTGGTTAAGTGTCCGTATTTACCTAACCCACCCATCAATTTCATTAACATGTTGAATTAGTTAAGTGTTTTAGTTAATTTAACCCTACCATCCTGGCAGACTGTCCTTATCTTTTTAAAACGCCGACCACTTACATTAGACAGGTATGGTTACGGTTACTGGATGTGCCGGTCGGTTCGGGGCAGATTTACACCGTAACTCAGTCTAACCTTGGGTCCTTATTGGGCTTCATGCTTAACCACCCACATTGGATAGGTATTGTCATGGCTATTGGACAGCCGGGCGGGTCCGGGCAGGTGTACATCACAACTCAATCTAACCTCGTGTTAAGCATACTCGTATTTTCTAAATTTACATATTTGTCTTTATTACTTAATATACGTAAATTTAATGTTATGGCCCACTTTCCAAGTTTAACATTTTTGGTATAAGAATTTATACCCTTTAAAATGCCACCAATTTTGGCATGTGACAAACATGCCAATTTCATATATTTTTATGTCAAGTTTTTCTAATATTCCCAACGTTACCCCTTTTAAACATTAGGCTAAAAATCTTAGCCTAATTTTCGTTCGCTTGGTTTTTAACATATAATATTAGGCTAAAAACTTAGCCTAATTTAGCGCACACAAAGTTAACATAAGGGAACTCATAAACATGAACATGACATAGGTGTAAACTTGGCATTTTTGGCATAGTCAATATGAACATCATAGGTGTGAACTTGCAAAATAGTCAACATGAATGCGAACTTGCAACATAGCCTAAATCAACATATATGTGAACTTGCATTGAAATAGGTATCTAGCCAAATAGGTGATGCATACATTAGCATATGATTTAGATAACATAAGCTTAAACTTGTTTTTGGATCCAGGCATAACATCGACCATAACTAGCATATGACAAGAATATGATAATTTCATAAAGTAAGTATAATTTTATGACAAGGGTGTGAACTAGATCCAATCATATGTCTAATTACAACATGAAACACATATTAAAGTGGATCTTGACATGGATCCAATTTTGGAACTTGCAACTTTCTTACAAACATACTAGCATGTATGTGAACACAATCGTTTAGGCATAAAGGTTCTAGTATATATATACATGAAATCTTAATCACATACAACCTATATAATCACATAAACATATAGGTGTCGATTACAATATGAACTATACAACTTGCATGTGATTCTATATGTATAACATGATCAATAATCAACTCAACTATACCACAAACATCACAATACCACAATCATTTTAATACATAGATGTGAATTAACATCGTTGTTACATAATAACACTATTCCATTTCCATTTTACATCAAATCAAATCCAAACTTTTATTCACATCAGAAAAATCACTATAATTACAACAAACGACGGTCTTGTTTTCTGATTTCTGATTTCTGAATTTGAATTGCTTTCCTTTGAGTAGACTAATGTTGATTTGATTATTGTTTTAACTTTAATTTGGCTCATCTCTAGGCTTTTCTATAAGTGGAGGCTCCTCCTAGTTTTCTCCTGACAGCATGACGACTCCATCTCTAATTTCTTATGTGAATTTAGGTTAGCGTGTTGAGTTATATTTATAGAATTTCAGATTGATTTGAGCCGTCAGATGATCATAGATGAATCTAGACCATTCACTTCAAGAGGAGCCAACCAAAAGGCGACATGTCAGCCCTAGTGACATAGCCAAACCTCAGAAATCGACCAGAACCTGACCAGGCCAGCAGGGCCAAACCAATTCGACCCCCAGGTCGACCCTATTGTCGACCTGGTCACCCAGGTCGACCCCAAGTCGACCCCCAGGTCGACCCCAAGTCGACCCCCAGGTCGACCTGGTGCCTGGGCGGGAATTTTCCCGCCCAGTCCAGTTCGGGTCTGAATTCGAAATTTGAACCGATTTTTGAACTATTTGAATTTTAATTTTTATTCTGAAACTTCCAGAGGCCATAACTCCTTCATACGGAGTCCGATTCACGCAAACTCGAACTCTATCTTAGGCAAAATTCCGAGACGAACGCAATAGCATAAACCGTTTCCCTTAATTCTTTCATTAAGAATTAATTATACTTTCATTTGTTAATTTATAGTTAAGAGAAAATTCGAGGTGTTACATTCTCCCCTCCTTAAAGGATTTCGTCCCCGAAATCTTCGAGTCTAGGAGAACGTAAGTCCTAACATCCAATCGTCCATCTACTCAACCATCAAACACAGGCGTCCATTGTACTTAAAAGACTTCTAATGCTTCATGATCATATACATAGTGTGTGTACATGTCCTTATCTAATGCAAAAATCAGGCGGTCTACTGATTCAGTTGACCTCCTTAATGCAAATCATGTAAGTGCCATGAATCAATTATGTAGGCAAAATTTTCCCTACTCATAATTCTACATGAGTGCGCAACCATTTATATAAATGCGACATCCATATGACAACATATCAAATTTCAACCATAAACAAATATGAATACATATATGCAGTACGAAGTGACTGAGCCGATCTAAAACCTAGGTTGTGTGTGTATATGTATCCACGAGCAACCACTAGCAACCATTTGCAACCACTTGCAGCCATAAATCATAACATGTTTCAAATACATGTTTACATCCAAAGGGGTTTCTACCTAATGATAAAGGATAATATGACGGAGATTATACCTAAAAAGATAGATACAAACATAACTTGAGGAAAAAGAGAGAGATCAAAGATGTACCCTCAAAAAGAAAAGGGTAGGCCGCGCGTATTTTTTCCTCAATTTCCCAAGTCGCGTCTTCCTCGGCGTCGCTCCACTAAACCTTAACGAGCTTGACTTCGCGGTTGCGTAGCTTCTTGATTTCAGTTACTGCGATTCGAGTTGGAACTCTCCTCACAGTTGCTTCGCGTTCCACTTCGACTTCTTCTAGAATGCTTGGCTCCACCACTTCCGCAGATTCATGTAGACATTTCCAGAGATGAGAAACATGAAAGACGTTATGGATTCCAGCCAATCTTTCAGGCAGCTCTACTCTGTAAGCCATTTTCCCAATCTTCTCTATGATAGGGAACGACGCTATAAATATTGGTGCTAGCTTTCTTGTGGATCCGAAGCGAACGACGTTCCTTAAGGAGATACCTTAAGGAAAACCCTGTCCCCAACCTCAAACTCAAGGTCGGTCCTTCATTTGTCGGCGTAGGATTTTTGTCTGTCTTGGGCTATCTTCATTCTCCCTCTATCGAATCCACTTTCTCTGAAGTCTCTCGAATCATGTCCGGCCCAAGCATAAGTTTGTCAGCAGGCTCCCACCGACAAGTTTGTGATTGGCATGGTCTTCCATACAAAGCTTCGAAGGGCGCCATACCGATAATGGCTTGGTGACTGTTGTTGTAGGCGAATTCCACTAAAGGAAGAAGATCCTCCCATGTCCCTCCAAAGTCAAGAACACATAGTCTCAAAAGATCTTCTAATACTCTATTCACCCGTTCTGTCTGACCATCAGTTTGGGGGTGATAGGCCGTGCTCAAGCATAACTGTGTGCCTATAGCTTCTTACAGACTCCACCAAAATTCGCTCGTAAAGATGGGATCTCCGTCACTCACTTTGCTGGAGGGTATTCCATGGAGTCGAACTATTTCCTTGAGACAAAGAGAAGCTAGAGACGAAGCAGTCCTTCTACTCTTGATAGGTATAAAGTGGGCGCTTTGAGTAAGCCTGTCCACTGTTACCCAAATGCTAGTATTGCCTCTTCTTGACCTAGGAAACCCGTCAATGAAGTCCATTGAAATGCTATCCCACTTCCATTGCGGGACTTCTAGAGGATGAAGCAGTCCTCCAGGCTTCTTCTGTTCCGCCTTGACCTGTTGGCATATCATGCACTTAGAAATGAAACCTGCCACGTCCTTCTTCATGCCGTCCCAATAGAAAACTCTCTTTACGTCCTTGTACATCTTGTCCATGCCTGGGTGTATTGTCATCTTGGAATGATGTGCTTCCTCGAGAACCTTCTTTACCAAATCCTTGCTTGTGGGACGCATACTCTTCCATCTCGCCTCAGCCACCCTTATCATCGATGGAATATCTATTGAGGTGACTAGAAGTTTCACCCCTAATTAGCTTATCAATCACATCTACAAGCTGAGGGTCTTCGCGTTGTGCGGCCCCTATTGAGTCTAAAAGAGTGGGCCGTACTTCTAGGGATGCCAATAAACCAGGCATAAAATCTGAGGAGGGACTAAAGTTGAAACTGGCTATATACTCCAAGCTTTGCCTTTCCACAAAGAGAGGGCTTAGGGTCAGCCTCTTTCTGCTCAACGCGTCTGCTACTACGTTGCCTTTACTGGGAGTATAGGAAATCTCAAAAAATAATACGCGGCAAGGAACTCCATCCACCTTTGCTGCCTCAAGTTAAGATCTTTCTACGAGAAAAGATACTTCAACGATTTATGGTCAGTATATAATTCGAATTTCTCACCTAGGAGATAATGGCGCCAAGACTTAAGCGCAAAGACGATGGCGGCCAACTCAAGATCGTGGGTTGGGTAGTTTTTTTCATGAACTCTCAGTTGTCTTCCACCTTAAGCTACTTCCCTCCCTTCTTGCATCAGAACGGCGCCTAGTCCTGTACTACAGGCATCCGTGTATACTGTGAACATGTTGCTTCCATCTAGCAAACTTAGAACTGGAGCTGTTGTGAGAGCCCTTTTTAGGCTTTGGAAAGCAATATCACAGTCTAAATCCCAAGCAAATGGCAGGTTCTTCTTTGTTAGCCTTGTGAGTGGAGCTGAGATTTTCGCGAAATCCCTAATGAACTTTCAGTAAAAACCTGTTAGCCCAAGAAAGCTTTGGACTTCGTTTGCATTTTTTGGTGTCTTCCAATCTTGCATTGTCACCACTTTCGCGGGGTCCACGGCTAACACTTCTTTGGACACTATATGTCCAAGAAATCTAACCTCTTCTCTCCAAAAGTGGCATTTGGAGAATTTGGCATTTAGCTGATGTGCACGGAGAGTATCCATGATTTCTTTTAGATGCCGAGCATGTTCTTCCTCATTGTTTGAGAAGATCAAAATATCGTCTATGAATACCACAATGAACTTATTGACGAATTCTCTGAACACCCTGCTCATTAGGTCCACGAAATAAGCAGGTGCGTTTGTCAAACCGAAAGGCATGAAAAGCCACTCGTAGAAACCGTCTGGGGTTCTGAACGCCGTTTTATCAATACTATCTTCAAATACCCTTAGCTGATGGAACCCAGTAGCTAGATCAAGTTGGGAGAAGACCGACGCCCCTACAAGCTGATCGAACAAATCGTCTATTCTGGGAAGCAGGTGCCTATTCTTTTTAGTCAGCTTGTTTAGCTCCCTATAGTCCACACAAAAACGTAGTGAACCATCTGCTTTGGTGGCGAACACCACTGGAACACCCCATTCCGAGATACTTCTCCTTATAAACCCCTTCTCGAGAAGCTCCTTAACTTGCTTACTGAGCTTCTTTCTCTCCTTTGGAGCCATGTGTCTAACAGGCAGAGCTACGGGCTTTGCATTATCAACAAGATATATGCGGAAGTCTATTTCCCGCTTCGGAGGAAAGCCTTTAAAATCTTCAAAGACATCCGGATACTCCCGGACCACTCTAACCGACTACAGATTCTCAACAGAAGCGTCATGCGACTCTAGATAACTAAGCATAACATCCTTCAAGGGATTACAAGAAATTTCTAGAGTGTTACCGAGCCGAGTCAAGAGTCTAACCACTCTTTTCTCACAATCAAGAATGACACCATTACTGGATAACAAGTCCATGCCTAAAATCAATCCATATCTTGAGAAGCCCAAAACAAAGGAGCTACATCTAAATTCAACACTTAGAATAGAGATTTTCAAATCCAAGCAAACCATCGACAAATAAGCCAAGCCCCCAATTGGATTCGAAACAACCAAGAGATCTTCTACCATACTAGTGTCTAGGTGCAGAGATTCTACTAAAGTAGATGAAATAAAGGAGTGTGATGCACCAGAATCAAAGAGAGTGTGAACTGGATGATATACAGATAAACTAAGCTTTCTACAAAAATATTTCTACCTCGTTCCTGGGGAGGTGCCGTCAGCGCGTGAACCTGTCCTCCTGAGGTGGATCCAGTCCTCTGTCCCTGCCCCCGCTTGTTTGGGCAGTCCTTAGCCAAGTGTCCAGTCTCTCCGCAATGGAAACAACCCCCATTCATTTTTGCCTTCCTCTTCCTGCAGTCTTTTGCTATATGTCCCACAATTCCACAGAAATTGCACTTCCTCTTTTCACGGGTTTTGTTGTTCTTCCCGTCTTTCTTGAAGTCTGTTTTCTTAGCCTGTAAACCTTCTTTCTTTTCTTGAGGCACTTCCACCTTTGCCTCTTTCTTTCCTTTTCTTTCCTCGTGTATCAGTGCCATGTCCACCAAGCTTTCATTGGTCGCTCCCATGGGTATATGGGTCATTGCAAGGCTGTGTAGAGGCTCATTCAGACCATTGACAAAGCGAAGGGCCTTCTTGTGTTAGGTGTTTACAAAATCCAGCCAAAATCTGGCCAGCTGATAAACTGATTGACGTACTCCTTGATTGTCATACTTCCTTGCTTAAGGGTTAGAAACTTCTCCATTTGCAGGCTTCTTTCAGCTTGAGAGAGGAATTTCATCTCAAACCGTGTAACAACCCACATTCTACGCATCGCGGGATCGTAGAATATTTATTTTTTTCACATACGACGTTGTACGGCCATGTAACTTTGGGAGACGACTATTGGGGTCATTTCCCATGTTTATGATTTTTACCGATTTTTAAATGACCATTTTGCCCCTAGCTGGTACTATTTTGGCCATATCTTTTGACTGAAAAGGAATTTTGACCTGAAACCAATTCCATTAGATTTGTTTGATGGTTTACAATTCTGTAGAGTGGTCACATTAACCAAACGGACTTACCGTTTGGGAGATATGGCTGAAACAAGTTTCAGATAGTGAAAAACCAGCTTAATTGGGCTTAACCGGGTGATTAACAGCTAGGCCCAATGTGGAATTTCGGGATTAGGGTTATGAGGAGGCTGAAATCAGTTAAAAAACGCTCTTATTTTCATTTTTCAGCCGCCAATTTCATTCTTGAAACCCTAACAATGGCCTCCAACACCCAAATCAACTTCTAATCACTTTCTAATCAAGTTTTGGCTTAATCTACATCAAATCAAAGAAGATCTTCACCAAATCAGTATTAGAGCTGCTGTTAGACATCAGTATTCGCCCAAATCAGTGAGGTTTCAGTTCTGAAAATTTCATTTGTGGCCAAGGTGAGTGATTAGCATTGTTTTGACACTAATTACAGTTAATTAAGGGTAATTAGTGAAGATTAGCGAATGTATACACTAATAAATTCTGGAAAAATATATATAAATTCGAAAATAATGTTTTAGACCTTTGTTTGAAATTTAGTTTGATTTGGTTAAGTTTTGCTAATCATACCATTAGTTTTGCCTAAACATGCTTATGGGAAAATATGGGATTTTGGCTATGTTTGATCTATTTTAACCTATCAAGTTATTGTTTTGATGTTTGTGGTTGATGTTACATGTTGCTATGACTGTATGGTATGATTTGTGATTGTCTAGAAGTGTTAGATTAGTCGAAAACGCCGTCGAGTGGCGTAAACAATCGCTGGAAGAAGCTGCAGGAAATTGGCCGATCCGGATCGGATCGGAGGAAGGGTATCCGAACCGAACCGCCCTCCAAGCAGTGTATCCACGAGACGATCTGAAAAATTGGGAAGCATCTTCTCCGACCCGAACCGCATGGCCACCTCCGAACCGAACCGATGCATGGCGATTGGACCTGAAGAACCCGACCCGATCCGCCTGATGGTGATGATGAACGATCCGAACCGCCACAGGATGAGGACCCCGACCCGATCCGATGGGGGTAGCTCGACCGATCCGATTTGAGATGCTTAGACTCGAGACGCGAATCACGATCCGACTTTGAAGTATAGACTGAAGTAGAGAACCGATCCGGAGAAGATCCATAACCCGAGATGCAAAGGTAATCCAAATGGGAAGTTTGTACTCAGGATCCAGTTGGGAACCAATGAGTGGGCTTCATGAGGTGGGCTTTGCTGCGGGACGTGTGCTAAGGGGTTGTCGATGTCTGTAACTTTGAACCACTATGTGTAGGGAGTTCGTGAACGGATTCAGGGCCACAGTGGCCTAGGTATGACTAAAGGGGCTATAGACCAATGAAGTGGGGTCATTTGTAAAGATTCGATCATGACTCCATGTGGTAAGCTTGGTAATAGCAGTAGTTGTACAAGTCGAACTCCGTCACTACTTCGATGGGTCTAGTGATTGACAGTGGTGGACATTGTATTCTTTACGCACTGAGTGAGAGATGTGAGGATGGTTGTTATAGTTGATTTGTTTGCCATCATTATGACATGCACACCCCCACTCCGTTATCTTTACACCATATGTTAAGTGGCACCTTAGAGTATTGTACGGTATGTAGTGGTAACTCTTTGGTTGCACATCCAGGTTCAGGTATTGTTTAGTATACCTATTATTATTCTGTTTAGCTGCTTATCGCTCATACCAGACTTTTTGTCTGACCCAGAGTTTTATGTCTCTTCTTATTACTCTAGTTGCTCTCACGAGTAGACTAGAGACATGTTAGCTGGGTATGCACGGATAGCTGATCCGGAGACAAGCAGGAGGCTTCCACGTATGATATATGTAGTATTCTCCCTGTGTTGTTGAAGATCACTGCTTGGGCATTAGTAGTGCATCTTCTACTTTAGCTTTGTTTTGTTTTAGAGACAGTAATTTGGAAAGTTGTAATAAGCTGTATTTGGATTTCCGCTGCTATGTTGGTTTAGTTTTCAACTTATGCACTGTCTCGCCTGTTTTATGTCAAGATTATGTTATTATTATATTTTTCTCCATGCGCTGTGAGACATTCTACAGGTTCCTTGTTAGTTCATTCTCTTCTTTCCTTTCTTTGGCGACCGTTTCGTGCTAGTCGGGCATGTGTACAACGCACCTTCGGAGGAAATGCAGGCTGGTGCGGGGCGGGCCGTCACATTTGGTATCAGAGCTCTAGGTTGCGTAGTTAACCTAGGGAAGTCATCAAGGAGAGATAGCATACGTATATGAGAGTGCGTATTTGTAATTATTTTGGTTTTGAAAAGCTATATATATATATTATTAGTATAGCTAAGAATAAAGTCGCACTGCACTAGCACCACTATGGAGATGGTTAATCATTTTCTCTTTACAGATTGAACAATTAGCCAATACGTAAGAGGTGCCGGTAGAGGAGCCTATAATGGGAATGCTGCTGACATGAGGACGATGTTTACTGACCTCATGAGTGAGATGCTTAGGGATGTGAAGAGGGCAGCTCCCAGTGGTTGTAATGGTGGTGGTCCAATAGTGAAGGCGCCTAGGGCCGATTTTGCCAAGCTGAATAAGGATTATACTTGTCTTGGTGGGAAGCTGTTCCACGGAATGGAGTCCGCTACGGATGTTCAGGATTGGTTGGATAGTTGCGAACGTATCTTTGAAGATTTGGGTATTGAGGATGCGATGTAGAGAAGGCTAGCATCCCGTCAGTTGCAAGGACGGGCAATGAATTGGTGGAATGCTATAAAGGCAGCTACTCCCGAGGATCAGATTACTTGGGAGCAGTTTAAGGTTCGCTTTAGCGAGAAGTTCATTCCAGCTGCCCAGAAGTTAGTGTTGTTTAAGTGATTCTTGGAACTAAAGCAGAATGGCAGAGCTGTCTCGGAGTATATTGCCGAATTCGACACTTTGTCGAAGTATGGGTTATCTCTTATTGATACTGCCGAGAAGAAGAATGAGAAGTTCATAATTGGTTTGGATGGGTACTTTGGGGGAAGGCTTATTAACCACATCGATGAGATATTTGAATCGATTGTGGGGAAAGCATTGAGGCCAGAGAGTCTTTACCCTAAGCCGAAGACTGAGGTTACATCTACAGAGGAGCCAAAGCCGCAAGCAAGTGGTGGAGGCAAGAGTAGTTCTCAGAACAAGAGGAAGCAGAATCATAATAAGGATGGCCAGAAAAAGAATAAGAAAGAGGTTGAGTGCTTCAGCTGTGGTAAGAAGGGCCATTATGCTAGTAATTGTCGGGCCAAGCCAGCGGATAGGAAGTGCTTCAACTGTGGCCAAGTGGGACATCATAAGGACAAGTGTCCGCAACCCCCTAAAGAAAAGCAGATGGTGAAAGCATATGCCCTTAATGTTGTTCCTTCTTCTTCGAATGCCCCAACCACGATGGAGAAGGGAAAGAATGTCGTCATTCAAGGTATACTTTCTGTTTATGATGTTCCAGCAAGAGTTTTGTTTGATACCGGGGCTTCCAGTTCTTTCATATCTAGTGACCTGGTAGATAGGTTGGGACTAGAGCCCGAGATTATCAATAGACTTTTAGTAGTGACGAACCCGAATGGTGGTTCAACTAACCTTAGCATGATTTGTCGTAATGTGGTCTTATTGAGTCATGAATGCATGTTTGTTTGTGATTGCTTTGTTTTGGGCTTTACTGGGTTTGGCATTATTTTGGGATTCGATTGGCTCCAAAGATATGGGGTGGTGGTAGACTATGAGGGCTTTTTGGTGACAGCTAGAGCGGATGATGGGCAGAGGGTAGTATTTGGTGGTCTACCCGGTGATGGGGTAATGGCTAGTTTTTTAAATTCCCTCGACATCCCGCATAGTGAGTTGTCAGGGTTGCCCGTGGTTGGCCTGTATCCGGATGTCTTCGAGGAAGTGACCGGGCTACCACCACACCGAGAGATTGAGTTCCGTATTGATTTGGTGGAAGATGCCAGACCTATAGTGATGCCACTACGTCATATGGCACCAAGGGAGCAGCGAGAGCTCGAGGTGCAAGTCAGCGATCTTTTGAAGAAGGGATTTATCAGGAGTGTTTCTAAATGGGGAGCACCAGTTGTGTTTGCTACCAAGGCGGATGGTTCCCTTCGTTTGTGTGTAGACTACCGCGAGTTGAATAAAGTGACGAGGAAGAACAAGTATCCTCTACCGCGGATAGATGATTTGCTTGATTAGCTGAGTGGCGCGAGAGTATTCTCTCAGTTGGATCTCACGATAGGTTTTCATCAGCTTAGAGTGGAAGCTGAGAGTATAGGTAAAACGGCATTCCGGACGCCGTCTGGATTTTATGAGTTGTTGGTCATGCCATTTGGGCCGACCAATGCCCCATCATATTTTTTGGACCTTATGAATAGAGTATTCGGAGATCAGTTGAATAAGTTTGTCCTTATGTTCGTGGATGATATTTTGGTCTATTCGAGGACAGAGGAAGAACACAAGGAACATTTAAGAATAGTGATGGAGGTGTTGAGAAAACACCAATTGAAAGCAAAGTTTTCTAAGTGTCACTTCTGGAGAAGGGTAGTGAGATTCTTGGGCCATGTCGTTTCAGAGAATGGTATTGCCGTGGATCCTGCGAAGGTGGCTACGGTACAAGATTGGTCTACACACAAGAATGCAACGGACATAAGAAGTTTCTTGGGATTAGCTGGATATTATCGTAAGTTTATCCAAGACTTCTCCAAGATAGCAGCACCGTTGACTCAATTAACCAAGAAGAATCAAGTTTTCATCTGGGACGAAAAGTGCGAGAATGCATTTTAGAGTCTAAAGGAAAAGTTGATATGTGCTCCAATGTTAGTCATTCCCAAGGGGATTGAAGAGATGACACTATATACGGATGCATGTGGCACAGGACTAGGTGCTGTATTGATGCAAGGAGGTAGTGTAGTAGCTTATGCAAGTCGGCAATTGAAACCGTATGAGAGAAGATACCCTACCCATGATTTGGAATTGGCAGCGATCGTGTTCGCATTGAAGATGTGGAGACATTATCTATTGGGAGAAAGATTCGAGTTGTTTACCGATCATAAATCGTTAAAGTATCTCTTCTCTCAAAAGGATCTAAATCTCCGACAGCAAAGATGGTTAGAATTTGGCTTCCTATGATTTCGATATCGTATATACACCCGGGAAGGGCAATGCGGTATCTGATGCATTGAGTAGAAGACATGCCAGTTTTGGGGCTATGTTTCTTGAATGGAAGCAATTGGAGTACATCGCTGGGTATGATTTCAGACCAAAGTGTGAGTTGGATCCAGAAATGTTAGCAAGTTTGACGATCAGACCCACTTTAATTGAGCAGATCGGCTCTAGTCAGAGGGACGATCCTAACCTATTGGAAATCATCTCCAAGTTAGAGATGGGTATCGACGAGGAGATGAACAAGTATGGGCTTGATCGAGATGGATGGCTTAGAAAGAATAGAAGACTAGTTGCACCCAATGTCAATGGATTGAGAGATGAAGTGCTTAGAAAATGTCATCACTCAAAACTGGCTATACACCCCGGTGGTAACAAGATGTACCGAGACATGAAGCAGACCTATTACTGGGAAGAGATGAAAAGAGACATTGGGAAGTTTATATCCAAATGCATGAACTTCCAGCTAGTTAAAGCTGAGCAAAAGAAGCCCAGTGGTTTGTTACAACCATTAGAAATTCCAGAATGGAAATGGGAACAAGTGTCAATGGATTTCATTGATGGGTTACCAAGGACTAGATCGGGCCATGATAGCATTTGGGTGATTGTTGACCGACTGACCAAGAGTGCAAGATTTATACCCGTCAAGTTGAATAGGACGGCAGCTAAGTTAGCTGAACTACATGTAAAGTGGGTAGTGAGATTTCATGGAATACCCAAAGGCATTGTGAGTGACCGAGATCCGTTGTTCACTAGTGGATTTTGGAAGAGTTTACAAGAGGCGTTAGGATCAGAATTACATCTCAGTACCGCGTATCATCCTCAAACTGATGGTCAAACAGAGAGGGTGAATCGTATATTGGAAGATCTCTTGAGAGCTTGTGTATTAATTTTGGTGGATCATGGGATGACCATTTGCATCTAGTAGAGTTTGCATATAATAATAGCTATCAATCGAGTATCGGTATGGCTCGTTTTGAAGCTTTATATGGAAGACTGTGCAACTCACCGTCATGTTGGGTAGAAGCTGGCGAGAAGTTTGTGCTTGGACCCGATGCGATAAGAGAAACTTCAGCTAAGATTAAGATTATCCAACAGCGAATGAAGGCTGCCCAAGATAGGCAGAAGAGTTATGCTGATAAGAGGAGAAGAGAATTAAAGTTCTCCATTGGTGACTTGGTGTTGGTCAAGATTTCTCCGTTGAAGAGCGTGATACGATTTGGCGGGAGAGGCAAGTTAGCACCAAGATTTGTTGGTCCATTCCCAATTCTTGAGCAAAATGGGAATTTGGCGTACAAAGTTGAATTACCAGAGAAGATGGAAGGAGTTCACAACGTATTTCATGTTTCCCAGTTAAGAAAGTTCGTGCACGACCCAGATGTGACTATTTCACCTGATCATATGGATGATATCGAAGTTGAACCCGAGGCGGTTGGGAACCGCAAGCCTATGCGTATTGTTGGGAACGATACGAAGCAACTTCGGAGGAAAGCGATGAATCTAGTCAAAGTTCAGTGGGGCGAGAATGAGAATGAGTGTACTTGGAAGACAGAGGAGAGCATTAGGAAGATGTATCCAGAACTCTTCGCCTGGTACGATTTCAATTTCGATTTAGTTTTTCCGCATGCTAGGATAGGTTTGCTTTGTTTGTTTTGCATGGTTGATTGTTGTTTATGATTGGTAGGCATGCGGGATCTTTTGTATGTTTTGGGTTAAGTAATTTCGGGGATGAAATTTCTTAAGGGGGGGGGGGGGGGGAGAATGTAACAACCCGCGTTTTACGCATCGCGGGATCGTAGAATATTTATTTCTTTCACATACGAAGTCGTATGGTCATGTAACTTTGGGAGATGACTATTGGGGCCATTTCCCATGTTCATGATTTTTCCTGACTTTTAAATGACCATTTTGCCCCTAGCTGGTACTGTTTTGGCCATAACTTTTGACTGGAAAGGAATTTTGAACTTAAACCACTTCCATTAGATTTGTTTGATGGTTTACAATTCCGTAGAGTGGTCACATTAGCCATACGGACTTACCATTTGGGAGATATGGATGAAACAAGTTTCAGATAGTGAAAAAACAGCTTAATTGGGCTTAACCGGGTGATTAACAGCTATGCCCAATGGGGAATTTCGGGATTAGGGTTTTGAGGAGGCTGAAATCAGTTAGAGAAC
This sequence comes from Allium sativum, assembly GCA_030737875.1. Lineage (NCBI taxonomy): Eukaryota > Viridiplantae > Streptophyta > Magnoliopsida > Asparagales > Amaryllidaceae > Allium > Allium sativum. Next base: position 185,512,997 of record CM060919.1, read on the forward strand.
GCTCTTATTTTCATTTTTCAGCCGCCACTTTCATTCTTGAAACCCTAACAATGGCCTCCAACACCCAAATCAACTTCTAATCACTTTCTAATCAAGTTTTGGCTTAATCTACATCAAATCAGAGAAGATCTTCACCAAATGAGTATTAGAGCTGCTTTTAGACATCAGTATTTGCCCAAATCAGCGAGGTTTCAGTTTTGAAAAATTCATTTGTGGCCAAGGTGAGTGATTAGCATTGTTTTGGCACTAATTACAGTTAATTAAGGGTAATTAGTGAAGATTAGCGAATGTATACACTAATAAATTCTGGAAAAATATTTATAAATTCGAAAATAATGTTTTAGACCTCTGTTAGAAATTTAGTTTGATTTGATTAAGTTTTGCTAATCATACCATTAGTTTTGCCTAAACTTGCTTATGGGAAAATATGGGATTTTGGCTATGTTTGATCTATTTTAACCTATCAAGTTATTGTTTTGATGTTTGTGGTTGATGTTACATGTTGCTATGACTATATGGTATGATTTGTGATTGTCTAGAAGTGTTAGATTAGTCGAAAACGCCGTCGAGTGGCGTAAACAATCGCAGGAAAAGCTGCAGGAAACTGGCCGATCCGGATCAGATCGGAGGAAGGGTATCCGAACTGAACCGCCCTCCAAGCAATGTATCCACGAGACGATCTGAAAAATTGGGAAGCATCTTCTCCGACCCGACCCGCATGGCCACCTCTGACCGAACCGGTGCATGGCGATTGGACTTGAAGAACCCGACCCGATCCGCCTGGAGGTGATGATGACCGATCCGAACCGCTACAGGATGAGGACCCTGACCCGATCCGATTGGGGTAGCTCGACCGATCCGAACCGAGATGCTTGGACTAAAGACGCGAATCACGATCAGACTTTGAAGTATAGACTGAAGTAAAGAACCGATCCGGAGAAGACCAATAACCCTAGATGCAAAGGTTGTCCAAAGGGGAAGTTTGTACTCAGGATCCAATTGGGAACCGATGAGTGGGCTTCATAAGTTGGGCTTTGCTGCGGGACGTGTGCTAAGGTTTGTCGATGTCTGTAACTTTGAATCACTATGTGTAGGGAGTACGTGAACGGATTCAGGGCCATAGTGGCCTTGGTATGACTAAAGGGGCTATAGACCAACGAAGTGGGGTCATTTGTAAAGATTCGGTTATGACTCCATGTGGTAAGCTTGGTAATAGCAGTAGTTGTACAAGTCGAACTCCGTCACTACTTTGATGGGTCTAGTGATTGATAGTGGTGGACATCGTATGCTTTACGCACTGAGTGAGAGATGTGAGAATGGTTGTTATGGATGATTTGTTTGCCATCATTATGACATGCACACCCCCACCCCGTTATCTTTACACCATATGTTCAGTGGTACCTTAGAGTATTGTACGGTATGTAGTGCTAACTCTTTGGTTGTAGGTCCAGGTTCAGGTATGGTTTTGTATACCTGCTATTGTTCTGTTTAGCTGCTTATCACTCATACCAACTTTTTGTCTGACCCAGAGTTTTATGTCTCTTCTTATTACTCTGGGTGCTCTCATGAGCAGACTAGAGATAGGTTAGCTGGTTATGCACGGATAGCTGATCCGGAGACGAGCAGGAGGCTTCCACGTATGATATATGTAGTATTCTCCCTGTGTTGTTGAAGATCACTACTTGGGCATTAGTAGTTCATCTTCTACTTTAGCTTTCTTTTGTTTTAGAGACAGTAATTTGGAAAGTTGTAATAAGTTGTATTTGGATTTCCAATGCTATGTTGGTTTAGTTTTCAGCTTATGCACTGTCTCGCCTGTTTTATGTCAGGATTATGTTATTATTATATTTTGCTCCATGTGCTGTGAGACATTCTACAAGTTCCTTGTTAGTTCATTCTCATCTTTCCTTTCTTTGGCGACCGTTCCGCGCTAGTCGGGCATGTGTACAACGCACCTTCGGAGGAAATGTAGGCTGGTGCGGGGCAGGCCGTCACAAACCGCTTCCTAAAATCTTCCCAAGTTTCCACAGGCCTTTCAGCATGGGTAACTTTCGACCAATAGGAAGCTTCATCTTTCAGCAACCACACTGCTAGCTGTATCTTTTGCATGTCGTCGACTTCGAAGATGACGAACAAGTCCTCGGTCTCCTTCAGCCAGTTCCTTGCTACTACAAAGGATTCAGTTCCATAAAAGTCCTTTCCACCCATAGCTTTGAAGTCTCTACATATCTTAGCGAAAGTATTTCCACGAGGAGGAAGAGGAGGTGGAGGAACCACTGCCACTGTTGGAGGAGGAATGTCTGCTGGGCCTGCACCATTGGCCCTAGCCTCTAGGTACCTTCGGAACCAACCAGGTATCGGTATTCCTTCCGAAAGGTTAAAATCTCCAGACATGCTGGAACAAAAAGGAAAGTATTCAAACAAAGAATAGAGAGAGATAGTGCGTATGGCTTTGGGGAATTTATGCCTTTTGAAAACAAGACTTTTTCGGAAAAGAATGCTTCTTTAAACTTCTTTTTGAAAATAGTTTCAAATTTTTTAATCTAGTCTGGTAAATCTATGCTCTGATACCAAGTGAAACACCCCTTCCTCCATTAAGGTCACTCACAAGGGACTGCCTTAACTTTGGTGGAGGTTTGTAAGTAGAAGTCACAGACTAAACACAAGAAAAATATAAACACATATGTATAGGCAGCAGAAACAAACAGACTATTATTTCATAAATACTTGTTTATACAAAACATTTCTATAATTGTCTCATAACGACTTCCAAAACTTTACAACATCATTTCTGTCTTGGTTATTAAATAAAGAAGCATACAACATGATTAAAACTGCATAAATCCCCATGATTGTGTCCAACCACCATAGCCAATGAGAGAGAGTCCAAACCGTACATCTACTATCTTGAAGCTTGCAAAAAGTCTGACTAAGCTGAGTTGTTTCCTCCCTTGGACCTGGGGGGGGGGGGGGAGGGGAGGGTGTGGACGGGAAACGGAAGAAAAGAAGACAAAAGAAAATAGGGTCAGACATAAAGCCTGGTAAGTCTAGTGACTCTTCAGTATGAGAATAAGAATAAGGGCGTGATAAGTATAAACTGGAAATAGGAGAGTGTCATAAACTAAGACAAAGTAGTTTGAATCGAACATACTATCGCACCCCATACTATATCTCTTCACCTACTTGTATTTCCTTAACTGGCACCCCATGCAGGAGGTAAAGTGATCCCCTTTTTCTAAAGATCGGCTCCTACTCACTTAATCATCTGTGTCTTACGGCCCCCAGAGATTGTAGATACATATGCTGGCCCCACCATGGGGTGTATCAAGTCCCATGGTGGCGACCCGACACAAAACTAGAAATGCATAGGTTATACTACTAGTGCCCCCAGTGCCCTGTTTGTCTACTCCGAAGTGTGTGCATGCCCGCACTCTGTTAGAACCCACACTGTTGCACCCACTGCCGTTGCTTTTGACCGCTTACAATCAGCCCAGTAATTGTGCCCAACCCTGCCTAGTTTCAGGGTACCATGATGACTAATTGGGTTACTGTTGAAATGGGTCCCCGTTACCAGGTTTTTCTAGTGAAACATGTTAAGTGGTTAAGTGTCCGTATTTACCTAACCCCACCCATCAATTTCATTAACATGTTGAATTGGTTAAGTGTTTTAGTTAACTTAACCCTACCATCCTGACAGTCTGTCCTTAGCTTTTTAAAGCACCGACCACTCGCATTAGACAGGTATTGTTATGGTTACTGGATGTGCCGGTTGGTTCCGGGCAGATTTACACCGTAATTCAGTCTAACCTCGGGTCCTTATTGGGCTTCATGCTTAACCACCCACATTGGATAGGTATTGTTGTGGCTACTGGACAGTCGGGCGGGTCCGGGTAGGTTTACATCACAACTCAATCCAACCTCGTGTTAAGCATACTCATATTTTCTAAATTTACATATTTGTCTTTATTACTTAATATATGTCAATTTAATGTTATGGCCCACTTTCCAAGTTTAACATTTTTAGTATAAGAATTTATACCATTTAAAATGCCACCAATTTTGGCATGTGTCAAACATGCCAATTTCATATATTTTTATGTCAAGTTTTTCTAATATTCCCAACATTACCCCGTTTAAACATTTGGCTAACAATCTTAGCCTAATTTTCGTTCGCTTGGTTTTTAACATATAATATTAGGCTAAAAACTTAGCCTAATTTAGCGCACACAAAGTTGACATAAGGGAACTCATAAACATGAACATGACATAGGTATAAGCTTGGCATTTTTGGCATAGTCAATATGAACATCATAGGTGTGAACTTGCAAAATAGTCAACATGAATGTGAACTTGCAACATAGCCTAAATCAACATATATGTGAACTTGCATTGAAATAGGTATCTAACCAAATAGGTGACGCATAAATTAGCATATGATTTAGATAACATAAGCCTAAACTTGTTTTTGGATCTAGGCATAACATCGAGCATAGCTAGCATATGACAAGAATATGATAATTTCATAAAGTAAGTATAATTTTATGACAAGGGTGTGAACTAGATCCAATCATATGTCTAATTACAACATGAAACACATATTAAAGTGGATCTTGACATGGATCCAATTTTGGAACTTGCAACTTTCTTACAAACATACTAGCATGTATATGAACATAATCGTTTAGGCATAAAGGTTCTAGCATATATATACATGAAATCTTAATCACATACAACCTATATAATCACATAAACATATAGGTGTCGATTACACTATGAACTGTACAACTTGCATGTGATTCTATATGTAAATTAGGATCAATAATCAACTCAATTATACCACAAACATCACAATACCACAATTATTTCAATACATAGATGTGAATTAACATCGTTGTTACATAATAACACAATTCCATTTCCATTTTACATCGAATCAAATCCAAACTTTTATTCACATCGGAAAAATCACTATACTTACAACAAACGATGGTCTTGTTTTCTGATTTATGAATTCTGAATTTGAATTGCTTTCCTTTGGGCAGAATAACGTTGATTTGATAATTGTTTTAACTTTAATTTGGCTCGTCTCTAGGCTTTTCTTCAAGTGGAGGCTCCTCCTAGTTTTCTCCCGATAGCATGGCAGCTCCGTCTCTAATTTCTTATGTGAATTTAGGTTAGAGTGTTGAGTTATATTTATAGAATTTCAGATTTATTTGAGTCGTCAGATGATCTTAGACGAATCTAGACCATTCACTTCGAGAGGAGCCAACCAAAATGCGACATGTCAGCCCTAGTGACACAACCAAGCCTCAGAAATCGACCCAAACCCGAACAGGTGTGACGGCAAGGAATTTCGCTCGGTCCGAACCAGTCGCTTAACCGATCCAGGCCGCTCGAAACGCCCTATCGTTTGAGAACAGGACAAAACAGAACGCATACGGAAGAACGTTTCATTGTATATTACAACAATGCATCAGATTACAAGAATATACAGAGTATAAATGAATATTACACAGAAATATCAGAGATTCAAATTACATTTAAATACATCGCAGCGGAAAATAATACAATACACAACTAGAAGGAGATATACGGATACAAAGCTTTCCGGATATCGTTCCAGCTGTAAACCAGGATCCTGTGAATATAAATCTGCAAAACCAAAACTACTAGCTGCCCGTGTCAAAATAGGGGCACCCAGAGTTTATGTTAAAACAATAAACTCCAGGTCAGTCATGTGACTGGTGTGAGAACTAAAACAGTTATTAATCTTTATTTTAAATCATTAGGTAAATCAAGGGACCACGCCGTATAACACGGAACGGGTTTCCTCCCAAGAATACCAGTGCATAAAACAAACAGCGCAATGCTAAATAAAGAAAAATGAAGCTGTTATAAGACCCAGGTCCCATCACACAATGCAACGCAGCCGAGGATAGGGTTTTCCCTTATAACAGCCAAAGAATGCTTGATACGTTTAAAACAAATCGTTTGATACTATTAGAAGTGCATAGTGTATAAAACAACTTCTAATCATAAGTATCAATCATAGGCGGCATGGGTACCATATATCATGTCGCCATATATAGGTTTACAAATAAAATCGCACATGTCACGTATTTGGAAATTGGATTTCCACCTATGAACCGAGGCAAAAGATAGTCCTCAACCGATTCGAGACAATCTAGCCCATGTCTCAGGATCAGAACGCATCAACCCTTTAGATCGTCAGGGCCGGTCCACCGATGTGGATTATTATGCCTGAACAATACGTCTCTCTGCCCTTTGGGGCGTAAATGAGCCAACTAAATGACTCCATCGGTTCGAGAAAGACCGATCAATCCGAGGCGCCTCGCAACAGCAACAACCACATAAGTCAAACTCGTCAGGGCGTGTAAAACCACTGACGCCACTTTTTAGCTAGAAAGAAACGCAAGTCCTCCCTGATGTCCTCTCCCGTTTTTGGTTCATACCGGGTGTGAAACTCGCGAAGTAAACGTTACACAAAGCTACGCCACGAGGGCCGTGCTTTGATCATCATCACAAGACTTTGCTTTTCAACAGAAGCCTCGCTCAATTGCCACTTAGGCATGCCACACAGGCAATTCACTCCATGCGTTTGATATCCATCAATATATAACCCCTGAGCTCGTACGTCTCAGAGAAGGGCGTTAAGCAAGAGAATAAATTCTCCGCCGCCAAGCAGATATATATTTAATAGAGATCAATCACACGGACTAAAATCCAATGTCAGACACACAGTCCATTTACAAGTCCGTTCTGGGTCTGAACGAAACCGGAGGCACCTAGTACCCCGCATATCCATCGATCTCCAAGTACGTCTGGACGATCACTAACTGTTTCCATCTTCTTGGGTGTACAGCCCAATCAAGATCATCAGTAATTACCCAAACGACGTGAAGACCTCCGGTCTTCGACCACCGTCTTCATCTTCGACTTATCGTCGTATCAGTTATTCAGAATGGGATAAACCCGGTCTTTCCGAATAACTCGCGTATATATTATAAAAGTGTTACACAAACACAACATACGCCTCATTCCAATTCATCAGTCACTAACCGTAAATTAATCAAGAGAATAATTTCCCAAATATTAACCCCGAAGGCCGAAACCAACATCAGATCAATATCCAGAAAACCATTCTGCTTGGCCAACCGACAGTTAGTTTCTAAATTTCACATTCATAGGGAAATGTTCCCATTAATTTTATCCAAGACAAATTCCTTGAATTTATCCTTTATTCTATTTTTGAATCTCAATTCAAACTAGTCGGGATTAGCGAACCTTACCGAAGTAATCATTTGTTTTAATTTCCCAATCCCAACCTATTTATCCCATGAAGTAAAACTGGTAATACTTCATATCTAACACCACAGTGTTATCGGTAAATTCAATTACCATTTCACGTTCAAATCTAATTAAAGATTTAACTATCGCCTGGAGCAAAACTGGTGGTACTCCATTTTCGATCTTTTCAATCTAATTAAAGATTCATTAAAACTCCACTTAGTTTTAATCTTTGACTGGGTTAAAGAATCAGTGTCATTTAAAAACACGGTTCACGATGAACCCAAAATCACATTCATTAATCATCGGGTTAAAGAACGAGTGTTATTTAAAACACTGTTCACGATAAACCCAAAAATCATTCCATTAATTATCGGGTTAAAGAACAAGTGTTATTTAAAACACTGTTCATGATAAACCCAAAAATCAATACCAATTCAATTCCAATTAAATATCATTTAATTGGTACACTTCATTAAATCTAAATAAAAAGATTTAATCTTTTCTCAACTGGGTTCAAGAACAGTGTTAGTGAAGACACCATTCACGACAAACCCAAATCACATTTGATATTCAATATAAGGCTCTGAACAGAAAATATATCGGCTTATATTCAATATCAAATTCTACGATTAACAAATGTCATATTGGAAATAACGATACAAATATATCTTTCAAATTTCCATAACAACACCTGTATAATCACGAATTCCAACATCGAAATATTCCGAAGACAATTTCGATTCAAATCCACTCCAATGCAATCATTGGATATTTTGGTTATTTTCAAAACCCTTTTTAAATTCAATTTATTTATTTAAAAATAAATAGAATTATATTTCTAGTTCAAAACTAGTTCATTTCGATAAAAATCTATTTTTATCTTTTCAAATATGGAGTTTTTCATCCCAAATCTTCACAAATCATTTCTTATGATTTTACACAAATTATTACTATTTTTAATAATTTTATCAAGGCCTATACAGTCGATTTCCTTCAACGGCCATCGAACTGCACTTACAGCGACCTTTTTCGAATTTGATTTGGACGTATCTCCAAATCCAACTGTTAGATTTCTAATTTCTAATATTCGTTAGAAAGCTCTTTTTGATACGAACCCAACGGTTCCGGTTTTAGGAGAATCCGACGGTCGGATCTCCCGTAATGTCCGTTTGAAATAAATGGTCGAAATTCGCGAACTGCCGCGGCGCGGCGTGTTCTATTCAGGCCATTATATTATATATATAATATATATAATATATATTTCGTCGATTTCTATTTAAAACGAATTATACAAATAGTTTAAATTCGTTTCAAAAGCAATTTCAACTTCCTTTTCAATTCAAATCAAATTTGAATTCTTCTTTATAAATTCGTTTTAAAATTCATTTCTATTCAATTCAAATTTCAATTCAATTTGAATTCATTTCAATTCGCTTTCAATTCAATCTGAAATCGTTTTCAATTCAATTCATTTCGAAATCGTTTTCAATTCAATTCATTTCGAAATCGTTTTCAATTCAATTCATTTCGAAATCGTTTTCAATTCAATTCATTTCGAAATCGTTTTCAATTCATTTCATTTCGAAATCATTTTCAATTCATTTTATTTCGAAATCGTTTTCAATTCATTTTATTTCGAAATCGTTTTCAATTCATTTTATTTCGAAATCGTTTTCAATTCATTTTATTTCGAAATCGTTTTCAATTCATTTTATTTCGAAATCGTTTAAAATCGATATGAATATCGTTCACGTCAAAATGGCGTCAATCTAATCAACACGGCTTCATAAATTTCTATTTTCAAATATTCTATTTCAAATATTTCTCTTTTTCAAAATAGTTGTTATTATCAAAATATTTCGTTCAACACATGACCAATCTCAATGGATGAAATTGTCAACACATGAACTTTTATTTTATATCGATAAAGGTGCAAATTTTATTATCAAAATATTTCGTTCAACACATGACCAATCTCAATGGATGAGTACTGTCAACACATGAACCTTTATTTTATAATATTAAGATGTAAATTTTATTATCAAAATATTTCGTTCAACACATGACCAATCTCAATGGATGAAATTGTCAACACATGAACTTTTATTTTATAATATTAAGATGTAAATTTTATTATCAAAATATTTCGTTCAACGCATGACCAATCTCAATGGATGAAATTGTCAACACATGAACTTTTATTTTATAATATTCTTTATTTTTCAAATTGGAATGAGGCCCAATCAATTACCATATAAAGTTAATTATATGGATTTTCATACATTACACACATATAATTGCATTGAAAAATAATCAACCATCAACCAAAGTGCACTACACTGTATAAGCATCAAATATAGATATCTAACGCTTATAACAGCCTGTCAATCAATCGATCGACATATTTAATCAATCAGGATGATTGAACTTCAAATTTCATCCCAACACCCGTGTAGGGTTTCAAACAATCAAACACATATTTTATTTGTGCAGTTGGGCGATGTGTAAAATTTATCGTCCCAATCAATGTCCTTCAAATAGGTGTACACAAACAAACCGTCTGGTTTGTAAATGAATATTTATTTATTCACATTCACGTTAAAAATTATATTTTTAACGACAAAACATTTTATTCCAACATATGAATTTCTATTCAGTTCATTCTTTAAATAAAATGATATTTTTATTTTTCTAACTTATTTTAGAAAATTTCGGCGGCATAACGGCACGATACTAGAAACGGGACGAGGCCTAGCCTTATCCCCGGTCTAGTGAAGGCCCACGCCATTCACACATCAATCAAAATCACCAAACAACCAAATTCAAATCAAATCATATAACTAATCTATGCAACCAAACAAACAAGTCCATGGTCTGTGGACGATTGTGTCGGGTGCTACTAAGCACCGTCTGCATCCTAGTATATATATATAACTAGAAAAAGAAATTGAAAGGTGAGAAATTCTCACAAATAGCTATCCTAGCCCCACGGCACTTCCAATGCAGGAAATCTTCAACGGTTCGCCTTCTTGTCACCTTCGTTGCTGCTTTCACTACATACGTAAAAATCACATTTTTACTTCGCTATTCAATATATAAAAATCGAATTTTTACTTCGACGTTCAATATATAAAAATCTTATTTTTAACTCGAAGTTCAATATATAAAAATCATATTTTTAACTCGAAGTTCAATATATAAAAATCTTATTTTTAACTCGAAGTTCAATATATAAAAATCTTATTTTTAACTCGAAGTTCAATATATAGAAATCTTATTTTTAACTCGAAGTTCAATATATAAAAATCTTATTTTTAACTCGAAGTTCAATATATAAAAATCATATTTTTAACTCGAAGTTCAATATATAAAAATCATATTTTTACTATGCTGTTTATTTTCAAAAATCGTATTTTTATATCAAAGATATTTATTTTCACTAGTTCTATTTTAAGAACAATGCTATTTATATATAAAACAACATTGCTATTTTGATTTTCTTAAAACAAATCTATTTATTTAAAAATAACATTTCTATTTTGATTTTCTTTTATTTTTCAATACAATGCTATTTTATTTAAAACATCATGCTATTTTCATTAATAACCCATCTCATTTTAAATTCCAAAAACATATTTTAATTTACTATGTTTTTTCCCTCTAAAAACAAAACTGAATTTAAATTAATTATAAAAATAAAAATATTTAAAACCTTACCTGCCTTTACTGTTACCCCTCTTCCTTTCCACTGTAAAACCATGCTCATCCCTTTCGCTGAAACCCATCTGTTCGATGGAAGAACCCGCCCGTCGCACCAGTTTCCGACCACCAGACCCCTATCGCCGGCCATCCCACGACGCACCGCCACGTCCTCCACCCAAGGCTTGAACGCCGGCCATCTCGGCTACACCATCGCCCCGCAATTGGCTGTCAGACTTCATGCGTTTGAGCTAAAAAATCCGACAGTTCTCTCGACTATAACCCATCAAAGTGGAAGGGATTTAAAGTTCAAAGATTCCTCTCCGATTTTCGCTCTTGAATCATAATCCAGTTCAAAACGGATTGGAAGTAAATTGGGTTTAAATTTTGGATGAGCTTGGCCGTTTATTCCTAAACAGCGGCGGCTCTGAAAGTGATCGTGAAAAACTAGGGTTTGCCCTTTTTATTAATATTTTTATTAATATTTAATTCATTTAATTTCAAAAATTCATGTTTACTTAAACGAACTTCAAAACGAACCCAACGACTATCGCCCCTAGCTAAATACCCCCATTTCGAACACAATGGTATATGTATCGCAAGTTGATTCGACTGTTTCGATCAGTTTCTGCTTAAATTTACATTTAAATCTATATATTCAATTTTAAACGTACATTTCAATTTACTGGGGTCACATACTAACTAGAAAAATTCCCGAAAAATATTTTCTAGCTTCGTATTGACGATACGGTCCTAACAAAACTAGTTCCGTCGAATTCTGAGACCGTTAGAAAAATGGCCACTTTCCAGTCCATTAAAATCAACTGAAACTGGTCAAACGCGTTTTCCTATGCCACACTCACATATTAATTCGAAAAATTATGAAATTTGAAACCTAGCATTAATTTGACATCACGGACCCAATAAAACTGGTTTCGTCGAAATCCGAAGTCATTTGCAAAATGTCCATTTTTAAGGGCCTTATATATATAAAAATATATATAAATTCCACAGCGACTATTTCTAATTTTAAACTGGACATATCTTATCATTTCTAAGATGAAATCTCAGTTTGTTAATTTCGTTACAAAGATATAGTTATACAGATTCAAATATTTCTTGTTTCGTTCAATTCTGACATATATTGAATTCTGTATATTCATTTGAAATTAGAAATCGAATTTTCGAACTACCGCGCCATTTTCAATTCCTTTTATAATTATATATAATTATTATATAATCTAACGACGACGCATATAATATATACGTTCTAATTCTATTCAAAATAAATTCCTCGTCGTTATTATTTACAATAATTCATTTTAAATAATCAAAATCCGCTAAAATTGCCAAAATAAAATTTTTTAAACTGGCCCAGATTTTCCGGGTTGTTACAATCTCCCCCACTTAAAATTTTTCATCCCCGAAAAGGAACAAAGTCGAAAGTGGTTTGATTAATCAACCCTACGTTCGATCTGGCTTCCATTCTCCAACTTTTCAGTTTTTGAGAATTTTCAAAAATTTCAAAAATTTGGCTAACACCCTAAATTTTCGAAAAATTTCGCCATAACCTCCCCTGCACCGGGAGCATCGGGGAATTTCAAATAGCTTCCCCGGTCCTTCAGATCTCAAAAAGAAAAAGAAAAAGCCAAACGGCTAGCCAATAGGCTCACAAAATCATCATCACCCAAACAAAACAGGAAATTATGTAGTAAACATGTACCTATTTGTCGGGCAAACAAATTTTATTCTCTGGCTCTAGCCTCCTTGCTATGACCTGTTCAATATAAGTACATGTATATGCAAGAAAATGCGACCAATTTTCAATACAGTCAATATTTGGTTCAATTAGGCTAAATGGCTCAAAATTATCAAACAAATAAACAAACAACACAAACATCAATCAATTAGTGAATTTTAACATTTCAAATTCATAATTTTGATACATATACAAAAATCATGTTTTTGATGCCAATTCACAACAATGTGTTCTAACTACGTTAGTTTTGGTTCTCACACCAGCCTAATGGAAATATATAGAAATCACACCTTCGTCACTGGAAAATAAATGCTGATGATGTTTCGAACCACCATCAGAACATTGTCGGGCTACTAGAGTGCGGTTCTATATCTACCCGGTATATTAAAACTTCGAATATACGCGAATCAGACGTATACGCAAAATCTATATATACTGGATTGTCCACTTCAATATAAATAAATAACCAAATACGAATAATTGATTTATATTTCGAAACAAGTTTTGTTTTCATTTTCAAAAATATACTCTTCACCCTCGTTCTAGGATACTACCGATCCCATCTCTAACGAGTCATTCCCATTGGATTTTACTAATCCAATATCTGATGAATTCTTTCGTACGGTTCTAATGTGTCTTGTTCTCTGCTTTGTAAACCAAAGCTCTGATACCAACTGTGACGGCAAGGAATTTCGCTCGGTCCGAACCAGTCGCTAAACCGATCCAGGCCGCTCGAAACGCCCTATCGTTTGAGAACAGGACAAAACAGAACGCATACGGAAGAACGTTTCATTGTATATTACAACAATGCATCAGATTATAAGAATATACAGAGTATAAATGAATATTACACAGAAATATCAGAGATTTAAATTACATTTAAATACATCGCAGCGGAAAATAATACAATACACAACTAGAAGGAGATATACGGATACAAAGCTTTCCGGATATCGTTCCAGCTGTAAACCAGGATCCAGTGAATATAAATCTGCAAAACCAAAACTACTAGCTGCCCGTGTCAAAATAGGGGCACCCAGAGTTTAGATTAAAACAATAAACTCCAGGTCAGTCATGTGACTGGTGTGAGAACTAAAATAGTTATTAATCTTTATTTTAAATCATTAGGTAAATCAAGGGACCACGCCGTATAACACGGAACGGGTTTCCTCCCAAGAATACCAGTGCATAAAACAAACAGCGCAATGCTAAATAAAGAAAAATGAAGCTGTTATAAGACCCAGGTCCCATCACACAATGCAACGCAGCCGAGGATAGGGTTTTCCCTTATAACAGCCAAAGAATGCTTGATACGTTTAAAACAAATCGTTTGATACTATTAGAAGTGCATAGTGTATAAAACAACTTCAAATCATAAGTATCAATCATTGGCGGCATGGGTACCATATATCATGTCGCCATATATAGGTTTACAAATAAAATCGCACATGTCACGTATTTGGAAATTGGATTTCCACCTATGAACCGAGGCAAAAGATAGTCCTCAACCAATTCGAGACAATCTAGCCCATGTCTCAGGATCAGAACGCATCAACCCTTTAGATCGTCAGGGCCGGTCGACCGATGTGGATTATTATGCCTGAACAATATGTCTCTCCGCTCTTTGGGGCGTAAATGAGCCAACTAAATGACTCCATCGGTTCGAGAACGACCGATCAATCCGAGGCGCCTCGCAACAGCAACAACCACATAAGTCAAACTCGTCAGGGCGTGTAAAACCACTGACGCCACTTTTTAGCTAGAAAGAAACGCAAGTCCTCCCTGATGTCCTCTCCCGTTTTTGGTTCATACCGGGTGTGAAACTCGCGAAGTAAACGTTACACAAAGCTACGCCACGAGGGCCGTGCTTTGATCATCATCACAAGACTTTGCTTTTCAACAGAAGCCTCGCTCAATTGCCACTTAGGCATGCCACACAGGCAATTCACTCCATGCGTTTGATATCCATCAATATATAACCCCTGAGCTCGTACGTCTCAGAGAAGGGCGTTAAGCAAGAGAATAAATTCTCCGCCGCCAAGCAGATATATATTTAATAGAGATCAATCACACGGACTAAAATCCAATGTCAGACACACAGTCCATTTACAAGTCCGTTCTGGGTCTGAACGAAACCGGAGGCACCTAGTACCCCGCATATCCATCGATCTCCAAGTACGTCTGGACGATCACTAACTGTTTCCATCTTCTTGGGTGTACAGCCCAATCAAGATCATCAGTAATTACCCAAACGACGTGAAGACCTCTGGTCTTCGACCACCGTCTTCATCTTCGACTTATCGTCGTATCAGTTATTCAGAATGGGATAAACCCGGTCTTTCCGAATAACTCGCGTATATATTATAAAAGTGTTACACAAACACAACATACGCCTTATTCCAATTCATCAGGCACTAACCGTAAATTAATCAAGAGAATAATTTCCCAAATATTAACCCCGAAGGCCGAAACCAACATCAGATCAATATCCAGAAAACCATTCTGCTTGGCCAACCGACAGTTAGTTTCTAAATTTCACATTCATAGGGAAATGTTCCCATTAATTTTATCCAAGACAAATTCCTTGAATTTATCCTTTATTCTATTTTTGAATCTCAATTCAAACTAGTCGGGATTAGCGAACCTTACCGAAGTAATCATTTGTTTTAATTTCCCAATCCCAACCTATTTATCCCATGAAGTAAAACTGGTAATACTTCATATCTAACACCACAGTGTTATCGGTAAATTCAATTACCATTTCACGTTCAAATCTAATTAAAGATTTAACTATCGCCTGGAGCAAAACTGGTGGTACTCCATTTTCGATCTTTTCAATCTAATTAAAGATTCATTAAAACTCCACTTAGTTTTAATCTTTGACTGGGTTAAAGAATCAGTGTCATTTAAAAACACGGTTCACGATAAACCCAAAATCACATTCATTAATCATCGGGTTAAAGAACGAGTGTTATTTAAAACACTGTTCACGATAAACCCAAAAATCATTCCATTAATTATCAGGTTAAAGAACAAGTGTTATTTAAAACACTGTTCACGATAAACACAAAAATCAATACCAATTCAATTCCAATTAAATATCATTTAATTGGTACACTTCATTGAATCTAAATAAAAAGATTTAATCTTTCCTCAACTGGGTTCAAGAACAGTGTTAGTGAAGACACCATTCACGACAAACCCAAATCACATTTGATATTCAATATAAGGCTCTGAATAGAAAATATATCGGCTTATATTCAATATCAAATTCTACGATTAACAAATGTCGTATTGGAAATAACGATACAAATATATCTTTCAAATTTCCATAACAACACCTGTATAATCACGAATTCCAACATCGAAATATTCCGAAGACAATTTCGATTCAAATCCACTCCAATGCAATCATTGGATATTTTGGTTATTTTCAAAACCCTTTTTAAATTCAATTTATTTATTTAAAAATAAATAGAATTATATTTCTAGTTCAAAACTAGTTCATTTCGATAAAAATCTATTTTTATCTTTTCAAATATGGAGTTTTTTATCCCAAATCTTCACAAATCATTTCTTATGATTTTACACAAATTATTACTATTTTTAATAATTTTATCAAGGCCTATACAGTCGATTTCCTTCAACGGCCATCGAACTGCACTTACAGCGACCTTTTTCGAATTTGATTTGGACGTATCTCCAAATCCAACTGTTAGATTTCTAATTTCTAATATTCGTTAGAAAGCTCTTTTCGATACGAACCCAACGGTTCCGGTTTTAGGAGAATCCGACGGTCGGATCTCCCGTAATGTCCGTTTGAAATAAATGGTCGAAATTCGCGAACTGCCGCGGCGCGGCGCGTTCTATTCAGACCATTATATTATATATATAATATATATAATACATATTTCGTCGATTTCTATTTAAAACGAATTATACAAATAGTTTAAATTCGTTTCAAAAGCAATTTCAACTTCTTTTTCAATTCAAATCAAATTTGAATTCTTCTTTATAAATTCGTTTTAAAATTCATTTCTATTCAATTCAAATTTCAATTCAATTTGAATTCATTTCAATTCGCTTTCAATTCAATTTGAAATCGTTTTCAATTCAATTCATTTCGAAATCGTTTTCAATTCAATTCATTTCGAAATCGTTTTCAATTCAATTCATTTCGAAATCGTTTTCAATTCAATTCATTTCGAAATCGTTTTCAATTCATTTCATTTCGAAATCGTTTTCAATTCATTTTATTTCGAAATCGTTTGCAATTCATTTTATTTCGAAATCGTTTTCAATTCATTTTATTTCGAAATCGTTTTCAATTCATTTTATTTCGAAATCGTTTAAAATCGATATGAATATCGTTCACGTCAAAATGGCGTCAATCTAATCAACACGGCTTCATAAATTCTATTTTCAAATATTCTATTTCAAATATTTCTCTTTTTCAAAATAGTTGTTATTATCAAAATATTTCGTTCAACACATGACCAATCTCAATGGATGAAATTGTCAACACATGAACTTTTATTTTATATCGATAAAGGTGCAAATTTTATTATCAAAATATTTCATTCAACACATGACCAATCTCAATGGATGAGTACTGTCAAAACATGAACCTTTATTTTATAATATTAAGATGTAAATTTTATTATCAAAATATTTCGTTCAACACATGACCAATCTCAATGGATGAAATTGTCAACACATGAACTTTTATTTTATAATATTAAGATGTAAATTTTATTATCAAAATATTTCGTTCAACGCATGACCAATCTCAATGGATGAAATTGTCAACACATGAACTTTTATTTTATAATATTCTTTATTTTTCAAATTGGAATGAGGCCCAATCAATTACCATATAAAGTTAATTATATGGATTTTCATACATTACACACATATAATTGCATTGAAAAATAATCAACAATCAACCAAAGTGCACTACACTGTATAAGCATCAAATATAGATATCTAACGCTTATAACAGCCTGTCAATCAATCGATCGACATATTTAATCAATCAGGATGAGTGAACTTCAAATTTCATCCCAACACCCGTGTAGGGTTTCAAACAATCAAACACATATTTTATTTGTGCAGTTGGGCGATGTGTAAAATTTATCGTCCCAATCAATGTCCTTCAAATAGGTATACACAAACAAACCGTCTGGTTTGTAAATGAATATTTATTTATTCACATTCACGTTAAAAATTATATTTTTAACGACAAAACATTTTACTCCAACATATGAATTTCTATTCAGTTCATTCTTTAAATAAAATGATATTTTTATTTTTCTAACTTATTTTAGAAAATTTCGGCGGCATAACGGCACGATACTAGAAACGGGACGAGGCCTAGCCTTATCCCCGGTCTAGTGAAGGCCCACGCCATTCACACATCATCAAAATCACCAAACAACCAAATTCAAATCAAATCATATAACTAATCTATGCAACCAAACAAACAAGTCCATGGTATGTGGACGATTGTGTCGGGTGCTACTAAGCACCGTCTGCATCCTAGTATATATATATAACTAGAAAAAGAAATTGAAAGGTGAGAAATTCTCACAAATAGCTATCCTAGCCCCACGGCACTTCCAATGCAGGAAATCTTCAACGGTTCGCCTTCTTGTCACCTTCGTTGCTGCTTTCACTACATACGTAAAAATCACATTTTTACTTCGCTATTCAATATATAAAAATCGAATTTTTACTTCGACGTTCAATATATAAAAATCTTATTTTTAACTCGAAGTTCAATATATAAAAATCATATTTTTAACTCGAAGTTCAATATATAAAAATCTTATTTTTAACTCGAAGTTCAATATATAAAAATCTTATTTTTAACTCGAAGTCCAATATATAAAAATCTTATTTTTAACTCGAAGTTCAATATATAAAAATCATATTTTTAACTCGAAGTTCAATATATAAAAATCATATTTTTCTATGCTGTTTATTTTCAAAAATCGTATTTTTATATCAAAGATATTTATTTTCACTAGTTCTATTTTAAGAACAATGCTATTTATATACAAAACAACATTTCTATTTTGATTTTCTTAAAACAAATCTATTTATTTAAAAATAACATTTCTATTTTGATTTTCTTTTATTTTTCAATACAATGCTATTTTATTTAAAACATCATGCTATTTTCATTAATAACCCATGTCATTTTAAATTCCAAAAACATATTTTAATTTACTATGTTTTTTTTTCCCTCTAAAAACAAAACTGAATTTAAATTAATTATAAAAATATTTAAAACCTTACCTGCCTTTACTGTTACCCCTCTTCCTTTCCACTGTAAAACCATGCTCATCCCTTTCGCTGAAACCCATCTGTTCGATGGAAGAACCCGCCCGTCGCACCAGTTTCCGACCACCAGACCCCTATCGCCGGCCATCCCACGACGCACCGCCACGTCCTCCACCCAAGGCTTGAACGCCGGCCATCTCGGCTACACCATCGCCCCGCAATTGGCTGTCAGACTTCATGCGTTTGAGCTAAAAAATCCGACAGTTCTCTCGACGATAACCCATCAAAGTGGAAGGGATTTAAAGTTCAAAGATTCCTCTCAGATTTTCGCTCTTGAATCATAATCCAGTTCGAAACGGATTGGAAGTAAATTGGGTTTAAATTTTGGATGAGCTTGGCCGTTTATTCCTAAACAGCGGCGGCTCTGAAAGTGATCGTGAAAAACTAGGGTTTGCCCTTTTTATTAATATTTTTATTTATATTTAATTCATTTAATTTCAAAAATTCATGTTTACTCAAACGAACTTCAAAACGAACCCAACGATTATCGCCCCTAGCTAAATACCCCCATTTCGAACACAATGGTATATGTATCGCAAGTTGATTCGACTGTTTCGATCAGTTTCTGCTTAAATTTACATTTAAATCTATATATTCAATTTTAAACGTACATTTCAATTTACTGGGGTCACATACTAACTAGAAAAATTCCCAAAAAATATTTTCTAGCTTCGTATTGACGATACGGTCCTAACAAAACTAGTTCCGTCGAATTCTGAGACCGTTAGAAAAATGGCCAATTTCCAGTCGATTAAAATCAACTAAAACTGGTCAAACGCGTTTTCCTATGCCACACTCACATATTGATTCAAAAAATTATGAAATTTGAAACCTAGCAATAATTTGACATCACGGACCCAATAAAACTGGTTTCGTCGAAATCCGAGGTCATTTGCAAAATGTCCATTTTTAAGGGCCTTATATATATAAAAATATATATAAATTCCACAGCGACTATTTCTAATTTTAAACTGGACATATCTTATCATTTCTAAGATGAAATCTCAGTTTGTTAATTTCGTTACAAAGATATAGTTATACAGATTCAAATATTTCTTGTTTCGTTCAATTCTGACATATATTGAATTCTGTATATTCATTTGAAATTAGAAATCGAATTTTCGAACTACCGCGCCATTTTCAATTCCTTTTATAATTATATATAATTATTATATATTCTAACGACGACGTATATAATATATACGTTCTAATTCTATTCAAAATAAATTCCTCGTCGTTATTATTTACAATAATTCATTTTAAATAATCAAAATCCGCTAAAATTGCCAAAATAAAAAATTTTAAACTGGCCCAGATTTTCCGGGTTGTTACACCAGGCCAACTAGGGCCAAACCAGGTTGACTGTGCAGGTCGACCCCCAGGTCGACCTGGTCACCCAGGTCGACCTGGTGCCTGGGCGGGAATTTTCCCGCCCAGTCCAGTTTGGGTCTGAATTCGAAATTTGAACCGATTTTTGAACTGTTTGAATTTTAATTTGAATTTTGAAACTTCCGGAGGCCATAATTCCTTCATACGAAGTCCGATTCACGCAAACTTGGATTCTATCTTAAGCAGAATTCCGAGACGAACGCAATGGCATAACCCGTTTCCCTTAATTATTTCATTAATAATTAATTATACCTTAATTTGTTAATTTATAGTTAATAGAAAATTCGGGGTGTTACAATACTGAAACACAAAAGCCCAGTCAGAATCATATCATAAACATTTCAGAGAACTCTAGCTCGTAGTCTATTCTTAAAAATACATAAAGTTCGGAGGTGTTGAGTGCCCACAGCCCAATTATGTAAAACACAAAGACAACATGAAGAAAATCGAACTATAATAGAGTACAATCGAAGCCATCTGCACAGGGTCTCTGAAGTATTCTTAGACAGCTGCTGCGACATGTCAGGTCATCAAACTACGAGGAAAGTCTCACAAACGTCCGTGGCTGCTTCACTCTGTGACAACCGGCACTTTGAATCTCTCAGTGATTCTACATTGAACATAACCATATCATCATTTATAACTTTAAGCCATTCTAATAATTCAAATGTCGTTAACCAGAAATCTAACTTTGCATTCCCTAATCTACCGGTCTTTGTTCTGTTGAATAAGTTTGAGGAAAATGTAGTCGAGCAAATAACCAAAACTATACTAAAAACAATTGCTAAGAAAAATGTAGAATAGGAAGCTCTCATTTTGAAAAGGGTAAAAAAGCCATGACTAAAATATGGAATAAAGATACTAGTAAATCTAAAAATATTAAGTAGGCTACTGGTTTAACTGTGAGCACTAGAAGCAGAGTTCTTAACAAAAAATAAAAATAAAGATTGTAAGTTGGAATGTGATGGGGGTAATAAACAACCCCAAAAGACTAATTGGGTATTAGTAATTTACGTAGTAAATACAATCCGCTTGTAGTTGCTTAGTTGTAGAATAAAATCAAAGAAAGAAACATGTCAAATTTACCAGTAAATTCTATCATCTTCGAAAATGTTTTAAATATTGAAATTGGGTAGGTCTAGCAGAGTTAAAAGGCCTAATAATTTCCATTATTATTGGACCTTTAATGGGGGCAATGAAATGTAAGTTCATTTAGATTTTATCTAATTTATTTACTTTTAAAATAAGAACATTATATTGTGTTTGTTATACATCCATTTGCTAAATTATATCTAATTCACTGCACAAGTGTGACTCGACAATAGCCAGAGCACCTGCAATCTTAGAAGGAACGGACCAGCCAGTCCTCTCAAAACTCAAATCGTAATTATAGCTCTAATGTAATAAACCCCCACCTCAAACTCAAACCCCCACTCATTTCAAATGAAAATTCTTCACCATCTCCTACTCACTCACCCAAACGAAATAAAAAATTTCCAATTTTTTTTAGAAATGGCGGATGCATATCTTTACCTCACTGCAATCACCATAGATGGACTCCAGTCTATTGAGATGCTTTCAAGTTCACTCAAATCATCTTTTGGTTAGCAATATGAATGGCCGATCTAGCATATTGATGATTACTCCTTTCTCATCTGCTTCTCTAACTTCGCCATTAAAGACAATGCCTTGCATCTGAAAGTATTAACGAAAGAAGATGGCGTTGTACTCTTACAAGAAGCAACCAATCTTGAAGAAAATCCTGAATCCCTCCTCGAAAAAGAGTGCTGGGCTAAAATCAGTGGTTTCCCAGAATTTTACAAACATGATTCAGACACTATCAGCGAAGCTTTAAAACCAATGGGACGATTCATCCACACAGACTCATGTGTTTGGTCCTTTGTAGATCATCATCTCTTATATGTTAAGATGCAGTTCTTCGAAGGTATCACAACACCATGTACTTTCATTTCTTATATAAATAATCATGCAGTGAAGCTCCAGATCGACCGGTGGACACACGCACGTCCTTGTCAATGACAAGAAACACTCCTTTTGTGAATCAACTATGACTATGAAGGCTTCATCTTTCAACCCTTAGCTCAACAAATAGAATATATGGAGGAAGACAAATTTGATGTGATGTCAGAAGATGCTTTGAGGCAAGTTCCTAGGGTGCCTAACAACCAACCACAAGACTTGGCTATGGTAGACTACAATAAGGATGGCAGGATTGTGCCTAAATGAGATCCAATGGCTGATCTGGATCTTTCAGTCCCTCTGCATCAGCAGCTGCCAACACATTAGGAGCAACATGAGCCAGCTCAACAAGAAGGCCAAGGTTCATCATCCCCTCGTATTTCCTCATCAGCTATCAGAAGGAGTGCAAGGATCAACAGGGTTCGCTCACTGCCTCCAGGATCTTCGGGTAGCTATTTTGAACCAGTCATTTTTTCTTCTGTTAATAAAGTTTTAAATAAAAAATTGGCAAAGTATATGGGGGTGTGTTTGCATGACAAACATTATTCTACCATGCAAGCCCTAGAACAGCAGCGTACTAACCTTTTTAAATGAAAATAGTCACATGGAATATCAGAGGGTTAGGGGACCCCACAAAAAATCATGCTGTCAACCTCAACATCTCCCCACATCATATTGATATTTTATTTTTACAAGAAACTCGCTCATTCATACACTTTGTGGCCCCTTCTTATCTGGTTGGACACACGTGGACGCTGTGGACACTCGTGGATGTTTAATCACAGCGTGGAATGAGCACGTGTGGGATTTTGAACAATATCTTTCACATTCTTCTGTTCTACACGTGTCCCTTCGTCACATTTCTTCTAACACTGTTTTCCATTTCACTAACATGTACGCACCTAACGACCTTTAAGGTAGAGCTGAAACATGACAATGTTGTCACAACTTGTCACAAAATATAATTGAACCTTGGATAATTGGAGGTGACTTCAACACGACTCATTCACTTGATGATCGTAATTCGGGCAACTTATCCTCTGATGCTTCTCACTTCAATGCATTTATTCGATCTTGTTTGCTTATTGAACCACCTATCAATAACCATCGTTATAAATGGTCAAGTAGAATAGAAATCCCCTTATTGTCTAAACTAGCTTCAATGTCACCTGGGATGATCATTTTCCTTTATCATTGGTCATTGATCTTGCCACCACCATTTCAGATCACTGCCCAATTCTTCTTGACACTTGCTCAAACACTCCTATTAAACTTCCATTCAGATTTGAATGTCTCTGGCTATTAGAACCATCTTTTGAGGACTTTATCAAATTCAACTGGGAACACCTACCATCTCACCAATATTCCATGGTTACAATAGTTCGCAAACTTCGATCTCTTCATAAATTGATTCAACCATGGGCTAAGAATGTATGGAATTCCTTAAAAAGCCGTATCTTATCCACACAAGATGCCATTCTCAATCTAAATATCATTGAAGAGCTTCGGTCTTTAACTGAATCTAAACGTCATGAATTGAAAGAGCATGAATTAGAACTAGACAGACTAATTAAGCAAGATGAGATTGGATGGAAACAAAGATCTAAAGCTAAATGGATTAAAGAAGGTGATAAAAACACTGCATACTTTCATAGAATAGCCAATTTCCATAGGCGTTCCTCATTCGTTTCAGAGATTGTTCATAACAAAATTACCTTTAAGGATTCTAAAGATATTTTCCAACAATTTATTATCTTCTACAGAGACCTCCTTGGTTCACCTCCACCCCCTCTCTAGACATTGATTGGCATTGTTTATTTCCGAACCCAACCCCCATCAACATCGACCAGCTCTTCTCAGAGGAGGAAATCTGGAATGTCGTTAAGGATATGGAAGATGACAAGGACCTTGGGCTTGATGGTTTTGGTCCATCCTTCTTTAAACACTTTTGGCCCACTTTAAAAAATGACATCATTGACATGTGTTCAGAATTCTATTTGAACCCTTCATCATTCGCCAAATTGAATTACGCCAACATTATCCTCGTTCCAAAGTTTGCTGGTGCTAACACTGTATCCTCCTTTAGACCTATTAGTCTTCTTAATACAACCTTCAAGATCATCACTAAAATTCTATCTAACAGGCTCCAACAACACATTGACTCTCTAGTTGGCAATGAACAATCTGCATTCATCACAGGAAGAAACATCCTTGACTGTGTGGTAGCTACTCAAGAAGTAATTTCTTTTTGTCATTTCTCTAACACATCTGGTGTCCTCCTTAAACTTTATTTTTCAAAGGCCTTCAACTCAGTCAATTGGGAATTCATTCTATCTCTCATAACATGTACGGGCTTCCCATTGAAGTGGTGTAACTAGATCAAACAATTATTACACACTAGCCTTTCTACGGTCTTTATCAATAGTGAATATGGAGGCAAAATAAAATCCAAAAGAGGCTTAAGGCAAGGGGACCCTCTCTCACCTCTCATTTTTGTTTTAATAGCTGATGTCTTTAACCAAATGGTGAAACAATCCCTCTCTTATAACATTTTTTTAGGTATCCCAACCCCAAATTCAGAAATTTGCACATCCAATTTGCAATTGATACAATTCTTTTCACCACCCCTTCTCCTAAAAACATTCATTGCCTCAAGGTCCTACTCTATTCATTTGAAATGATTTCATGTCTCTCTATTAACTTTAATAAAATCTCCATTATTTTGCTTGGTAATTGTACTCACCTGGGACCTATTATAGCAGATTGCCTTAACTGTAAGCTTGATTCATTCCCAATTAATTATCTGGGCATTCCTCTCCGTCCCACTAAACTCCATAAACCTAATTGGCAACCACTCATTTCTAAGATTGAAAACAGAGTCTCAAGCTGGAAAGCGAACTCATTATCCTCTGTTGGCCATCTTATACTTATTAAGCATGTACTCTCATCAATTCCAACATATTGGATGTCATTCCACAAACTCCCTATCTGGGTTGTTAACAAAATTGATTCAATTCGTAGTACATTTCTTTGGAATGGAGGTAATCTGAAAAAAAATCATCAACTGGCAAACTGTTTGTCTCCTAACTAATCATGGTGGTCTTGGTATTCTAAACCTCTCGACCTTTAACACCGCATTGCTTGCTAAATGGCTATGGAGAACCCTCTTGCTTGGTCAACTCATTTGGAAAGATTGGATTGTGAATCATTTGTACATTTCAAATCCCTTCCTCATTCTCCACTTTAGACCTGATGCTAGACCCTCTCCATTCTTGAGAGGAATATTATCCACCATAACTAGAGTTAAATCCCTTTTTCATGTAAAAATTGGTAATGGTGAATCCTGCCTCTTTTGGTTGGATATTTGGAAAGAATAGATCCCATTATACACTCTTTTTCCCATCCTTGCATCAACAAATCAACATAACCTACTTAGGTAGCCTTGGCCCATGAACATGGCCCCATGGGCTTCTTTCCTACAACATTTCTGGCATTGAATCCTTAAATGAAATCAATTCAACTGGACATATCTTCAACACTACTCAATTATCATCAGAACCAGATTCATTCTTTTGGGCTTTAGGCCCGTCTAACATCTACTCGGTCGCATCCTGTTACAAATACTTGATCCATCCTCGCCGAAGCTTCTCTTTCTCGTGAATTTGGAAATTCCACTCCCCTCCCCCCCCCCCCCGCACAATCTTCTTTCAATGGCTTCTTATACACAATCGCATCAACATAAGAGATAGACTTCATCGCTACAATATTGACCCTATATGTGTACTCTGTAATAAAAGCAATGAATCCCTTTCACTTCTTTTCTTTCATTGCAAATTCTCATATGCATTGTGGGCTGCAATCAGTTCCTTCATCCTTGGCTTCATCCCCTCCATTAGCTCATTCTTCGATTACTGGCAGCATAACCCCCCTATCCCTTAATGGATTCCTTAGTGCTTTTCTTTTCATGGTGTACTTGGTCAGAACGTAATGCAATCATCTTTGGCAGACCCTCGAAACTTATGATGGGTACCTGTTATCATATCCTACATCTCATCGAATCATGGGCAGGATCAGCTAGGCATGCTTGCTTCAGGCTTTCTCTTCCAATGCCTCAAGCTCCTGGCTCGAAAGAAAGCAGCTCTTTCCTCCCTCTTTGATCCAGAAGTAGATACTTACTATTACTTATGGTTTATTTTGGATGTGTACCTTTATGATATGTTTACTCCTCTATGATGTACATATTCTTCTTAGTACTTATATTATCTTTATTAACCAGCTGGACCTAGACTTATTATGCTACTAGTTGGGCTTGTCAACCAGCTTATATTATTGTCTACTATAGTTACACATAACCGGCTGTGTAGTTTCATGCTACACACCCGTCTTCCTCCAAAAAAAAGTGTGACTCGACGATTATCGAGACATACAAGCTAGACCGATGATCTAAAAATACAGATATCGCGTATAGATACAAATACATGATAACAGTCAAGTGAAATCAAGATCCGAAGATTTGAAAGACTGACCAAGATGACCCTCCACTGGAGTTTACGTGCCCATTGGGTCACTTGTCTTGGGTTGGACCAACTCGACTTCAAGTTGGTAGTGACATGGACTAGTGGGCTCAATAAGGCTTACTTTTCCGGTGCAGGATCGACTTGTTTTGGAGGTCTCCCCTTCAAAGTTTCAACCTAATCTTTTGTCACTTGCAAAACTCTATGTACATTGTAATGCCATATCTTCTCCAATCTAAAACATTGCAACTAAAAAATTAACAATAAAATTCTAGGGTCCTTCAAGTGGATGTAGACTCAAACTCCATTTTTTTAAGACACTCTGGTAATTTCTATCATTATTCATCTATTTGTGTTCTATGATCTGTGAAGTATTTGTGCCTTTTTGGAAGCAAACAATGACCCTTGTAAGTTATGTTTTGATTCTGATCTAAAAAGAGAATCGATTAAGATAAACATGTCTATTGTATACACATGTCTATGTACGTGCATGTGTAACAGACATACAGTACATGGTTTGTTTTGCCCATTTTTACAGGTTGAGATTTATATTGCAACGGATAAGTTAGCCCCTCTTTCTCTAAACGATATAAATTTATGCACATAATACATAGTTTTACAATTATGGTATAAAATATCAAAATCCCAACCATCAATATAGGACTTGTAAATTAGATTATAGCTACAATTTCAATTTCAAGATTTTAGCTCCAAAGAAAAGCAATTCTTGGGTAAGTAATACCTGGTAGGAAATGACTATCCATTTTCTACATGCTTATGATTATATACAAAAGTTTTATAATATACTTTAAATACACCTTGAATACACATGAAATACACTTTGAATGCACTTTATATATTTAAAATTATATAAAGTAATTTATAACTAAGCACATATGTATTATCCAGACGAGCGTCAAGGCATGTGCTTTGCATGTGAGTTGTTTTCCTTTAAGTTTTATATGTTCAACACATTTAAGAAAAAATGAGTTATATATGTATGTGCCTATATGCACACATTAAAATCATACACTTTTTTTTTTTTTTTTCTAATAAGAATAACTAATGTTTTATTGGTTTCAATTTCAGTATTTATTATTAAGTAATAAAAAAATGTAAATAAACTTTATTTCCTAATTCTAATTTTAAGTGGTATTAAAATTTAGCAATATTTATAGAACGGAGGTTTTGAATTGGTAAAGAAATTTTTGTTGATTTTTTATTTTTATTTTTAAGCAATATCAGCATTTAGTAATATATATATATATATATATATATATATATAGAGAAGAATCTTGAATTGATAAAGTTAACTAATTTGTCAAATCCTACATTTATGCGATATTAGACTTGGTAGTATCTTTATGAAGAGCATTTTTAATATTTTACGCTAACACCAAAAACTATGATACTATATATATTTTAACTATTATTAAAAACCTATTGAATTATCTAGAAATATATTCGTTGAAATGTTCTCATTTCAACTTAGATTGAATAAGTCTAGTCTATCCCAAACGTATGAATAACTTTTGCATCTAGGTAAAATTTTACCAGTTATTTTAAGATATATGTCTGTGGAACAACAAATAGTACTTAAATTATATTTGAAAGCATTGTTGGATCTTTAGGCTTATGGTATTAGAAGGAGGTGGTTCTTTAGTTCTTGCGACATTGTTCTTGGGTTTAGGATGGATGAAGATTTGTTATATTCTCACTATTTGATTCGCATATATTCAGTGTATATGTCGTTTATAAAGTATAAAGATGAAGCAAAATTCACCCAGTAAAGTTATAAACTTTCGACTCCTCTTACTTTTGAAAGCAAATGACAACTTCATATTACGCAGCATCACTTCTGTTACCTATGTGGCCTTAAATAGATGTTTAAATGGTTTTTTAAATTACGTGAAGTATGTTTGGAAATATTTGAAGCGAAAATAGTCGTTATAAGTGCACTTCTGAATCCCTTGTTCTCAAGAATTTTATAAATAAATTAAAGTTATCCTTAGGAATTTCTTTTCATGATTTTTAAGTACCTTAATATTTACTATAAAAATTTCAAGTTTTAAGTCATTTTTAAAAGTGGTTAAAACTAGTCGCAATGATCGTGCTTTTCAATATTATTTTTAACCAGACTTTTGAAAACATTGGAGTGTTATAATAAACAGTTTAAACTTTTAAGTGTCTAAATTTTATATTTAAATTTAATATTTTTCTCAAGTCCTTCCAGAGATGTTTCCAAGCCTATTTGAAAGTATTTCTAAAGTGTGTATATATATGTAAGTTGTGGAAAAATAAAGTAAATGCTTAACATTAATAAGCCAACGATGCAAGCTTATCTACTTATGAAAGTTAAGATTGTTGTCGAGTAGAGATGGAGCAATAGATCTCTTACCTACCGACTTCTCTCTTAATCGAGGAATAGACAAGTCGTTGAAATTTGAAAACATGCCAACCGTACAGTTTCGTTTTCAATAGCACTACACTTAACACTAAAATCCAATAAGGTTGATTTATCTATTTAAAAGATTCAAAAATGAAGTATTTAGAAAAAAATTGATATGCAATCAGTACTCTAACTTACTTTGCTTTACTCTTGAATGAGGAATTGTTAAACTGAGAATGTTAGAAATGTTAAGTACACAAATCTCGATTTCTATAAGCAATCAGTATTAAATAGACAGTCGATTATTAGACTATCGAACTCAACTCATTATTAACTGAGTTCTTTAAATCAATGTTTTATAGATAAGCATAAGTTAAATTATTTTGAGTTGTCTGTGACAATGCGTTAATTTTGTCTTTGAACCTTCCTAATTATGCATATAAAGTAAGTAGATCTTTATCAAATATTTTAAAGACAAGCATATGTAAAATGATTTTGGGTTTACTGTGACAATATGTTAACTACATTTGTCATCAACTGAATTATACTTAGTAATATAATTGGATCTTTATATTGATTTTTTATTGATAATTAAAGGAACAATTTTTCATTCGTATTAATCAATGTTTAAGCAACTTTTTTTAAAGTCGGATTATATTTTAAGGAAGAATATGGTTTAATAAATTTTTGAATATACCTAGACATTTAGTAATGTGATTTTAAAAATAATAAGTATTGAATCTTCTAGAATAAAGATATTTGTTGACACACAAATGTTGGCACAACATCCAACGAGTTCCAAAACAATGAAACTGACATCTAGAATGGAAATAAGTGCAGAAATGTGAATGACACAATGTTTATAATGGTATGGCCCATGAAGTCCTACATCCACTTTGAATGACTTTTCTCCTTGATTATGCTCTTTGTACAAGTTTACAGTGGTAGGAAAAATAGTTACATGTCAATACAATGAAAATGATGGAAATGAAGTTCTAGTTCATCCAAATTAGAGGTAAGTTCCCTATTCCCGAAATGCCTATGTAGCCCAGAATAGCCCAAGTGTCCAAGATGAAGCTTCTTCTTCTTCCTAGAGTGATAGTATATGCTTGGGAGTTTCTAAGAAGATTTTCTTCTTCCCAAAGTGTTCAAAGAGCTTGGAGCCAGTCCCCTTCACGCTGCAGAATGGTGGGTATTTATAGGAGAGGAGAGGCATGTCAAGCAGGTAAGAGTATCTAAGGTCATGTGGCCCACACCCCATATTTCGTACCCTGAGATAGGTACGACTCCCGTGGACTTAGCCAATTTCTATCTCTCCTATTTGAGGCCCTTGTGTCCCTCTTGCTCCTCCGTCTTCGTATCCTATGAATCCTTTGATTCCTCCTTGTGCTTATCATATCCCATCGGTACCTTATTATTTGGTATCCCTGGTGGCTTTATAACTTCGTACCCCGGTGGTTTCTTTACTTTGTATCCCTATGGTTTCGAGGCGGGATACGAACATGAAGATATGTGTGATGCGAATCTCAAGATAGGTGGGATACGATTACGAGATGAAAAAGGGATACGAATATGAGATGTGGAAGGAGGAGGTGGATACAAAATGAGGAAGGAGCAATGTATGCCGATCCAGGGAGTTGTATCTTGGGGATACAAATTTGTACTTTATGGGATTTTGAGGAGTTGTGAGGTTGGAATATGGATTGATGACGAAGCTCAATGTCAATCCTGAAGTATTTGCCAATTGTTGAGCAGCTTGGTCGAGCCAGGATGACTATTCTCGCTCGACTTTGTCTAGGCCTAAGACCTAAAGGTTCCGGCGATGCTTCTGTGCTGTTGAAACACACAATGTGCCGAGTCGAGTGAGCCTAGACTACTTTTGGTAGCCGGGCCAGAATGCCAATTAATAGTTACCTCCAAAAGGATGTCTTGTGATAATATGACATGCGTTGAGATTAGTCCCCCAAAGCCGGAAATGTCTCTAAGTCATATCGAGCGTCTGATCTTGACCTTTCCAGTGAGTGACTGGGATGCTTTATCAAAGCTTGTTATGTTAGTACGAAATTCTAGCATTGTTGAGATTTCTGGTTACTCAAACTGGAATCCTATCGGATTGCCTAAGTGAGTGTTCATTTCATGTTGACTTAAGAAATTAAACGTTAGTCACATAAATTCGCTTACATCGAAGTGTAAACAAGTTGTTATTGGCACAAGTTCATGTATGCACTCACATGTTTGCATGTGCTTTCGCGTGATACAATTGAAGTATGAAGCAAGTGACATGATGTTTAAGTGGTATGTTGTGGATGTTCGATCACGCAAGTTAGCTTCAGAAAAATAGTCAAATTGGGACTCGATCATTTGGCGAGTTCCCATTGACTTCTCAAGTTCACGAATATAAGATTGCCTAACGATTCGAGTCAGTTTAGTTGAATGAAATTTTGAAAGCGTGTATGCACGATCATAGTCATAGATGGAGCGCACGATCACGTGAGTTGGTTATCGAAACATCGTCGAATTGGGACTTGATTGTTTGACGTGTTCGACAGGATCGTTTAAATTCCCATGTACACAATTGCTTAATGATTTGAGTTAGTTTTGACGGTCGAAGTTTAGAAAATAGCTATTGTTAACTCCGGCATATAACGTGGTTCAAAAAGCATGCGTGTCACACACAAGAGTGATAGATCGTTTATATTTACAAATCAATAGATCAGACGACATTTTGATATGGGTCGATCACAACATTGTTCACAGCATGAAGGAAATGTTTGGATAGGTTGCGTATTAACTACGTACGTTTGTACGTTATTATTTTCCACATGTATTTGATCTTGCTGGAGGATTACATGTAATCGAGGCAAGCATGGATCAAATAGTTTTTAGGAAAACATGGATTGGAAGTTTCATTACAATGGAGCGAAATGCTTATAAGTGAAGCGTGGCACATGATGCCAACTGTACGATTGATGGATCAGTTAAAAATAATATACATAGATTGGCATGCTTACAATATTTAAATAGTAAGCATCTATATAATATGGTATAGCCACATGGCCAGGCATGCTAATATATGGATTAGTTCATAATAAGGTGATGCTGAAGGCAATATATAATATGGATCATAATCCATGTTGAGTGTTAATCGGAGTGATGTGTTTAACCGGGATAAATTTCTTAATGAATCAGAAGATGCACACGCAGACAAATTATTGCGTTATAATATTGTTGGGTCACATAGCTTCAAACAACATAAGAGATGTATATTGTATACATGCAATACACATAGCAAACAAAGAGGAAGCTTCCTAAAGCCGATGGACCAGAATAACCTTGAGGCAATGAACCGGAATGATCTAATATAGTGAATCGGAACGACTGCCTAATGGGTTATTATAGTGTGCATTCATAGTTTGACTGGAAGAAATACATGAACCGGAAAGACGATAGCTTAATGGATCAAAGCATTTGTATGGAATAAAAGGCGCGTAAGCAAGTAAGGCAACGTGTGTTGCATGCAACAAAACTGGTGGAGCGGAAAATGTAGTTTGATTATAATAGCATGGATTGGATCGGATCCATATTACTGCACATACCAAAATTACTGTTCTACCATTCCTTTCAAACTACACCTATAAATACCCCACCGTTTCCTTCATTGGAGGGACCGATTTCTGGAACGACGAAGTGGTGCCATTTTCATTTCTCAACAACTAGAAGTCATCTCAACCTCCATTAATGCTATCTCAAGCTTTGATCCATCATCTCAATTCATCTCCATCATCGTGAAATCGTCAAAGTGTTCGACTATTGAAGATCTACTTCAATAATCTCCGCAACTAAAGAGATCTAAGCATTTCCACGGTGAAATCAAGAGACTAAAGAGAAAAAATTAGAGAATTTATTGTAGAAAGATAAAAGATGTACGAAATGATAGAAAATGTGTACCTTGTAATCAAGAAGCTAATGAAATCCTCCTTATAGTGGACTTAGGCCAAAACTGAGGTCGAACCACTCTAATTGCTCTTCATTTTTCTACTTTTGTTTGTGATTGCCCCAAATCTAGATCTGAATTGTTTAAAGGTGTTCACTTACCTTTTGGGTGTTAGTGTTATTTTTTGGCATTAACATTTTTGGCGCCCACCGCGGGGCTACATCCACATCCAAAGATTGAGAGCTCTATGGGGAACATCAAGGATTGAATCCTGTCATTCTATGATAGATCTTCACGATCTAGAAATCAGCTCCATTCAAAATATTGTGATGAAAAAATTAGAGAGTTGCACGAAATTATGGCTCCGTCGAGGAAAGATGGCAGTGAGTAAGCTAGAGGTTTGCATAATATTGATCATGAAGATATCGCTACTCTAATAACTAATCGTCCAAATGTTGGTCAATCCTCAGGAATTGGAGTTGGCGTAACCCGAGATCAGTTGGATGCAGTTGTGTCTGACATGAATCGACAAATGGAAACTTCAAACAATGGCTTAATTGGTAAGCTAGATATGCTTCTCACTACTCAATCTAATCTCGTACGTCTAAGAGTTGATACGGGAAAACAAGGTAAAGCTGCAAGAGCTTCCAGTAAAGCTGTTGAGGAAGTCTCCGCCACTTCTCAGACTAGTAATCCTACTATTGGCCAAACTCCAAGAGATGTCGTAACTCAGATAGAATTGAATGCTGCTTTAGCCGATATGAATTGGAAAATTGATGCCTTAAATGAGATGTTGTTGAAGCAAATATTTGGCCTCCTAGTCGCTACCACCAACGTAGTAGATCGCAAAGTTGACATCGATGTAGAAGAAAATTCACGTTCTTCTACTTCGGACTTTCGCAGAAAGGATTGTGGTTATTGTGAAAAAGGGGTAGACAAGCCTAAAGGTCCTGTCTTCCCCATATATTAAGAAAGCAATAAGAAGAATGTGAAGGGGCGAAAAAGGGAATAAGGAGACAAAGGGGAAGAAGAGAAGAAGAACAAGAGATTCTACTTTTCTAAATCTGAAGAGTTAACCTCACTAAATGATACCTCGAGAAACATCTTCTTTTCTACTAAAGATGCAGGTTTCTTTCCAGAGCCACCACCAGTGCTGAAGATCTTGAACAAGGAAGCAAAGTCTGAAAGTTTTTGCTGCTATCATAATCAGCCCGGCCATGGCACAATTGATTGTAGACATTTGAAGAGCTCAATCGAGAGGTTGATTAGGATGAACAGACTACGACAATATGCCAGGAAATAACTTCTTGCTAGTCCTCCTCCAACACCCCAGGGGCTAAAATTACCTGGTAATCAACTAGGCGCGAATGGAAAACCTCCAACATGGGATAGTGCAAGGCCAATGCGCAGTACCATAGCAAGTGGTTGTCGCTCAGCTGATAAAAGTTGTGAGAAAATGCAAAGATATGCAGATTCAGGAATATGTTCCAGCAAAAGTGATGATCCCTCTAGAATTGGAAGCTCCCTTTCATCCAAGGACAGCCAAACACTTTAACATGAAATAGTGATCGATTGCATCAATATTCTACATACAGCATTGCTCAGTTCTTATAAAAAAACTGTTACAATTTATTTTACAAGTGTAGACCTCCTATGGTAAAAGAGGAATTGTAACTAAACATCATCTCTGTTACTAAAATCATGCATGCTGGTTTCAATTGTATATATTCACAAATTTTTGTTTTATAATTCAAATTTTTCTTAAAGTCGACTTGATATTGCAGGCTACCTGAAGAGCGCTTGCTTCATCAAATTCCGTAAAATCTAGCGACCTCGACAACAACTTATCCCGACAATGCTAGCTCAAGCGTCGACTGCTACAAATATCGATATGCGAATGAGCAAGGATGAAAAGCACCGCCTAGAAGAGCAAAAGAAAGGAGTCGTTAGGGGTCAAATGGTGAAAAGCACAGCAAGCAAATTAAAAGACAAAAGTTGCGAGCTCCACCAAGGGGGTGCCACTCAGAATGTGAGGTAGAGGACTCTAGTTCTTTAATCAAGATGAATTGCAAAGCCACAACGCCCGGTGAAGGGATTAGCGTCTGCCCCTTGGAATGGCGCAACAACAAAAGCCTCTCATAGCGAAGCTTAGCAGAAGTCCAAGCCAAAATGGGGCATGCATCCAATCCATTCCTTGAAGGGTCTGGATTACCAGGTTAGCGAGTCTCATGATTGGATCCATCAGAAATCCAAGCCGAAAGGGCGTATCCAATAAGATTGTTACTGTCAGGAAGTACCTGACCCGATTACGACAAATATTGGGGTTGAATGACCTATTCGGAGGCATCCAATTAATTCGGTTAACGTCCGATCCTCTTGGATGCGACAACCATTGGACTTAAATTACCTCTGTTGAGGCGTCCAATTAATTCGTCTAGTGTTCGATCCTCTCAGATGCGACGAATGGTGGGCTAGAATGACCTCTTCGGAGGCATCTAATTAATTCGACTAGCATCAAATCCTCTCGAATGCGATGAATGGCGGACTTAAATGACCTCTTTGAAGGTGTCCAATTAATTCGGCTAGCGTCCGATCCTCCCGAATTCGATGAATGCTAGGCTCAAATGAACTCTTCAGAGGCATCCAATTAATTCGCCTAGCGTCCGATCCTCTCGGAAGTGACGTATGTTGGGGTTTAATGACCTCTGCGGAGGCGTCCGATTAATTTGGCTAGCCTCCGATTTATTAAGATGCGACAACTATTCACATTAATGACCTCTGTGTATTCGTCCAATTAATTCGGCTAGCATCTGATCCTCTCGGATGCGATGAATGTTGGGTTTTAATGACCTCTAGGGAGGCGTACAATTAATTCGGCTAGCGTCTCACCGTCGCGAATGTGACGAATGTTGCGCTTTAATGACCTCTGCAGAGATGTCCAATTAATTCAGCTAGTGTCTGATTTATTCGAATGCGACGATTGTTGGGCTTTAATGACCTCTGCAGAGGCGCCCAATTAATTCGGCTAGCATCTGACTTGTTTGGATGCGACGACTGTTGTGCTTTACTGACCTTTGCGGAGGCATCCAATTAATTCGGTTAGCGTCTGATTTATTCAGATGCGACGACTATTGGGCTTTAACCCAAGTCATCTACGAAGGCACCCTCTCCGAGTCCGCCGATGCTTGGATTAATCAGTTTAGTTGATTGACGAAGGTCTTTAATGCTCGAATTAACCAGCAGGATAGTAGACAAAGTTAGGCTTTAATCCAAGTCTTCTACAGGGGCACCCTCTCTGAGTTTGCCGATGCTTGGACTAATCATTTTAATTGATTGACGAAGGTCTTCAATGCTTGAATTAACCAACAGGGTAGTAGACGAAGTTGGGCTTTAGTCCAATTCCTCTACGGTGGCACCCTCTAATGAGTCTGCTGACGCATGAATTAATAAATTTAATTATCGACGGAATTCTTCAGTGCTAGAATAAACTAGCTGGATAGTAGACAAACATTGTGCCAAAAATAATATGAAACCTCTCAAGCAGGGGCAAATGAATTAAAAAACTTTTTCTTGTAGAAGCATGAGATCAATCAACCAAGTTGAGCTATTGAGCAACTAAGCAAGCTTAAAAGTCTTAAATATAATGACAAGAACCAAAAGTTCTCGCTACTAAATGGAATCTTCTAGTGCCTTAGTAATAGTCAAGGAAAACTCAACAAGGTCGATCGTATCCAACTTCAGCGACTTGTAATGACCCATGGTATGGGAGCAAGACCCCCACCACATTGAGATGGACCAATGCTCGTAAGACAAACCAAAAGCTCATCACAACACTGCATCAAGGAAAAGACATGTAATCTATAAAGAGGCAAATGCACAGAAAAGTACGACAACGCTAAAGCAACAGCTATAGTACAATAAGCAAAATAGCTTTATTACATCAACGGATGTCTAAGTACAAATTTTCATGAAGTCATAAGTGAGGACCAGCACTCACATAAACATCTGGTCTAAGAAAAGTACATGAAAAGGGAGCCACATAAAGAGAAGTAAAGCAGCGCAAAGCTCTAATCCTCGTTCTTTCCGCCCTTGAAGAGCTACCAAACTTTAAAGAGGGTTTGCCAGTTCTGGTCTGAGAAGGAGGAGTAGTGTCGTGCTGGCTTTTATCTTTGGCTTTTGTATCACCTTGGGATTCGTCGGGAGAAGAAAGAATGAGTGATTTCTTATGAGCCCCGCATTTTCCCTTACGCTTCCGGCCTAGAAACTTGATCTTCTTCCCTGAGCGACTCTTGGTACTCTTCACTGAGCTCTCGTTCATGTCGACAAGGTCTTGTATCCCCTCTGGAGTGGAATCTGAGTCATCCAAATGAGCAATGGCTGCAATTTTCTCTTCTAGTGATCCATACTCAAAAGTGGGAGTATGGGCATGAGCCACAGAGGGACAACCTAGAGGAGGAGTGGCGAGCAAGGCAGAAGCAGTCATTGCTACTAGGGTTGAAACGGTCATGATAGCTCCAATTGTTGTCTCAGCCACAATAGGAGAAGACTTTGGTGAAATCAGGCCTAAAGCAATCAAATGATAAGCAAGAAGTTCAGTATACCCAAGGGAAGTACAAAAAGAGTTTAAATCCGACATAGCTTTGACGATGTCGATTTTACCTAAGGCAAGAAGATTCCTGATCACCTTTACTTCATATTCATCGAGGTAGTCATCGTCACCCTCATCATTCCCTACATGCTTCTTTGTAGCCTTTTCTCTTTCCTCATGGATGGTAGAAGGATCAACAGGAGGCATAGTTAGAGTTCGAGAATCAGAAATTTAAACGTCAATCGAAGCTGTGCGAGTAACGGTAGCAGTTGCATCCAAGGCTTGCTCCTTAGAGGATCCATCTCCATATAATAAACCACGATCCCTCATAAGTTATTCCTTCCCCTAGCCAAAGCTTCGCGTGATTCATCATCCAAAAGATTCTCTATAAGAAACTCTTCAGAATAAACACCTTCAGGTTGGGAAAGCACCGCTTCCCAGACTTCAGCCAAGGTGGCTGGAAAATCATCTCCTAAGAAATACAAGCTGCCCCGACCCATAACAGTGAGGATATAAAATTTAAATAAAGTGACATTGGCATCAGCCTCAGCTTTGCTATATGCATGTTCAGCAGTTGCTTTGCCTGCCAACGCTTGATCTCTTTCCTGCTTAAGAGCCTCTACCTTAACTTCCTAAAGGTAAATCTCTGACTCTTAGGAAGCATTCTTCTCATGCAGACTAGCGTTCTCCCTCTGATAAGTCTCAATAATATGTTACTCGGCGACAAGCATATCCTTGGCGGTTTTCTGAGAAGAGTAAGCATTTTTGACCTAAGTGTTCAACATAGTCTCCCTCAGTTTAGCAGCAGCGAGTTCTTCTTTAAGCCTCTGATTCTTGGCTTCTAACTCTTGAATCTTCTGAATAAGATAGGCAATGCTGGTGTCATGAGATTGAAGAGTCCTGTCCCACTCGGCTTTATCATTTTACAGTGTAGCGATGGCTTCAAGTTTGCGTTTGTTAACTCATTGAAGTTCCTCGGCTAATTTATACCTTAAAGATAGCTTGTTAATGTACCCCTGACTACATCCAGCTGCATCTCAACCTAACTCTAAACCACACGCATCTGCTTCTCAACGTTACTCTTTACTACATCCATCTCCTTAAGCATCTCTTTCTTATTAGACGGATGCATATCCAGATCAAAGTAAACTCCTTTTAAATACCAATGTTTAAACCGCTTGACAAGTCTGGTGGGTGTAGGATAAAGAGTATGGCAGGGCCTATGAATAATCTTCTGTATATCGGCTGGAGGAGTAATAGATGGAGCTGCAAGGGAAAAAATGCTGGAAGTGGTATGGGTAGCGGCGACTGGATTTTTATCAAGTCTAGAGAGCTTATGTGAATCGCCCTTGCTATGATCCTTGCCTCGGTCATCCATGTCTCTCTTTCTTTTCCGGCTATCCTCTTCTTCTCGTCTGCTCCATTCATAGTGATCACCATAGGAGCTTTGGCTTCGATTATCTATCTCCTGCCGATCCAGATCCTCTTGGTCTTTCCTCCACCTTCTCTACTCCTCGGTCTCTTTGTATATATCTATAGAATCTTCCTGGTGAATAGCTGGCATAGTGGTACTAAGTACTAGTACTAGTTCTCTTAATCCTTAGTTCACCTCCAATTGTAATTTCTCCCTCCTTAAGTTGTTCACCGACATTAACAGAACCTTGGCTCTCACGATGGACCATAAATTCCTTTTCAACCGGGGGCAGTACACACTGGCTAGATAATCCAGTAGCACCAACAGTATCTGAACATTTCTTTAGTACAGCTTCTTTAGTAGAACCTTTCAAAATGGTATCTTCCCTAGAATCGGGGAATATAACACTGGAGATGCAGAATGTGAAGCAAGGGCTTATCCAAAAGCCAAAGAGCGGGAAGGATCAAGAAAACCAAACTGATAAAGAACTTCATTTGTAATCATGAACTAGCTTCATACTTTTATCCATTATTATTTGCCACGTGTACTTGCTCTTCCTAGAGGATCGCATGTAATCGAGGCAAGCATGGATCAGATAATTTTTAGACAAACATGGATCGGAAGCTTCATTACAATGGAGCGGAATGCTTATGGGTGAAACATGGCACATGATGCCAACTGTATGATTGATGGATCAGTAAGAAATATTATACACAGATTTGCATGCTTACGATATTTGAACAATAAGCATTAATATTATAGTATAACCAAGTGGCCAGGTAGGCTAATATATGTGTCAGTTCATAATAAAATGATGCTGACGGAAATATATAATATGGATTGGAAACCATGTAGAGAGTGTTGATCGGAAAGATGTGTTTGACTAGGATAAATTGCTTCATGAATTGGAAGATGTGCACATGGACAAATTGTTGTGTTATAATATTATTGCGTCACATGGCTTCAAACAACATAAGACATGTATATCGCATACATGCAATACACGTAGCAAACAACAGGAAGCTTCTTAAAGCTGATGGACCAGAATAACCTTGAGGCGATGGACCGGAATGATCTAATGCAGTCGATCAAATGATTGCCTAATGGGTTATTATGGTGTGCATTCATAGTTTGATCGGAAAGGTTAGTTTGATTGGAAGAATTACATACACCGGAAAGGCAATAGCTTAATGGATCAGACACTTTTGGGATCAAAGCAATTGTATGGAGCGCAAGGTGCGTAAGCAAGCAGGGCAACCTGTGCCGTACGCAACAAAACTAATGGAGCGGAAGTGTAATTTGACTGGAAAAATATGGATCAAATCCAATCCATATTACTGCATACACCAAAATTACAATTCTATCACTCCTTTTAAACTGCACCTGTAAATATCCCACGATTTCCTTCATCGAGGGGATTGATTTCTGGAACGACGAAGTGCTGCCATCTTCATTTCTCAACAACGGGAAGTCATCTCAAACTCCATTATAGTTCTCTCAAGCTTCGATCCATCATCTCAATTCATCTTCATCAACGTGAAATCATCAAAGTGTTCAATTATCGAATATTTATTTCAATAATCTCCACAACAAAAGAGATCTATGCATTTCCGCAGTGAAATCAAGAGATTAAAGAAAACAAAGTAATGAATTTGTTGGAAAATGTGAAAAGATGTATGAAATGATAGAAAATGCATACCTTGTAATCGAGAAGCTAATTCAATCTTCCCTTATAGTGGACGTAGGCCAAAATTGTGGCCAAACCACTCTAATTGCTCTTTTTTTTCTTACTTTTGTTTGTGATTTCCCCTAATCTAGATCTAAATTGTTTGAAGGTGTTCACTTACCTCTCGGGGTGTTAGTGTTAGTGTTCATGTTTTGACATTAACGCCTATACGTGATCGTCCCATTTCTTGGAGTTCACAAATTGTTCACCGATCCCGAAATAGGCAAGTATTTCTTATCCCTTTCCCTTGTTTTATTCTCCTGTTACTTAAAAATACATCTAAGTTTTTCTAGGTTACTCCCAACTCCCATTATATATGCTTTGATAAGAAAATCCTAGAATACTTTGAACATCATCCTCCTCACTTCGACCCAACTCAAGTGGATTTTCTTTGAAAATTTCATCGTACTTGTTGTATTGGGTGCGGAGTCGGTCGAAGGAGGAAAACAGGTTGAAGGGTGTTGATTTTTTGGTTATGGCTATGGAGGTTGTGGAAGAAAAACCCAATGATTCCCAACTCTTGAAACGAGGGGGACGATTTCTTGTAGAGCACAAAATCTGACCAGAGGAGGGAATACAAAATAAGATAGGAAGATAGAGAAAAAATGCGCTAAGTGTGGGGATATGAAATAGATTTTGCATCCCATGGAGCCCCACATTTATCAAAACTGATTGTGGACTTAGAAGGAGTCGCACGTAGGAAGACGAAGAACGTGAGATATAAAAAGAGGAGAACAGAGGGAGATCGGTGAAGTGAATTGGTATAAAGAGGAGTGGGATACGAAATCAGTTGAGAAGTGTAGGATATGAAATATCAATTTCGTATCCGGGGACTTTTTAAAATTTTCGTATCCCAGAGGCTGACGATATATCTAAGTTGAATCATTCAGGATAGAGAAATTTTGAGTATATGGGGATACGAAATATAATTTCTATCTCGAAAGATTAAGAAAACTCCAACTCTTACACTTCAACTCTAGAAATTGAGTTGTCACGTGACGTCATGTGATTGGGTTGAGTCTAGAAACAGACGTTGCCTTGCATAACGCATTAACGTTTCAGTGACGAGCATGTTTGAAACGATGATAAGAACATGCACATAGGATTAGAGATTAAACTCGGACTATGAACAAAGGATTGAACCATCTCTTCTAGGATTTGATTATCAACCTAGTCACTTCGTAATCATGATTCAACTTGAATTCAAAATCTTTGGTTCATGACGATGGTAGTTTAAGTTCATGAATCTGGAAACCGTCATCGCGTCCTTAAAGGTTCCAGTATAATTGTATCAGCATGCACAACACTTACACATTCCACATTGGTTTATGTTAACACGGGGGTGTAGGTTCTAGTGTGTTAACTAATGCAACTATTTTACAAGTATAGTTTGCAATGGTAAGGAGAAGCTCTAGACAAACATAAGGCTTGGTCGCCGAAACCGCTAAAGCATCTCAAAGCTCCAATGAAACCTTGTACAGTTATAGCCTGTCAACCATCGATCGTAGGGCTTGTGAAGCTTCCACCACTTCTTGACAAGTAGACCCACCCAGCATGCCCGAATAAGAAGCAAAACCCGAAGGATCGCAAAATTTGACTAAGCACACAGATCAGCCAGTGGTCCAAGAAGAAGCATAACTGGCGGGAGAGGGCCAGTCCGGAGAGGAGGATGACGGTGGCAATCAGGAAGGCATTTTCATAGCGCCGGTCATGATGAGAGATATCGTAATTCTCAAGAATCCTGCTGATTTGGTTGTCTAGCGAATAGATGAAGCTTTATTATGGAGAATCTATACAAAATATGGAATATCATAGGGAGATGTTCTGGTTCCCAGAAGGGAAGACAAGGAGCATACCCTTGTGATGGGGTTTAATTCCTGGAACTGGCATATGTGTTGTGTCGGATGCGTGCCCCTGCCATGTTCGTATATCCAAGATATTCTATATTTCTTCTGAGTAGCAGCAACGCAGCTTCATCCGAACGCATATTCCTTCCTGCTTGGCACTTATATCCTGTGTGTAGAATGGTTGGATATAGAACCGACTGGGGAAGGCATCCAATATCTTTACTCTCTGAAAAAAAGAAACATTGTGTTGCCTTAACTTGTTTATATAGAGGCACTGCCCAACAACCGTTTCATCTTGGGGCATGGTACAAACTCATTTATTTCAATCATGACTGGTTCTACGTTCGATGCCCAATAGGATTTACAAGTAGGTGGCTTGCAGGCCGCAAGTGTTCTGGAACTTACACTGTATCCCAAGTCAATTGAGTCGTAAGCTCTAAAATAACTAGGAATTTTACGTGGCAAGAATTCCGCAGATTTCGAGAAGTGGAAAATATCTGGAGTGAGTTCTACGCTGAAGGAAGTACTAAGTGGATACCGTAACCCCCTAGACTCTACTATTGGATCATCTTTATCTATTGGATTTTTTCCCCAGGGCTGCTCGACGGGCCGTTGGGATGGTGACGAAGGAGAGGATGAGGCGATGGAAGTTGAGGGAGGAGAAATTCCTCCGGGTCCGCAAGGAGGGGTGCTTACTATCATGCTTTTTGACGTGCCCCCGACTAAGGAGGAATTTGCAAAAGCTCAGGGGATATAGGAGGCGACAGTGACAATGAGGTGGAGCCCACTAGAGGGCATGGTTCATAATATAAGTTTATTCGCTCTCTGACTGAGGAGGCGAGGCTGGTAGAGGCTTTTGAACTAAATTCCCGAACTACGACTTTTGGGTTTGCCCTATTAATGCTTGAACACTAGATTAGAGGGCTAGACCTGATCCCTATATAAACATCTTCTTTTGGGCTTGATGACACTAGTGTCGAAAGCTTATTGCCAAGCGTTGGGGAAATTACCCCTTCAAGCAAGCTAACAACGAGTCCGTGTAAGGAACAGTTTAGAATACACACATTCACAAGCATCGCATAACATAACATTTGACTCGTGCGTATTGGATATTCAGTTCTAATTTAAATTTTGTCTCATGTAAGTGTCCCACGGGTAGGTGACAATGATCATGATCGGAGATATTCTCGACGGTCGAAGAGAGGTGTTATAGCGATTTGTATGAAAGTACAGAAATACGCACAAAGAAGAAATTACATGAGTCCGAAAGTGGTCGTTATTGTCGAGAGTATTCCCCGCCATTGGAGCCTCTCCCAACAAGCATGAGATCGACGAATGCAACAAGAAGAGACGAATTTTTTAACACGAGGCAGCAGGCGTCAACTGTCCTACCTTCCTATGCACCGACCTCCACACCGGTGGAAACAGTCATTGGCAAGGGTAGGCCTGGGAAAGGGGGATCAGGGTCAAGTGGAAGTGATGTAAGAAGGTGAGGCCTGTTGCTTCCCGATATGTCGCCGATTCGCGAATTGGGCAACGAGGAGAAGAAG
Organism: Allium sativum; assembly: GCA_030737875.1. Taxonomy (NCBI): domain Eukaryota; kingdom Viridiplantae; phylum Streptophyta; class Magnoliopsida; order Asparagales; family Amaryllidaceae; genus Allium; species Allium sativum. The sequence continues at coordinate 185,557,442 of CM060919.1, forward strand.
GAAGTATTGAAGAAGTTGTTCCCTGGATTTTACTTCGAAGAGCTTTTATGGTTTCCTTATATTCATCAAATCCCACTACACATCGGCGAAGACATATGGGTCAAGGTGTATGATTCCTACTATCAATATCGGGAGCTGTACAGGTATTCGAGTAAACTCTCCTATCTGATTTTTTCCAAAAGAATACATAAATACATGGCATGTGTATCGAAGTTAAGCGTGGGGGGGGGGGGGAGTCTCTCTTGTCGGGATAAGTAGATAGGTAAGACATAGTCTCGAGCTATATCTATTTTACGTATTCGAGCAACACTTTTATGTGCTAACTCTTTGTTGTGTAAATAGATCAGTTGAAGAAGGAGCTGGCTGACATGAAGTCGGCAATGGCCAGGGCTCGCGACTAGTACAAAGACGTATTAGCCTTTGTGTCAGCTCGATCCACCTCACTGGAGAAGGATAATAAGGCAATGTTCGAGAAGAATCTTAGGCTGTAGGAAGAGAATAAAGAATTGCAGCAGCTCAAAGCGAACAACTAGGCGTTGGTTAAGGAGAATGAAAGGCTCCGAAAAAAGAATGAAGATACATAATGCCTAAAGAAGGAGAATGAGGAGCTTAGGCAAGCACTTGCAACAAATCAGGCCGACCTCGAACATGCCAAGAAGGAGAAGGAGGCAGCACAACCTTCAAATAAGGAAGTACATAGTCAATCTGATGATCCAAGTACTAAGCTAGGCTTGTGGAGCTTAGAATACAAGTCAGGGAAGCCTGAGAGGAGGCAGAGGGTGACATGGAGCCAGCGGTATGGAGTTTATATATTAAAACACTTCGACATCGTAGGATCTCGTGGGTCTTTTACAATGCTCGAAATCTGGTTTTGACTTGGGAAAAGATAGTGGAAGATGTAGTTGTGTCCCAAGAAGTGGATTTTATGGATAAGGCACTGCTAATGGACCAATATCTGATAGAGGATAAGCGTCGGGTGTTGGCAAAAGGGAGGAAACTACTCAAGGAAGATGCTGAGGTGAAGGTGGCAAAAAGTCGAACTATTGAGAAGGAAAAAATGATCATTACCGAGAGCATCATAGTTGCTCACGAGGTTGTTTCCAAATAGCAACCAACCATTCCAGCCACTTCCAACGGTGGCCCTTTTGCTTTAACTCTAAGTTTCCTTCCATCAACTACTGAAGGTTCAGTGTCAGAGGGGCGCCACACAACATATGCCGGAAGGTATATCAACTTACTCACCAATATCCGAAAAGATGATAGCACGAAGTAAAAGTAAACTTATTTTTTATCTTCCAACATGTAGGTACTTCTGAGCAGGCGACGACAACTGGGATTGAAATGGCAATGGATAACGGACCGAGATAGAACTTGGGGCCTATAAAAGGCAGATGGACAAAGATTACGAGTGACTCGATGACTATGATCTGGAAATCGGAGAAATAGATGATTAGTCCAAACTATTCGAGGAGGACAAGGATAGCCAGGATGCAAACGCCCAGGTGATGCGACAGACTGAGGTAGGTAGGTAGACAATGCATGAGCTTGTTGAAACACAAAAAACCCAATTGTTGATGAAGTCTGAGGAGCTTGAGGAAAAGAAAAAGACAGATGAGTAGGCCAGGCTCGAATCTCAGGAATAGGTGAGGTGAAAGCCAAGGAGGAGGCCCACAAGAAAGTGGAGGATGAGGTATCCGAGAAGAGGGCCGATGAGGAATTGGAAAGGTTGAAGGCTCAAAAGAAGGTGAAGCTAAAGGCCAAATAATAGGTGCAGAAGAAGGCTGAGAAGGACGTCAAGAGAGTTAAAAAAGACACTGAGAAGATTCAAACTTCTATGGTCATCATCGAAACTATCCCTCCTCCACCGAAGGCAATCTTCCTTGAGTCTGAGAGTGTAGATATCAAAGAAGAAGAAGAAGCGGAACAAGTGAGAGTCCTCCCTGCCTTCTTGATTGGCGGTTACGAGTTTAAGCCTCTTCCCTCTCCAACTCCACTGGAGGACCAGAAAGGATCCGGAGGGAGTGAAGAGTTGAAGAGGAATAGGAGGAAGAAGGATGAGCAGCCCGAGACCTAATTTGATAAGAAGAAAGGGAAGAAGGGAGGCATGTCCAAGTGATTGCTGTAGTAAAGTCTTCGTTTTTTTAGGCCGATAGAATATATGAGTATGACCTATCTTTTTGGAGGCTCGATGTGGTTTTGATGTACATCGCATCGTTAGTAAAAAGCTGTATTTTTTGACATGTGAATGAAAGTTTGTTTACTTTGCTCATATCACATATCGTTTGAGCACTCTTTACATTTTCCAGTATTGTACTCATGTAAATTCACTTATCGTTACACTTAGGTTTGAGTTTGCTATAGAAGTCTCGAAACTTCAGGAATTTGTGGTTGGATCGAGGAAATATGAGAATTTGTGTTAAGTACGTGAAGATATGAATTTTTGAATTCGTATCCCGGGGACTTAGCCAAATATTCCTTTTTTTGGGTACTTGGAAGTTGTGTTGTTTTCTTAGATCCCGAGTTCGAACTAGCAAGCTTGGATCATCACACGACGTCGCACAAATTGATTGGGATTAGAGCTAAATGTAACACGTCTGATTGGTGTAATGCTCAAGAATCTAACTTTCTTAAACCGATCGCTCGGATATGCACATAAGATGTGGATTTATATTTGAGTCGTCAATTCGAAGATTCAATTCTTAATCCAATCACGTCGTGATCACGATTCTTTCCAAGCATTGCGTCTGCGGTTGGCGATGACATTGGTTTTATTTACAAAATTAAATGTTGTCACAGTGTTCTAGAATGTTTGTTTGTGGTGGGTCTTGTTACACCCCGTAATTCTGCAATACTAAGATTCACGAATCAAGGCAGAATTAAAAGTTAAAATCAAAATCAAGGGAAAAGCGATATGCCATTGCGTTCGTCTCGGAATTCTACATGAAAACAAATCCGAGTTTGCGTAAATCGGAGTCCGTATGAGGGAGATATGGCCTCCAGAAGATTCAGCGAAGTTCAAAATTCAAAACAGGTCAAATTCAAATTTCAAAATCGGGTCGGATTGGCCAGGGCGGGAATTTTCCCGCCCAAGACACCCAGGTCGACTGGGTAGTCGACCTGGGCTACCCAGGTCGACTAGGTAGTCGACCTGGGGCACCCAAGTCGACTACATAGTCGACCTGGGGGTCGACCCCCCCTGTTTTTCCAGCTTTCTACACCCTGTTCGTTCTGATGTATCTGGACGCCATTCTGACCAGGTTCGTCTGCCCAACACTATATAAACAACCCTAGTCTTCTTCTCTATTCACAATTCTTTTCTATCCTTATGCTGCAAAGATTCTTGGTGAAACGTGGCCTCTTCCTCTTCTCTTAATTAAATAAATAATATATATAAAATAAATCAAGACGACGAAGTGCTGCTCAAGTTTGTCAAGAAGAGGTTCAAGTCAAGCTAGGATTCCAGAGGAGGTTCAAACGACTTCAGCGACTTTTTTCTACGAATCTTAGCGACGCCATCTTTCTATTCTGATCTAATCTCTGTAAGTCGGTTATTTCTAGATTTGAACGTTTTTCTCTGTTCGTGACATGAAATTAAAGGAATAAAAGAATATGCCAATTCTCTCTCTCTCTATTCGAATCAGTGCCTATACTTTTGAACCTTATTAAGGACTGTTATGATTCAAGGACAAAATAAGACCGTGACTATGAAACTATGGACCTTAAAACCATATGCCTATGACTATGAACATTTGCCTATGACTATGAATATTGCCTTTGACCATGGACACTGCCTATGACTATGAACATTGCCTATGACTGTGACTGTGACTATGAGGATTATTTCCTTCACTAAAACTATGCCTTTGATTAGGAAACATAAACTATTGCCTACGACAAAACAAGGACATCTGTGATTAAACACCTATGATTCATGACTAGGAAAGTGTTGCTTAAGTTCTGTGATTATGAGATTGGGTCTAAACCCGATTATTTATTCTGCTCGTCCTTGGTTTTCTTTGGTTTTAGACCTTGGGAATTTACCTATTAAGTTAGGTTTACCCATGTTCTTGAACCTGCATCTCTATTCTGTCTATTCTTGGTTTTAGACCTTGGGAATTTACCTATTAAGTTAGGTCTACCCATGTTCTTGAACCGACGTCGTTATTCAACCCTTTTTATGCCAGTTAGTATGTCTATCTTCTGCATAGCATCTTTGGTTCGTTCCCTAATTTCTACGAGTCTAGATTTATCCATAATCTAGATTGAATCGCAATTATAAGAATGATGGGAATACGATTTGGGCATAATGTGAAATGTACTAAAACATAGTTGTAAAACATGGAATTTGGCATAAATTGGGAACATGTATAATGGCATGTTCAAAGAAATGCAAATTGGATAAATTTGACATGAATTATAAGATGTGTAATTTGAATCTAGTATTGACGTGTAAATCTAGCGTTTACATGAATAGAGAACTAGAGTAATAAGTCTAGTTTGACGTGAATTAGAATGTTAAATCAGGATTGGATTGGCTAATTTGGCACGGCAAGTATATTGGCATAAAAGTGAAATTGGCCATAATTGGGAATAACTGTCAGGTTTAGCAAAATCATGGTTAGTGACACTTAATTTGGTATAGTTTACATACCAAAAAGCATAAATATGATATAGAGGGGAGAATGGGCCGTAAGAATAAATGTTGACAATTCACATTAAAAGAGTAATTAGGGAATAAGTAAATTAGGATTAATTTACTTATAGAATTTGTCATAAATGAGGAAATGTTAATTTAGACAAATTAAAGGTTTATTAACGACAACTCTTTTAATAGCACACCAGAAAGTTCTAGGGTGACAGAGAGGATAGTGTCTAGGCTTGGGTTGGAAAATACAAGTTTCCTGCTCTCCCTGGCTATCCCTAACTGATCCGACGAATGGGATGGTTACTTTCAAAACCTGATTTGAAAATTAGTCAAAACCCTTAAACTAGAAAACACGAATAGGCCTAACCCGAGGTTAGACTGAGTTGCGATGTAAATCTGCCCGGAACCAACCGGCACATCCAGTAATCGCAACAATATTTGTCTAATGTGAGTGGTCGTGGCTTTAATCTATTTAATTAAAGCTAGAAAAAGAATGGTAGGGTTAAGTTCACTAGGACACTTAACCAATTCAACATAATAACCAGACTAGTGGGTGGGGTTAGGGCCATATAGTTAAGCTAGAATGGGAGGGTTAAGTCCATAGGAACACTTAACCAATTTAACACAGTTAAGCTAGGAGGGGAGGGCTAAGTCCATAGGGACACTTAACCAACTTCACATGGTAACTAGACTAGAAGGTGGGGTTAAGTAAAGTTAATACACTTAGCCAAATTAACATGACTAGAAGATGGGGTTAAGTAAAGTTAATACACTTAGCCAATTTGATATGATAGCTGGACAAGACCGTAGGGTTAAGTAAACTTGAACACTTAACCGTCAGATTGTGATAAAGGAATAGGGCTAAGTCTAAAACATGAAGGGGTAATACTTAACCATTAATAAAATGTTAGTTAAAACAGACGGGCAAGGTTAAGTTAAAAAGGAACACTTAACCAATATAGGATGAACGGGTAGGGTTAAGTAATACTTAACCAATATAACTTGGTCGGGTTAAGTCAACATGAATGACTGATAACACTTAACCAGTTTAACAGGATAAAGGAAGAGGGTTAAGTTAGCTTGAATTTAATAATGACACTTAACCAATTCAAATTGACGGGAAAGAGAACTAAGTGGTAAACCATAGTTAAGAAAACAATGATTCTGGAAACTAAGTGGTAAATCTTAGTAAAACTAAGTAGTAATTCTTAGTATAACACGGGAAGGAGCGAATATCCGTCTGAGTAGAAAGAAGGCTCCAACGAAATGGGTTACGAAGCCCGAGGCTTCGAGGGGACGTGAGGGTACTCTTGGTATCCCTCTGTGAGGCTGCAGATGATCCGCTGGGCCCACAGAGGTTAAGGTCTGCGTAGAAGAACCAGCGGTATGCCTTGGTTGCAATACATGGCAACCTAAAGACTAGGATGGACCGGCGTGATTCGGCGAGCAAACGGTAGCCCTGTGATAGCGACTCGTCGTCTGCCATCCATCTTGAGTCAGTCGAGATACGTGAAGCGGAAAGGCGGAGAACTCCAAAAGACCATATACTTGCTATCTAGTTATGGGTGAGGATGGCCATAGGATAGTGGGGCACCGGGGGCCGGCGTATAGTTCACATTTTACTAGGTGTGCCTTTCATTAGTTGAGGGAGGGGTCAAGTGGGACCATAGCCACTGAAATAAAAAACAGACCTTAGCATCTGCATCGGTAGATATCTGAAAGCTCCCGACCGAGTTCTATATTCCTTGATTTGCCCTGACACAGGACTCGGACCGCACATTATGGGACATGTGCATCTAGACAAGCGATAACGATTCGCGATACATGCGTGGGGAAGTATAGGAACATATACCACTCTAAGTAGTGTGTCCTAGACTTGGGGGCATCGTTCGATAGGTAGCATAATTCCTAGTTGAACTAGGTGGCATAAATCCTGAATCCGAGAAGCATTCAGCAGATAGCGTAAACTTTAGAGGAATCTAGAAAGTACTTGGTAGAAAACCCTAGATTAAATCTAGGTAACAAAAAATAAATAAAAAATGGATGCATGAAGGCGATGGAAAATACAGGGATTGGGATCACGTTATCGTTACTAGTTGGGACACTAGTTAGGTGGTGTCTAGATATAGGAACCAGTATAACAAGGAAATAACGAAGCGGCGAAAGTATTAGGGCGTATCCAGTTTATCTTATCTTAGCATATCTTGTGATTACCTTGTTTATTCTTGTTGACCCTATCGTCATGGTGTAATCTTGTATTCAGTTAATTCATGTCGTTTTGTTGTTCCATGTTCATATGCTAGAAGTTACTGAACTTACTCAGGCTTTATGTTTGACTCTGTTTTCCTTTCGGCTTCTTTTCTTCCGTTTTCTCCCCCCCCCCCCAGGTAGTAAAGGAGGGAATATTATAGCTCAGGTTAAGTTGGACTGTCACTCTTCCCTAGCTTGAAGATTTGTCGAAGTTTTGCTTGGATTCTCTTCTCAGATGCTATGGCTGGCTCTTGCTAAAATTGGGGAATATAAATGTTGTTTTATGCTTCTTTATTTTGTAAGACAGATGATACTCTGATATTGTAAAGAAATCATTGTACAAACTATTTTATCAATAAAGCAAAGTTTTATTTTCCGCTGTTTAATTTCTGTCTGTCTTGTAATTTATCTGCATCTTTTACCCTAAATGCTCCACAGAACTTAGTGCATTCCCTTTTTGATTGACACTAACGGACGTTGGGTGTTACAGGTCTTGGCCTCGAGGGGCGTCGAAGACGACTTCGTGGTGTCAAGGCTGCGTGGTGGGTTTGCTTCCAAAAGGTAGCTCCGCGCATCGTGAGGAAGATGACTGTATCGAGGACGATACAGGACTGATGGAGGTGTTTTTCCCCCGGGCCTGCTCTTTATTGTGCATGCCTTCGTTAGTGCTTCCTGACATGCCCCCAACCAGCTTGAAGGTGGGCGGAGCTCAAGCGAAGGCGAAAGGTTGCAACAATTGCAAAGAAGAGGTGTTCGTTAGAGAAGAGGATTTGCTTCTCATTCCCATCTTGTCTCCGACAAGTGAGACAAAGTTGGAGTGGTTCATAAACCAATATATCCGATGATGACCTCAGAGACCACTGTATCGGTGGAACGCTCACGAAAACTGATGGAGGACTGATGCCTCCAGGCCTGCTTCCGAATGTGCCTTTAGTAGTGCTTCCCAATATGCACCTAGTTAACTATAAGGTGGTCGGAGCTTGAGACGACCCGATTTCCCGTTCTCACGGAAACAAGGTTATCTTATGGAATATAACACAGAAACATATAATAACAGAACAGAATTAAATAAATACACCAGAATGAACAACAAAATATACTGGATAAAAGTAATCATCAGAGTTACACAGTATACAGGATCTTACTTAGTACAAATACAATTCAGCTATACATAAATGTCTACAGCGGAAATAAACAAAATATGTACAATAGGAGCTGAACAGCACAAAAAGAATAAATGATAGAATCCATCTTCAGCTCCAGCTATCCAGAAAGAACCAGCTAAACCTGAATACAAGGCTGCCCGTGCAGAAAAAGGGGCACCCGAGTTTGAGAGTGAAACAAACTACGAGTCAGTCATGGGACTGGTATGAGAAATCTACTCAACACATATATAATTGGCTAATCACAGGACCACGCCACTTTCGTGGAACGGGTTTACTCCATTGGATTGCCAGTGCTTTAAAACAAATCTTTCTTTTAAACATCGCTATGCTTTTTATAAAAATGAAGCCGTTATAAGACTCAGTTCCCATCACACAATGCAACGCAAACCGGAGGATAGAGTTTTTACCTTATAACGGCCAAGATATGCGTGATACGAATAAAACAAAGGCATTTGATATTATTGCTAGTGTTTATATGTTTTGAAAACAATTTCAAATCATAACTATCAATCATAGACGGCATTAATGCCCCATACCACTATGTCGCCATATATAGGTATACAATCAAAATCGCATCGTTACGTATTTGGAAATTGGATTTCCGTCATGAACCAAGGCAAAAGATAGTCCTTACCGAATTCGAGACGCTCTAGCCCGTGTCCCAGGACCCAGACACAGGTGGGCCCTTGGATCGTCAGGGCCGGTCCACCGATGTGGATTAAAATTCCTGAACACTGCGTTTCCCCGCCCTTTGGGGCGTAAACGAGCCAACGAATGACTCCATCGGACCCGGATCGTCCGATCAAACCGAGGCGCCTCGCAACAGCAACAACCACATAGGTGAAAAGTATATAAATGTCAGGGCTGGTAGGTCACTGACACCACCCTAGCTAGAAGAAAACGCATGTCCTCCCTGAGGTCCTTTCTCCCGTTTTAGGTTCATACCGGGGTGTGAGGCTCGCGAATTTACGTTATACACAAAGCTACGCCACACAGGCGGTGCTTTGATCATCACCACAAGACTTTGCTTTTCAACAGAAGCCCTGATCACTGCATCTTAGCATGCCACACAGAATAAATCCTATGTCAGACACACAGTCCATTTACAAGTCCGTTCTGGGTCTGAACGAAACCGGAGGCACTAAATACCTCGCAAACCCATCGATCAACACGTACGTCTGAACGATCACCACTCATTATCCATATTTCGGGATGCCTCCCAATCAGGACCTCGGTTACCATCCAAACGAGGTGAAGATCTCCGGTCTTCGACCATCGTCTTCATCTTCGAATTTCAGTCGTCGGTCGATTATTCGAAATGAGAATTAACTCGGCCTTTTCAAATAATTCACGTATATTTAGAATTTCAAATCGATTTATTTCAATGGTTAAATTATTCGACAACACTGGTTTTGTCCTTTAACGTAATTTTCACACCAAACACATTCAACCATCAAACATCACATAAATCAAGCAAATTCAGTTTATTTCCATTCCGTATCGCTTATGATATTTTATAACTATTTATCGCTATTTTTATTTATTTTAAAATAGCCATTTTATTCAAAACGACGCTTCGGGCCATAAGGCGACCGTGGCGCTGTTTTTCTTCAGATTTGATTTACACATATCTGAAAATCTAACCGTTGGATCTTCACAAAATTTACATCATTAGAAAGGTCTTTTCAAAACGAACCCAACGGTTCCAGTTTCGGGAAAATCCGACGGTCGGATCTCCCGGTACAATCGTTTGAATTTTCGATTTCAAATTACGAACTGCAGCGTCGTTATTCGATTTAATATAATTATATTTATATATATAAATAAATATAATCGTTTCTGGCGCTGTTTTTCTTCAGATTTGAATTAAACATTCCAGACAATCCAACCGTTGGATTTTTACAAGGTTGGTGCCGTTGGAAAGATTATTCCAAGGCGAACCCGACGGTTGAGGTTTCGGGAAAATCCAATGGTCGGATTTCCCGTACTAGTCGTTTGAAATCACGGTTTCGAAATACGAACTGCACGGCCTCGTTTCGTTTAATTTAATTTATATTTATATAGTTATATAAATATAGTTCATTCAAGGATTTCTATATCGTTTTCACTTCAAAAAAATTTTCTAACACCCTAAATTTTGGAAAAATTTCGCCATAACCTCCCCTGCACCGGGAGCGTCGGGAAATCGCAAATAGCGTCCCGGTCCTTCTAATCTCAAAAAGAAAAAGAAAAAGCCAAGCGGCTAGCCAATCAGGCTCAAAATCATCACCCAAACAAATCAGTAAATGTGTACCTATTTGTCGGGCACAAAATTTTATTCCTCTTCTCTAGCCCCTTTGCTATAACCTGTTCAATGAATATGCATGTACATATATATACAGTTCATATCATTTTTCATTTTCTATTCAACTTCATATTTGATTTCTATTTGGTTTAAAAACTCCATTCATTCTAATGTTACATAAGTAGGTGCAAATCATTTCATTAGCTAATTAATGAATATTTCAACTCATCTATGTTTATTTTGAACAAGTGGCTATTTTTAACACTTCACATTTCAACGTTTTATGCATACAATAAAAATGTGATTTTTATTGTAAAACAATTCATTTCAAAACACTATTTTTCTATATAGTTCATATAGTCGATAAAAGGTGATTTTTATTATCAAACAGTTTATTTCAAAATATGAATACCATTCAACACATGAATTTCTAAACAACGAATGAATATCAATTCAACACATGAATGTTTTCTATAGTTTTTATATATAGATAAAAATGTGATTTTTATTATCGAACAATTTATTTCAAAATATGAATATCATTCAACACATGAATTTCTAAACAACGAATGAATATCAATTCAACACATGAATGTTTTCTATAGTTTTTATATATAGATAAAAATGTGATTTTTATTATCGAACAATTTATTTCAAAATATGAATATCATTCAACACATGAATTTCTAAACAACGAATGAATATCAATTCAACACATGAATGTTTTCTATAGTTTTTATATATAGATAAAAATGTGATTTTTATTATCGAACAATTTATTTCAAAATATGAATACCATTCAACACATGAATTTCTAAACAACGAATGAATATCAATTCAACACATGAATGTTTTCTATATAAGGAATAAATATAGTTTAAGCATATGAAAATAATTCAAACACACAAATATTATTCAAAATTTCGGCAGCATAACGACAGGGTAGTTACACCGGCACCGTCCCTAGTACGGCTCCTCGCTCTACCTTAAAACCTCGCGGTTTTTGACAATGGGAAACATGCATCTAGTTCGCACGCAGGCGGCATGTATATATATTTATTTCAATTCCACAAACTAATCCTATGTGGTTTCAACCAAATATTTCACAACCACCAATGGGTATTTTTCAACCACAATCAACCAATATCAATCACAAACAATCCCAAACAATCATTCTATTTTTCACAACAATTTCAACCAATAAATATCGTCCATGGTTTGTGGACGAGGGGCGTATATATATATATATTTATATATAGCAATTTATATATAGCTATTCACTTTCATTTCACACGTATATATATAAATTTTAAATCAGAAATCTCACCAATAGCTATCCAACTTCAAGACTCTTCTTAATAGAAATCTTCGCCTATTTGTCGCTTTCACCCGTATTCTCTGCACATGTAAAAATCGAATTATTTACTACGCTATTCTATATATAAAAATATGATTTTTACTTCGACTTTCAACATATAAAAATATGATTTTTCCTTTTGCTTTCAACATATAAAAATATGATTTTTCCTTTTGCTTTTAACATATAAAAATATGATTTTTCCTTTTGCTTTTAACATATAAAAATATGATTTTTCCTTTTGCTTTTAACATATAAAAATATGATTTTTCCTTTTGCTTTCAACATATAAAAATATGATTTTTCCTTTTGCTTTTAACATATAAAAATATGATTTTTCCTTTTGCTTTTTAAATTCCTAATCTCCTTTTAGTTTACAATTCATTTTAAAATCAGTTTTTAAATCATTATAAAAATTCAGTTTTTAAGAATTGTAAAATCAGTTTTTAAAACTTTCTTTAAAACAGTTTAACATTTTTTTTTTATTCAGTTTTCTTTTTATTAAAAACAAAAATCAGTTTTGATTTCTTTTACAAAAAATCTGTTTTAACTTGAAAAAAATTCAGTTTTAAACTTTTTTAAAAACAAAACAGTTTTTAAAACTTTTTTTAAAAAATTTCAGTTTTACATCTATCCTAATATCAGTTTTAAATCTATCCTAATATTAGTTTTAAACCTTATATAAAAATCAGTTTATATATAAAATAAAAATAAGATAAATAAAAATAAAATAAAATTAAAAACTTACAGAGGAGCGGGGGGGGTCTGCAGATCGTCGGAGGCGGGGCTCTCGAGGGTGGCGGTCGGCGGTTTAGCGTTGCGAACCAGGGGGTGCGGTGGGGTTTCGAACAGTTGAGGCGGTGGGCGACTTCGGGGTAAGGGCGCTGGGAGGAGGAGGCTGCTTCGAGGGGTGGGGCGCGATGATGGCTCGTCGGCGTCAGATCTTTAGGGGGGCGGCGGCTTCAATTTAGGTTTTCTTCCTTTTTTTTTTTTTTTTTTATTATCCGAACTGTTTCGGTTATGAAGTCGGGGGGGGGGGGGGGGCAGGCAGGAGAATAAAGGGGAGGGAGGGAATTTTTTTTTTTTTTTTTATTTAATTATTATTTTTGCAAATAGGTTGACTGTTACACTCGACCTCGAAACGAGGCCCACCGCCTGTCGCCCATAGCGTTTCACCCCCATTCCGAACACAATGGGATATGTATCGCAAGCTGATTTGATCGTTATAGTCTGTTTCCTTTTGAATTTTCATTTAAATCATTATATTGAATTTTAAACGCACATTTCAAATTACCGGGGGTCACATACTAACTAGAAAAATTCCAGAAAAATATTTTCTAGCTTCGTATTGACGATACGGTCCTAACAAAACTAGTTTCGTCGAATTCTGAGACCGTTTGAAAAATGGCCAATTTCCATTCGATTAAAATCAACAGAAACTGGTCAAACGCGTTTTCTTTTGCCACGCTCACATATTGATTCGAAAAATTATGAAATTTGAAACCTAGCAATAACCTGACACTGCGGATCTAACAAAAGTGGTTTCGTCGAAATCCGAGGTCGTATGCAAAATGTCCATTTTTAAGGGCCTGAATTCCATAGCGACTATTCAGAATTTTCAACTGGACATATCTTTTGATTCCCGCTATCAAACTTCGATTGGTCAGATTGGTTAGAAAGATATTATCAATTAGATTCCATTATTTTTGGTTTCACTAAGATCCGGATTGTTTTGCACCCGGTATATTCAATTGAAGTTTGAAATCGAATTATCGAACTACCACGCCATTTTCAATTCTATATATAATTATAATTAATTATATTCGTTTTCAAATGTCGATTCAACTCAGTTTTCATCGCCATTGTCTAAAATATTTACCTTAAATATTTAAAATCCATTATTTTAGCCAATTTAAAATTTTTAAATTGGTTCAGATTTTCTGGGTCGTTACAATCTCCCCCACTTAAAACTTTTCGTCCCCGAAAAGGAATAAAGTCGAAAGTGGTTTGATAAATCCATAATCACACAACACAACAATCAATTTGTTTTTAATATTCAGAGTATAGAATAAACAATGCACATCCATGGGAAGAAAATAGCAACAGAATAGAGAATTAAAAGGTAATGCAAAGTAGGTTAAATGTACCTTGCACCAGAGTCAATCAAAGATATCTACTCGGCATCTAGGATAAGCTTTCTGAATGCTCTCCTCAGTTTCCCAAGTACAATCTCGCGGATCTCCACTCCATTGCACTTTGACTAAGTGAACCTTCTTGTTCCTCAGCTCTTTGGTTTCTTTGCCGATAATCTTTAGCGGCTCTCGCCTCACAGCTAATTCTGGAGTAATTTCAATGTCCTGCTGAGCTGCTTCTTCCACGATCAAGTCTGGATCATGAACGTGCTTTCGAAGTTGAGATATATGAAATACATCATGAACTCCAGGCAACCAGTCAGGCAGTTTGACCCTGTAAGCGAGAGTTCCAATCCGTTCCAGAATAGGAAACGGACCAATGAATTTGGGCGCTAACTTTCCTGTTTTACCGAACCGGATAACTCCTCTCATCGGCGATACTTTCAAATATACATAGTCGCCAACTTCAAAGGATATATCTCTTCTTCTTTTATCAGCATAGCTCTTTTGTCGGCTTTGAGCGGCGAGTAATCGCTTCTTGATAAAATCAACTTTGTCGGCAGCTTCTCGAATCATATCGGGACCCAACACAAGTCTATTTCCTGGTTCGACCCAGCAAGCAGGAGATCGGCAAGGTCTACCATACAATGCTTCGAATGGCGACATTGTCAGACTCGCCTGGTAGCTGTTGTTATAAGAGAATTCAGCCAAATGCAGATGGTCTTCCCATGATCCACCGAAATCTATAACACAAGCCCACAATAGATCTTCTAAAATGCGATTCACCCTCTCAGTCTGACCGTCTGTCTGAGGATGATAAGCGGTGCTCAAGTTCTACTTCGTCCCCAGCTCGACTTGAAATGCTTCCCAGAATTTGCTAGTGAAAATCGTATCTCTATCACTTACTATACTGAGTAGCACTCCATGTAGTCCAACTATTTCCCTGAAGTAAATCTGCGCCAGACTCTGAGCAGTTCTGTTTGATTTGACAGGTATGAAATGGGCGGTCTTCGTGAAACGATCTACGATCACCCAAATACTGTCATTCCCTTTTCTGGTTCTGGGCAAACCATCAATGAAATCCATAGAAATATGTTCCCACTTCCAGCCAGGAACTTCTAGTGGTTGTAATAGTCCAGCCAATTTCTGTTGGTCGCTTTTAACTAGCTGGCAAGTAGGGCATCGGCTAACGTATATAGAAACGTCTCTCTTCATAGCCTTCCACCAGAATGTTCTTTTGAGATCGTTATACATTTTGGCCACGCCAGGATGGATACTCAGCTTGGACTTGTGACACTCGTCTAACACTTCCCTTTTTAGCTCTGGAACGTCAGGAACACAAATCCTTCCTTTCAATCTCAGGGTCTCGTCGTTATCTATTTGAAAACACGAGGGTTCGCCTTTCTGAATCCTTTTGATCATATCTTTAATAAAGTTATCCTCCTTCTGAAGAATAGATATTTTGTCAATCAAGGAAGTTGTGATAATAAAGCTGGCGATCATTACGTTTTTTCTGCTTAACGCATCAGCCACGACATTGGCTTTTCCTGGAGTGTATATAATTTCAAAGTCATATGCTGCAAGAAACTCCAGCCAACGTTGCTGCCTCAAATTCAAGTCCTTCTGAGTGAACAGATACTTTAACGACTGGTGATCTGTAAACAGTTCAAATCTCTCGCCTAGAAGATAGTGTCTCCAGATTTTCAAAGAGAATATGATAGCCAATAACTCAAGATCATGAGTTACATAGTTCTTCTCGTGCGGTTTCAGTTGACGGCTAGCATAAGCAATTACTTGGCCTCTTTGCATTAACACAGCGCCAAGGCCTTCTCTAGAAGCATTCGTCCAGACTTTTAAATCTTGGTTGCCATCGATGATGGTTAACACTGGAGCTGTCGTTAATCTCAACTTTAGCTCTTCGAAAGCCTCCTCACTCTCTTGAGTCCATTTGAACTTAGAATGCTTCTTTGTAAGCTTCGTTAAGTGGCCAGATATCTTCGAAAAGTCTTTAACGAATTTCCGGTAATAACTAGCCAATCCGAGAAAGCTGCGGACTTCAGTGGGAGTACTGGGCTGTTTCCAATTTTGAATAGCTGTGATTTTACTTGGATCCACAGCGATTCCGTCTTTCGATACGACATGGCCCAGAAATTTTACTTCATCTTGCCAGAATATACATTTGGAAAACTTGGCTTTTAATACATTCCTTCTGAGGATTTCTAGAACCTGTTCCAGATGTTTTTCATGTTCGGCCTTTGATTTAGAGAAGATTAGAATATCATCAATAAAAACCAGAACAAATTTATTCAATACTCCTCTGAATACCCTGTTCATTAGATCGACGAAATAAGCAGGAGCGTTACATAAGCCGAACGGCATTACTAACCACTCGTAGAATAAGTCGGGGCCCCTGAACGCTGTCATTGGAACACACTCTTCGGCAATTCGAAGTTGATGGAAACCTGTAGCTAGGTCCATTCTTGAGAATACTTGTGCTCCATTTAATCGATCCAACAATCATCAATCCGCGGCAATGGATACTTGTTCTTTATTGTCTGTTTGTTCAAATCACGATAATCCACACATAGACGTAGAGTACCGTCAGATTTTGGGACAAATACCACTGCTGCACCCCAATCAGAGAAACTAGGCCTGATCAGACCTTTCCATACTAGCTGTCGTGTTTGATTGTCTAATTCCTCCTTCTCTTTCAAGGACATTCTTCGAATAGCGTGGACTACCGGCCTTGCATTGGGAATCAAAGTAATCTTGAAATCTATTTCTCTCTGCGGAGGTAAGCGAACGACTTCCTCAAACACATCCGCATAATTCTTGACGACAGGAATATCTTTAATGAGGTCAGGAATATTCTCTGCGACTTCAGGAACATTTTCTATTTGGGCTGGAGAAACATTCAAAGCTGCCCAGAAGTCTTTTCTATTAGCATTCTGACCTTCACAGGGAATGGTTATATAATCGCCTGATTTAATCTTCGCCTTTACGACTCTGTCGGCGCATTTAACCTCAGCTTCATATTTAGTCAACCAATCTAACCCTAAGATAAGATCAAACTCTTTAAAATTCATAACGACTGCGATGGTAGGAAACCGATAACGAGAGAAAGAAACCGGCACTCCACAAATCCAACTGAGATCAATGGAACCCCCAACTGGATTCTGGACAGTCATTGGTTCCTTGAGCTTCTTCAAATTCAAATCCAGTTTCTTAGCTGCATCTTTGGAAATGAAGCTTCGTGACGCGCCTGTGTCAAACAGTACTTTGACTGGAATGTTTTTGACAGTAAGCGTGCCTTCTAAAACATCGGGCCTTTCTTGATTAGCTGAGGGCTCAGAAGTTTCTGCTACTTCGTTTACCTGTACCGTTTCAGATTTCTGAGATAGCGGGCAGTTTTTCTCAATATGACCAGCTTAATGGCACTTCCGGCATTTCCTACTTTCCCGAGCCTTCCCACCGGATTTGAATCCACCCTTGCTTCGTTTCTTTAAGGGCCCACAATTTATCGACAAATGCCCTTTTTGATGGCAGTTATTGCATACGGCAGTTGTGACAGGTTCTTTTTCAGATCTAGCCCTTTTTCGATCTACCTTAAGCTCTTTACTGTCCTCAAACCTCATACTGGCTTCAGGAATATCAGTTTCCGACTCTGTTTTGTCACTAGAACAGACTTCTTCTTCGTCGCGCAACATTCCTTTCTTATGGAGATCTTCATACTGATAGGCCATATATATCATTTCAGAAAAAGGAAGCTTCACATGCCCCAATACTTTATTCTGGTATTTCCTTTGAAGTCCGTGAATAAATCTCATATTTTTCCTCTTCGGATTTTCAATTAGATGAGGGGCAAAGTGAGAAAGTTCATTGAATTTCTTGTGATATTCTGGGATGGTCATATCACCTTGTATTAGATAAGAAAATTCATCACATAATCTCTCGGTTGCTTCGGGAGGAGTAAATCCCTCTAGGAAAATCACTTTGAATCTGTCCCAGGTGATATCACCTTCTGGATTATCTTTGATGATTGTTTCCCACCAGATTAAGGCTTCTTCTTTGAGCGCCCAAGATGCTACTAACCGTTTCTGGTCATCTCTCAGCTGGATATGCTCAAAGATTCTTTCGACAGAACTCAACCAAGCTTGAGTTTGAATAATAGATTCATTACCCGAGAATTGCGCTCCGTTCAGATTTCGATATTTCTTTAATAGAGCCTCTAAATCGGGTTCTGTATTCCTTCTGTTTCTGGCACTCATTTTTCTAGTACTTCTGCAATTAGCAGATCAAGTGTCAGGTCACAGAAAAGGTATTTTAAAATATAGAAACACATACTTCAATGTAAATGTGTCTATCAAGGTGTAATCATTCTGCTTTACTCATACTAGGATATTACTGATCCTATCTGTATTGAGTTACCCGTCCTAGAACACTACTGGTTCTATTTCTGACGAGTTCGTTCAAATGTTATATTCCAGAACTAAGCTTAACCAAAGCTCTGATACCACGTTGAGACGACCCGATTTCCCGTTCTCACGGAAACAAGGTTATCTTATGGAATATAACACAGAAACATATAATAACAGAACAGAATTAAATAAATACACCAGAATGAACAACAAAATATACTGGATAAAAGTAATCATCAGAGTTACACAGTATACAGGATCTTACTTAGTACAAATACAATTCAGCTATACATAAATGTCTACAGCGGAAATAAACAAAATATGTACAATAGGAGCTGAACAGCACAAAAAGAAATAAATGATAGAATCCATCTTCAGCTCCAGCTATCCAGAAAGAACCAGCTAAACCTGAATACAAGGCTGCCCGTGCAGAAAAAGGGGCACCCGAGTTTGAGAGTGAAACAAACTACGAGTCAGTCATGGGACTGGTATGAGAAATCTACTCAACACATATATAATTGGCTAATCACAGGACCACGCCACTTTCGTGGAACGGGTTTACTCCATTGGATTGCCAGTGCTTTAAAACAAATCTTTCTTTTAAACATCGCTATGCTTTTTATAAAAATGAAGCCGTTATAAGACTCGGTTCCCATCACACAATGCAACGCAAACCGGAGGATAGAGTTTTTACCTTATAACGGCCAAGATATGCTTGATACGAATAAAACAAAGGCATTTGATATTATTGCTAGTGTTTATATGTTTTGAAAACAATTTCAAATCATAACTATCAATCATAGACGGCATTAATGCCCCATACCACTATGTCGCCATATATAGGTATACAATCAAAATCGCATCGTTACGTATTTGGAAATTGGATTTCCGTCATGAACCAAGGCAAAAGATAGTCCTTACCGAATTCGAGACGCTCTAGCCCGTGTCCCAGGACCCAGACACAGGTGGGCCCTTGGATCGTCAGGGCCGGTCCACCGATGTGGATTAAAATTCCTGAACACTGCGTTTCCCCGCCCTTTGGGGCGTAAACGAGCCAACGAATGACTCCATCGGACCCGGATCGTCCGATCAAACCGAGGCGCCTCGCAACAGCAACAACCACATAGGTGAAAAGTATATAAATGTCAGGGCTGGTAGGTCACTGACACCACCCTAGCTAGAAGAAAACGCATGTCCTCCCTGAGGTCCTTTCTCCCGTTTTAGGTTCATACCGGGGTGTGAGGCTCGCGAATTTACGTTATACACAAAGCTACGCCACACAGGCGGTGCTTTGATCATCACCACAAGACTTTGCTTTTCAACAGAAGCCCTGATCACTGCATCTTAGCATGCCACACAGAATAAATCCTATGTCAGACACACAGTCCATTTACAAGTCCGTTCTGGGTCTGAACGAAACCGGAGGCACTAAATACCTCGCAAACCCATCGATCAACACGTACGTCTGAACGATCACCACTCATTATCCATATTTCGGGATGCCTCCCAATCAGGACCTCGGTTACCATCCAAACGAGGTGAAGATCTCCGGTCTTCGACCATCGTCTTCATCTTCGAATTTCAGTCGTCGGTCGATTATTCGAAATGAGAATTAACTCGGCCTTTTCAAATAATTCACGTATATTTAGAATTTCAAATCGATTTATTTCAATGGTTAAATTATTCGACAACACTGGTTTTGTCCTTTAACGTAATTTTCACACCAAACACATTCAACCATCAAACATCACATAAATCAAGCAAATTCAGTTTATTTCCATTCCATATCGCTTATGATATTTTATAACTATTTATCGCTATTTTTATTTATTTTAAAATAGCCATTTTATTCAAAACGACGCTTCGGGCCATAAGGCGACCGTGGCGCTGTTTTTCTTCAGATTTGATTTACACATATCTGAAAATCTAACCGTTGGATCTTCACAAAATTTACATCATTAGAAAGGTCTTTTCAAAACGAACCCAACGGTTCCAGTTTCGGGAAAATCCGACGGTCGGATCTCCCGGTACAATCGTTTGAATTTTCGATTTCAAATTACGAACTGCAGTGTCGTTATTCGATTTAATATAATTATATTTATATATATAAATAAATATATTCGTTTCTGGCGCTGTTTTTCTTCAGATTTGAATTAAACATTCCAGACAATCCAACCATTGGATTTTTACAAGGTTGGTGCCGTTGGAAAGATTATTCCAAGGCGAACCCGACGGTTGAGGTTTCGGGAAAATCCAATGGTCGGATTTCCCGTACTAGTCGTTTGAAATCACGGTTTCGAAATACGAACTGCACGGCCTCGTTTCGTTTAATTTAATTTATATTTATATAGTTATATAAATATAGTTCATTCAAGGATTTCTATATCGTTTTCGCTTCAAAAAAAATTTCTAACACCCTAAATTTTGGAAAAATTTCGCCATAACCTCCCCTGCACCGGGAGCGTCGGGAAATCGCAAATAGCGTCCCGGTCCTTCTAATCTCAAAAAGAAAAAGAAAAAGCCAAGCGGCTAGCCAATCAGGCTCAAAATCATCACCTAAACAAATCAGTAAATGTGTACCTATTTGTCGGGCACAAAATTTTATTCCTCTTCTCTAGCCCCTTTGCTATAACCTGTTCAATGAATATGCATGTACATATATATACAGTTCATATCATTTTTCATTTTCTATTCAACTTCATATTTGATTTCTATTTGGTTTAAAAACTCCATTCATTCTAATGTTACATAAGTAGGTGCAAATCATTTCATTAGCTAATTAATGAATATTTCAACTCATCTATGTTTATTTTGAACAAGTGGCTATTTTTAACACTTCACATTTCAACGTTTTATGCATACAATAAAAATGTGATTTTTATTGTAAAACAATTCATTTCAAAACACTATTTTTCTATATAGTTCATATAGTCGATAAAAGGTGATTTTTATTATCAAACAGTTTATTTCAAAATATGAATACCATTCAACACATGAATTTCTAAACAACGAATGAATATCAATTCAACACATGAATGTTTTCTATAGTTTTTATATATAGATAAAAATGTGATTTTTATTATCGAACAATTTATTTCAAAATATGAATATCATTCAACACATGAATTTCTAAACAACGAATGAATATCAATTCAACACATGAATGTTTTCTATAGTTTTTATATATAGATAAAAATGTGATTTTTATTATCGAACAATTTATTTCAAAATATGAATATCATTCAACACATGAATTTCTAAACAACGAATGAATATCAATTCAACACATGAATGTTTTCTATAGTTTTTATATATAGATAAAAATGTGATTTTTATTATCGAACAATTTATTTCAAAATATGAATACCATTCAACACATGAATTTCTAAACAACGAATGAATATCAATTCAACACATGAATGTTTTCTATATAAGGAATAAATATAGTTTAAGCATATGAAAATAATTCAAACACACAAATATTATTCAAAATTTCGGCAGCATAACGGCAGGGTAGTTACACCGGCACCGTCCCTAGTACGGCTCCTCGCTCTACCTTAAAACCTCGCGGTTTTTGACAATGGGAAACATGCATCTAGTTCGCACGCAGGCGGCATGTATATATATTTATTTCAATTCCACAAACTAATCCTATGTGGTTTCAACCAAATATTTCACAACCACCAATGGGTATTTTTCAACCACAATCAACCAATATCAATCACAAACAATCCCAAACAATCATTCTATTTTTCACAACAATTTCAACCAATAAATATCGTCCATGGTTTGTGGACGAGGGGCGTATATATATATATATATATATATATATATAGCAATTTATATATAGCTATTCACTTTCATTTCACACGTATATATATAAATTTTAAATCAGAAATCTCACCAATAGCTATCCAACTTCAAGACTCTTCTTAATAGAAATCTTCGCCTATTTGTCGCTTTCACCCATATTCTCTGCACATGTAAAAATCGAATTTTTTACTACGCTATTCTATATATAAAAATATGATTTTTACTTCGACTTTCAACATATAAAAATATGATTTTTCCTTTTGCTTTCAACATATAAAAATATGATTTTTCCTTTTGCTTTTAACATATAAAAATATGATTTTTCCTTTTGCTTTTAACATATAAAAATATGATTTTTCCTTTTGCTTTTAACATATAAAAATATGATTTTTCCTTTTGCTTTTAACATATAAAAATATGATTTTTCCTTTTGCTTTCAACATATAAAAATATGATTTTTCCTTTTGCTTTTAACATATAAAAATATGATTTTTCCTTTTGCTTTTTAAATTCCTAATCTCCTTTTAGTTTACAATTCATTTTAAAATCAGTTTTTAAATCATTATAAAAATTCAGTTTTTAAGAATTGTAAAATCAGTTTTTAAAACTTTCTTTAAAACAGTTTAACATTTTTTTTTTTATTCAGTTTTCTTTTTATTAAAAACAAAAATCAGTTTTGATTTCTTTTACAAAAAATCTGTTTTAACTTGAAAAAAATTCAGTTTTAAACTTTTTTAAAAACAAAACAGTTTTTAAAACTTTTTTTAAAAAATTTCAGTTTTACATATATCCTAATATCAGTTTTAAATCTATCCTAATATTAGTTTTAAACCTTATATAAAAATCAGTTTATATATAAAATAAAAATAAGATAAATAAAAATAAAATTAAATTAAAAACTTACAGAGGAGCGGGGGGGGGGGGGGGGGTCTGCAGATCGTCGGAGGCGGGGCTCTCGAGGGTGGCGGTCGGCGGTTCAGCGTTGCGAACCAGGGGGTGCGGTGGGGTTTCGAACAGTTGAGGCGGTGGGCGACTTCGGGGTAAGGGCGCTGGGAGGAGGAGGCTGCTTCGAGGGGTGGGGCGCGATGATGGCTCGTCGGCGTCAGATCTTTAGGGGGGCGGCGGCTTCAATTTAGGTTTTCTTCCTTTTTTTTTTTTTTTTTTTATTATCCGAACTGTTTCGGTTATGAAGTCGGGGGGGGGGGCAGGCAGGAGAATAAAGGGGAGGGAGGGAATTTTTTTTTTTTTTTTTTATTATTTAATTATTATTTTTGCAAATAGGTTGACTGTTACACTCGACCTCGAAACGAGGCCCACCGCCTGTCGCCCATAGCGTTTCACCCCCATTCCGAACACAATGGGATATGTATCGCAAGCTGATTTGATCGTTATAGTCTGTTTCCTTTTGAATTTTCATTTAAATCATTATATTGAATTTTAAACGCACATTTCAAATTACCGGGGGTCACATACTAACTAGAAAAATTCCAGAAAAATATTTTCTAGCTTCGTATTGACGATACGGTCCTAACAAAACTAGTTTCGTCGAATTCTGAGACCGTTTGAAAAATGGCCAATTTCCATTCGATTAAAATCAACAGAAACTGGTCAAACGCGTTTTCTTTTGCCACGCTCACATATTGATTCGAAAAATTATGAAATTTGAAACCTAGCAATAACCTGACACTGCGGATCTAACAAAAGTGGTTTCGTCGAAATCTGAGGTCGTATGCAAAATGTCCATTTTTAAGGGCCTGAATTCCATAGCGACTATTCAGAATTTTCAACTGGACATATCTTTTGATTCCCGCTATCAAACTTCGATTGGTCAGATTCGTTAGAAAGATATTATCAATTAGATTCCATTATTTTTGGTTTCACTAAGATCCGGATTGTTTTGCACCCGGTATATTCAATTGAAGTTTGAAATCGAATTATCGAACTACCACGCCATTTTCAATTCTATATATAATTATAATTAATTATATTCGTTTTCAAATGTCGATTCAACTCAGTTTTCATCGCCATTGTCTAAAATATTTACCTTAAATATTTAAAATCCATTATTTTAGCCAATTTAAAATTTTTAAATTGGTTCAGATTTTCTGGGTCGTTACAGAGCTCTGGTGGAGGCAAAAGGTAGCGATGACAACGAAGAGGAGTTGCTCGTTAAAGAAGATAATTTTCTTTTCATTCCTATCTCGACTCCAATGAGGGAGACAAAGTTGGGAGTGATTCCCCAACCAGTATCTCCGGTGACGACCTCAGACACCATTGCTTCGGTGGAAAATGTTGCGGGAACTAATGGAGGATGAATGCCCCCGGGCCCACTTCCATGAGTGTGTTTCTGGTAGTGTTTCCTGACATGCCACAAGCTGATTAGGAGCCGGTCAGAGCTTAGGTGGAGGCGGATGGTCATGACGATAGCGAAGAGGAGGTGTTGATTGGAGAATGAGGTTTTTTTCTCATTCCTGTTTTGTCTTCGATGTCAGGGACAAAGGTGGAAGTTAGTTGCAAACATACTTCTTCGAAGATGACCTCCGAGACCACTGCACCATGGAACTTGTCGTCCTAAATGCTCGAGTGCTTTTGCACTTTCTGGAAGTTTTACTCATGTAATTTGACTCGTAGTTGTGCTTAGATTCGAGTTAACCAAAACTCCACTCTTGAGAAATTCAAGTCATGTGGAGTCTGTGGAGACTGGTTTCACTCTAACAACTCCCTTTCGGTTGTTCAATCTCTAGGCATTATGAATTCAGGAGTGGACATCGTTGGTTCACCTGTTTTATACTCGGATCTAGCTCCGGAGATCAAATTTAGTCAAGGAAACGATCAGTATCATGCTTGCTTGACTGGCCTCAATGTGTAAACTCTCAAACATGCCTGAGCATTGATAGGTCATGTAATAGCCATTGGACTTAGTGAGGCTACCAATAAATTGCCGCTAGAGTACGCCATAGCGTAGGTACACTGGGTTAGATTCGTTGGACTTAGTCCTACTCGTCCCCGAATTCGGAAGTAAGTATGTTCAACTTTGTTCGATTGCATTTGAGTTAGTGGTGCTCCAGTGATCCACGGATGAATCTTGAAGACCGAGGCTAATGTTTGTGTACTTCGTACAAGGATTACAAAAGCGACTTGCCCAAATTAGAACCTATAATCAAACTATTTATAGAAATGGATATAGCTTTGTTCTTACAATGTGAAACATAAGCAAGACGAGTCGTGCGGTGTGACTTCGATATCTTAGCCACTTGTTTCTGATGTAGACTTGCCGAGTCGAAAGGATGATCCCAATAGATCTAGCCATTAGGAAAGGTCCTGGTCAATTGAAATTCTTTATGATCGTTAGACAACTCGGAAATTTCACGTGATGGGCCTTGTTTGTACTGCTCAAGCTCTCCCTTGCAGATGAGCTTCTCAATGCGGCAACATTCGTTCATGTCATGGCCGTGGACAGTGCAGATGCTGCTGTACTTCCCAGTTTATCTTTTCTTTTGACGACCCTCTCAAAATGGGCTTCTTGTATGTAGAACATTGCGGGTCTCAAGGTGAATGTTCTCGAAGGTGTCATTGAGTGAAGTATAGCTACACAAAAATGGAATCTGATACATTACAGCTTCTTGTTGCGACTACCTCCGTTGTTTTCGGCTATAGAAGATTTGTTTGGAGAATTAGAACTGGAGTCATTGGCTCATTGGACTTCAACTCGAAGTAGGGTGTCGGAGGGAGAAGCTTGATTTCTTTGCGCTTTTTCTTGGCATAGGAAATAGTTGGTTTTCTCGTATAGTACTTCCAGGTGGCCTTTGGTCAATCCATGCTCCAAATTCAGAATCAAGATGAGTGCCCTTAGAAAGTTAGGATAGGACACTACAGGGATTACGATCTTCAACATCCGGAAATGCATTGTCGAATCTTCCGAAATAGTTTTTCAGACTTTCCCCACTGCCTTGGGAGATGTGCATACCGAACTTCTTGATTAAATCCCTCTCGAGCTGATCAAAGATTGAGATGATTCTCGGTGGAAGTCGAGTGAACCATAAAAGAGGCACGCTTTCTAGAAAGACGAGGAAGAATTTGCAATTCACGAGGTTTGTGGCATGAGCAGAATCCATACGCGATTCCAATCGTTTTATGAAGTATTAAGGGTCGGTTTTCCCCGAGTAGGCCTCTATCTCTAACATATTAAAGTATGTAGGTCATTCTGCGTTGAGAACATCTTTGATGAAGGAGGTTACATCTCACACTAGTTTCCCAGTCATCGGTGACATGACCCTGAGATACTTTAATTATGTTGTGAACCAAGTTGGTGAAGACGGGGGTTCGGGTCTTTGCTGAATTCCAACGGTTGTGATTTGACTCGGTAGCACGCAACCTTGGATGTCTTCTCAGATGAACGTCTTCTTCGTCCAAAGAAACTTCAATCTCGGTTGTTCACTTTGCGGACATCAATAAGCAGGAACTTGGGCCTGGTTTGTTGCACGAAGCGTAGACGCCAAGTTTTGATCCATGACAAGTTAATCCTGTCGAGTGAGGGGTTAAGCGCTAATCCTTTGGTCAAGGTTAGGCCGAGCCGGAAACGGTCGAAATGACGTGTTCCCTCTTTGATGGAAATTCTTGTACCATAACAGTTAGCTGTCCGATGTTGCTATGACTAAAATTAATAAGAACATAACTCGGGCAGATGGGATTAGAAGGAGGTTGAACGATTTTGTTTGCTTGAAGGCGAAGGATGTCTCGTTGAGTATGATCTTGAAGCCGTTGTGTTAATTCAAAATTCTACTTGATTTGTTTATCGAGGTTTCTTTGGGTTTCTCTCAATTTCCTCGTAACGTCGACAAATTGAATTCGGGTAAGTGGAGCCTTTGGATTGTAGGGAGTAGCGATTTCCAAATAGGCTTGAACATCGGTAAGTCTAGGCTGGAAAGGAATTTTCAAATCAGGATCGACCGTAGAAGGTCCGACGATGGTAGTCTTTCTATTGGTCACCATTATCGGTAAACTTGGTTGGTAAGTATTTGGAAGTCCTAAGTATCGTTTCCAAGTTTTTGGTGACCAACGGTAGAAACGGCGAAGTCTTTAGTTTCTCATTGATAACACAAACGGTTGACGCGCAAATATTGGCGCAACATCCAACAAGTTCCAAAATAATGAAACTAATCGTCCAGAATGAAAATAAGTGAGAAAATTTAAATGACACAGTTTTTATAGTGGTTCGTCCCACGAAGCTCTACGTCTACTTCGAATGTCTTTTTTCTTTGATTATGCTCATTGTACAAGTTTACGATGATGGAAACAATAATTCCATGTCAATACAATGACAATGATTGAAACAAGGTTCTAGTTCATCCAAATTAGACGTAAGTTCCCTATTCCCGAAATGGCTATGCAATCCAAAAATAGTCCAAGTATCCAAGATGAAGCTTCTTCTTCTTCTTAGAGTGATGGAATATGCTTGGAAGGTTCTAGTAAGCTTTTCTTCTTCCAAAAGCGTTCAAAGAGCTTGGATCCAACCACTCCACGCTACAGAATGGTAGGTATTTATGAGAGAGGAGAGGCAGGTGAAACAGGTAGGAGTAGGCGATGTCATGGGGCCCACACCCCATATTTCATACCCTAGGATCGGTATGACTCCTGGGAACTTAGCTAATTTGTAGCTCTCACGCTTGATGCCCTCATGCCCCTCTCTCTCCTCCATCTTCATATCAACTGATTCCTCCTTGTGCTTATCGTATCCCGTAGATACCTTATAATTTTTTATCCCTGGTGGCTTTATAACTTTGTATCCTAGTGGTTTCTTCACTTCGTATCTCGGTGGTTTCGAGATGGGATACAAATGCGAAGATAGGTGGGATAAAAATTCGAAGATAGTGGGATACAGATATGAGATGATAGGGGGATACAGATCCGAGATGCGGAAGGAGAAAACAGATATGAAACGGGGAAGGCATGATGTATGCTGACCCAGGAAGTCGTACCTTAGGGATATGAATTTGGACTTAGAGGGATTTTGAGGAGTTGTGAGACCGGGATACGAATTGATGATGAGGGTTAATGTCGAGTATTTGCAAATTGTTAAGCAGCTTGGTCGAGTCAGAATTACTATTCTTGGTCGACTTCGTCTAGGCCTAAATGTTGAAGGTTTTGGCAACGCTTTTGGTTTGTTAAACCACGCGATGGACTGAGTCAAGTGGGCCTAAATTGCTTTTGGTAGCCGGGCCAAAAGGCCAGTTAACAATAGTAAAGGAAGTTTTACTTCCAAAAGTAAAGAGATTGACGGTAAGCAATGTTTTAGAAACATTTTGTTTTTAACCTCTTTTATTACATTTTAAAGTAGGTAGATCTCATAGATGATTTACAAATATACTTAAATTTCCGAACTAATTAAGTTGGTACCACGAATGGTAATTTTGATGATAACAACCTAAGATGGTGCTCTATTTTATACACACATGTACTACTTAGTATCTATATGTATATTGTATATATTACAGAATGTTAGATTGTTATTAATAATGAAGACTATACAGTATCAATTGATTGTACAGATAGATGGTTCAAGAGTTAGAGTTGAAAACACATGGGTATCAAAGAGTACAAGAATTAAAAATATTATTGAGTCTTAGATTTAGTGTTAAAAGTCAAATTGCACTACCTAATCTCTCTTCATTTATTTTCAAAGTCTTTTCAAACATTTCTATTTTCAAAATAAATTTAAAATGTTTTAAATATTCTTAGTTTCAAAAATAATTTTTTAAAGTATTTTCAAAAAGGAATTTCAAGTTTTAATATCTTAAATTTGAAATACTTTTTTACTTATGCTTTTATTTTAATATCAAATACTTTGGTTTTTATATTTATATTTTGATTTTAATATAAATTTTGATATCACAATACTTACTTTGGTTTTTACATTTATAACTTATATATTGATTTTTACATATATATTGTAATTATACTTATATTTTGAATTTATATTAATCAGATTTTAAATTATGCTTTAGATTTGGATTTTAACCTTAATAATTATGATCTGATATTAACAAGCAATATTATCAAACTGATTAAGAAACTTGGACATGGTGCAAGAGGTCACGGGTTCGATTCCTTTCCTGTAGGATCTAACCCACCCGATACGTAGTATGTAATTTACTACCTAACTTTTATATAAGGTACCTAATTTCAAAAAATAAATGATTTGATATTATAGTTTTTGTAATGACCCGCATTTTTAGCGGTATAATAATTAATTTATTTAATTATTTAAAAGGTGATTAAAAGAATTTAATGGTCATTGAATTAAATAAAGGTGAATATTCAATTAAAATAATAAATTAAATAATATATTTAATTCTGAAATAATCAGAATTGGCTGAAATGGCGATATGGTGTGAACTGGATCATCTGTGATATTTAATTCAGTTTAGAATTGAATTAGAATATCCAATACATTATTTGAATGACAGTTTGAACGTATAATTACATTATAATTAAAATCGAGCTCGAAATGGTGCTATAGTTCGTAAATTGGCGATTCGAACTTCAAACGAATATACAGAACCCGTTTCAAATCGGATTTCTGTGAAATAAGAAACGTTAGGAGCTAGTGAAGTATATCTTTCTAGTGGAAGAGAAAAATCAGGAGTTCGTCGTGTAAATTTTTATTTATGTCCAAATCAAATTTTAGAAAAGTCGCTGTGCAATTCCTTTATAATTTATAAAGGAATTATTTATATTTTAAAAAGGAATTTCAATATAAATCGAATATGGGGCTGACCCAGAAGTGAATATCGTGTTAAAAATTCATATAGGAATATTCTAGAGCTGTACGGTATTCAACTGTGAATATATACGATAATATAAATATATTTGTATATTTAAATGGGTCATTTAGAGCTGTAAAAATAAGCCACTTTTGCAAACGAAGTCGGAATTTGACGAAACTAATTTTGTTGGATCCGCAACATTAAATTATTATTAGATTCAAAATTTCGTGATTTTTAGAGTCACTGTGTGGCCGTAGGGATTTTTAGAGTGAAAAACAGTCGATATTTTGATGGTTAAAAATACGCTGTGTGAGCATACGAAGTCGGAATTCCACGAAACCAGTTTCGTTGGGACCGTAATGTGGAACTCTAGGTGTATGTTAATTTTCATGGTTTTTAGGTATCGTGTGTGACCACACGAATTTTTAGTAGGCAAGGACGAGTAGAAAATAAAATAAAAACTAAAATAAGTGGACCTAAACAAGGCCACACCCCCATCTTTTTCAACCACAGAAAAATCCGCCCCCCCTTATATAACCAATTTCGTAGCCACCACCATTCTCTTCAGGAAATAAAAGTTCGGCAACTTTCAGAAATCAATACAAATCCTGATAAAATCAATAAATCTCGTAATATATATATATTTGGATTCAGCATCGAATAAGATTTGATTCCATATGAATTTGGGTGTGTTCGATGGTGTTTGTCGTCGGTGGAAATTGTGTACATCGCAGGGTGTTTGAGCTAGGGTTAGCAAAATCGAGAGTTTGAAGCCATATTGCTCAAATCCGATGTTGTTTTTGAATTTGTGGTTGAAAATGGTGTTTGCGTTCAAAGTAGAAAGGATTCCGGTGAAAAAAATGTCGATGATCTCAGTCCATAGTGTCGGATTTGCTGAGAACGGAACAGGGAAAAGGGCGTGCGAGTTGTTTGCTAGAGGGTGGAGATTATTGAGCGCAGGAAGGAGAGAACGATGGTATTTTTGGTTTGTGGTTTAGTTGAGAGTGGATGGAGTGACGAGGTGATTGAAAATGCGAAATGGCCATTTAGGTATGAAGAGGAGCACAGATGCTTTTGGGAAGAAAGCAATAGAAAAGGGTGCAGGCCTGTTCTTTTTAATGGGCTGAGTTTTGAAATGATAAGCCCGGTTAGGAATTAATATTTAATTAATTTAAAATAATTTGTAAGGAAACTTGTATAAACCATAACTGTTGCATACGATATCGAAATTCAGCGAAACAAGATCCGACAGGATCGTATGGACGGGAGCAACACAATGGTACCGACTGAGAGTGGATTGGAGCTAGTTTGAATTTATGTCAAAATAAATTGTTTAATTCAAATCAAACAAACATTTTATCATTCTTTAACGATGAACTGCCAAAGTGAGTAAAACTCACCAACTCTGAACAGTTCTATTTTTATAACGTATGTTTAGAACTGATAAATGATGACTGATTGCTGTGTGTTGACTATTTGGTTAAATTGTTTATGTATTGGTTGAAAATATAGATAACGATATATATATATATATATATATCGTTAATCAAATATTGATTCTGTTTAATAGAATATTTCATATTAAAATGAAATCGATGTTAATGATATTGTTTAACATCTGTGATGCAGGGAAACAGGTTTGAGGAATCCAACTAGATTACTCAACATTTATTTTACTGTTATTCATATATTGTGATATATAATGTGACATATAATCTGTTGTTGATTGTGTGTGTTTGAGTGATATCGATCATGGTGATATGGTATGTTAAGTACCATAAGAATACCAGAATGATAAATGGGAATTATCAAAGTATAATTTAAAAATAATTTATTTATATAAAATCAATGGATTTTATATATAAAAGGAAAAAGGATTTTATAAAAGGGAAATAAATTATAAAATCAAAAGAGTTAAAAAGAATATGTTTGTGAAACAAATATAAGGGAGAAAATATTTGTAAAACAAATATAAAGGAAAATATTTGTAAAAACAAATATGAAGGAAAATATTTGTCAACCAAACAGAATTTGAAAAGGAAATGTTTATAAACCATTTACAAATAGAACAGGGAAAGAAATATTTGTAAAACAATTACAAATAGAAATAAAAAGGAAAACATTTGTAAAAAAATTACAAATGGAATTGAAAAGAAAATATTTATAGAACATTTACAAATAGATTAAATGGGATCATTTATTAATAGAAAATAAATAAAAGAAAAGGGTTATTTATTTAGGAAATAAATAGAAGGATAAAATAAATATCTATTTGTTGAATAAATAGAAAAGATAAGAGAAATATTTATTTCTTAAATAAATAGAATTGAAAGGGAATAGTCATTTTTTAAGTAAATAAATAGAAAAGGAGTAAATCAAATAGAGTTAATTGAATTAGAATAAATCGATTAGAGTTAATTGAATAGAGTTAACCAGTTAGAGTTAACCAGTTAGAGTTAACCAGTTAGAGTTAATCAGTTAGAGTTAAACCAGTTAGAGTTAAACAGTTAGAGTTAATCGATTGAGTTAAATCAAACTAGAGATATTCGAAGTGAGATAATCGAATCAGAGATATTCGAAGTGAGATAATCGAGTCAGAAATATTCAAAGTGAGTTGATCAAATCTAGTTATTCGACAGGAGTTAAATCTAATAAGATTTATTCGAAGAAAGAGATTATCGAATATAAGTATTCGAAAGTAAGCAAATCGAATATAAGTTATTCGAATAAGTTATTCGAATAAGAGTTATTCAAATAAGAGTTATAGATTAGAGTTTACCAAATAAGAGTAAATTAATTAGTCGTCGTTATATTATTCAAGTTAGGAAATAAAAATAATCTTAAAGATAATATATTTCGGATGTAGGAGATTATAACACCATTGTTATAATCACATAAACTTGTAAAAGAAAGGGGGTTCGTAAATAGAATCCGAGGATTCGTAAGGAAGTGTTAAAGGGTTAAAAGATGAACTTACCCTATTTCGAGATGTGAAATGTTGTTCAGTTAAGTTTTGAGAGGTAGTTATACCCCAACTTGATTGACTTCGTTTTTAATATAGAAATGGTTAAGGTTCGAGAGTGAAAGTGGTTGAGTGATTTTAATAAATAAGTATAGTGGTTTAATTTGTCGTCGCGATGTTGATTTAAACATCTGTTTAAATCCAAGTAAAGAAGATTTGGAAATGTTTTCCAAATAAAATCAGAAACGTAATCAAATATTGAAATTGTAATTATGAATTAGAAAAGGAAGTGTCCATGTATAAGGAGTTAAGAGATGGAGTTAAGCTAAATCAGAATTTGACTGGAGACTTGTTAAGTTGAATGGTTTCCTAAGTGTCTATCTGATGTTGGTTTCGAACTTCGGGATTGGTACTTAGGGAATTGTTCTTATAATAGTTTACAATCAGAGACTGATAGTTGTAGAAGAATAGTGATACGTAAATAAGTTATGGAAATGTTTTCCAACGTTAACGTATATTTTCTAAACATAGAAAATAAGGAACATTTGAATATATATATATATATATATATATATATATATGATTGATGATTGATTAGATAGAATTTCCATTTGGAAATAATATCGTTGTTTGCACACGTATTTTTCTTTGATAGTTAACTCACCGACTATCGAAGTTTTTGATCATTTTAACGTTGTTAATATGGAGAGACCGGTTGGATTATTATCTAAAGAACCACTCTGTATTGGCATAAGCGTTGCGAATCATATATGCCAAAGATAATTGAAGATGGAGTAAAGTGCAAGGGCTATTGTATAAGTCTTAGATAATAGTGCCAAAGATGGATGTGTTGAATAGTGCCTTCGGCTCATCCTGTTCCTGGATGACTTGTATGGATGAATGTCTGACAGAGTATTTCCAGAAAGTTCACGTACATTGATTTCTTCAACCGTACCAAGAGTGGAAGCGGAGAAGGAAACATCTTTAGCGAACACGTAATGTACTGTTGTAGACGTCAATTAGTGATTTTCGACGGATCTGACAATGTGGCATTCGAAGTGAATCTGATGGATGATAAAGCGTAACCTCAAGCCTCATCAACCGGGAAATGAAAAAAATCGGGCAGGCAGCATGTTCATGTAGGTCGCACCTATTAGGGGGTATAATCACCTGATCTAGAGTTTTCATTTACTTCTAAAAATCTATTGTTGATGTTGTCCCATTCGGGAAACGGTTATTGATCCCAACCATTGGTGACATACATTCGATACACTCAAGCGAAATGAGTGGTCGGTCATGTGTGGCCGGCTTGCAAGATGTTCTTGTTGAACCTAGTGTATTCCTTTCTAGATATACACTAGCGAAAGGTGGCTCCATACCTTGTCATAGTTGGAAATCCATTACCCAATACGTGCTTGCGGTTTTGATTGTATACTATATATGTAGAACGTGAGATGGAAGCGTTTCTGCTAGATGATTATTATATTGTGGTTGATAGACATTATTATAATATCAAAAGGTTTTTGATATAAAGATATTTTGGATTCTCATAAGGGAAAAACCCGTTCCGTTATATGGCGTGGTCTTATGAGACATTGTTTACTTGTTCGAACTTTTCTAAACTGTTTTATTCATAACAGTCCCATGACTGACCCGGAGTTTATTTTGTTTTGTTTTCCCTAAACTCTTGGGTGCCCAATTTTGTACGGTCAGTCAAGTAGTCGGGATTTACAGATACTTGAAGAGATGGAGCAGGAGGCTTCAGGATCATATAGATATAGTTTATTTCCACTGTGTTGTAAGTGTTATACTTTGATAATGATGTATATTCAAGTACAGATTTATATTTCAAAGTTATGTTATAAATATTATATGTTATTTGTTCCACTGTGAGATTCTTGTTACTCTGATGTTGTGTTCTTCTTCTTCTTCTATTCTAAGTTTCTATCTTATCTATTCTGACCCTCTAATTTATTTCATTAACCATCTGGTATTTTTGACTCTTGATGTTCGATATGTATTGTATATCGGATAACCAAGGTCGCAAAATTTCGGGGTCATTACATTTGGTATTAGAGCTTAAATTAAGTTTTACCTTGGCTCTATGGCGTAACTCAGTAGAGATGGGGTTAGTAATACCCTAGATTGAGTTTGAGTGTATATATACGAGAGCGTATTTGTTATCCAATATAAAATGGTTTTATATTGTGGAGATTTATTGATTGGGTGGATTAAGGATTTCTGGTCGATCAGTTTGATCCGATAGGAGTTATTAAACGCTTGAATACGATGAACTGACATGGTATGTTTTGAAAAGAGGATAAATGAAATAATTTATCCAGATTATATTTTGATATAAACAAAGTATGGATATGTGATATATTATCATATATAGGATGCGTTGGTTGTGATTATGATCAGATTAGATTATAAAATGTGAAATGGTTATATATAACCAATCAGAATTTATATAAGTGAAATATATGGAATCGAAATGAATTAAATCTGAATTTAAATCAGAATTGGAATTAAAATCTCAGAAATTGGAAAAGTGTTTGTTAATGTATTTGGATTAAAAATAAGGAAAATTTAAAATCTTGGGAGGTTTTAAATTTGTTTTACAAGTAGTGTGAATGGTATTTTGAAATTGATTTCAAAATCGGAAGTGCTTAAATATGAGGTTTGAAAAGTGATATAGTATTGAACTCACTTCGATAGCTAGAAAATCGATTCCGATGATGATCTAGACATCATCGTGTTCATTTTCGAGTTCTAAGTGAGGGATTACTACCAAAGTTATTGTTTTGAATTGATTTGAGAAAAAGCAAGTTGTTTTGAATCTTGAAAAAGAAAGTTTTATTTTCGATATGGTAAACTATTTAAAATTCCCAAGGAAAGTTTGTTGGATTAAAACCAAATTTGAATTGAAATTTGTAAAAGCTAATTGGAATTAAAATAAAGTCAGTTAAGTGGTAATTGAAATTGAATTTGAATGATATCAAGACAAATTGTATTTGGGAGATTCGAATTTGAAGTGTAATGTGTTAACCAAGTTAAGAGGTGGGAATCTAGAATGAAAATCGAGTTGAAATAATATTTGTCTTGGATATAAGCGAATGGTTGTGTTGGAGATAAAAGCGATTAGAGTTTAATTGGGATGACATTGGTATATGCTGAATTAGCAGCAGATGTAAAGGACATAATGATATGCCCGACAAAAAGTACCTGTTTCTATTATATATGGGTTTGAGATTTTGATGAGAGCCGAATTGGCAAGCCGCTTGGTTGTTTAATTTTCTTTTAGGTTGGAGAAGGCCCAGAGAGGCGAGTTGTGGTTTGACGTATTGGCCAGTACAAAGGAGGTTATGGAAAAAAAATTCGAAAAGTTAAGGCGTTAGAAAATTTTTAGGATTTTTGAAATTTTTTGTTGGTAAGAATTAATTAATATTTTAATTGAAATTAAATTAGTCCAGTGGAAACTGAAGTTGAGAAGTGAACAAATAAGTCTGACCAGTCGATAGGGTTTGTTTCCTACCTTAGCAATTTCGAGGAAAAAATTATTTTAAATGGGGAAGAATGTAATGACCCGCATTTTCAGCGGTATAATAATTAATTTATTTAATTATTTAAAAGGTGATTAAAAGAATTTAATGGTCGTTGAATTAAATAACGATGAATATTTAATCAAAATAATAAATTAAATAATATATTCAATTCTGAAATAATCAGAATTGGCTGAAATGGCGATATGGTGTGAACTGGATCATCTGTGATATTTAATTCAGTTTATAATTGAATTAGAATAACGAATATATCATTTGAACGACAGTATGAACGTATAATTATATTATTATTAAAATAGAGCTCGAAATGGCGCTGTAGTTCGTAAATTGGCGATTCGAACTTCAAATGAATATACAGAACCCGTTTCAAATCGAATTTCTGTGAAACAAGAAACATTAGGAGCTAGTGAAGTATATCTTTCTAGTGGAAGAGATAAATCGGGATTTCATCATGTAAATTTTGATTTATTTCCAAATCAAATTTTAGAAAAGTCACTGTGGAATTCCTTTATAATTTATAAAAGAATTATTTATATTTTAAAAAGGAATTTCAATATAAATCGAATATCGGGTTGACCCAGAAGTGAATATCGAGTTAGAAATTCATATAGGAATATTCTATAGATGTATGGTATTCAACTGTGAATATATACGATAATATAAATTTATTTATATTTAATTTAATTATATTTAAATATATTTATATATCTAAATGGGTCATTCAGAGCCGTAAAAATAAGCCACTTTTACAAACAAAGTCGGAATTCGACGAAACTAATTTTGTTGGATCCGCAATATTAAATTATTGTTAGATACCAAGATTCGTTATTTTTAGAGTCACTATGTGGCCATACGGATTTTTGGAGTGAAAAATAGTCGATATTTTAACGGTTAAAAATACGCTATGTGAGCATATGAAGTCGAAATTCGACGAAACCAGTTTCTTGGGACCGTAATGTCGAACTATAGGTGCATGTAAATTTTCATGATTTTTAGGTATCGTGTGTGACCACACGAATTTTTAGAAGGCAAGGACGAGTAGAAAATAAAATAAAAATTAAAATATGTGGACCTAAACAAGGCCACACCCCCATCTTTTTCAACCATAGAAAAATCCCGTCCCCCCTTATATAACCAATTTCGTAGCCGCCACCATTCTCTTTAGGAAATAAAAGTTCGGCAACTTTCAGAAATCAATACAAATCCTGATAAAATCAATAAATCTCGTAATATATATACCTGGATTCAGCATCGAACAAGCTTTGGTTCCATATGCATTTGGGTGTGTTCAATGGTGTTTGTCGTCGGTGGAAATTGTTTACAGCGCAGGGTGTTTAAGCTAGGGTTAGCAAAATCGAGAGTTTGAAGCCATATCGCTCGAATCCAATGTTGTTTTTGAATTTGTGGTTGAAAATGGTGATTGCGTTCAAAGTAGAAAGGATTCCAGTGAAAAAAATTGTCGATGATCTCAGTCCATGGTGTCGGATTTGCTGAGAACGGAACAGGGAAAAGGGTGTGCGAGTTGTTTGCTAGGGGGTGGAGATTGTTGAGCGCAGGAAGGAGAGAACGATGGTATTTTTGGTCTGTGGTTTAGTTGAGAGTGGATGGAGCGACGAGGTGACTGAAAATGGGAAATGGCCATTTAGGTATGAAGAGGCGCACGGCTGCTTTCGGGAAGAAAGCAAACGAAAAGGGTGCGGGTCTATTCTTTTTAATGGGCCGAGTTTTGAAATGGTAAGCCCGGTTAGGAAATAATAATTAGTTAATTTAAAAATATTTGTATAAAAACTTGCATAAACCATAACTGTTGCATACGATATCGAAATTCAGCGAAACAAGATCCGATAGGATCGTATGTACGGGAGCAACATATTGGAACTGACTGAGAGTGGATTGGAGCTAGTTTGAATTTATGGTGAAATAAATTGTTTGATTCAAATCAAACAAATAGTTTATCGTTCTTTAACGATGAACTTCCAAAGTGAGTAAAACTCACCAACTCTGAACAATTCTATTTTTATAACGTATGTTTAGAACTGATAACAGATGACTCATTGCTGTGTGTTGACTGTTTGGTTGAATTGTTTATGTATTGGTTGAAAATATAGATAACGATATATATATATATATATAAATCTTTAATCAAATATTGATTCTGTTTAATGGAATATTTCATATTGAAATGAAATCGATGTTAATGATATTGTTTAACATCTGTGATGCAGGGAAACAGGTTGGAGGAATCCAACTGGATTCCTCAACATTTATTTTACTGTTATTCATATATTGTGATATATGATGTGACATATAATTTGTCGTTGATTGTGTGTGTTTGAGTGATATCGATCATGGTGATATGGTATGTTAAGTACCATAAGAATACCAGAATGATAAATGGGATTTTTCAAAGTATAATTTGAAAATAATTTATTTATATAAAATCAATGGATTTTATATATAAAAGGAAAAAGGATTTTATCAAAGGGAAATAAATTATAAAATCAAAAGAGTTAAAAAGAATATGTTTGTGAAACAAATATAAGGGATAAAATATTTGTAAAACAAATATAAAGGAAAATATTTGTAAAAACAAATATAAAGGAAAATATTTGTCAAACAAATAGAATTTGAAAAGGAAATATTTGTAAACCATTTACAAATAGAATAGGGAAAGAAACATTTGTAAAACAATTACAAATAGAAATAAAAAGGAAAACATTTGTAAAACATTTACAAATAGAATTTAAAAGAAAATATTTATAGAACATTTACAAATTGATTAAATGGGATCATTTATTTATAGAAAATAAATAAAAGAAAAGGGTTATTTATTTAGGAAATAAATAGAAGGATAAAAGTAATATCTATTTGTTGAATAAATAGAAAAGATAAGAGAAATATTTAATTCTTAAATAAATAGAATTGAAAGGGAATAGTCATTTGTTAAGTAAATAAATAGAAAAGGAATAAATCAAATAGAGTTAATCGAATTAGAATAAATCGATTAAAGTTAATCGAATAGAGTAAATGAGTTAGAGTTAACCAGTTAGAGTTAATCAGTTAGAGTTAATCAGTTAGAGTTAAACTAGTTAGAGTTAAACCAGTTAGAGTTAAACAATTAGAGTTAATCGATAGAGTTAAATCGAACTAGAGATATTCGAAGTGAGATAATCGAATCAAAGATATTCGAAGTGAGATAATCGAGACAGAAATATTCGAAATGAGTTGATCGAATCTAGTTATTCGACAGGAGTTAAATCGAATAAGATTTATTTGAAGAAAGAGAT
The DNA here is from genome assembly GCA_030737875.1 of Allium sativum. Classification (NCBI taxonomy): domain Eukaryota; kingdom Viridiplantae; phylum Streptophyta; class Magnoliopsida; order Asparagales; family Amaryllidaceae; genus Allium; species Allium sativum. Next base: position 185,597,085 of record CM060919.1, read on the forward strand.
TATCGAATATAATTATTCGAAAGTAAGCAAATCGAATATAAGTTATTTGAATAAGTTATTCGAATAAGAGTTATTCAAATAAGAGTTATAGATTAGAGTTAACCGAATAGGAGTAAATAAATTAGTCATCGTTATATTATTCGAGTTAGGAAATAACATTTATATTATAGATAATATATTTCAAATGCAGGAGATTATAACACCATTGTTATAATCACGTAAACTTGTAAAAGAAAGGGGGTTCGTAAATATAATCCGAGGGTTCGTAAGGAAGTGTTAAAGGGTTAAAAGATGAATTTACCTTATTTCGAGATGTGAAATGTTGTTCAGTTAAGGTCTGAGAGGTAGTTGTACCCCAACTTGATTGACTTCGTTTTAAATTTAGAAATGGTTAAGGTTCGAGAGCGAAAGTGGTTGAGTGATTTTAGTAAATAAGTATAGTGGTTTGAGTTGTCGTCGCAATGTTGATTTAAACATCTGTTTAAATCCAAGTAAAGAAGATTTGGAAATGTTTTCCAAATAAAATCAGAAACATAATCAAATATTGAAATTAGAAATATGAATTCGAAAAGGAAGCGTTCATGTATAAGGAGTTAAGAGATGGAGTTAAGCTAAATAAGAATTTGACTGCAGACTTGTTAAGTTGAATGGTTTCCTAAGTGTCTATCTAATGCTGGTTTCGACCTTCGGGATTGGTACTTAGGGAATTGTTCTTATACTAGTTTACAATCAGAGACTGATAGTTGTAGAAGAATATTGATACGTAAATAAGTTATGGAAATGTTTTCCAACGTTAACGTATATTTTCTAAGCATAGAAAATAAGGAACATATGAATATATATATATATATATATATGATTGATGATTGATTTGATAGAATTTTCATCTGGAAATAATATCGTAGTTTGCACAGGTATTTTTCTTTGATAGTTAACTCACCGACTATCGAAGTTTTTGTCCATTTTAACGTTGATAGTTTTTGTCCATTTTAACGTTGATAATATGGAGAGACCGGTTGGATTATTATCCAAAGAACCACTCTGTAATGTCATAAGCGTTGCGAATCATAAATGCCAAAGATAATTGAAGACGGAATAAAGTGCAAGGGCTATTGTATAAGTCTTAGATAACAGTGCCTAAGATGGATGTACTGAATAGTGCCTTCGGTTCATCCTGTTCCTGGATGACTTGTATGGATGAATGTCTGACAAAGTATTTCCAGAAAGGTAGCGTACGTTGATTTTTTTCAACCGTACCTGGAGTGGAAGTGGAGGAGGAAACTTCTTTAGCTAACACATAATGTACTGTTGTAGACGTCAATTAGTGATTTTCGATGGATCTGACAATGTGGCATTCGAAGTGAATCTGATGGGATGATAAAGCGTAACCTCAAGCCTCATCAACCGGGAAATGACAAAAATCGGGCAGGCAGCATGGCCATGTAAATTGCACCTATTAGGGTGTATAATCACCTGATCTAGAGTTTTCATTTACTTCTAAAAATCTATTGTTGATGCTGTCCCATTTAGGAAATGGTTGCAGATCCCAACCGTTGGTGATATACATTCGATACACTCAAGCGAAATTAGTGGTCGGTCATGTGTGGCCGAATTGCAAGATGTTCTTGTTGAACCCAGTGTATTCGTTTCTAGAGGTACACTAGCGAAAGGTGGTTCCATACCTTGTCATAGTTGGAAATCCATTGCCCAATACGTGCTTGCGGTTTTGATTGTATACTATATATGATAAACGTGAGATGAAAGTGTTTCTGCTAGATGATTATTATATTGTGGTGGATAGACATTATTATAATATCAAAAGGTTTTTGATATAAAGATATTTTGGATTCTCATAAGGGAAAAACCCATTCGTTATACGGTGTGGTCTTATGAGAAATCGTTTACTTTTTCGAACTATTTTAAACTGTTTTACTCATACCAGTCGCATGACTGACCCGGAGTTTATTTTGTTTTGTTTTCCCTAAACTCTTGGGTGCCCAATTTTGTATGGGCAGTCAAGTAGTCGGGAATTACAGATACTTGAAGAGCTGGAGCAGGAGGCTTCAGGATCCTATAGCTATAGTTTATTTCCGCTGTGTTGTAAGTGTTGTACTTTGATAATGATGTATATTCAAGTATAGATTTATATTTCAAAGTTATGTTATATATATTATATGTTATTCGTTCCGCTGTGCGGTTCGTGTTACTCTGATGTTGTCTTCTTCTTCTTCTTCTTCTTCTTCTTCTATTCTAAGTTTCTATCTTATTTATTCTCACCCTCTAATTTCTTTCATTAACCATCTAGTATTTTCGACTCTTGATGTTCGATATGTTTTGTATATCGGATAACCAAGGTCGCAAAATTTCCGGGTCGTTACAATTTTGATATTTATAATATAAGTTTAATATATTAATTATAAGACCGAATCAAGAGCATCCCAAATAGTGCAACACCGTTTTAGCCCTCTAATTTCCACTACATAATCCCTTTCTTTCTCCTTCCACTAACTCTCTCACTGACACATTATTTAAAATAATTGTGTGGCTATTATTGAGATACAAAAGGAGTGTCACGAAAAAGGGGTGCCATATAATCCCCCTTATTAATTATATATTATTTTAATATATACATATATATATATATATATAATATTTTAGTATAAATTTCATTGCCAAATATTTTTGTTTAAATTCATTCAAATTATTTTGAAAGTTTTTTTAAAATTTACGGTGTCTACAATATACATTTACTATATCTAAATAGTTTTCACCCATTTAGTGAAAGCAATAGAAGTGTTAATGAACAAAGCTTTGAAGCTCGAAAAGAAGTGTAAATGTCGACAGGACACCACAAAACTCTCTTCTCGCCCTCCTCAAGATCCATCTTTCCCTCACTAATGTCTTCTGTCTCTTCCATGCCTTAACTGGTCCTGCTTTCGCCATGCGTGGTTCTTCTCCATCTTTCTACTTCGTCAATTCTAGACCTTAGCTTCGCCCATGAAATTAGATCTGCAATCTGTTTTACCCCCAATCTTCGTCGCCTCATTGCTTCACCGCTCATCTCCTCAAACCCGATTCTATTAACACTCGCCTCCTCTTTGCCTTGGCTATTCAGGTAACTACTCGCAAGAATTATTCAACTATTAGTTAGGAACCTAGAGGGGAGATAGTCACTAGCGTGGAGTTAACATGGTATGCAGAAACTCCCTCCTTGTTGTTATGATGTCGTGTCTCGGCCGTGTGTCTGTGATGGTTCATTTCACACTTTGGGGATTTAATGTTTATTATGATATCGTCTAGTTGGTAGTTATTTTATTTTCAATCTCGAGTTTTTGATGTTCTTTCGTTTTGAAGTGCTGTTTGGTTTGTATTATAATGGTATATGGGGCTCAGATCTGTAATACGTTATTATGTTGGCCCTTGATTTGATTTCGGTTCTGCTTGTTTGGATTATCAGTGTCGACCACCGGCTATACACAAGATGTCGAAGGCATGACCTTAGCTGTTTGGCTAACGCTGGTATTTGCCTGAACGAGTCGTCTTCGTTCAGTGTCAAGTGGCTTCTCTGCTGTTTTGGAAATTGGTGGTCTAAGCTGGTTTGTATGCTCTGATCTTTGTTGCTGGGTGATCCGAACATGTAATTATATTTTCAACGCAAGTTTCTGCATACTATTGTGTATGGCACACGAGATAGTGCAAGCATCAATTTGCTATGCTGATGTATTGCCTAGTCATGTCTGATGATGGAGTGGTACGCCGGCTTACCCCAAAACATGGTTTTACGGCTACTATTCTTCAAGCAACTAGGTCCTTACGTACTTGGTTATTTATACTAGTCTATAAACATATATGTAATTGCTACTTTTGTAGTATGTAACATTCTGATATGTGACTCCCGTGTAGAATAATGGTGGACGAACCACCTTTAAAATCGTACATTTTAGTCTAGTAAATTAGCTAGCTCCTAGGTTCTAAGCCTTGTCTGCAATTTTTCTAAAATATATATGTATGATAAATAATGTTTCATTTTAGAGACCCATCCTTAATACTCACTTTTACATATATTTTTAATCATACTTACATTATGATTTTCTATTACTTAGATTTTAAATTAAACTTTAGATTTCGATTTTAACCTTAATAACTATGATTTGATATTAAATTTTAAATTTTAATATTTATATTTTATGTTTAAAATATTAATTCTATATTGCTTCTCAAAATATATTATACTTTCGTTTAAATTCTTCCAAATTATTTTATAAATTTTATTAAGGTTTACTTTATGTAAAATACACATTTACTAAGTTTAAAAAGTTTCACAAAATTTTAAATTATCATATACAATTTTATAATTTTAAAACAATTTCCAAACAAACTAGTTTTCAAAATACACTAGTATGTCGACATGCCCTTATCATGCATGTCGACATGCTGAGTAATCTTTTCAAAATTCAAATTGGAATGGAAGTGTATATTCATCATCTATCATTTCTCTTCATCCTGATATATATTCTTCTTCAAGACACGAATTTATAACTTTCTCTTACTTTTTTTTACTCCTTTCCCTCTTCTCTAATTTTCTAACAAATCTATACTCATACTCAGCTGATTTGCAAGCTGAATCAAGTCAATTCTTCTCTGATTTGATTCTACATCAAACTATCTCCATTCTATCAAGATCAAAGTGAAAATTTGAGCTATATAAGAAATTGTAATCAAGATTGAAAGATTCAAGTCTGCATTCTTCATCAAAAAAAAATAAAATCAAACAACTTCATGGACGTTTTACAGCCCGCATCTCACCTATCGGAGGATCATAAAATATTTTTATTTTATTCCCTGAGGGTTGGATCATTCTCATATTTTTTATATGTTGTTTAAGTGGATGTGAGATATGTCCATAATGTTTACTAATTTATTTGTGACCATTTTGCACCTATCAGTCTTGAACATGACATAACTTTTGACTTAGGCCAAATCAAGTGGTGAGACCTATGCTGAGACCTATGCCATTGGAAAGGAAATGATGATTGTCTTTCCGTAGAGTGGTTACATTAAAGATTTGGCTTAGCGGTCTGGGAAGAATCGTTGTTTTAAGGTTTAACAGTTGGTTGTTTAGGTTTTTAAGCCATAATGGGCTGATTGGGAGAGACCCATTAATGGGTTGGTGGAAGGGTATAAATAAGGGGAGAGAGGTATGAGAAATGGTTTGGTTTCTCTATTCTCTCATTTGGTCGCTTATGTTCCTTCTTCCTCTAACCACTTTCCACCATTAAAATCGAGATCTACGGGAAGGAAATCAAAGATCTACACTATTTTAGGCTAGATCTACACCATTGCAAGGGAGAACTCATCAAATCAAAGAGTTAAATCAAATTCCTTGCTGTCTGGATTCTTAACTCTTTGTTTTTTGCTTTGATTTGGAGAATTGGTGAGTGATATGCATCTATCAAATGCACTCAATCAAGTACATGAATGTTTTGTCATGTTTTTCACCAAATTCTAGTGTTTTCTCATAGATCTACACCATGGTAAGTCCATTTTCATATGAATCACCCTAGGGTCTAATTTAGCAAGTTATACCGGTAATTCCTATGCCATTTCATATGATAATGCATGTTAGATCCGTAATTTAGTTCATATGTTCATTTATCATGATTTAGGTGAATTTGTATATTTCTAGTGAAACTCGTCATATTCATGTTATTAGTGAATTCATATCATGCTTATGATTGTGTTGAATGAATTAGATGAGTATTTTTCATCGATTGTGACGGTTGGAGAAGTTTCGTTCCAAATTGGGCTTGCATTGGGGTTGCGCAAGTTTTGGGTCGTTCCTGATCCGGTCGTCCATGAAGTACGGTGTAGTACGAGGGTAGTACAGGTGGAAGTACACAAGGACATTCACAATATTTGAGTTTGGGTCGAGTTGGTCATGATTGAAATGGGTCGATCGACTTATAGGTGATGGTCAGGCTAAGTTCAAAGCAAAGGAATTAGGTCGGGTTGGTCGTGGTATGGCCATGTAGGAAGGAAGTCTGCTTGGTCGGCTAGAGTTGTAGGGGATGATTTGATCTGAGACGAGTCGGTCGAGCAGAGGGTGGTCGGTTCTGTTCCAGGAGAAGATGGTCGGGTTGTTCGGGGATGAAGACTTATGGGTTGGTCAAGTGGAAGGGAATTGGGTCAGTCATACCATTGGGTCGGCCTGTTTGCTGTGGTATTCCATAGTAAATTGTTGAATGTTATGGGTTGTTCTAAGCCTTATATTGATCTTGTTTGGTTTAGTAATATTATGACTTCGAGATACGCATTCGAAGTGATGTGATGGGTTCGTTGATCGGTGTAAAGCAATGAGTGAGAAGATGACTCAAGGGTGTTTTGAGCTCGTGGATAATGGATACTCAATGAGGAGTTGAGTAAGTGAATGGTCGGAGTTGCTGGCTAGGAGTGTGAAGGCCGAGAGATTATCGTTATGGTATGTTCTAGCAGACTCAAAGCAGGGGTACATTCGACAACCATGAAGGGCCTCGTACCTTGGGAAGTCGTGAAGGGCCTAGTTGTTAAGATTTGAGAAGAAAACATATGAGTCATGAAGGCATATGGAGTTTTTTCTAGAAATGGGGTTACCATTTGCCCTTGACATATGGCAGTCATGATTGGTTGTCATATGATTAACAATGGTTTCAAAGCAGGATTGGCGGTGATAGCTAGAGTCAGTCATGGATGATTGGTTTCTCTGTTTATACCATCTCACGTAGATTTTCCAACATCGAATAAGATATTTCTTGGGTGCTTGTTTGATATTGGTTTAGGCTTCTGAGGCTTGCTCTTGAGGGATACTGAATTTGATAAGGATGGTTTACATGAGATGTATAATTTGGATGTCATGAGTGCTTTACCATGATTGAATGGGCATTCTAGTTTCCATGGATGAATGGTTGAATTATTTGATGCAAAGGCTATCAATGCCCAATGTGGAGAAGACGGGAGTTGAGTTCTTCTCTGGTGTTTGGTAGATCGGTTTGTTAATCTACCTATTCTCATATACTTTATTGATGATGTTTGTTAGCTGTTATATCTCTCACTAAGACTGTTGTCTGACTCAAGGTTTTATGTTTCCCTCTTATTACCTTGGATTGTTCATCCGGTTGTGGATGGGCAGACGAGGTGGCAGGTGACAGGTGATTTCTTAGTGAGGACGATGTAGCTATTCGGAGGCGAGTAGGAGGCTGGCGTACTATCTTTTTACTATGTAGTATTTGGATTCCGCTGTTGGTTATACTCTGAGTGCTATAGTGAGGCAACTTGTACAGACACTATTGTTGTAATTCAAGTCTATGGGTATCACCTTCTAGTCGTTATGAAAGTATAGTGTTTTTATCTTCACAATTAATACCTGTTGTATATATTATATTTTATCCTTGCGCTATGAGATTTACAATAGTTTCCTATTTTGTTATCATACCATGATGCTCGTCCATAGCTGCCTAGCATGTCTTTCAGTGCATTATTCCTCTTGCCTAGTGCAGGGTTATGAGGCTCGTCACATTTTGTATTAGAGCTCTGGTTAACGATTTTAGCCAAAGTTTGAGGATGTAATTACGTATGAGAGACATACTTGTAGATTTCAGTTGGATGCTTACTTTATATATTAGCATATACAGTAGTAGCATATATAGTAGTAGCGGTTGTATTCCTTTAGTAGTTTTCTTGAAAGTGGCTAATTATTCTAAATTGCAGATTTAGAATGAGTAGACGAGCGTCAAGACACGCTGCTAGGGAAGCAAATACTGGAGAGGGAAATGGCGGTGAACTAGACTACCCTACCATGTTTGATACCATGATGGAGGCATTCATGCGAAGGGTGCCCGCTTCAAGTGGAAGCTATGGTAGACGTAGGAATTCAGTTGCCTAGGGTTATGGATTTTGCAATGCTATGCAAAGATTACACATGTCTTGGAGGATAGCCATTCAAAGGAACGAAACTGTCTGAAGAGGTCCAAAGGTGGATGGATTGGTGTGTTCGTATCTTTGGAGACTTAGGGTTGGATTAAGCAACCAAATGGAAGCTCGCATCTAGGCAGTTGCAAGGCAAGGCCACGGAGTAGTGGAATCCAGTTACGCTTGAGACTCCAGAGGAAGAGATTTCATAGAGGAAATTTCAGGCTAAGTTTGAAGCAAATTTTATCTCCACAGCTCAGAAATCTTCTCTATTCAAGAAATTTGTGGAATTGAAGTAGAATGGTCCCCATATGCTTGATTATATTTCTAATTTTGAAGCCTTGTCCATATATGCTCGTTCATACATGGATACACCCTATCAGAAGATCGAGAAGTTTGTCATGGGTCTGGATGCCTACATGGGAAGACCATTTGTGGATCACCTTGATGATTCATTTGAGAAGCTTATGGAGAAATCTATTCTCCATAAGAGCTTGTTTCTGAAGGAAGCAAATGTTGTCACTACAGGTAAGGTAGCTCTGAAACCACAACAGGGTGGTAATAATAAGAAGAGGAAGCAACAATAGCAGAAAGGACAGGATGATCAGAAGAAGACTAAGACTGAGGTAGTTTGCTTTAACTACCAACATAAAGGCCATTTTGCTAACGAGTGCAAAAATCCAAAGGTTGAGAGGAAGTGTCACAATTGTGGAAAGACTAGTCATCTCTAGAAGGGCTATTCGGAACTGGCTAAAAGGAAGCAAGTTGTGAAGGCTTATGCTGTAGAAGCCATACCAACTTCTTCGAGGGCTCCTACTGCAGAGGAGAATGGAAATGGTGTCATCGTACAAGGTACTCTTTCTATCCAAGGTGTTTTAGTTGGTGTTTTGTTTGAAGCTGGGGCATCTCATTCATTCATTTGTGATGAGCTTATGTGTTGCTTGGGTTTGGAACCCGAGGTTTGTGATAGACCATTGATCCTGACTAATCCAGTTGGGGGTTCGTCCAGTTTGTGCATGTTGTGTCATGGTCTAGTGTTGTCAAGTCATGGTTGCTCTTTTGTATGTGGTTGTTTTGTGTTGAACTTCGCTGGGTTTGGGATCATCTTGGGCATGGATTGGCTCAAGAGGTATGCAGCAAGAGTGAATTGTGAGAAGCTAGAGGTAAGGGTCAGGGATGTGGAAGGGAAAAAGGTGTTGATTAAATGTGAGCACAAAGATGGGGTCTTCGTAAGCTATCTATATTCGCTTGGGATTCCAAAGGAAGACTTTTCATCTCTGTTAATCACTAATTATATGAAGATGTCTTTGATGAGGTCAAAGGGTTGTCGCCACATCGTGAGATCGAGTTTATGATCGATTTGGTTGAAGGTGCAAGACCAATCGTTATGCCTCTTAGGCAGATGGCGCCTAAGAAACAACGAGAGTTAGAGGTGCATGTTAATGACCTTTTGGGAAAAGGATTCACTCGGAGAAGTGTTTCCGAATGGGGTGCACCAGTCGTGTTTGCAACCAAGGTAGATGGCTCTATAAGATTGTGCGTGGACTATCGTGAGATGAAAAAGGTGACTAAGAAGAACCAGTATCTATTGCCAAGGATTGATGATGTGACGACCACCCACAGCCCCCACACTAAACAAGAAGAATAATGTGCTGAAAGACGTGCTGGGCAACTATGGACGATCATCATGGTATGGTAACACAATCGGGACCTGTCATAGAACTCACAGTGAAAGGATAAAATATAGTAGAAAATATACAACAGGTAGTAATAGTGAAGCATCATATAACAAACTTTTGAAATTTTTACAACATCCTGAAAGATTATCCAAACATCATAAGAAATATCAAAGTGTGTACAAAAATCCTCACTCCAACACTCATAGAGAAACTCAAACAACAGAAATAGAAATACTAGATAGTTAGTAAGATAGTATGCCAGCCTCCTGCTCACCTCCAAACAGAAACATCAATCCTCACTAAGAAATCAGCTGTCACCTGCCTCCTAGTCTTCCCATCCACAACCGGATGAACAACCTAATGTAAAAAGAGGAAACATAAAACCTTGAGTCAGACAACAGTCTTAGTGAGCAATACAACAGCTAACAAACATCATCAATAAAGTTTATGAGAATAGGTAGATTAACAAACCAATCTAACAAACACTAGAGAAGAACTCAACCCCCATCTTCTCTACATCGGACAGAGATAGCCTTTACATTAAACAATTCAACCATCCATCCATGGAAATCAGAGCACCCATTCAATCATGGTAAAGCAGTCATGACATCCAAATCATATATCTCATGTAAACCATCCTAATCGAATTCAATATCCCTCAAGCACAAGTCCCAAAGGCCTAAACCAATACCAGACAAGCACCCGAGTAACATCTCCTTCGACGTTGGACAATCAACATGAGACGGTAAAAACAGAGCATCCAATCATCCTTGACTGAATCTGGCTATCACTGCCAATTCTGCTTTGAAACCAACGTTAATCGTATGACAACTCATTATGACTTCCATATGTCAAGGGCTAATGGTAACCCCAGTTCTAGCAAAAACTCCATATGCCATCTGACTCGTATGTTTGTCTTCTCAAATCTCGGCAACTAGGCCCTTTACGACTGCCCAAGATACAAGGCCCTTCACAATTGCCTAAAGTACCCCTGCTTTGAGTCTGCTAGAACATACGACAATTATAATCTCTCGGCCTTCGCCTCTCTAGCCATCTACTCCGATGACCATTTATTAAATCAAGTCCCCCTTGAGTATCCATTATCCAAGGTCTTAAAACACCCTTGAGTCGTCTTCTCATTCGTTACTTTACACTGATCAACAAACACCTCACATCACTTCGAACATTCCCGTCTGAATATATGTATTGAAGTCAGAGTATTGCTAAACCAACTGACAATCAATAGATGGTCCGTTGCAACATCACTAAACCAAACAACGATCAATATGAAACTTAGTACTGCCAACCAACCACCTTTCTCTCGGACATGACCGATCTCTCCTCGATTGACCTCCCCATGGTATGACCAATCTCTCCTCAACTAACTTCCCCACGGTATCACCGACCCTAGCCCTCGACCGAATCCACTAGTGACCGACCCCCCTGACCGACAACACTGGTGACTGATACCTCCTGGTGACTAGTCCTTCACCAGGATCGACCAGAGACTCAACCTTCCTCCGCTCGACCCCTCGTTGCACGACCGACCCTTATGCATGGCCTCGTGCATTTCTGGTCGACCGACCTCCAGCTCAAGTCCATGTTCGCCCGACCCAGCCACGTGTGTACCCGACCCCTACCACGTGTGACCGGCCCTTTATTGTACTGCACTTGTACTTCGCTTGTACTACCCGCTCGACCCCTGGCCTGTATAGCCCCAAATAAAGCCCAATTTTGACCAAAACTTTGCTAATCAATACAATCGACGAAATATATTCGTCTAATTCATTCAACACAATGTTATGAAATCATTAACAACATGAATATGACGATTATCACCAAAATTATACCAATTTCACCAAAACTTATGATAAATGAATATATGATCTAAACTGCGGATCTAACTTGCATAAGCATATGAAATAGCATAGAAATAACTGGTTTAAACTTGTTAAATCAGATCCTATAGTGATTCACATGAAAATGGACTTACCAAGATATAGATCTATGAGAAAATGCTTGAATTTGATGAAAAACATAACCAAACATTCATATACTTGATTGAATCCATGTGAGAGATGCATATCAATCACCAATTCTCCAAAATATGCTAAAAGCAATGAATTAAGATTCCGAATAGCAAGGAATTCGACCCAAACTCCTTGATTTGATGAACTCCTCTTTGGAATAGTGTAGATCTAGCCTCAAATGGTGTAGATCTTCAATTTCCTTGCCTTAGATCTCGATTTTATTGGTGGAGAGGTGTTAGAGGAAGGAGGAACACCAAGCTATTAAATGAAAGAGTGGAGAAAGTAAACTCTTCTCCATACCTCTCACCCTATATTTATAGAGCCCACTAATGGGCCTTCCCAAATCAGTCCAGTATGGCTTAAAAACCTGAACAACCAACTGTTAAATCTTAAAACAACGATTTCTCTCAAACCCCTGAGCCAAATTATTAATGTACCCACTCTACAAAAAGGCAATCATCATTTCCTTTCCGATGGCATAGGCCTCACCACTTTATTCGACCTGAGTGAAAAGATGCCCTATACAAGACTTATAGGGGCAAAATGGTCATATACAAAATTGGTAAAAATTATGGACATGTCTCACATACCCAAAGTAACATATTAATATATGAGGTTGATCCAACCCTCAGGGAATAAAATAAAAATATTTTACGATCCTTTGATACGTAAAATGTGAGCTATTACAGATGACATGTTCGATCAGCTTCATGAAGCTAAAGTGTTTTCTCAAATGGATTTGGCAATGAGATTTCACCAGTTGGGGGTAGCAAAGGATAGTGTGCCAAAGACTACTTTTAGGACACCATCCGGGTTCTTCGAATGGTTGTTGATACCATTTGGGTTAACTAATGCGCCTATATATTTCGTGGATCTTATGAATAGGGTATTCAGAAATCAGTTGAATAAGTTCATGCTTGTGTTCGTGGATGATATTCTAGTTTATTCCCGGAATGAGGGAGAACATAAGACGCACTTGAGAGTTGCATTGGAAATCTTGCGAAATCATCAGCTGAGAGCTAAGTTTTTGAAGTGTCACTTTTGGAAGAAGGAAGTGAGGTTCTTTGGTCATGTTGTTTCTAGTAACGGGATAGCGGTTGACCCCGCTAAAATAACAACAATCCAGGACTGGATAGACCTAAGAATGCGATGGGTGTGAGAAGTTTCCTTTGGCTAGCAGGTTATTACCAGCGATTTATCAAGGATTTTTCCAATATTGCTGCACTGTTGACAGGATTAACGAAGAAGAACCAAGTGTTCGCATGGGATGCAAAGTGTGAACAAGCATTAGGAATCCTGAAGGAGAGACTGTAACACCCCACCTCCGTTAAGGTCACTCACAAGAGAATGCCTTAACTTCGGTGGAGCATTATAGGTAAAAGATGTAGATAAATTACAAGACAGACAAATAAAGCAGCGGAAAATAAAGTCATTTTATAGACAAATTAATTCACTCAAGCTTTTACAATAATTGGCTCAATCATACTTAAAAGTAATACATAGAAATCCTGTCTTGATTCAAAAACTTCCAAGTATAAAAGAAGCAAAAAAATAACAATGATATTCCCCAATGAAGCATGAACCAGCCGTAGTAGTAGAAGAGAGAGTCCAAAACAATACATCGACTATCTTTCGAGCTTGGAAGGAAAACTGAGCTAAGTGATAACATTTCCTCCATGTGAACCTGGAGGGGGGATGGAAGAAAAGAGGCGAAATAAAACTAGGTTAGACACGAGTCTGGTAAGTCTAGTGATTTTCAGCATATAAACAGGAAAAAGCACCATGACATGAATAAACTGAATAAAAGACAATCCCGTGATAGCAGGGATAACGAGATAACATAGGATAAGCATAAGGTATGATAAGGCAAGATAAACTGAATACGCTTCTACTCTTTCTCTGCTTCACTACTACTTTGTTATTCTGATATATATATATATATATATCTGCACCACCTAACTAGTGTCCCTAGTAGTAATCTGTAAAAAATGATTATATTACAACGTGATCCCAATCCTCGCAAGTGGTGGTATCCTTCAGGTGTACATCTATCGTGAGGATTCCACCTCAATCAGTCTTATTGCCATGAACATGTTAGATGTACCCTTACTACCCTATCGATCGGCTCCCTTACTTGTATTCATGTGTTTGTATAAATCGGCCCTCTCTTGCGTGTAGATACGCTGTGCTTGTCCCACCATAAGGTGTATCAATCCTTATGATAGTGACCCAACACGATTCAAGATGCATAGTGTATAACTATTGGTACCCAGTGCCTGATTTTTCACACTCCGGAGTACGTGCACGCTTATAAACCGTTGGAACATACACTGACGTACCACCTGCCGCTGCTTTTGACCGCTTATAATTAGCCCAGTAATCGTGCCCCACCCTGCCTAGTTTCAGGGTACCATGATACATCTATGTGGGTTACTGCTGAAATGGGTCCACGTTACTAGGGTTTCCTACTGGTTAAGTTTGTGGGCTTATATATACAAACATTACCCACGTACACAAGATGTACTTAACCCTCCCACCGATTCTACCATGTTTACTTAACGGTTAAGTTTGTGGGCCTATATGTACTAATATTACCCACCTACATGAGAGTACTTAACCCTCCCATCGATTCAAGCATTTTTATTTAAAGGTTAAGTTTTATAGGCCTATATGTACTAATATTACTCACCTATATAAGATGTAGTTAACCCTCCCATCGATTCAAGCATGTTTATTTAATGGTTAAGTTTGTGGGCCTATATATTCTAATATTACCCACCTACACGAGATGTACTTAACCCTCCCGCACATTATGTCATATTGGTTAAATGTCGCCCATTCATGTTAACTTAACCCACCCATTTATCGTGTCATGTTGGTTAAGTGTTTCTTATTAACTTAACCCCGCTCGTTCATCAAGTTATATTGGTTAAGTGTTTTCTTGTTTACTTAACCCCACATGTTCATTATGTTGTATTGGTTAAGTGTCTTCAATCAATTCAAGTTAACTTTACCCACCTACTTTTCATATTACTTTGGTTAAGTGTTGCCATCTTGTGTCAACTTAACCCTGCCACAAATCAAGTTATATTGGTTTAGTGTTTCCTTCTTGTTTTAACTTAACCTTACTACAAATCAAGTTATGTTGGTTAAGTGTTTCTTATTACTTAACCCTACCATTCGTCATGCTATACTGTTTAAGTGTTTCCTATTAACTTAACCCTAGTCACCCATCTTGTCATATTGGTTAAGTGTTTCTCATTACTTAACCCTAATCATCCATGTTATATTGGTTAAGTGTTCCTATGAACTTCACCCTACTCATTCATCTTGTTCATTAGTATTAATTGATTTATTAATGCACCAACCTCTCACATTAGAAATGTGTTGTTGTGGTTACTAGATGTGCCAGGCAGTTCTGGGCAGTTTTACACCACAACTCAATCTATCCTAGGGTTTTTTTTGGGCATAATGCACTAACCTCTCACATTAAATAGGTGTTGTTGTGATTACTGGATGTGCCGGGCGGTTCCGGGCAGTTTTACACCACAACTCAATCTAACCTCAGGTTAGGCATGTTCATCTTTAATCTACACATTTACCCTACATACCCAAATCTAGATTTTACATGCTAATTACCAAATTCAGCAAAACTAGTCATGTTACATTTTATGCCCAATCTAGATTTAATGCTCTAGTTACCCCAAATTCGCAATAATAACAATTTTGCCCAAAACATGATTTATATGACAATTTCATACTTTGTCGTTCATGCCAATTCTAGGTTAAATATGTCAAATTACATATTCCATAATTCATGTCAAATTGCATCTTAAAAGTTATGCCATGTTACATGTTCCAAATTATGCCAAATAATGTCAATTTCATGTTATACCCACTTTCCCCAGCATTCATAACGTACGTATTTTGAGATTCAACTCAAGATTCATAATATAAGGGGAGAAGCAAGATGGCACATCGTAAGGATAGGCATAGTCATATGATGATAAGAACTATTGGTCCAATAAACTTGGTGTGCTAAAAAGACAAGTTTTGCATGGAATCCATCACAGGCATATAGATATGATTATATCATGAGCTTAAAAAGGGTTACAATTCCGATATACAACAAGGATAAATATGATTGGACCAGTTTCATAGTCAAAAATGATTCCCAAAGATATACATACTCAAGCACAAATTTCAATGAAAGGATAGCTTACATTAGGCATATTCTCATATCCATTTTATTACATGTCACAATTAGATTTAGGTATTCAAATCTAAAAAGTAACAGACTTACAAAACAAAGGCAAGTCTTGTTTTCATGTCTAAGCCATACATCACTATACACACTAAGACTGTTGTCTGACTCAAGGTTTTATGTTTCCCTCTTATTACCTTGGGCTATTCATCTGTTTGTGGATGGGCAGACTAGTTGATAGGTGATTGCTTAGTGAGTATGATGTAGTTGTTCGGAGGCGAGCAGTAGGCTGTTGTACTATCTTTTTACTATGTAGTATTTGGATTTACGCTGTTGGTTATTCTCTAAGTGTTGTAGTGAGGCAACTTGTACAAACACTATTGTTGTAATTTAAGGCTATGGATATTACTTTCTACTAATTATGAAAGTATAGTGTTTTCTACTTCACTATCAATACCTGTTGCATAAATTCTATTATATTTCGTCCTTGCTCTATGAGATTTACGATAGGTTTCGACTTGTGTAATCATATCATGATGATCGTCCATATATAGCTGCCTGGCACGTCTTTCAGCGCATTATTCCTCTTGTATAGTGCAAGGGTTATGGGCGGTCGTCACACGATATGACTAGGTAGCCCTGAATCTAGTTGGGTTTGATTGTTCCTAGTGAAAAGCAATTGAGGGTGACTTATTTGTCCGATAATCAAGTTGGGTTTACCTTCCTAGAGGTATTAGATTTTGGAAGGTGACTTCTTGTAGCATTAAATTAGGAAGTGTAATTGATTGATAGAAATTAAAGGCGATACGAAGTACTAGACTAAATACAGGGTAATTTGAACACATATAAAACTTGATTTATTCTTTTCTTTTTACTTTACTTGTTTTTTTATTTCTTTGATTGATTTTATGATCATTATACACATGCTCGTTAGGATAATACAAAAAGATTGGGTAATTTAAGAAAACTCTATTCAACTCCCCTCTAGTGTTTGTATAGCCTAAAGAACTTTAATCTGCATCAATTTCAAAGTATATGAATTTTTTTAAGTATTAAAGAATATAAATGAATATTGAAATAAAAGAAAACAAGTATATAGTCTTTATAAAGAGAAATTGGACATATATACAAGTATGCATAGAAAGTTAATCAATTAAAAGTTTTAATAAATGAATGAAGTTTTATTATATAAAATAAGTTTTTGTAGTAAATGAGGTTAAATTAATAAAAGCTTAATTAAAATAGAAAAATAATTTAAAATTATTTATGTGACTTAGTCGTGTTTTGTATGACATGATCATGCTTTGTCTTTTTACTCGTCTATGGAAATCATTTAGTCATATACCTAGCAAAAAAAGCTGATGAAGTAGGCTTGTTTATCTATGGGAGCTAATGCTTATGTTCAAGTAGGGATATGATCAATAGACCTTAACCCTATCGATTTGTCCCTTGACCATGGGATAGTGTTCAATGGAGATATCGAAAATGTGATAATTATACAAGACTTGGTTTTCATATACAATTTTCTATTTTGAACTTGTTAGTCGATTGGTAAACTTTTGAACCTGACTAGAAATTCAATAAATTAATTATGAGAAAACCAAGATCAATAAGTATTCTAATTATCAAAAACCACTTTAAAACCGATATAGGGTTCTATATAGTGAAAGTGGAATGCTATTACAAGGGACCATCTGTCTTGGGGGTAATTCCAATAAAGATTGCAACATTAGCATTCATCAAAGAACTTATGCTGCATTTATGTAGAGATTCGAGATCTATTCAAGATGCCTAAATCCATATAATGATTCATGATCTGCTCCGGATGAGTAAAATATTTGGATATAAAAAAAAATTTTGACTGATGAATACACATTTGAACTTTGAATCGACATCGAAAATGGCTAATGGCAGAGTAGAACACATTACCTAAGGTTTTGCTAACCCATGATAAGGTATATCAACTCTATCTAGAGTATGCTTATAATGTTGCATACAAGATTTAATGGTACTTAGTTCCATGTGATTCACATCGGTGTTCATGCATGTGACAACTATGTTTGTCTTATTATATATTTTATCTAAAGATATATCGCTTGGTTTGTAACTTAATCCTCACGCATGGAGTTTGGATCCTGCTTGATCCAGAGAGATCTCCGTGAAAAATTCGTTATGCGAACGAACCTCAACAGTTTTGAATGTATCAAAATATATGCAACCATTCCAACTATCTAGTATGATTTATACCACTACACTATGGACATTATTTATTATGTCATTATTTTAACCTAATGAATGACTGGTTGCTTTAATGGAAAAATTGATAACTGATACATGAACTTGTACAGTCTCAATATTGTTTACTTTTCACTCATATTTCGTTTCTCATGCGGGTTCAGCAGACTGATCCGATTTTTATTTCGTTATAAATTCGGGTCAACCCATTATACTTTTAGAATTAGGAATGAATGATTTAGAGTTTATGTGTAATGACCCGGCAGATTTTATGTTACTGATTATCGACATAGAACACCATATCGACTAACCAAGAATCAAAAATACTGGAATGTTAATAGAAAGAAGTTAGAGGGTGAGAATAGATAAGATAGAAAATTAGAATAGAAGAAGAAGAACATAAATACAACATTAGAGTAAATACGAATCTCGTAGCGAAACGAATAAATATATTATATAACATAACTTTTATATAAAATCAGTATATATATACAATTCCATTATCGCAGGAGAACACATACAACACAGCGGAAATATACAATAGCTATATAATCCTGAAGCCTCCTGCTCCAAGCTCTCCAAGTATATCTGTAAAATCACGAATACTTGACTACCCGTACCAAATTGGCCCCCCTAAGAGTTTAGGGAAAAAACTCTGAGTTAGCCATGTGATCGGGGTGAGTAGACTATTTAAAATAGTTTGAGAAAATAAACGATATCTCACAAGACCACGCCGTATACCACGAAACGGGTTTTTCCCTTATGAGAATCCAAAACATTTGATTTAACATTCAAAATCCTATGGCAAGAAACGGCAGTTGTATATAACGGTGTTGTATACACAATTATATGATTTTTTGTTTAATGCTAACAAACAAGTATAAATTATTTTAAATGTGTTTGTTATTGTACTGTTATATAACATCACAGACAAGAATATAATATTTATATTTAAATAGAATACGACTGTACAAAATTTCACGTATCAACACAGTATTTTATTTAAATATAATATTTTACTTCAATATTCAAAACAGTACAGATTTACACTCCACTATTTGTACAACACACTGTAATTCACTGAAATACATTTCATTTCACTTTCAGTTTCATACACAGTTTCATAGCTACATCACTCATCACTCAGTTATACATTTTCACTAATACTTTCATGTACACTTTGACACTTTTACATTTCACCAACTCTCTTATTTTCTTCAGTCTCATGTCTTCACAGCATCCTCACAGTCAGTCCAGTCTTCATACCTGTCACATGAAAATAGAAACACGCAGTACACTGCAACACGAATAAAACTGAACAAATGAAAATATAAATTTATTTTTAAATTTTATTTGCCTCATAATTTCGGTGTGTTTCTCATCATTTTTCTTACTCGATTTGATATTTTAGACAGCTTGTGATATCACAAGGCAGTCAATGTATATACAATATATTACTGTGCAGGGACAGGGAAAATAATACTGAATGGCTACATATACACACGTGTATAAAATTACACATGTGCACTGCCACGCCAATCAGTGAGCAACTGAGGAGTAGCCACATGGACCGTCTCGACTCAGTGCACGCTTTTAAATAACTCAATGAAAAGTCAACAAAAAGTTCAAAGACCAAACAAATGCAGTCGAGCACAAGTTCAAAATGGAATTTGGTGTACACAGCAAGTATGGACCAACATAGTTCAAGACAAGTGCAAATGGTTCAAGTCAAACAACAAGTCTCAAGTAAATTGCTCACAACAAAAACATGGCCTAGCACATCCAAACATGTTTCAGCTTTCTTTTATAAATGGTTAAACATGATTCAGTTAAGAATTTCTAAATGTACAAGACAGTGTAACAAGTGGTCGAGGTCAAAACATTAAAAGTACATGGACAATGTCAAGTATTGGAAAGCAAAAATGGCCGAACACTTATGCATGTGCTCCAGATTTCATGTCCAAATGAATATAAACATACAAAGGCAACACAGCAAGGTTAAGGGTGCAAAATTGTATACAATCAACATAGCAGCATGAAAATGTGGTGCAACTTCAAACAAATAACAAGGCAGTTCAACACAGATGGAATAGTTCAATTCAGCATCAAAGCATGGTGCATGGTACAAATGCCAAGACAACAAGCAAATACATTCATGTTCATGGATGGACAAAATCTGTTCAGCATTTCTCAAGTGTTAAAGTGCAGTTTCAAATATTATGGAAATATTTCAATGCAACTAGAAATGAATCAACGTTGGCAACATGCCAAAAGTAATCAGATAATTTATTCCCAGAAATGCATATGTGAAAAAATCAGTTCATACATATATGAAGACTGAAAACAGTTTTTGGTAAGTGATGAATTCATACATGGGAGCATTCTTGTTTTGGACAGGTTTATAAAGTTATTCAAACTGTTATTCATGCAAGGGAATTAATCATGGGTCGTTTCAATCTCACAAAATCAAACAAGGCAAGTAACCGAAATTCACAAGGGACAGTTCATCAATAAATCATGTAAGTTCTTTTTAATGCCGAGATTTCAAATTCAAGAGTCAATTTCAGCTGAGAATGCAAAAGTGGAAACACTCAAAAAATCAGCCATTTTATCTTTGACACATGGTTTATGGCAAAAACAAATTTTGGGGCAAAAGCATAAATTTTCATATGGCTAAGATTTCTAAAAACCATACTGTTTATTTCCAGAAATACACGAGTTAAGTTTTTGGATAGAATCTTTAATTGTTTCCAGAAAAATTGAAGTTGATTTCATAAGGGACAATGAATAAATCTTTCCAGTTTTTATTCAATCAGTGATGTAACTTTTGGCAAGAAGAATCACAATTCAAGGATGCTAAATCCTATCTAATCATGCAACAATTACTCAATGTCAAGAAATTCAAGGAAAGCCAAAATCACGCAGCAATCAAAAAGAGGAAATCATTCAAATCGGATTGCAATCATGATGGTGTAAGGCAGAGCAAATCCACGCAAGGGTTTGAAGGCGATAAATTCTTTTTATTCAAATTAAAGTCGAGATATTCAAAAGAGGAAATCGAGGAAAATTTGCCAAACCAAATCGATCCATCTATTACGAAATCAGAGTTGCTCTAGGGTTTGTTATCCCTATATATGCTACACCATATCATCATCGACATTATCGAAATCCAAGAATAAAAACAACGAAATTCACAGAGCAGAGAATTTAAAAATAAATTACTCACAATTTTTTCCAGGGTTTCGGTCATTATAGGAATTCCCCAAATTGATTGAAAAACATCAGAAGTCATCGAAGAATCAAGGAGCATCAGAGATCTCAAATTTCTTTCAGCAATCTATTAGAGTTTTGAAGGGTTTAAAGAAACCCTAGTTTTTTTTTTTCAAATCGCCCGCCGCCATTATCTAAGCAAGAAAAGGAACGGGTGCAACTAAAACAAAAGGGACCGGCCACTTTCCACTTGGCTAAGCCAAGCTTAAAAGGGGGGACTTTTAATTCATTTGTTAAGCTAGGGTTTAGATTAATTTCTTTTGTATTTTAATTTGTTTTTTGTAAAACTGACTTTTCGAAACAGTTCTAGTGTCTGTAAAATACTAGAGGAATCAGTCAGGGTGTTGATTGACAGTTCACAGAGTCTGTAACATCTGGGTTACGGATTACGGGGTTGTAATCAGGGGAAATCTGATCGAGCGAATATCGGTCAGTCTACGGTTTTGAGCGTAGGGTTAGAATAGGAGCAGGGTTTGCGAGTGTACATGGTCTTGTATGCGGGAACTGTTCTATCACCTAGTAGAAACCTTAGAAATGCAGCAGTAGGCAGGGTTTTGCCGAAGCTGGGTATATCTGTGTGTGGTTTATTTTCTGCATTTCTGTTTCTGCTATATTCTGTGATTTATTTATTATATCGTTAGAATTTTTAATTCAGTTAAAAACTGTGATAAACCCTATTCACCCCCCTCTAGGGTTAATCTAGATCCAACAAGTGGTATCAGAGTAGGTATTTTTTGTTAACTCTAGGGAAATGGTGAATCCTTGTTGTCAGCCTAGCAAGAGTCAGTCCTGTTCATCTCCAACTATTTTCACTGGAATAGATTTTTTAAACTGGAAATCCAAAATGGAATTTTATTTAAAATCTGTTAATATTAAATGTTGGGATGTTGTTATCAATAGGTACGATATGGTAGATAAAGTTTTTAATTCCCGTGCTACACATATTCTTTATTCTTATCTTGATAATGATCAATACAGTCTGATTTCCCATTGTTTAACTACGCAGGAAATCTGGACAGTTCTCAATACGAAGTATGGACAAATTGACAAGAACTGCTCAAAACCCCGAAATGTCAACTCATATTCAGAGTTCTGTTTAACAGGATTTACAAATGAAACTTCAGATGAATCAGATGATGGAGAATCAAAAAATGCTGAAACAGAGAATTTCTCATATGAAGATCTGGTTTACATGTGTCTTGATATAACGAAATCTGTTGATAAACTCCAACTGAAAAATAAGTCTCTGAAATCTAAGAATTTTGAGTTGACCAGCAAAATTGATGATTTGGAATCACAACTTGAATATGTTAAAAATTCTTCAAATTCAGTTTGCAAAAATTGTTTGAAATTAAAAACCAATCTTGTTCATCTCAATAAAATATTCAAAAATTTGAAGATAAAATTATGATCTTAAATGAGAACAAGACTGAGTTATCAAATTTAAATAATCTTCTCCAAAAGGAATTTGAAAATTTTAAAATAGATATATATTCCAAATTTGAAATTGCTATAAATGAAAATTTGGTGAAAAGTGGTTTGGTTTGAAAGAACTTGAAAATGAGATTGAAAAATCCAAGAATTTTGAATCTGAAAAACAAAAACGATTTGAACTTGAAATTTCCGAATCCCAAGCCAAAATTAAATTGCTTGAAAATGAGAATGTGGTTTTGAAACAGTTCAATGCTGAACAGAAGATCGCTATAAATAATTGCTCAAATTTATTAAAAGAAAATAGTGATCTAAAATTCAAAATTCAACAATTAGAATCAACTTTTGATAAATTTTCTAATGGGGAAAAATCGTTGAATATGCTGTTATAAAACCAAATTTCTATTGGAAATAAATCTGGTCTTGGCTTCGGGAAAAATGATGTTTTTGGAAAGCAAAATTCAAATGATTTGAAAAACCTCTCAAACTATTTTGGAAATAACTGCTTTGAAAATTTAAACTCTGAAGGTTGGAAGGTTTTTCAAATCGAAAGCGAAATAAAAATTTGTTTTATAACAATCCAGTTGAACAATCGTGGACCCCAAAATAAATAAAACCAAATTTGGAAAAACTAATTGGATTTGGGTTCCTAAGGGTACAAAAGTAAATTCAGAGGGATTGTTATATAAACAAGTCTGGGTACCAAAACATATGAATACAGCTGTGAGTGGTTTTACAAACTTTGTTAGACCACTCGATCCCTTGAATTGTTAGGTACCGAAGGAGGCTGAGGAATTGCTTTGCAAAACAGAATTGAATTCGAGCTGCTCAATATTTCTGTATCATCCACAGTTCCTTAGCCAAGCTTGTTTGAGTTAGAGAATCTGATTTACTCTGGATTCTGGTATGATCTCTAAACTCACCTCTGTAAATATTTTCTGTTTTATTTTTTTCTTTTGTTTATTTCTTCTTCTTCTCCCTTCTATCTCTTTCTTCTGTCTATTTTTGATTTGATTTATCATTGCCATATTTTTTTTGCTTCTTGAATTGCAGTATTCATGATATTCTGGAAATTTGTTTTGTGTGTATAGAAATCTGATACTATTAATCATGTCCAGATACTAATTTTTTTTCTCTGCAATTGTTTCAAAGTTTTTTTTCTGTTTTTTGAATCCCTAACGGTATTGACGTATTCTTGTTATATCTTGAACACTGTTAATCTGAATTCTAAATTTTTTTGAAGATTTGAAAATTATAAGGAAATTCACACACCTTTGCTGTTCTAAGTTTATTCTAATTCATTTTAGAAAAGCTCAAGATATTATACTCATTACAGCACACTGTTATTAATCAATTGTGACAATTCCAGTAATTTTCAGATTGGCTTGAATATTATCTTGAAATGTCTTGTCTCAGTGATACATCTTATAATTCATTCTTATTCATGATTAGTACAGTTGAAATTAGTTTGTTTGAAATCATCTGAAATTCCTTATATTTTGAATCTCACACACCTCCTAAATTTGAAATTATCAACCTTGTGTGACTGATTCATTATATCCCA
This sequence comes from Allium sativum, assembly GCA_030737875.1. Classification (NCBI taxonomy): domain Eukaryota; kingdom Viridiplantae; phylum Streptophyta; class Magnoliopsida; order Asparagales; family Amaryllidaceae; genus Allium; species Allium sativum. Next base: position 185,621,442 of record CM060919.1, read on the forward strand.
GAACTTGACATTGATTCAAGTGATTTCAAATAAATTACTTTAATTTTCTAGTTCATGAATACCTCTCAAATTTGATGTAAATGATCTGAATTTAATCGCACACTTGTCAGAGATACTTGTGAAAAATTTCTTTTGTAAAACTAGTCTTAAAATTCTCTGTTATTCCATGATTATTTGGTTTGAATTTTTGTTTGTTTAAAATCATTTGAATTTATTGATTTACTGAATCTCACACATATCTCGAATATAAAAATAAAAAAATAAAATAAATCCAGTGTGATTGATTCATTGAATCCTGATATCTTCATCTTCCATCAAATGATTTCAAATAAACAGTACTTTTAATCTTGGATCATGAATAATATTTTGTGACCATCAGAAATGTCTTGACAAGTGGTCTTTGAAACGATTTTTGTGTTGCTCTGATATTGTTTTGAAAAATGTTTGTTCTGGAATCACATGCTTGTTGCTCTGATATATATGCATAATCTTTTATCTCGTCTGTTTGGGTTTGGTACTTAATAATTCTTTTGTCTATGACATTCTTTTTCAGTATCATGTTAAAATTCCTCGTAAATAGAGACACCAAGTGGTATCAGAAGCGACTTATATTTGTCTCGCCCATCTGTACTGAGATTCAAATTTTCACCTTGTATAGATCCATACATTTTTTTTGCCTTATACAAATAAATGTGCTAAATTTGTCTAGCTGGGTTTGTGTTTAAATTTCTTTGGTCTGAGATGTCCATGATAGTCCATCAGGGTGTAATTAAATTCCTCGATAAAGGAGACTACAATTGGTATCAGCCTTTTTCACTCATCTGTTTTTTTTATAAAATTTTTTAAATTCCTCTTTTAATTGATTTTCAATTTTATAATTATTTATTGATTATTCATTCAGAAATTGAAATCAATATCCGAATTGAACTATATTTATAATTCATCAAAACATATTATCAGAATTTGAAATTGAGATGGAATTGTGACTGCATTATATTTCACAAAAAGAGGAGATTTTATATTTTCATGATAGTTGAACATGTATTATAATATCTCTGAACTAGCAATTATTTCACGACCATCTTCATTACCTATCATCCTTCTGCCATCCGTTATGATTTTATATTAATGTGGAGAGTTATTTTTTTAATAAATAGTGAAAATATTTGTGATGGAATTGTGGTTATGTTATTCAGAATTAGTGACACTTGAAATTTTCAATGGTCCCTATACGGTTGATCATATTTCATAATATTATTAATTTAGAAATTTATTTCACAGTCCATCTCTGTACCTACCGCATTTCTATCATTCATATTGATTTATATATACTGAGGATTTTTTCTATTTTGAAGCTGAAAATAATAAATATAATTAATATATAAGAGTGTCTCTAACCTCATTTAAAAATCCAAGCTCTAGTTATGCATGATTATGAGACGTCTTATAATTTAAGCTGCGACTGATCCCATTTAAAAATCCAAGCTTTGGTTATGCGTGGCCAGTGTGCTCTTAAATAAAAAATAAATAAAAAGGAAATAAAGTGCTAAAAATAGAAATAAATTTGAAATTTTCCTCTGAGTATAAATGCCAGCCTATCAATCCATCTTCTATTCTGTGAAATATGTTGAAATTTTATGACGTATTATGATTTGTTGATTGATAGATATTGGGATTTGAGATTATTCGTGTTTGTCACTTAAATTGAATTATTTATTATAGTCCAAATTCATCACTATTTTTGTGCCTCATTTTTTATAAAACTCTTTTGAAAATAATTGGAAATAGATAACTTTATAACTCTCCCCATTCTATATAAATTTCATCGTAAATCCGTCATTATCTGCAATGTGAAATATGCCACCTGTTCTCAGAATATTATGATTTTTGTTTGACTGATTGAGATCTATAACTGTTCTTCCTCTTAAGTTGAAATTGTATTTTTAGTCATTCCTCATAAATATTTTAAATTCTGTATCCTTTTGATGATAACAAAAGGGGGAGAATGGGGTGAGATTTTGATTTATAAGTGAATATTTTATAAATATTTTTAATTTTGAGAATTTATTAAATTCATTTGGTTCACTCATACACAGTTCTAGGTGGAGTTTAGTTGTAGGGGGAGCATTCAAATAGGCGGAGTTTCACTATTCTCGAACAAACACATTTATTATATTCAAAACCTTTTTATTTGTTTGTCATCATCAAAAGGGGGAGATTGTTGTATATAACGGTGTTGTATAAACAATTATATGATTTTTTGTTTGATGATAACAAACAAGTATAAATTATTTTAAATGTGTTTGTTATTGTACTGTTTTATAACATCACAGGCAAGAATATAATATTTATATTTAAATAGAATACAACTGTACAAAATTTCACGTATCAACACAGTATTTTATTTAAATATAATATTTTACTTCAATATTCAAAACAGTACAGATTTACAACTCCACTATTTGTACAACACACTGTAATTCACTGAAATACATTTCATTTCACTTTCAATTTCATACACAGTTTCATAGCTACATCACTCATCACTCAGTTATACAGTTTCATTAATACTTTCATTTACACTTCGACACTTTTACATTTCACCGACTCTCTTATTTTCTTCAGTCTCCTTTCTTCACAGCATCCTCATAGTCAGTCCAGTCTTCATACATGTCACATGAAAACAGAAACACGCGGTACACTGCAACACGAATAAAACTGAACAAATGAAAATATAAATTTATTTTTAAATTTTATTTGCCTCATAATTTCGGTGTGTTTCTCATCATTTTTCTTACTCGATCTGATATTTTAGACAGCTTGTGATATCACAAGGCAGTCAATGTATATACAATATATTACTGTGCAGGGACAGGGAAAATAATACTGAATGGCTGCATATACACACGTGTATAAAAATACACATGTGCACTGCCACGCCAATCAGTGAGCAACTGAGGAGTAGCCACATGGACCGTCTCGACTCAGTGCACACATTTAAATAACTCAATGAAAAGTCAACAAAAAGTTCAAAGACAAAACAAATGCAGTCGAGCACAAGTTCAAAATGGAATTTGGTGTACACAACAAGTATGGACCAACATAGTTCAAGACAAGTGCAAATGGTTCAAGTCAAACAGAAAGTCTCAAGTAAAATGCTCACAACAAAAACATGGCCTAGCACATCCAAACATGTTTCAGCTTTCTTTTATAAATGGTTAAACATGATTCAGTTCAGAATTTCGAAATGTACAAGACAGTGTAACAAGTGGTCGAGGTCAATACATTAAAAGTACATGGACAATGTCAAGTATTGGAAAGCAAAAATGGCCGAGCACTTATGCATGTGCTCCAGATTTCATGTCCAAATGAATATAAACATACAATGGCAACACAGCAAGGTCAAGGGTGCAAAATTGTATACAGTTAACATAGCAGCATGAAAATGTGGTGCAACTTCAAACAAATAACAAGGCAGTTCAACACAGATGGAATAGTTCAATTCAGCATCAAAGCATGGTGCATGGTACAAATGCCAAGACAACAAGCAAATACATTCATGTTCATGGATGGACAAAATCTGTTCAGCATTTCTCAAGTGTTAAAGTGCAGTTTCAAATATTATGGAAATATTTCAATGCAATTAGAAATGAATCAATGTTTGACAACATGCCAAAAGTAACTAGAAAATTTATTCCCAGAAATGCATATGTGAACAAATCAGTTCATACATATATGAAGACTGAAAACAGTTTTTGGCAAGTGATGAATTCATACATGGGAGCATTCTTGTTTTGGACAGGTTTATAAAGTTACTCAAACTGTTATTCACGCAAGGGAATTAATCATGGGTCGTTTCAATCTCAGAAAATCAAACAAGGCAAGTAACCGAAATTCACAAGGGATAGTTCATCAATAAATCATGTAAGTTTTTTTTTAGTGCCAAGATTTCAAATTCAAGAGTCAATTTCAGCCGAGAATGCAAAAGTGGAAACACTCAAAAAATCAGCCATTTTATCTTTGACGCATGATTTATGGCAAAAACAAATTTTGGGGCAAAAGAATAAATTTACATATGGCTAAGATTTCTAAAAACCATACTGTTTATTTCCAGAAATACACGAGTTAAGTTTTTGGACAGAATCTTTAATTGTTTTCAGAAAAATTGAAGTTGATTTCATAAGGGACAATGATTAAATCTTTCCAGTTTTTATTCAATCAGTGATGTAACTTTTGGCAAGAAGAATCACAATTCAAGGATGCTAAACCCTATCTAATCATGCAACAATTATTTAATGTTAAGAAATTCAAGGAAAGTCAAAATCACGCAGCAATCAAAAAGAGGAAATAATTCAAATCGGATTCCAATCATGATGGTGTAAGGCAGAGCAAATCCACGCAAGGGTTTGAAGGCGATAAATTCTTTTTATTCAAATTAAAGTCGAGATATTCAAAAGAGGAAATCGAGGAAAATTTGCCAAACCAAATCAAGCCATCAATTACGAAATCAGAGTTGCTCTAGGGTTTGTTATCCCTATATATGCTACACCATATCATCATCGATATTATCGAAATCCAAGAATAAAAACAATGAAATTCACAGAGCAGAGAATTTAAAAATAAATTACTCACAATTTTTTTCCTGGGTTTCGGTCATCATAGGAATTCCCCAAATTGATTGAAAAACATCAGAAGTCATCGAAGAATCAAGGAGCATCAGAGATCTCAAATTTCTTTCAGCAATCGATTAGAGTTTTGAAGGATTTAAAGAAACCCAAGTTTTTTTTTCCAAATCGCCTGCCGCCATTATCTAAGCAAGAAAAGGAACGGGTGCAACTAAAACAAAAGGGACCGGCCACTTTCCACTTGGCTAAGCCAAGCTTAAAGGGGGGACTTTTAATTCATTTGTTAAGCTAGGGTTTAGATTAATTTCTTTTGTATTTTAATTTGTTTTTTGTAAAACCGACTTTTCGAAACAGTTCTAGTGTCTGTAAAATACTAGAGGAATTAGTCAGGGTGTTGACTGACAGTTCACAGAGTCTGTAAAATCTGGGTTACGGATTACGGGGTTGTAATCAGGGGAAATCTGATTGAGCGAATATCGGTCAGTCTACGGTTTTGAGCGTAGGGTTAGAATAGGAGCAGGGTTTGCGAGTGTACATGGTCTTGTTTGCGGGAACTGTTCTATCACCTAGTAGAAACCTTAGAAATGCAACAGTAGGCAGGGTTTTGCCGAAGCTGGGTATATCTTGTGTGGTTTATTTTCTGCATTTCTGTTTCTGCTATATTCTGTGATTTATTTATTATATCGTTAGAATTTTTAATTCAGTTAAAAACTGTGATAAACCCTATTCACCCCCCTCTAGGGTTAATCTAGATCCAACAACGGCAATCTTTATATCAAAACTCTTTTGATATTATAATAGTGTCTATCAACCATAACTAAATAATCATCTAGCAGAACGCTTTCATCTTATGCGCCACATACATAATGTATAATTAAAATCCGCAGGTGCTTATTGGGTAATGGATTCCAACTGGCAAGGCATGGGACCACCTTCCGATAGTATATCTCTAGAGAGGAATACACCCGGTTCAACAAGAACATCTTGTAACCCAGGCTAAGCATGACTGGTCACTCATTTCGCTTGAGTGTACCAAATGTATTATCACCAACGGTTGGGATCAGCAACTGTTCCCCAAAAGGGACAACATCGAAACAGATATAAGAAATAAATGGATTTTCATTAAATCAGGTGACAATACACCCTAATTGGGAGCTACGTACTTAGCCACGTGACCTACTCGATTTTATAACATTTCTCGGTTGTGAGGCTAGAGGCCATAATGTCTCTTTTTAACAGATTACACATTTATTCACTTGAAATGCCACATCATCATACCCGCTAAATCACAAATTGATTTCCCCAAAACACCATAGGTATACAGCTATGAGAAACGAATTTATCCACCACCAAACGTAAATACATTTGAAGAGATCAACTTACGCGATCTATTAAATATACTATGTCAGACATTCTTCCATATAGGTTGTCCTGGGACTGGACAGCCGATGGCACTATTCTGTAAACCCATCTTAGGCAATTGCTACCTAGGATTTTCTAGAATAGTGTAACGAAAAGGAATTTCGCTCGATCCGAACCAGTTGCTAAACCGATTTAGACCGTTCGAAACGCCTGATTGTTCGAGAACACGACAAAATAGAACGCAGACGAAAGAACATTTCATTGTTTGTATTACAACAATCCATCGGATTACAAGAATATACAGAGTATAAATGAATATTACACAGAAATATCAGAGATTACAATACATTACATAGCAGCGGAAAATTAATACAATACACAACTAGAAGAGATATACGGATACAAAGCTTTCCGGATATCGTTCCAGCTGTAAACCAGGATCCTGTGAATATAAATCTGCAAAACCAAAACTACTAGCTGCCCATGTCGAAATAAGGGCACCCAGAGTTTAGGTTAAAACACTCCAGGTCAGTCATGTGACTGGTGTGAGAGCTAAAACAGTTATTAATCTTTATTTTAAAGTCAGGTAAATCAAGGGACCACGCCGCTAACACGGAAAAGGTTTCCTCCCAAGAATACCAGTGCGTAAAACAAACAGCGCAATGCTAAATAAAGAAAAATGAAGCTGTTATAAAACCCAGGTCCTATCACACAATGCAACGCAAGCCGGGGGATAGGGTTTTCCCTAATAACAGCCAAAGAATGCTTGATACGTTTTAAAACAAATCATTTGATACTATTATAACTGCATAGTCTATAAAACAACTTCAAATCATAAGTATCAATCATAGGCGGCATGGGTACCATATATCATGTCGCCATACTAGTTCTACAATTAAAACCGCAAAATCACGTATTTGGAAGTTGGATTTCCATCTATGAACCGAGGCCAGGGATCGTCCTCTACCGATTCGAGACGCTCTAGCCCGTGTCTCTGGCAAGCGCGCAGGCAAGCCTTGGATCGCAGGGCCGGTCCACCGATGTGGATTATTATGCCTGAACACTACGTTTCCCCGCCCTTTGGGGCGTAAATGAGCCAATGAATGACCCCATTGGACCCGGATCGTCCGATCAAACCGAGGCGCCTCGCAACAGCAACAACCACATAGGTGAAAAGTATATAAATGTTAGGGCTGGTAGGTCACTGACACCACCCTAGCTAGAAAGAAACGCATGCCCTCCCTGACGTCCTCTCCCGTTTCTGGTTCACAACCGGGGTGTGAGGCTCACGAATTCACGTTACACAAAGCTATGCCACATAGGCCGTGCTTTGATCATCACCACAAGACTTTGCTTTTCAACAGAAGCCTTGATCAATTGCCACTTAGGCATGCCACACAGGCAATTCACTCCATGCGTTTGATATCCATCATTATATAACCCCTTAGCTCGTACGTCTCAGAGAAGGGCGTTAAGCAAGAGAATAAATTCTCCGCCGCCAAACCGATATATATTTAATAGAAATCAATCACACAGACTAAAATCCAATGTCAGACACACAGTCCATTTACAAGTCCGTTCTGGGTCTGAACGAAACCGGAGGCACCTAGTACCCCGCATATCCATCGATCTCCAAGTACCTCTGGACGATCACCAACTGTTTCCATCTTCTTGGGTGTACAGCCCAATCAAGATCATCAGTAATCACCCAAACGACGTGAAGACCTCCAGTCTTCGATCGCCGTCTTCATCTTCGACTTATCGTCGTATCAATTATTCAGAATGGGATAAACCCGGTCTTTCCAACTAACTCGCGTATATTTTAAATAAGTGTTACACGAACACAACATACGCCTCATTCCAAGTCATCAGTCACTAACTGTAAATTAATCAAGAGAATAATTCCCCAAATATTAACCCCGAAGGCCGAAACCAACATCAGATCAATATCCAGAAAACCATTCTGCTTAGCTAACCGACAGTTAGTTTCTAAATTTCACATTCATAGGGAAAGGTTCCCATTAATTTTATCAAAGATAAATTCTTTAAATTATTCTTTAATCTACTTTTGAATATCAATTCAAACTAGTCCGGATTAACGAACTTTACCGAAGTAATTATTTGTTTTAATTTCTCAATCCCAACCTATTCATCCCATGAAGTAAAATTGGTAATACTTCATATCTAACACTACGGTGTTATCGGTAAATTCAATTACCATTTCACATTCAAATCTAATTAAAAATTTAACTATCGCCTGGAGCAAAACTGGTGATACTCCATTCTCGATCATTTCAAACTAATTAAAGATTCATTAAAACTCCACTTAGTTTTAATCTGTGACTGGGTTAAAGAATCAGTGTCATTTAAAACACTGTTCACGATAAACCCAAAAATCAATATCAATTCAATTTCAATTAAATATTATTTAATTGGTACACTTCATTAAACCTAAATAAAAAGATTTAATCTTTTCTCAACTGGGTTCAAGAACAGTGTTAGTCAAGACACCATTCACGACAAACCCAAATCACATTTTGATATTAAATACAAGGCTCTGAATAGAAAATATCCCGGCTTATATTCAATATCAAATTCTACGACCAACAGATATCGTATTGGAAATAACGATATATATATCTATACCTTTCAAATTTCCGTAACAACATCTATATAATCACGAAATCCAACATCGAAATATTCCGAAGACAATTTCGATTCAAATCCACTCCAATGCAATCATTGGAAATTCTGGTTATTTTCAAAACCATTTCAAATTCAATTTATTTATTTAAAAATAAATAGAATTATAATTTTAGTTCAAAACTAGTTCATTTTGATAAAAATCTATTTTTATCTTTTCAAATATGGAGTTTTTCATCCCAAATTTTCCCAAATCATTCCTTATGATTTTACACAAATTATTATTATTTTTAATAATTTTATCAAGGCCAGTAAAGTCGATTTCCATCAACGGCCATCGAACTGCACTTACAGCGACCATTTCAAATTTGATTTGGACATAATTCCAAATCCAACCGTTAGATTTCTAATATTCGTTGGAAAGCTCTTTTCGATACGAACCCAACGGTTCCTGTTTTAGGAGAATCCGACGGTCGGATCTCCCGTAATATTCGTTCGAAATCAATGGTCGAAATTCGCGAACTGCCGCGGCGCGTCGCGTTCTATTTAGGCCATTATATTATATATATAATATATACTTCGTCGATTTCAATTCAAAACGTGCTTTATAAATCGTTTTCAAATCATTTTCAAAGCGGTTTCAACTTCATATTCAATTTCAAATCAAAATTGAATATTCCAATATAATTTTGTTTTAAATTCATTTCAAATCGATTTCAATTCAATTTCAATTCGAATTCATTTATATTCAATTTCAATTTGAATTCATTTATATTCAATTTCAATTCGAATTCATTTCTATTCAATTTCAATTCGAATTCATTTCTATTCAATTTCAATTCGAATTCATTTATATTCAATTTCAATTCGAATTCATTTATATTCAATTTCAATTCGAATTCATTTATATTTAATTTCAATTCGAATTCATTTATATTCAATTTCAATTCGAATTCATTTATATTCAATTTCAATTCGAATTAATTTATATTCAATTTCAATTCGAATTCATTTCTTTTCGAAAAATCGGATTTTGAAATCACTTTCGATATTCATTATAAAATGAATAAAATCGATATAAATATCGTTCACGTCAAAATGGCGTCAATCTAATCAATACTGCTTCATATATTCCTATTTCCAAATATTCTATTTCAAATATTTCTATTTCAAACATTTCTATTCAAATATTTCTTTTCAAATGTTTCTATTCAAAACTGGAATGAGGCCCAATCAATTACCATATAATGTTAATTATATGGATTTTCTACAACACATGTGTATATCAAGGATGAAAAATTACCAACCATCATCAAAAGTGCATTCTACACTGTATAAGCATCAAATATAAATATCTAACGCTTATAACAGTCTGTCAATCAATCGATCGACATACAGCTAATTATTGGGACTAATGTATGTCATATATCATCCCAATACCCGTGTGGGGTTTCAAACAATCAAACACATATTTTATTTGTGCAGTTGGGCGATGTGTAAAATTTATCTTCCCAATCAATATCAATCAAATCAGTGTATATAAACAAATCTCAGATTTGTTTATAAATATTTATTTCATTTCATATACACGTTAAAAATTCTATTTTTAACTATAAAATATTTTCCACCATCAAATATTTTATTTCAACTATATAAATATTTTATTTCATTTCACATCACATCACACAATCAACTACACATAAAAATCAAACAAGCATACAAGCCGTCCATGGTCTGTGGACGACGGGTGTCGGGTGCTACTAAACACCGTCTGCATCCTAGTATATATAAATAACTAGAAAATTAAATCAAAGAGTGAGAAATTCTCACCGAATTGCTAATCTAATCCCACGACTCTTCTTAGGTAGAAGTCTTCGTCGTTGTTCTTCTTGTCACTTTCTCTTCCCGTATTCTCTACATATGTAAAAATCACATTTTTACTTCGCTATTCAATATATAAAAATCGAATTTTTACTTTGCTATTCAATATATAAAAATCGAATTTTTACTTCGCTATTCAATATATAAAAATCGAATTTTTACTTCTCTATTCAATATATAAAAATCGAATTTTTACTTCGCTATTCAATATATAAAAATCGAATTTTTACTTCGCTATTCAATATATATAAATCGAATTTTTACTTCGCTATTCAATATATAAAAATCGAATTTTTACTTCATTATTCAATATATAAAAATCAAATTTTTACTTCGCTATTCAATATATAAAAATCGAATTTTACTTTGCTATTCAATATATAAAAATCGAATTTTTACTTCGTTATTCAATATATAAAAATCGAATTTTTACTTCACTATTCAATATATAAAAATCGAATTTTTACTTTGCTATTTAATATATAAAAATCGAATTTTTACTTTGCTATTCAATATATAAAAATCGAATTTTTTACTTTGCTATTCAATATATAAAAATCGTTCCTTTCCTTTTATAAAAATCGAATCTTTTCTATTTTAAAAATCCGATCTTTCTATTTTAAAAATCGAATCTTTATTATTTTAAAAATCGAATCTTTATTTCGTTAAGAATCCGACTTTTACTTTGTTAATAATCATTGAAAAGAAGAATGATAAAACAAATAATAAAAGCTTACAGTTAATCGAACGGAGGAGGTGGAGTTGACGGACCGGGCGAGGCTCGGAGGGCTTCGGGGGGGGGGGGGGGGGTTCTGGCGTCGGTCAGCAACAGGAAAGGGGGGGAGTCTTCGATCGGCAGCAAGAGGATAGGGGGGCTCTTCGATCGGAAGCGATAGAGGGAGGGGGGTAGCGCGGTCGGCGTCAGGATAGGGGGGTTCGATCGCGAGGCAGCAGAGAGGGGGGGTTTCGATCGAGGCTAAGGAGGAGGGGGGTTTGCGGTGGCGCGCCGCCTGGGGGGAGCTCGGCGGTGGGGGATCGCAGCTACGGCTGCGTCTTCTTCTTCTTTTTTATTTAATTTTTGTTCTGAACGAAAATGAAGGAAAGGGGGGGGTCTTAAGGAGAAATGAAATATATATATATATATATATATATATTATTTTATTAGGTTTAAATTTTAAAAACAACTTTTTATTTCGAAATCCAAATGAAACCCACCGCCCGTCGTTCATAGCTAATTACCCCCATTCCGAACACAATGGGATATGTATCGTAAGCTGATTCGACCGTTTCGATCAGTTTTCGTCAAAATCAACATATAACTCTATATATTGAATTTGAACGCGTATTTCAATTTACTGGGTCACATACTAACTCGAAAAATTCCAGAAATATATTTTCTAGCTTCGTATTGACGATACGGTCCTAACAAAACTAGTTTCTTCGAATTCTGAGACCGTTTGAAAATGGCCATTTTCCAGTCGATTAAAATCAACTAAAACTGGTCAAACGCGTTTTCCTTCGCCACGCTCACATATCGAGTCGAAAAATTACGAAATTTTAAACCTATCAATAACCTGACATCATGGACCCAACAAAAGTGGTTTCGTCGAAATCCAAAGTCGTTTGCAAAATTTCCATTTTTAAGGGCCTGAATCCTATAGCGACTATTCAGAATTTTCAACTGGACATATCTTTTGATTCCCGCTATGAAATCTTGATTTTTCGGATTCGTTGGAAAGATATTCTCGATTAGATCCCATTATTTTTTGTTTCACTAAAATCCGGTTTATTTTGCACTCGGTACATTCATTTGAAAATTGAAATCGAATTATCGAACTACCGCGCCATTTTCAATTCCTTTTATAATTATATATAATTATTTATATTCTAACGACGGCGTATATAAATATATTCGTTCGAATTATATTCAAAATAAATTTCTCGTTTATATTATTTAAAATAATTCATTTTAAATAATCAAAATTCGCTAAAATAGCCAAAATAAAAAATTTAAACTGGCCCAGATTTTCGGGTTGTTACAATCTCCCCCACTTAAAACTTTTCGTCCCCGAAAAGGAACAAAGTCGAAAGTGGTTTGCTTAATCATCTCTACGTTCGATCTGGCTTCCATTCTCCAAATTTTCAGCTTCTGAGAATTTTCAAATTCTTCAAAAATTTGGCTAACACCCTAAATTTTCGAAAAATTTCGCCATAACCTCCCCTGCACCGGGAGCCACGGGAAAATCCCGAAATTGCCATATAGGCCTTCTGATCTCAAAAACAAAAAGAAAAAACAAGCGGCTAGCTAATAGGCTCATAAAATCATCATCACCCAAACAAAACAGTAAATTATAGTAAACATGTACCTATTTGTCAGGCAAACAAATTTTATTCTTCTGCTCTAGCCTCTTTGCTATGACCTGTTAAATGTAAGTGTAACACCCCACACCCGCTATGGTCACTCTCTAAGGGAATGCCATAACATCGGTGGAGTATTTTGAGTGAATATAGAACAGAGTAATTACAGCAAGACAGATATAAGTAATACTTGAAAATTTAAAACATCATTTCACTTGCAGCGGAAAATAAAACATGTCTGGTTACATCACAAAGCCATAATAGGAGTCAAGTATAAATATCCATCATGATAAATAAAAATACATAATCCCAATACATGAACTGATAGTCATAAAAGAAAAGGGTAAGCTGAGCTCTACGTCTACGGTCCAAGCTCCAAGAGATAGCTAAAGCAAACTAATCAAGGCCCACTAGCACTAGGCCCAACCTGAGGACCTGAGGGGAAAGAGATAAAAAAAATGGGGCCAGACATAAGCCTGAGTGAGCCCTATAACCTTAACAATACAATTATTAAAGTAATTAGGGTATAATATGAACTCGGTACGGTACCTTTGGGGATAATGACTACACTAAGTAGCCAACAAACATAGGATGAACTAAGATAACCGTAAAGACGCATCTACCCACCCAAGGATAATTACTAACTGCACCACACCAGTCATTCCTGCTCAAAGATTGATCCCACCCAAGGACTTAAAAGAAAGATATAACTAGTAGTTTCATGTACCCCTAGCTGACCACATAGGTGTTGTCTGCCCCTATCTCCACTAGGTGTACCCCACTACTCCCCAAGCGATCGGCTCCCTAACGTAGATACCCGTGCTGGTCCCACAGTGGAGTGTATCACTCCCCTAAAGTGGCAACCCAATACTATCAACGGTGCACGGCTGATACCTACACGATGCAACAACGGCTTATCTACCAGCCCGGGTCCACACACGCATATGAAACCCGTTGGACTTGCGTTGCCACCGCTACCCCGTTTTGGCCTCTTATAGTCAAGCCCAATATGCGTGTCCCGTCACTCGACTTGAGTCGAGCCCACTAAGATACGTTTGGGATATTGGTTGAAATGGGCCCCCACAAGCTACCCACCTACGCTTGTCTCTTTTCTAGTGTATCCCACTTAACCCTTTATCATATTTAATTACATGTTTCCACTTGTTTAAGTATTCTAATCGTATATTCTATTGCCACCCAAGGCAACCCACTAGATTTCCATATGCCACCCAAGGCACCCACTTAACCCCTCATGCCCCACTACATGCTTATCTGGTTAAGTGTTTCTTAATTGATTAAGAACGTAACCCTTGTAAAGACCTCTCACATTAGACCGTCTTTTATGGCAGCTGGTTTTGCCGGTCGGTTCCGGGCAGCCTTACACCATAACAGGGTCTAACCTCGTGTCTTTACACTTGTCACGTATTTAGTTTATGCCTAAGACCTCTCACATTGGGCCAATCATTTGTAGCTGCTGGATTTGCCGGTCGGTTCCGGGCAGTCTTATGCTACAAAAGGGTCCAACCTCGTGTCTTAGTTGATTAATTACTCCTAATTAATCACTCCCCATATTAATTATCCCTAATTAATATCAAATTTAAAGAATATGGGTAGACCTAACCGAATAGGTAAATTACCAATTCCATAGCATGGGTAGACCTAACTCAATAGGTAAATTCCCATGGGGTAGACCTAACTCAATAGGTAAATTCCCACTTATGTTCATTCATTTTATTTTGTTAATATGCATTTTTAACCCCATCGTTCCCCACGTAAATCGTTCTCATTTCATGACATAATAAAGGGAAGATTCATCACAAATATCATGGGTGTAACCACATCTTAGCATATAACTTTGTCATGGGTTAAGAGGATGTCAACTTGCATATATGAGCATATATTAACCCAACTACATTTAACCCAAACTCGCATATTATCATACACATGACTTGCATAACATGTTGCATATGAACTTGCATATTATCATACACATATCTTTCATAACATGTTGAACTTGCATATAAGCATTCACATAACTTGCATAACATGTTAAACTTGCATATAAGCATTCACATAACTTGCATAACATGTTAAACTTGCATATAAGCATACACATAACTTGCATAAGCATGCATAACTTGCATAACATGTTGAACTTGCATATAAGCATACACATAACTTGCATAAGCATTCACATAACTTGCATAAGCATGCATAACTTGCATAACATGTTAAACTTGCATATAAGCATTCACATAACTTGCATAAGCATGTTGCATAATAGATCAATGTTCAACTTAGTTTTTTGCATCCTAAGCATCATGAAACATAGCACCAAACTTGCATAAAGATGTCATGACTACATAACATTAAGCTTGCATAAAGATGTCATGAACACATACACTAAACTTGCATGACATATAGCATATAACTTGCAAAACACATAACATACACTATACTAAGCTTGCATAAACACATTGATCCACAAACCTAGCCATACATCATCATATCCTATCTTAATCAATTTAACAATTGATTATTAAGGGGATAGAAGCTCACCAAAACCAAGATTAGCAAACTAATGAAGAAGATTAAGAGGCTAGAAGTTGATTTGGAATGCTATCCCTTCTCTAATTTTTGATGGAGGCTCCTTCAAGTTTCAAAGTGGTGGCATAATGGCCTTAGATCTATTTTTAGTAAGGATTAGGGGCGGTATTAGGGTGTATATATAGATTAGTTAGGTGTTTTAGGACCATAGGATTAGCCCTAATTAGATTAGGACCATCAGATTTCGGAAATCTCTAGAACACAGCCCAAGACTCAACCAAAAACCAGATCTGGTGCACCCAGATCCACAGGGCCGACACCCTGTGTCGACACCCCTGTCGACAGGGCTGTCGACACCCCTGTCGACATTCCTGTCGACACGGGGCTAGGCGGGAACTTTCCCTCCACCTCCGCTTTTGGCTCCAATCCTGTTTTAGAACTGAATTTTAAATCTGTTTTTAACTTTGAATTTTCTGAAAACTTCTTTGGGCCTTAACTGGGTCATACGGACTCCGATTTACAAAATTTCGGACTCTATTCTGCGTATTTTTCTGAGACGAACGCAATGGCAAAGCCCGTTTCCCTTGATTCAGATTTTAGAGTTTAATTCTGCCCTGATTTATATTATAATAAGTTATTTCAACATACGGGGTGTTACATTCTCCCCTACTTAAAGGATTTCGTCCCCGAAATCTCTAAGTCAAGAAGAACGTATCCTACCAACCAAACAACCATCTACTAAACCATCAAACACTGGCATCCCTTGTCCTTAAAGTTTCTAATGCTATATGAACATATGCAAAAAGTGTGTGTATATGTTCCCTGTCTAATGCAAAATCAGGCGGTCTACTGGTTCAGTTGACCTCCTTAATGCAAATCATGATAGTGCCATGCATCCAATATGTATGCGAAAGAACCCTATCGACACATACTATCTCTACATGAGTGCACAATCATTCACCGAAATGCATCATCCATATGATAACACAACCATTATACATCCATTAATATAGCTACCTACACACATTTATATGCAATATGAAGTGACTGAGCCGATCTAGTGCCTAAAGTGTGTGTTTATGCATCCACGAGCAACCACTAGCAAACACTTGCATCCACTTGCATCCATCAATCATAACATGTCTTAAACACATGTTTCAACCATAGGTTTACCCTATCTAAAGGTCAAAGGTACTAACGAGAGGACATACTAAAGATAAGATGAGTACAAGATAAGCGATAAAGGAGAAGTTAAAGAACATACCCTCAAAAAGAAAAGGGTACAAAGAACGCATCTTCGCTTCTGTCTCCCAAGTTGCGTTGCTCTCGTCTTCTCCCCATTGTACTTTGACTAGTTGAACCTCTCGATTCCTCAATTTCCTAGTCTCTGACCCAAGGATGCGGATAGGAGCTCGTCGAATAGTCGCATCACGCTCTACTTCCACTTCTTTAAGCAAGCTCGGCTCTACCACCTCTGCGGTGTCATGTAAGCACTTCCTCAAATGGGACACATGGAATACATCATGTACACCACTAAGTCTGTCGGGCAACTCCACTCTATATGCCATCCGTCTGATCCTTTCCTTAATAGGAAATGGCCCTACGAACCTTGGTGCTAGCTTCCCAACAGATCCAAAGCGAACCACATTTCGTAACGGCGACACTTTGACAAAGACCATGTCCCCACCCTCAAACTCAAGATCCGTCCTTCTCTTGTCCGCATAAGATTTTTGCCTATCCTGCGCTGCTTTCATCCTCCTTCGAATCAAGTCAATCTTCTCAGAAGTCTCCCTAACCATATCAGGCCCAAGCAAGATCATATCCGTAGATTCCCACCAACATGCAGGTGATCGACAAGGCCTTCCATAAAGAGCTTCGAAAGGAGCCATACCAATACTGGACTAAAAGCTATTATTATATGCGAACTCCACCAATGGAAGATGCTCTTCCCATGTACCTCCAAAATCTAAGATACAAAGCCTCAAAAGGTCTTCTAGGACACGATTCACCCTCTCAGTCTGGCCGTCCGTCTGAGGGTGATATGCGGTGCTCAGACACAATTGAGTCCCCACTGCTTTTTGCAAACTTTTCCAGAACTCGCTAGTGAAGATAGGATCTCGATCACTCACTATGCTAGAGGGTACCCCATGCAATCGAACTATCTCTCGAAGATATACTGAAGCTAGCCATGGAGCAGTCCTCTTGCTCTTCACAGGTATGAAATGGGCGCTTTTAGTAAGTCTGTCTACCACAACCCAAATTCCCGTATTACCCTTTCTCGATCTGGGTAACCCGTCAATAAAATCCATCGAGACGCTATCCCACTTCCATTGCGGAACTTCCAATGGGTGAAGCAACCCACCTGGTTTCTTTTGCTCCGCCTTCACTTGTTGGCAAACCAAGCATCGAGCGACATATTCGGCCACATCTTTCTTCATACCGGCCCAGAAGAAAACCCTCTTCATGTCTTGGTACATTTTGTCCCCACCGGGATGAATGGTCATCCTAGAACGGTGTGCATCATCAAGAATAGCCTTTCTCAAACCCTCATCTTGCGGTACACAAAGTCTACCGTCTCTACGCAAGCACCCCTTATCGTCTAGGGTGTACCTACTCAAATGGCTGGACGACTCCCCTCCTATGAGCTTCTCCACCAACTCAACTAACTGTGGGTCGTCCCTCTGTGCTTCTCCAATCCGCCCCAGAAGAGTAGGTCTGACCTCCAAGGATGCTAGCAAACCGGGTACATAATCAATGGAAGGTCTGAAATCAAACATCGAGATAAATTCCAAGCTTCGTTGTTCCACGAACAATGGACTCAAGGACAACCATTTTCTGCTCAAGGCGTCCGCCACCACGTTACCCTTGCCAGGGGTATACGCTATCTCGAAATCATAGGATGCCAAGAACTCCATCCACCTTTGCTGTCTCAAATTCAAATCCTTCTGAGAAAACAAGTACTTCAATGATTTGTGGTCAGTGAACAATTCGAATCTCTCACCAAGAAGATAATGGCGCCAAATCTTAAGCGCAAAAACAATAGCAGCTAACTCTAGATCATGGGTAGGGTAATTTTTCTCATGTGCCCTCAACTGCCTTCCACCATAGGCTATTACCCTTCCCTCTTGCATTAAGACTGCGCCTAGTCCTGTCCCACAAGCATCGGTATAGGCAACAAATTGCTTGCTCCCATCTGGCAACACTAAAACTGGAGCAGTGGTTAAAGCTCTCTATAACCGTCGGAACGCATCATCACAATCTACGTCCCATGTGAAAACAAGATTCTTCTTCGTTAAGCGGGTTAATGGGGCTGATATCTTCGCGAAGTCTTTGATAAACTTCCTATAGTAACCCGCCAACCCTAAGAAACTTCTTACTTCGGTAGCATTCTTCAGAACCTTCCAATCCTGAATTGATACTACCTTTGCAGGATCCACAGCTATCCCTTCCTTGGAGACCACGTGCCCCAAGAACCGCACTTCCTTCCTCCAGAAGTGACATTTAGAGAATTTAGCCTTAAGGCTATGTGCTTGAAGAGTCTTCAACACCTCCCCAAGATGTAGGGCATGCTCTTCTTCACTCTTAGAAAATACTAAGAATCATCCACAAAGACCACCACGAACTTATTAAGGAACTCCCTGAACACCCTACTCATCAAATCAACAAAGTATGCAGGGGCGTTCGTCAACCCAAATGGCATTACCAGCCACTCATAGAAACCATCCGGAGTCCTAAAGGCAGTCTTGTCTATGCTATCCTCAACCACCCTCAACTGATGAAACACCGTGGCTAAGTCCAACTGAGAAAATACTGAAGCGCCAACCAACTGATCGAAAAGATCATCAATCCTCGGCAATGGGTGTCTATTCTTCTTTGTGAGCTTATTGAGTTCTCTATAGTCTACACAAAGTCTGAGGGACCCATCCGCCTTCGTAGCAAAAACTACTGGAGCACCCCACTCCGATATACTTCGTCTTATGAACCCCTTCTCAAGCAACTCCCCTACTTGCTTATGGAGTTCCCTCCTCTCACGAGGAGCCATGTGGCGCACTGGTAAAGATACGGGTTTAGCATTATCCACCAGATATATTCGGAAGTCAATCTCCCGCTTCGGAGGTAAGCCCTTCACCTCCTCAAACACATCCGAGTATTCCCGGACCACTCTAACAGATTGCAAACTTTCGACCGAAGCATCAAGCGATTCAAGATAGCTTAGCATAACAGAATCCATGGGATTACAAGAGATCTCGAGAGTGTTACCCAAGCGGGTCATGAGCCTAACAACTCTCCTTTCGCAATAAAGAACGGCACCATTACTAGATAACCAGTCCATGCCCAAAATCAACCCATAGCCCGTGAAGCCCAACACAAAAGCATCACATCTAAATTCAATGCTAAGTATAGAAATCTTCAAACCCAAACATATCATGGACAAGTAAGTGGAGCCCCCAATTGGATTTTAAACAACCAAGGGATCATCTACCAGACTGGTGTCTAAGTGCAGTGACTCAACTAATGATGATGAGATAAACGAATGCGATGCGCCAGAATCAAACAATGTTCGGACAGGATGATCAAATAGAAAAACCAGACTTTCAACGGAAATAGTTCTACCTCTTTCCTGAATCGGTGGAACCGCGAGAGCCTGTACTTGCCTCCTAGCCTGACTCGGTGCCATAAGAGCTTGCACCTGTCCTCCTGAGGTAGACCCCGTCCTTTTCCCTTTCTTAGGACAGTCTTTCACTAGATGTCCTGCTTCGCCATAGTGGAAGCAGCCAGTCTTCTTCTTCTTGCGACAATCCTTGCTTAGGTGGCCAGGTGTCCCACAATTGAAACACTTCTTCTTTTTGCCCTTGCCACCATTGCCTTTCCCACCTTTGTTTTCCTGTTGTTGCTGAGGTCTCTTTTGATCTCCCTTCTTCTCGGGTGCCTTATTAGCATCGGGACCCTTCTTTTCTTCATGCATGAGTGCCATGTCAACTAGCTTCTCAAAGGTGGCCCCCATAGGGATATGAGTCATAGCCAACCCATGCATCGGTTCATTCAAGCCTTTCACGAACCTCAAAGCCTTCTTCTCCGGTGTATTCACCATGTCTAGGCCAAACCTTGCCAATTGATTAAACTTGTTGACATATTCCTTCACTGAGAGATTTCCTTGCTTTAGAGTCAAGAATCTTTCCATATACAAGTTTTCCTCCGCCCTTGAGAGAAACTTTGCCACAAATCTTTGCTTAAAATCCGCCCAAGAGTCAACGGGGCGTTCTCCATTAGTGACCTCCCACCAGAATGAGGCCTCTCCCTTCATTAACCAAGCAGCTAACTTGACTTTCTTTCCTTCTTCCATCTCAAAGATATCTATCAACTCTTCCGCCTCCTTAAGCCAATCTCTAGCCTCCACAAAGGTTTCAGATCCTTGAAAAGGTTTTCCTCCCATAGCTTTGAATTCCTTACAAGTCTTAGCAAAAGTATCCGTGCGAGGAGGAGGGGGAGGAGGAAGATCGGGTGCTACGGTCGGTGGAGGAACATTTGCTGGACCCGCAGTGGTGGCCCTAGCCTCCATCAATCTCCTATACCATACTGGTACCGTCACACCCTCCGGAAAGCTAAGATCCTCAGCCATGCTGAAACGGAAAAGGAAAGATTCAAAACGGAGAATTCGAAAGATAAAGATATGGCTATTGGGGATTATGCTTTTCTTTCAAAAACCTTTCTCTTTAAAGACATGTTTTTGAAAATATTTCTTCCAAAAATGTTTTTAGAAAAATAGTTTCCTAAAAATTTTATCTGTTCCGGTAACCTTTGCTCTGATACCACGTGTAATACCCCACGCCCGCTATGGTCACTCTCTAAGGGAATGCCATAACATCGGTGGAGTATTTTGAGTGAATATAGAACAGAGTAATTACAACAAGACAGATATAAGTAATACTTGAAAATTTAAAACATCATTTCACTTGCAGCGGAAAATAAAACATGTCTGGTTACATCACAAAGCCATAATAGGAGTCAAGTACAAATATCAATCATGATAAATAAAAATACATAATCCCAATACATGAACTGATAGCCATAAAAGAAAAGGGTAAGCTGAGCTCTACGTCTATGGTCCAAGCTCCAAGAGATAGCTAAAGCAAACTGATCAAGGCCCACTAGCACTAGGCCCAACCTGAGGACCTGAGGGGAAAAAGATAAAAACAACGGGGTCAGACATAAGCCTGAGTGAGCCCTATAACCTTAACAATACAATTATTAAAGTAATTAGGGTATGATATGAACTCGGTACGGTACCTTTGGGGATAATGACTACACTAAGTAGCCAACAAACATAGGATGAACTAAGATAACCGTAAAGACGCATCTACCCACCCAAGGATAATTACTAACTGCACCACACCAGTCATTCCTACTCAAAGATTGATCCCACCCAAGGACTTAAAAGAAAGATATAACTAGTAGTTTCATGTACCCCCAGCTGACCACATAGGTGCCGTCTGCCCCTATCTCCACTAGGTGTACCCCACTACTCCCCAAGCGATCGGCTCCCTAACGTAGATACCCGTGCTGGTCCCACAGTGGGGTGTATCACTCCCCTAAAGTGGCAACCCAATACTATCAACGGTGCACGGCTGATACCTACACGATGCAACAACGGCTTATCTACCAGCCCGGGTCCACACACGCATATGAAACCCGTTGGACTTGCGTTGCCACCGCTACCCCGTTTTGGCCTCTTATAGTCAAGCCCAATATGCGTGTCCCGTCACTCGACTTGAGTCGAGCCCACTAAGATACGTTTGGGATATTGGTTGAAATGGGCCCCCACAAGCTACCCACCTAAGCTTGTCTCTTTTCTAGTGCATCCCACTTAACCCTTTATCATGTTTAATGACATGTTTCCACTTGGTTAAGTATTCTAATCGTATTTTCTATTGCCACCCAAGGCAACCCACTAGATTTCCACATGCCACCCAAGGCACCCACTTAACCCCTCATGCCCCACTACATGCTTATCTGGTTAAGTGTTTCTTAATTGATTAAGAACGTAACCCTTGTAAAGACCTCTCACATTAGACCGTCTTTTATGGCAGCTGGTTTTGCCGGTCGGTTCCGGGCAGCCTTACACCATAACAGGGTCTAACCTCGTGTCTTTACACTTGTCACGTATTTAGTTTATGCCTAAGACCTCTCACATTGGGCCAATCATTTGTAGCTGCTGGATTTGCCGGTCGGTTCCGGGCAGTCTTATGCTACAAAAGGGTCCAACCTCGTGTCTTAGTTGATTAATTACTCCTAATTAATCACTCCCCATATTAATTATCCCTAATTAATATCAAATTTAAAGAATATGGGTAGACCTAACCGAATAGGTAAATTCCCAATTCCATAGCATGGGTAGACCTAACTCAATAGGTAAATTCCCATGGGGTAGACCTAACTCAATAGGTAAATTCCCACTTATGTTCATTCAGTTTATTTTGTTAATATGCATTTTTAACCCCATCGTTCCGCACGTAAATCGTTCTCATTTCATGACATAATAAGGGGAAGATTCATCACAAATATCATGGGTGTAACCACATCTTAGCATATAACTTTGTCATGGGTTAAGAGGATGTCAACTTGCATATATGAGCATATATTAACCCAACTACATTTAACCCAAACTCGCATATTATCATACACATGACTTGCATAACATGTTGCATATGAACTTGCATATTATCATACACATATCTTTCATAACATGTTGAACTTGCATATAGGCATTCACATAACTTGCATAACATGTTAAACTTGCATATAAGCATTCACATAACTTGCATAACATGTTAAACTTGCATATAAGCATACACATAACTTGCATAAGCATGCATAACTTGCATAACATGTTGAACTTGCATATAAGCATACACATAACTTGCATAAGCATTCACATAACTTGCATAACATGTTAAACTTGCATATAAGCATTCACATAACTTGCATAAGCATGTTGCATAATAGATCAATGTTCAACTTAGTGTTTTGCACCCTAAGCATCATGAAACATAGCACCAAACTTGCATAAAGATGTCATGACTACATAACATTAAGCTTGCATAAAGATGTCATGAACACATACACTAAACTTGCATGACATATAGCATATAACTTGCAAAACACATAACATACACTATACTAAGCTTGCATAAACACATTGATCCACAAACCTAGCCATACATCATCATATCCTATCTTAATCAATTTAACAATTGATTATTAAGGGGATAGAAGCTCACCAAAACCAAGATTAGCAAACTAATGAAGAAGATTAAGAGGCTAGAAGTTGATTTGGAATGCTATCCCTTCTCTAATTTTTGATGGAGGCTCCTTCAAGTTTCAAAATGGTGGCATAATGGCCTTAGATCTATTTTTAGTAAGGATTAGGGGGGGTATTAGGGTGTATATATAGATTAGTTAGGTGTTTTAGGACCATAGGATTAGCCCTAATTAGATTAGGACCATCAGATTTCGGAAATCTCTAGAACACAGCCCAAGACTCAACCAAAAACCAGATCTGGTGCACCCAGATCCACATGGCAGACACCCTGTGTCGACACCCCTGTCGACAGGGCTGTCGACACCCCTGTCGACATGCCTGTCGACACGGGGCTAGGAGGGAACTTTCCCTCCACCTCCGCTTTTGGCTCCAATCCTGTTTTAGAACTGAATTTTAAATCTGTTTTTAACTTTGAATTTTCTGAAAACTTCTTTGGGCCTTAACTGGGTTATACGGACTCCGATTTACAAAATTTCGGACTCTATTCTGCGTATTTTTCCGAGACGAACGCAATGGCACAACCCGTTTCCCTTGATTCAGATTTTAGAGATTAATTCTGCCTTGATTTATATTATAATAAGTTATTTCAACATACGGGGTGTTACAGTAAGTACATGTATATGCAGGCAAATACGACTAATTTTCAATACAATTCACTATTTGACTCAATTAGGCGTAATGGTTCAAAATTATCAAACAAATAAACAAACAACACAAACATCAATCAATTAGTGGATTAACGTTTCAGATTCATAACTTTGATACATAGTCAAAAATCAAAATTTTGATGCCAAATCACAACAATAAGCCCTATCTAGTTTCGATTCTCACACCAGTCAATTGGAAATTTATAGAAATCTCACTTTCGAAACTCGAAGATAAATACTAGCGACGGTGCCCCGTTACCAGAATTATCCCCGGGCACTAGAGTATGATTCTATAACTATCCGGTATATTAAAACTTCGAATACACGTTTGCAAGACATATATGCAAAATCCTTATATATTGGATTGTCCAAATTTATAATAGAATAAATATTCAAATACTTATGAAATGGCTTAAATTTCAAAACAAAATTGTTTTTCAATTTTAAAAATATACTCTTCACACCCGTTTTAGGATACTACTGATCCAATCTCTAACGAGTCATTCCCGTTGGATATTACTAATCCAATATCTGATGAATTATTTCGTATGGTTCTAAGGTGCTTTGTTCTCTGAGCTTTGTAAACCAAAGCTCTGATACCAAATGTAACGAAAAGGAATTTCGCTCGATCCGAACCAGTCGCTAAACCGATTTAGACCGTTCGAAACGCCTGATTGTTTGGTAACACGACAAAATAGAACGCAGACGAAAGAAGATTTCATTGTTTATATTACAACAATCCATCGGATTACAAGAATATACAGAGTATAAATGAATATTACACAGAAATATCAGAGATTACAATACATTACATAGCAGCGGAAAATTAATACAATACACAACTAGGAGAGATATACGGATACAAATCTTTCCGGATATCGTTCCAGCTGTAAACCAGGATCCTATGAATATAAATCTGCAAAACCAAAGCTACTAGCTGCCCGTGTCAAAATAAGGGCACCCAGAGTTTAGGTTAAAACAATAAACTCCAGGTCAGTCATGTGACTGGTGTGAGAGCTAAAACAGTTATTAATCTTTATTATAAAGTCAGGTAAATCAAGGGACCACGCCACAAACAAGGAATGGGTTTCCCCCCAAGAATACCAGTGCGTAAAACAAACAGCGCAATGCTAAATAAAGAAAAATGAAGTTGTTATAAGACCCAGGTCCTATCACACAATGCAACGCAAGCCGGGGGATAGGGTTTTCCTTTATAACAGCCAAAGAATGCTTGATACATTTTAAAACAAATCATTTGATACTATTATAAGTGCATAGTCTATAAAACAACTTCAAATCATAAGTATCAATCATAGGCGGCATGGTTACCATATATCATGTCTCCATACTAGTTCTACAATTAAAACCGCAAAATCACGTATTTGGAAGTTGGATTTCCTTCTATGAACCGAGGCCAGGGATCGTCCTCTACAGATTCGAGACGCTCTAGCCCGTCTCTCAGGCAAGCGCGCAGGCAAGCCTTGGATCGTTAGGGCCGGTCCACCGATTTGGATTATTATGCCTGGACACTACGTTTCCCCGCCCTTTGGGGGCGTAAATGAGCTAACGAATGACCCCATCGGACCCGGATCGTCCGATCAAACCGAGGTGCCTCGCAACAGCAACAACCACATAGGTGAAAAGTATATAAATGTCAGGGCTGGTAGGTCACTGACGCCACCCTAGCTAGAAAGAAATGCATGCCCTCCCTGATGTCCTCTCCCGTTTCTGGTTCACAAACGGGGTGTGAGGCTCGCGAAGTCACGTTACACAAAGCTATGCCACACAGGCCGTGCTTTGATCATCACCACAAGACTTTGCTTTTCAACAGAAGCCTTGATCAATTGCCACTTAGGCATGCCACACAGGCAATTCACTCCATGCGTTTGATATCCATCATTATATAACCCCTGAGCTCGTACGTCTCAGAGAAGGGCGTTAAGCAAGAGAATAAATTCTCCGCCGCCAAACCGATATATAATTAATATAAATCTATCACACAGACTAAAATCCAATGTCAGACACACAGTCCATTTACAAGTCCGTTCCGGGTCTGAACGAAACCGGAGGCACCTAGTACCCCGCATATCCATCGATCTCCAAGTACGTCTGGACGATCACCAACTGTTTCCATCTTCTTGGGTGTACAGCCCAATCAAGATCATCAGTAATCACCCAAACGACGTGAAGACCTCCGGTCTCCGACCGCCGTCTTCATCTTCGAATTATCGTCGTATCAATTATTCAGAACGGGATAAACCCGGTCTTTCCAAATAACTCGCGTATATTTTAAATAAGTGTTACACGAACACAACATACGCCTCATTCCAATTCATCAGTCACTAACTGTAAATTAATCAAGAGAATAATTCCCCAAATATTAACCCCGAAGGCCGAAACCAACATCAGATTAATATCCAGAAAACCATTCTGCTTAGCTAACCGACAGTTAGTTTCTAAATTTCACATTCATAGGGAAAGGTTCCCATTAATTTTATCAAAGATAAATTCTTTAATTTATTCTTTAATCTACTTTTGAATATCAATTCAAACTAGTCGGGATTAACGAACTTTACCGAAGTAATTATTTGTTTTAATTTCCCAATCCCAACCTATTCATCCCATGAAGTAAAATTGGTAATACTTCATATCTAACACTACGGTGTTATCGGTAAATTCAATTACCATTTCACGTTCAAATCTAATTAAAGATTTAACTATCGCTTGGAGCAAAACTGGTGATACTCCATTCTCGATCATTTCAATCTAATTAAAGATTCAATAAAAATCCACTTAGTTTTAATCTGTGACTGGGTTAAAGAATCAGTGTCATTTAAAACACTGTTCAAGATAAACCCAAAAATCAATATCAATTCAATTTCAATTAAATATTATTTAATTGGTACACTTCATTAAACCTAAATAAAAAGATTTAATCTTTTCTGAACTGGGTTCAAGAACAGTGTTAGTCAAGACACCATTCACGACAAACCCAAATCACATTTTGATATTAAATACAAGGCTCTGAATAGAAAATATCCCGGGTTATATTCAATATCAAATTCTACGATCAACAGATATCGTATTGGAAATAACGATATATATATATCTATACCTTTCAAATTTCTATAATAACATCTATATAATCACGAAATCCAACATTGAAATATTCCGAAGACAATTTCGATTCAAATCCATTCCAATGCAATCATTGGAAATTCTGGTTATTTTCAAAACCATTTCAAATTCAATTTATTTATTTAAAAATAAATAGAATTATAATTCTAGTTCAAAACTAGTTCATTTTGATAAAAAACTATTTTTATCTTTTCAAATATGGAGTTTTTCATCCCAAACTTTCCCAAATCATTCCTTATGATTTTACACAAATTATTACTATTTTTAATAATTTTCTCAAGGCCTGTACAGTCGATTTTCATCAACGGCCATCGAACTGCACTTACACCGACCCTTTTCAAATTTGATTTGGACATAATTCCAAATCCAACCGTTAGATTTCTAATTTATAATATTCATTAGAAAGCCCTTTTCGATACGAACCCAACGGTTTCAGTTTTAGGAAAATTTTGATGGTCGGATCTCCCGTAATATTCGTTCGAAGTCAATGGTCGAAATTCGCGAACTGCCGCGGCGCGGCGCGTTCTATTCAGGTCATTATATTATATATATAATATATATTTTGTTGATTTTAATTCAAAACGTGCTTTATAAATCGTTTTCAATTCATTTTCAAAGCGGTTTCAACTTCATATTCAGTTTCAAATCAAAATTGAATATTCCAATATAATTTCGTTTTAAATTCATTTCCAATCGATTTCAATTCAATTTCAATTCGAATTCATTTATATTCAATTTCAATTCAAATTCATTTATATTCAATTTCAATTCGAATTCATTTCTATTCAATTTCAATTCGAATTCATTTCTATTCAATTTCAATTCGAATTCATTTATATTCAATTTCAATTCGGATTCATTTATATTCAATTTCAATTCGAATTCATTTATATTCAATTTCAATTCGAATTCATTTATATTCAATTTCAATTCGAATTCATTTCTATTCAATTTCAATTCGAATTCATTTCTTTTCGAAAAATCAGATTTTGAAATCACTTTCGATATTCATTATAAAATGAATAAAATCGATATAAATATCGTTCACGTCAAAATGGCGTCATTCTAATCAACACTGCTTCATATATTCCTATTTCCAAATATTCTATTTCAAATATTTCTATTCAAATATTTCTATTCAAATATTTCTTTTCAAATGTTTCTATTCAAAACTGGAATGAGGCCCAATCAATTACCATATAATGGTAATTATATGGATTTTCTACAACACATGTATATATCAACGATGACAAATAACCAACCATCATCCAAAGTGCATTCTACACTGTATAAGCATCAAATATAAATATCTAACGCTTATAACAGTCTGTCAATCAATCGATCGACATACAGCTAATTATTAGGACTAGTGTATGTCATATATCATCCCAATACCTGTGTGGGGTTTCAAACAATCAAATACAGATTTTATTTGTGCAGTTGGGCGATGTGTAAAATTTATCTTCCCAATCAATATCAATCAAATCAGTGTTTATAAACAAATCTCCGATTTGTTTATAAATATTTATTTCATTTCATATACACGTTAAAAATTCTATTTTTAACTATAAAATATTTTCCACCATCAAATATTTTATTTCAACTATATAAATATTTTATTTTATTTCACATCACATCACACAATCAACTACACATCAAAATCAAACAAGCATATAAGTCGTCCATGGTCTATGGACGACGGGTGTCGGTGCTTCTAAACACCGTCTACATCCTAGTATATATATATAACCAGAAAATTAAATCAAAGAGTGAGAAATTCTGACCGAATTGCTAATCCAATCCCACGACTCTTCTTAGGTAGAAGTCTTCGCCGTTCTTCTTCTTGTTACTTTCTCTGCCCGTATTCTCTACATATGTAAAAATCACATTTTTACTTCGCTATTCAACATATAAAAATCGAATTTTTACTTTGCTATTCAATATATTAAAATCGAATTTTTACTTTGCTATTCAGTATATAAAAATCGAATTTTTACTTCGCTATTCAATATATAAAAATCGAATTTTTACTTCGCTAATCAAAATATAAAAATCGAATTTTTACTTCGCTATTCAATATATAAAAATCGAATTTTTTACTTCGCTATTCAATATATAAAAATCGAATTTTCACTTCGCTATTCAATTTATAAAAATCGAATTTTTACTTCGCTATTCAATATATAAAAATCGAATTTTTACTTCGCTATTCAATATATAAAAATCGAATTTTTACTTCGCTATTCAATATATAAAAATCACATTTTTACTTTGTTATTCAATATATAAAAATCGAATTTTTACTTCGCTATTCAATATATTAAAATTGAATTTTTACTTCGCTATTCAATATATAAAAATCGAATTTTTACTTCACTATTCAGTATATAAAAATCGAATTTTTACTTTGCTATTCAATATATAAAAATCGAATTTTTACTTTGCTATTCAATATATAAAAATCGAATTTTTACTTCGCTATTCAATATATAAAAATCGAATTTTTACTTTGCTATTCAATATATAAAAATCGAATTTTTACTTTGCTATTCAATATATAAAAATCAAATTTTTACTTCACTATTCAATATATAAAAATCGAATTTTTACTTTGCTATTCAATATATAAAAATCGAATTTTTACTTTGCTATTCAATATATAAAAATCGAATTTTTACTTTGCTATTCAATATATAAAAATCGAATTTTTACTTCGCTATTCAATATATAAAAATCGTTCCTTTCCTTTTATAAAAATCGAATCTTTTTTATTTTAAAAATCCGATCTTTTCTATTTTAAAAATCGAATCTTTATTTCGTTAAGAATCCGACTTTTACTTTGTTAAGAATCATTGAAAAGAAGAATGATAAAACAAATAATAAAAGCTTACAGTTAATCGAACGGAGGAGGTGGAGTTGACGGACCGGGGGAGGCTCGGAGGGCTTCAGTGGTGGGGGGGGGGGTGTTCTGGCGTCGGTCAGCAATAGGAAGGGGGGAGTCTTCGATCGGCAGCAGGAGGATGGGGGGTCTTCGATCGGCAGCGATAGAGGGGGGGGGGGGTAGCGCGGTCGGCATCAGGATAGGGGGGTTCGATCGCGAGGCAGCAGAGAAGTGGGGGGTTTCGATCGAGGCTGAGGAGGATGGGGGTTTGCGGTGGCGCGCCGCCTGGGGGGAGCTCGGCGGTGGGGGATCGCAGCTATGGCTGCGTCTTTTTTTTTTTTAATTTCTGTTCTGAACGAAAATGAAGGAAAGGGGGGTCTTAAGGAGAAATGGAAATATATATATATATATATATATTATTTTATTAGGTTTAAATTTTATAAAGAAACTTTTTATTTCGAACTCGAAATGAAGCCCACCGCCTGTTGTTCATAGCTAATTACCTCCATTCCGAACACAATGGGATATGTATCGTAAGCTGATTCGACCGTTTCAATCAGTTTTCGTCAAAATCAACATATAACTCTATATATTGAATTTGAACGCGCATTTCAATTTACTGGGGTCACATACTAACTCGAAAAATACCAAAAAAATATTTTCTAGCTTCGTATTAATGATACGGTCCTAACAAAACTAGTTTCGTCGAATTCTGAGACCGTTTGAAAAATGGCCATTTTCCAGTCGATTAAAATCAACTGAAACTGGTCAAATGCGTTTTCCTTTGCCACACTCACATATCGAGTCGAAAAATTACGAAATTTGAAACCTAGCAATAACCTGACATCACGGACCCAACAAAAGTGGTTTCGTCGAAATCCAAGGTCATTTGCAAAATTTCCATTTTTAAGGGCCTGAATTCTATAACGACTATTCATAATTTTCAACTGGACATATCGTTTGATTCCCGCAATGAAATCTCGATTTTTCGGATTCGTTGGAAAGATATTCTCGATTAGATCCCATTATATTTGGTTTCACTAAAATCCGGTTTATTTTGCACCCGGTACATTCATTTGAAAATTGAAATTGAATTATCGAACTACCGCGCCATTTTCAATTCATTTTATAATTATATATAATTATTTATATTCTAACGACGGCGTATATAAATATATTCGTTCGAATTATATTCAAAATAAATTTTTCGTCGATATTATTTATAATAATTCATTTTAAATAATCAAAATTCGCAAAAATTGCCAAAATAAAAATTTTAAACTGGCCCAGATTTTCGGGTTGTTACAAATAGCCCTTGCATAAACTCTGTCTTCAATTTTCTTTATCATATTTGATTTGCAAGGCTAATGCCCATATGGAGTGGTTTTTAGATAATAAATCTGATTCCAGTATCTCCGTATTAATGACGGCAAAATTGTCAAAACCTTAATAGTAGGTTATTTATCTATCAAAGGAAAACATCCATACACATAATTATCTTATTTCCAAATGGGAATTTTATAGATCAACCATCAATCAATGTTTTTCCCTTTAAATTTATTTATCATTAATTTATTATTTTCCCATTTCATATATTCATAAATTCTTATTTTCTAAATTTTGAGAATATATGATATTAACATTGGAAAACATTTCCATTCCTTTTTCACACGTCACTATCCTCCCACATCTATCAGTTTCTAACTGTAGCTAGTAAGAGAACATTTCTCTGAATATCAACCCCGAAGGCTGAAACTAACTTCAGATTGATACCCAGAAAGTTGTTCAACATAACTAATCTCTAGTCAGTTTCTAATTTCCCTAACTTCGTTTCTTATCTTCTTATCAAATCATTACTTACGCAACACTCGGATTTAGTTTACGAATCCAATTCTTTTATGGAAAACATTTACTATAACGATAGCGCTATAATCCGTACATTCGAAATTTCTAACTTAAAAGTATAACTTTTATTTTAAATTAATAACTTAATAAACAATTTATTTATAAATAAATCTTGATTAAAAATCGGAAAGTAAATAATACTTTCTCAAATTCGATATAATCGAATTTAAATGCATAACTCTCTTTCGAATAAAATATATTCGATAACTCTCTTTTGAATGACTCTATTCAGTAACTCTCTTTCGAATGACTCTATTCGATAACTCTCTTTCGAATGGCACTATTCGATAACTCTCTTTCGAATGACTCTATTCGATAACTCTCTTTCGAATAACTTTATTTGATAACTCTCTTTTGAATGACTCTATACGAGATACGTTTCGAACTTCCAGAATCATTTACCATTTCAGGTCAACTCAATTTATAAATTCATTTATGAATTTAGTGCTTCCCAACAATTACCAATTTCCTTTTATAACTATTTATATTCTGCAAAACTTTTTCTTTTAAATCGTTGTTCATTTTAAAATGTGAATATTATTCCTTTATAGAAAACTTGACCCGTTTTATCAAATTAGAACTTGATTTCATAATTTAAATACTAGCATAGGTTCAAATTCCAATTAGCGAGTCATTTTATAACTTCTTATTCACATTCCATTTTATTTATCAAATCTCGTTTACATGTCAAGTTCATAGTTGTTTTTATTTAATACATTTATAATTCTCTATCGCCTTTATATTCTATTATAAAGTATCGATTTCAAACTGAATATTAATTATCTTGTCTAATACCAATTTATTCAATTTATAATTTCTTAAAATAAATTATTTTATAACATTTGGCCAACCTGAATTCTAATTACAAATCTTTATGGATTTTATTTTAATCCTATTCACATTTCGAACATCGAAATAAGTTCCATTATTTCCTTTTTAAAACAATTCCCAATTTCCCGTTTTAAATTCACTACTAAATTTACAATCCAAATTATCTACTGATAATTATTTTTATTTCATTTATAAAAATTGTTTATAAATCACATTACTTGTTTTTATTATTAAACATGTTATTTATTTCTAGCCATTCGAAATTCCATTACTATTTTTAAAATAGACTTTCCCCTTTCCAAATTCATATACTATCTTTTATAATCCCTTTATAAATGTTAAGTTTACATTCTATTTTCAAATATCAGTGTTAAAACCGAATTTTATTTCTCTATATAAATTCAGACTTATATATTCAATTTATCAAATGATAAATATCTATACTATATTATAATTACTGAGTAGGAAATGTTGTGCTCTCAGGCCTCCTCGCGATGTTAGACACCAATGGTCGCAACCTTTCCCGTCCCGTATACTGTCCACTACGCCAAATCTAAAATACATTTTCATACATCTTCTATTCGGCTGACCAATCCATTCGTTTCTCCGCAGTTTTCATCTGTGGTTCTTCTTTCCTCTTTCTTCACCATAACCTCAAAATTAACATTAGCCGTACCAACTAATTGCACATACCTATGATCCACATTGATTTTTCCCTTCATCGTGCTTTATTCCTTCGAATCGATGGACACCAAACTTCGCTACACCTAAAAAGTCGGTATACGACTTAAGCAGGATCAATAATATGGATATGCGGAATGTATGTGATAAACTAACTTGTATATTTACAATAGTTATGCAAATAAATATGAGATAGTGAAATATATCACAAATAAAAAGCATTAAAGTAAAGTAATAACACCACGGCTTTTTATACTGGTTCGAAGCACCGTCCTACGCCCAGTCGTAGACCTCTCTTTGGATTTTCACTAACCAACCACCTCGCTTCACCGGAGGAATAGGTTCACAATACCAGAATAGCCAAATGGGATTTCACGCCTCAACAACAATGAGGACTTCAACACTTGCCTCTTATAACTCTCGAGGACTTCAATAGCTAAGATTACAATTTGTATGTTGACAACTTGTGCTCTTTGCAACACGGATTTGTCACTTGGACCCTTCCTATAATCTTATTCTCAAATATAATTTGATGTATGTGAAGATTTGGATGTAGATATCGTATTGAATCACAAGAGTATTAAATATGTTCTGAGATTCAAACGATATTTTGGTTGAATATGAGCGCTTTTAGAATATCAAGTAGAAAGCAAGATAGATGAAAGAATTAAGATCAGAGATGTTGATTTGTTGATGGTTTAATGATGTTTATATAATGAATAAACAGTTGTAACCCTTTGCGAAGAGAACCATTGAAGAGAAATGATTTTTGATCAAAAGAAAGAGAAGCAACTTTTGATGAAAGAAGATGTCTATTCAAAATATTGCTTTCAGTTTGAAAACGGTCGACAGGTCAAAATTAACCAGTAGACTGATTTTTGAATATATATACGTTTTTTATATATATATGTATGTATGTATGTATGTATGCACGTTTATTGTGCATTCTGCCCAAAAACAGTCGATTGCCTATTTTGAAACCGGTCGACCGGTTTCTGGCAATATGCACAATAAATGTGCATATATATATATATATACATATATATATATATATATATTCACAATAATGAGGTATATGATTATTTGAGGATAGATTTTAACATTTATAACACTAAACAATCAGCCTCTAACTTACGCTATCATTGATTCTCTTCTCTTTGTCGATCATGAATTTTTTCCTTGTCATTAATCAAAACGCTATGAAATCATGGACTCTACATTCTCCCCCTTTTTGATTGATGACAACATATCTCTAAAAGTATTGCTGACTCCCCTTTTCTATGTACTCCCCCAGAAATAAAAACTAAAAATTTCTGCAAAGAATATTGTTATTAGCATTTTTCTCCCCCTTTGTCATCGACAAAAAGGAGTAGTATATAAGAAGAGTTAAGATACACAAATCATTCATCATAAAATACATTATGATTGTATCATACACACCATACTTACATAACCATGTTACGTAGTCTTAGAGTTTGAACAAAAAATAATATACAGCACCACTTATGTACAAGTGCTGTTTTAAGCCTTAAATATATGATAAAAGATGGATAAAAGGAACTAATGAGATGGTGAGTCGGATTCAGTTTCTTCTTCTTCTTTTCCATCGTCTTCTTCTTCTTCATTTCCTCCTTCCTCAATGTAAGATGTTCCACGACCACGTCCATTACTTGTTCCAAAACAAGTGCCTTCCTCTGAAGATGTCCATGTAAAAGTTGGAGGCTTTGGACGTTTACCTGGGTCTTGTATATGTGTAGAGGAGGAGGATGTGCCACAAGATATTGCATCCCAAAGAATATCGAAGAAAGACTTAAGTTTCATAAAACGTTTGTCTAGTTTTGTATTTAAATTATCGATCTTATTTTTGGTACGGTTAAGTCTAGCTTCAAGAAGAAATTGATTTCATGCAATTTGTTCAAGTAAATCTTTAGTCGACGATGATGGTTGAAGAAGCTTGACCTCATATGGTTTGGGTTTAGAGGGTTGTGAAGAAGTGCCTTCTCGGTGACCTTGTTCCTTACACTATTTAAAAGGTATGATATTCAAACATGGTTCAGGAAGCTTCATTCACTTTTTCAATGCTTTGCTGATACATTTTGGCTTTGAAATTTAAGATTCGGGAGATTTAAGACCACAATCAAGTAGAAGTCGCATAATATATTCATTGTAGAACAAATGTGGTCTAGTACGATCATTCACTAATAAGATCTCATCAAAGATCTTATTTATCCAATCAATTTGTATATCTCCATATATAGCATTCAAAGCCTTAAAATTCTCTTTATAAACCGCATCGAAGTTACCAATTCTAGGTAGTAAAGAATGCGTAATAGCATGATCTAGAACTCTAGCAGTAGGCCTTAAGTTGATTGCTTTTGTACTAAGTTTATGATCTTCAATAAAAAGATGACTTACATTGTCTCGAGTATGAATAGTACAAAAATCGCTTGAGAACTTCCTACCAATGTTTTCCAAATGAAGAATCGTTGCCATCCTTCCCTTTGAAATAAAAACATGCTCACCGCATACAACCGACCATAGACAATGAGTAGAATTCTCGGGTTTGAACTTATCTAAGTTAAGATTTGCGTAGAACAACTTGATCTTGATATGATTGATTTCCACGTTATTAACATCAAAGTCAAGAAGAGATTGAATACGGGCTTTAGTTGCTATTTCCCTAACATCATGAAGTAGGAAATCATAGTATTTTGATGAACGAACCTTCATGAATCGTGTAATCCTTCATCTCATTCCATCTCTTGACTGCTATTAGATCCATTAACCATTGTTTTATATTGGAATCAATGGGTTGAAGTTGTGTAGAAGATGATTTCTTCGATTTCTTTTGTGGTGGAGCCATTGATTTTTAAGAGATTTGAATTGGGGATTTAGGATAGATATGGGATTGTGTGTTTAAAGGTTGAAAAGGATAAATGAAAGGGTGGGAGGTGGAACCGACGTTTGCAAGTTTGATGTTTTAAAAACAGAAATTAATGGAACCGGTCGACCGCGACGAAATCACTGGTCGACTGTTTCAAGACAGAAACATTTTCGGTCGACTGTTGATTATCGACCGGTCGATTGGTTTATCTGAAGTCGGTTTTGTTTCGAAACAAAGCGTTAAACGGTCGACTGGGGGGATTTTATCTGTCGACTGGTTTGACTGAACATGGTTTTCCAGCTTTTTAAGATTTTTCAAAGTGCTATTATATATAAATTGAATTAAAAATCTTGAAATAATAAAACAAAATACAAGAAATATAAAAGAAAACATAACATATACTTGAAAATTAATGTGATGTAGCTGAATTATGCTCGGTTGACTCTTCCTTAACTTCTCGAATACGAGATGTCCATGTCGACCATTTTTCCTTTGCACCTTCGTTATGATTATAATTACGATCCCAAGAGTTTGGACTCCTAGAAGAAGAAGGGACATGTGGCATAGGTTTATAAACTCCATATTTGTTCGTGCTACAGAAAAATGAAGCCATTCTTTCTAAAAAAGAGAGATGATTCGAGGTAATTCTCTGTTCGTAATGCAACTGTCGTTGAAGCTCAATTTGATGTTTTTGATAATGATGAATTTCTCCTATCTTATCTCCAGTTCGAGGGGAGAAAAACAGAGCTTTCTTTGCGCGTTTAGGCATTGGTGTATTTCCAGGGGTATGAGTGCATTTTGGTCTATTTTTCGGTGTTTCAGCAGAGTATTATTCCTCAGGTACAGAACATGTAACCGAAATGTGTGACCTTTGTGCATATTCATTGCAGATGTGAGCCATTGTTTCTACTTGATATGAAAGATGAATTTTAAAGTGATATATTTTATCATATATATAGTATTTTACTACATATACATGAATGGCCTGGAAAAGACATAGAGTTTTCGCCGTAAACTTAAAGAGAGGCTTGAAACACCCCGCCTCCGTTAAGGTAACTCACTAAGGGAATGCCTTAACTTTGGTGGAGCGCTTTGGGTAAAAGATGCAGATCAAGTACAAGACAGACAAATAAAGCAGCGGAAAATATAACTTTACTTTATTGATAAAATAGTTTGTACAACCATCGTTTTCCAATACTAGAGTATTTGCCTTACAAAATAAAGAAGCATAAAATAACTTTTATATTCCCCAATGTCGTATGAGCCATCCATAGCAATGGAAAAGAGAATCCAAGAAAAACTTCGACTAATCTTCAAGCTTGGAAAGAAAAACAGAGCTAAGTAGAAACACTCCCTCCCTACGGACCGGGGCCGGGGGGGGGGGGGGAGGGGGGATGGAAGACAAGAAAGCGAAAGAAAACAGAGTCAGACATAAATTCTAGTAAGTTCAGTAACTTTCAGCATGTGAACAAGTAAAAACAACATGACATGGATTAACTGAATACAAGACAATACCATGATGATAGGGTTAACAAGATAACGCAAGCTATGCTAAGGCAAGACAAAACTAAATGTACTGATAAACTGGATCTACCGACAAGCTGAATATACTGATATACTGAATATGCTTCCATACTTTCTATGCTTCGCGATTACCCTATTATTCTGGTTTCTATATCCCAGCACCACCTAACTAGTGTCCAACTAGTAATCTGTATAAACTGATAAAACAATAACGTGATCCCAATCCCCGAAATTGTGGTTGTTTTCAGGTGTACATCTATTATTTATTACCTAGATCTAATCTAGGGTATTCTATCGAACACTTCCTAGATCCAACCAGGGTTTACGCTACCCAGGGCTACCGGGGTTTATGCTACCTATTGAACATTTATCGGATTTTAGGTTTTACGCGACCTAGGTCCAACTAGGGATTACGCTACCTATCGAACGGCGCCCCTAATCTAGGACACACTACCCAGAGCGGTATATGTTCCTAGACTTTCCCCACGTATGTGTCGTGAATCATTATCGCTGTCTAGATGCACATGTCCTCTATATATGCGACCCGAGTCCTGTGGCAGGGCTAATCAAGAAACACGGAACTCGGTTGGGAGCTTTCGGATACCTGCCGATGCAGATGCCAAGTTCTGTTTTTCCAATGGCTATGGTCCCACTTGACCCCTCCCCCAACTAATGAAAGGCCACCCTTGAAAAAAATGAGAACTATACGCAGGCATCCTATGCCCCACTTAACCTATGGCCATCCGCACTCATAACTAGATAGCAAGTATATGGTCTTTTGGAGTTATCCTCCTTTCCGCTGTATGTATCTCGACTGACTCAAGATGGTAGGTAGACGACGAGTTGCTATCACAGAGCTACTGGTCTCACCGAATCACGCTGGTCCATCCTGGTCTTTAGGTTGCCTTATATTGCAACCAAGGCATACCCTTGGTTCTTCTAACGCAGACCTTAACCTCTGTGAGCCCAGGAGGATCATCTGCAGCCTCACAGAGGGATACCAAGAGTACCCTCACGTCCCCTCGAAGCAGCGTGCTTTATAACCCAGTTCGTTGGAGCCTTCTTTAAGATCAGATGGACGTTAGCTCCTTCTCGTGTTCTACTAAGGTTTACTACTTAGTTCCCTTAACTAAGGTTTACTACTTAGTTTCCTGAATCGTCATTTTCTTAACAAAGGTTTACAACTTAGTCCTTTTAACTGAGGTTTACTACTTAGTTCTTTTTTTAATCCTGTTGGATTGGTTAAGTATTATCTAGCAGTTCACGTTGACTTAACCCACCCATATATCAAGTCAAATTGGTTAAGTGTTCCTTAACCTTACTCATTTATCAGGTTATATTGGTTTAAGTGTTTCTCATTAACTTAACCCTATTCATGCTATAACGATTAAGTGTACTTAACCCCATCTTCTGGTTTGGTTAACATGTTAGATCGGTTAGGTGTCCTAAATGTACTTAACACCACCTCCTAGTCTAGTTAACAGGTTACGATGGTTAAGTGTTCTAGTTTTGATTAACCCTACCACCTTGTCCAGCTAACATGTTATAACGGTTAAATATTTACTTAACCTTACCCACTTGTCTAGTTAACAAGTTATAATGGTTAAGTGTTTCCTTAATTACTCGACCTTACTATTCTAACTTGATTGTTTATGATCTTTAATTAATTAATTAAATCACCAACCACTCACATTAGACAGATATTGTTGTGGTTACTGGATGTGCCGGTCGGTTCCGGGCAGGTTTACACCACAACTCAGTCTAACCTTGGGTCTTTATGGGCTTGATACACTAACCACCCACATTAGACCGGTATTGTTGTGGTCACTGGATGTGCCGGTCGGTTCCGGGCAGGTTTACACCACAACTCAGTCTAACCTCGGGTTAGGCGTATTCGTCTTTTGAAAATTTTCATATTTACAGTTTATATGTAAATTTTTATCCATTTCAGATTACCTTATGTGTTCAAATCTAGAATTTACATGTTAATTATCCAAATTAGTCATGTTCCCAACATCCAATTTATGCCCAACACAAGTTATGAGCCTCAAATTAATTTTCTAGTTATTAATCAAAATAGATTATACCCAATCTTGATTTAATATTCTAGTTTACAGTTTATGCCCAAAACATAGTTTACATGCCAATTACATACTTTGTGGCCAATCAACAATTTCCCATTTATGCCCAAGCTTAATATGCATGTAAATTATTCACTATTATAGCCAGTTCAGATTTTTCCAACATATTTATTATGCAAAATTATCTTAATTAAGCAACGCCCAAATTCCCGCGCCATAATCATACGTATAACATGATTTCACAAGTTTCTAAGTACTCATGAAAT
Organism: Allium sativum; assembly: GCA_030737875.1. Classification (NCBI taxonomy): domain Eukaryota; kingdom Viridiplantae; phylum Streptophyta; class Magnoliopsida; order Asparagales; family Amaryllidaceae; genus Allium; species Allium sativum. Next base: position 185,662,016 of record CM060919.1, read on the forward strand.
GCTACTAATAGTATCAAAACAAGGAATAGGGGATGGCATAAAAGAATAGAAATGAAAGAATGAACCAAATACAAAAATAATGGTTCCAATAGGTTTGATGTACATAATAGTGAATAGGAATAAACTATACAAGCTACATCATAAATATGAGATTCAACATAATTAAGGGAATAGGCATAGATGATTTGTAACTATAGTGTTATGGGCATAAGCAATTAACCACAATAGTCCTAGGCATTTAACCATAATAGTCATAGTCATGGTTATAGGTAGTAGTCTCACAGTTGTGAATCATATGTGATTAAACACAATGGTCATGGATAAATAACCAAAATAGTCCTAGGCAATTAACCTCAATAGTTCCAAAGTCATTGTGAAGACCCGTAACTTCCCCGTAAAGGAAAGCAAGGATAGTTCGAGAACAAGCCACAAAAAAACGCAGACAGGAGAACATTTCATTGTATATTACAACAATTCATCAGATTACAAGAATATACAGAGTATAAAGGAATAAATATTACACAGAAATTATCAGAGATTACAATAAAGTACATAGCAGCAGAAAATAATACAATACACAACTAGAAGAGATATACGGATACAAAGCTTTACGGATATCATTCCACCTGTAAACCAGGATCTTGTGAATATAAATCTGCAAAACCAAAACTACTAGCTGCCCGTGTGGAAAATAGGGGCACCCAGAGTTTAGGTCAAAACAATAAACTCCAGGTCAGTCATGGGACTGGTGTGAGAACTAAAACAGTTGTAAATCTATATTTTAAAGTTAGGTAAATTGAAACACCCCTCCTCCGTTAGGGTCACTCTCAAAGGGAATGCCCTAATTTTGGCGGAGGTTTATAAGTATAAATCACAGATATACAAGACAGATATAATAACACTTATTTTTGAACAGCGGAAAACAACAACTTTTATTTCATTAAAATACGTGTTACACCAACCATACCATAATTGTCTTACAATACTTTCCAAAAACATAACATCTTCATAACTGTCTTGATTACATTATTTAAAGAAGCATAAAGAAAACATAAGTAAACTGCAAAAGTCCCATAATTGTTGTCCAAAGCCATAGTCCAAAACGAAAAGATCCAAGCAATACATTCTTTCTCTTCAAGCTGGATATGAAGGCTGGTCAAGCTGCGGTATTCCCTCCCTGTGGACCTGGGGGGGGGGGGGGGGAACGGAAGAAAAGAAGACGAAAGAAAAGTAGAGTCAGACATAAAGCCTGAGTAAGTCTAGGACTATTCAGTCTATGAATAAAGAACTGGGTATGATAAGTATAAACTAGAAATGGGAAAGCACCATAAACCAAGTTAAGTTGTCTAGGGTCGAATATACTATCGTACCCCATATTAATCTCTGAACCCATATAAACTAGTTCCCAACAGGCACCCCATAATCAGGGTGAAGTGATCCATTTTATGATGATCGGCTCCTACTCGCATAGTTACATGTGTCTTACGGCCCCCGATGTTGTAGTTACCTATGCTGGTCCCACCATGGGGTGTATCAAGTCCCATGGTGGCGGCCCGACACAACCCTAGAATGCACAGGTATGCTACTGGTGCCCAGTGCCTTATTTTTCTGCGCCGAAGCGTGTGCACGCCCGCACCCCGTTAGAACCCACACTGCTACACCACCGCCGTCGATTTGACCTCTTACAATCAGCCCAGTAATCTTGCCCCACCCTACCTAGTTTCAGGGTATCATGATACCTTGTAGGGTTACTGCTGAAAAGGGTCTCCCGCTACTAGGTTTTCTATTTCTAGCCAGCATGCTAAGTTGGTCAAGTGTTTTATAAACCTAACCCCCAATCAGTCTGTTTAGTTTAGCATGTTCTATTTTGATTAAGTCTTAATTCACTTAATCCTATCAATCCTGACTCAGCCTTAATTGTCTGATTAAAGCCTTGACCTCTCACATTAGACAGGTATTGTTGTGGCTGCCTGTTGCCGGTTGGGTCCGGGCAGTCTTACGCCACAACTCAGTCTAACCTCGGGTCCTTATTGGGCTCCGTGTTTAACCACCCACATTGGATAGGTATTGTTGTGACTACTGGACAGCCAGGCGGTTCCATGCAGGTTTACATCACAACTCAATCCAACCTCGGGTTAAACACATCGTATTTTCTATATTTACATATTTTGCCTCTTTTCTTTTTATATGTAAATATTTGCGGCCCATTATTTCAAATTCATCTTTGTTGATTAAAATTTATTTATGTCACTTAATTGATTTTCAAGATTGTTGGCATGCGTCGAACATGCCAACACATATGTTCTATATTTTAGCCCAAACATCATTACCCCGTTTTACACGTTCGTTCAAATATAAGGTGTGTTGGGTTTAATACTTAAACCCAATTTAGCCATATGAAAAGGGGAGGCTTATAACATGGTGTTTATAAGGTAACATAAAAAGGAGAGTGTGAACGCATGAACTTGCAACATAACGATTCAATTAACATAAGGTAGGCACATGTGAACTTGCAATTGTAACAACATATAATATAAGCAATACTTAAACATGAATCGTTCTATTCACATAATCATGGTATAAACAAAACATGAATCATTCTATTCGTGTAGTCATGGCATAAATGATACTTAAACATGAACCATTCTAATCATGTAATTATGGCATAATCATAATTGAACATGAGTCCTTCTATTCATATAGTCATGGCATAAACATAATTGAACATGAATCCTACTATTCATATAATCATGGTTTTTATCCTATCTATGTAACTTGTAAGTGGGATGTAATTCTAGTGTAATTTCTAATGTAACCTATGTGCCAAATATATTATCATATGATTATGATAACAACATAATCCTAGAAACATGTTTTCAACTAGGCATAATAACAAACATAGTTTAGTCATGTTCATAAAATTAATACAAGCTTACAAAGACGCTTGCTTTTGTCACTATTACAAAATCATGATTTTTATAATTGAACTATGATGCCAATTCCAACATAACCTTCATATGAATCATAATACTTAAGTGGATCAAATTACACTAAAGATGACCATAGAATTATACATCATGTTGGCATAACAATAAATCATATACTTGCATGAATTTCAAATAAACTATTACAACATATAGTTGTTATTTTCAACATGAATCATATACTTGCAATTATCAAATGGGTGTTGTAAATAACTACCACAAACATGTAGTTTTCAATATGAATCATATGCTTGCATGAATCCCAATTAAAATTCCACAACATGTGGTTGTCAACATAAACCATATACTTGTATGAATCAAACCGTACACCATAGCATTGCCAAATCAAAATAACATACAAACATAAGTTATTATCGCCACAATTCCATTTCGTTGTTAACTTCCAACGCAAATCGCGTACTTGCAAATATCCAATCGTATACCATAATATTCCCAAATCGTTTAGTATCAAAGCAACATACAAATATAGATTATTATCGCCACAATTCCATTTCTTACTTTACACAAATCAACACAATTATTTAATTCACATCGGAATAGCACTCTACTTACAACGTATGACGAATCTTCAATTCAGGAATCTGAATTCTGAATTTGGAGATGTTATCCTTTGTTGTAGGCGTTGTTCTGATTGATTTGACGTTGCTTTAAGCTTTTTATTTATCTCCTAATTGTCTCTCTATTTCTGACGGCTATCCTTAGTCTCTCCTCAGCAACATGACGGTCTCATCTCCATTTTAGTTTGTGTGAATTAGGGTTAATCTTAGGTCCTTTTTATAGAGTTTTTGAGTTAATTTAGACCGTCGATGGAGCTTGGTTTAATAATAGCCGTTCGTTCAAAGGAGAGGCCAATCAGGAGCTGACACCTAGCCCTAGTGACAAGGCAAGGCTCAGAAAATCGACTAAACACAGACTAGGCCAGCCAGGGGGGGGGTGGGTTCGACCTGGCTCCGGGGCCAGGTCGACTCCCCAGTCGACCCCCAGGTCGACTCCCCAGTCGACCCCCAGGTCGACTCCCCAGTCGACCCCCAGGTCGACTCTAGAGTCGACCTGCCTGTGCAGGTCGACACCTAGGTCGACTCCCAGGTCGACCTGGCCTGGCAGGTCGACCCTAGGGTCGACCCCCAGGTCGACCTGGTGGGTTTGGGCGGGAATTTTCCCGCCTACTCTGATTGGGCTGAAATTCAAATCTGTTTTCGAAATTTGAATTTTCTGAAACTTCATTGGGCCATAATTTGGTCATACGGACTCCGTTTTTTGAAAATTCGGACTCTATTTCGCGTATATTTCCGAGACGAACGCAATGGCATATCCCGTTTCCCTTAATACTTTAATTTAAAATTTATTATACTTTAATTTGTGAATTTCACTGTTATAAAGTATACGGGGTGTTACATTCTCCCCCACTTAAAAGGATTTCGTCCCGAAATCTTCAAGTTCAGGAAGAATGTACATCCTAACATCCAAGCATCCATCTACTCATCCATCAAACAAGAGCATCCATTGTCCTTAAAAGACTTCTAATGCTTCATGATAATATGCGAAGTGTGTGTGTGTACATGTACTTATCTAATGAAAAATCAGGCGGTCTACTGATTCAGTTGACCTTCTTAATGCGAATTATGTAAGTGCTATGAATCCATTATGTATGCAAATCCTCCTATTCATGATTCTACATGAGTGCACAATAATTCATACAAATGCAACATCCGTATGACACATATTAAAGTTCAACCATATACGAATGCAAACATATATGCATATGCAATATGAAGTGATTGAGCCGATCTAAAACCTAGATTGTGTGTATATGCAACCACGAGCAACCACTAGCAATCACTTGCAACCACTTGCAACCATCATCCATAACATGTTTCAATTACATGTTTTCATCCAAAGGGTTTCTACCTAAAAGATAGGGTCGAGGAGATATACCTAAAAAGATAGATAAAAGCGCAACTTAAGGAAAAAGGAAAGATCAAAGATGTACCCTCGAAAAGAAAAGGGTAGGCAGCACATATTCTAGCTTCAGTTTCCCAAGTTGCGTCTCCCTCGGCGTCGCTCCACTGAACTTTGACGAGCTTGACTTTGCGGTTGCGTAGCTTCTTCACTTCCGTTCCTAATATGCGGGTTGGAACTTTCCTTACGGTTGCTTCACGTTCCACTTCAACAGACTCATGTAGACATTTTCAGAGATGTGAAACGTGAAAGACGTTGTGAACTCCGGCCAATTTTTCGGGTAGCTCTAATCTATAGGCCATTTTCCAAATTTTCTCTATGATAGGGAATGGCCCTACGAACCTCAGTGCTAGCTTTCCTGTGGTTCCAAAACGAACAACGTTCCTTAGCGGAGATACCTTAAGAAAAACTCTGTCCCCAACCTCAAATTCAAGGTCGGTCCTCCTCTTGTCGGCGTAGGACTTTTGTCTGTCTTGGGCCGTCTTCATCCTTCTTCGTATTAAGTCTACTTTTTCTGAAGTCTCTCGGATCATATCTGGTCCAAGTATGAGCTTATCAGTAGACTCCCACCAACAAGTGGGCGATTGGCACAGTCTTCCATATAAAGCTTCGAAGGGCGCCATTCTGGTGGTTACTTGATAGCTGTTGTTGTAGGCAAATTCTACCAAAGGAAGATGGTCTTCCCACGTCCCTCTGAAGTCAAGGATGCACAGTCTTAAAAGGTCCTCCAAAAATGTGTTCAGTCTTTCTGTTTGGCCGTCGGTTTGGGGATGATAGGCTGTGCTCAAGCATAACTGTGTGCCTACCGCTTCTTGCAGACTCCGCCAAAACTCACTGGTGAAGATAGGGTCTCGGTCGCTAACAATGCTGGATGGTATTCCATGGAGTCGAACGATTTCCTTGAGGTAAAGAGATGCTAGAGATGAGGCAATTCTTCTGCTTTTGACAGGTAAAAAGTGGGTGCTTTTAGTAACCCTATCCACTATTACCCAAATGCTAGTGTTGCCTCTCCTAGACCTAGGCAACCCATCGATGAAGTCCATTGAGATGCTATCCCACTTCCACTGCGGGACCTCTAGAGGATGTAGCAGACCGCCAGGCTTTTTCTATTCCGCCTTAACCTGTTGGAACACCATACACTTAGAAACGAATTCTGCCACGTCCTTCTTCACGCCGTTCCAAAAGAAAGTTCTTTTTATGTCCTTGTACATTTTATCTCCGCCTGGGTGTATCGTCATCTTGGAGTGATGTGCTTCCTCGAGAACCTTCTTTACTTAATCCCTTGTCTGTGGGACGCATAGCCTTCCGTCTCGCCTTAGCCAACCCTTATCGTCGATGGAGTATCTGTTGAGGTGACTTGAAGTCTCACCCCTAATTAGCCTATCAATTGTCTCCACAAGCTGAGGGTCCTCGCGTTGTGTTGTCCCTATCGAGTCCACTAAAGTCGGGCGTACTTTGAGAGATGCTAGCAAGCCTGGTACAAAATCGGAGGAGGGCCTAAAGTCAAAGCTGGCTATAAACTCTAGGCTTTGCCTTTTAACAAACAACGGGCTTAGGGTTAGTTTCTTTCGGCTCAACGCGTCTGCCACTACGTTGCCTTTGCCCGAAGTGTAGGAGATCTCGAAATCGTACGAGGCAAGAAACTCCATTTATCTCTGTTGCCTCAAGTTAAGATCTTTCTGCGAGAAAAGATATTTCAACGATTTATGGTCAGTGTAAAGTTCAAACTTCTCACCTAGGAGATAGTGTCGCCAAGACTTGAGTGCAAAGACGATGGCAGCTAACTCAAGATCGTGGGTCGGATAGTTCTTTTCATGCACTTTCAATTGTCTCCCGCCATAAGCTACTACCCTTCCTTCTTGCATTAAGACGGCGCCTAACCCTATCCCACATGCATCTGTATAAACGGTGAACATCTTGCTTCCATCTGGCAACGTCAAAACTGGGGCTGTTGTAAGAGTCCTTTTTAGTCGCTGGAAAGCAAAATCGCAATCCAAGTTCCAATTGAACACTAGATTCTTCTTGGTCAACTTTGTGAGCGGAGCTGAGATTTTCGCAAAATCCCTTATGAACTTTCGATAGAAACCTGCTAGTCCTAGAAAACTTCGGACCTCAGTTGCATTCCTTGGTGTCTTCCAATCCTGTACCGCCACTACCTTAGCAGGGTCCACTGCTAACCCTTGTTTGGATACTATGTGCCCAAGGAACCTCACTTCTTCTCTCCAAAAGTGGCATTTGGAGAATTTGGCTTTTAGCTGATGGACTCGCAGAGTTTCCATGATTGCCCTCAAGTGCTGAGCATGTTCCTCTTCATTCTTTGAGAAGATAAGGATATCGTCTACGAAGACCACTACGAACTTATTGAGGAAATATATGAATACCCTACTCATCAGGTCCACGAAGTAAGCAGGTGCATTTGTCAAGCCGAAAGGCATGACAAGCCATTCAAAGAAGCCGTCTGGGGTTCTGAATGCCGTTTTATCGATACTATCTTCAGCCACCCTTAGCTGATGAAAACCGATCGCTAAATCGAGTTGGGAGAAAACAGACGCTCCTACAAGCTGATCAAACAGATCGTCAATTCTGGGGACAGGGTGCCTATTCTTTTTCGTTAGCTTGTTGAGCTCCCTATAGTCAACACATAGACGGAGTGAACCATCCTCCTTTGTAGCGAACACCACTGGAGCGCCCCATTCTAAAATACTCCTCCTAATGAACCCCTTTTCTAGAAGCTCTTTAATCTGTTTACTGAGCTCTTTCCTTTCCCATGGAGCCATGTGTCTAACGGGCAACACAACGGGCTTTGCATTATCTACAAGGTATATGCGGAAGTCTATCTCCCGCTTCGGAGGCAAGCCCTTCACCTCTTTAAAGACATCCGGATATTCCCGGACCACTCTAACCGATTGCAAATTTTCAACGGAGGCATCTAGCGATTCAAGGTAACTAAGCATAACCGCATACGAGGGATTACAAGAAATTTCCAAAGTATTACCGAGCTGGGTTAGGAGCCTAACAACCCTTTTCTCACAATCGAGGATGGCCCCATTACTGGATAGCCAATCCATGCCCAAAATCAAACCATATCCCGAAAAGCCCAAAACAAAGGCACTACGTTTAAATTCTACGCTTAGAATAGAAATTTTCAATCCCAAACAGATCATAGACAAATGAGCTGGGCCCCCAATTGGGTTAGAAACAATTAAGGGGTCCTCTACCATACTAGTTTTTAGGTGTAGAGATTCTACGAAAGCAGACGAGATAAAGGAGTGTGATGCGCCAGAATCAAATAAAGTGCGAATGGGGTGATCATAAAGGTAAACTACACTTTCTACAGAAGTATTTATACCTCGCTGCTGCAGAGGTGGCGCCTCTAGCACATGAACTTGTGCCCCTGAGGTGGATCCAGCCCTCTGCCTCTGTCCTCGTTTCTTTGGGCAGTCCTTAGCCATGTGGCCAGTCTCACCGCAAGAAAAGCACCCACCATTCATCCTGGCCTTCTTTTTCCGGCAATCTTTCACTAAGTGCTCCACTTTGCCATAGAAATTACACTTCCTCTTCTCTTTGTTGCCTTTCCCGCCCTTCTTAAAGTCTGTCTTCTTAGGCTGCAAACCTTCTTTCTTCCCTTGAGAGTTTTCTGCCTTTGTCTCCTTCTTTCCCTTATCCTCTTCGTTCAGCAACGCCATCTGTACCAACCTTTCATACGTAGCTCCCATGGGTATATGGGTCATGGCCAAACTGTGTAATGGATCATTTAACCCTTTGACAAAACGGACAGCCTTCTTGTGCGGGGTGTTGACTAGGTCCAGTCCAAACCTAGCCAGCTCATCAAACTGATTAACATACTCTTTGACTGTCTTGTTCCCTTGCTTAAGAAATAAGAATTTTTCCAACTGCAAACTCCTTTCTGCGTCTGAGAGAAATTTAGCCTCAAACCTTGCCCTAAAGTCCTCCCATGTTTCCACTGGTCTTTCTGCATTAGTGACTTCCCACCAGTAGGAAGCCTCACCTTTAAGTAGCCATACTGCCAGTTGTACTTTCTGTCTATCCTCTACCTCAAAGATGATGAATAAGTCCTCGGTTTCTTTCAGCCAATTTCTAGCTGCCACGAAGGACTCAGTTCCATGAAAATCCTTTCCTCCCATAGCTTAAAAATCTTTACATATCTTAGCAAAGGTGTTTCCCCGCGGAGGAGGTTGAGGAAGAGGTGTTGCTGCAGCTGGATGATTTCCTGCAGCTGGGGGAGGAGGAACGGTAAGACCTGGCTGAGTGGCCCTTGCTTCTAAGAACCGTCTAAACCAACCAGGTATTGGTACACCCTCTGGCAAGTTAAGTTCTTCGGACATGCTGAAACAAAAAGGATAGATTCAAAACGAAGGATAAGAGATAGTTCCTATGGCTTTGGAGGGGGAGGACTTTGCCTTTTAAAATAAAATAATATTTTATCTTAAAAATGCTTCTTTAAATTTCCTTTTTGAAAATAAATTTTCAAAACTTTTTATCTTATCTGGTAAACCTATGCTCTGATACCAAGTGAAACACCCCACCTCCGTTACGGTCACTCTCAAAGGGAATGCCCTAATTTTGGTGGAGGTTTATAAGTATAAATCACAGATATACAAGACAGATATAATAACACATATTTTTGAATAGCGGAAAACAACAACTTTTATTTCATTAAAATACGTGTTACACCAACCATACCATAATTGTCTTACAATACTTTCCAAAAACATAACATCTTCATAACTGTCTTGATTACATTATTTAAAGAAGCATAAAGAAAACATAAATAAACTGCAAAAGTTCCATAATTGCTGTCCAAATCCGTAGTCCAAAACGAAAAGATCCAAGCAATACATTCTTTCTCTTCAAGCTGGATATGAAGGCTGGTCAAGCTGCGGTATTCCCTCCCTGTGGACCTTGGGGGGGGGGGAACGGAAGAAAAGAAGACGAAAGAAAAGTAGAGTCAGACATAAAGCCTGAGTAAGTCTAGGACTATTCAGTCTATGAATAAAGAATTGGGTATGATAAGTATAAACCAGAAAAGGGAAAGCAACATAAACCAAGTTAAGTTGTCTAGGGTTGAATATACTATCGTACCCCATATTAATCTCTGAACCCATATAAACTAGTTCCCAACAGGCACCCCATAATCAGGGTGAAGTGATCCATTTTATGATGATCGGCTCCTACTCGCATAGTTACATGTGTCTTACGGCCCTCGATGTTGTAGTTACCTATGCTGGTCCCACCATGGGATGTATCAAGTCCCATGGTGGCGGCCCGACACAACCCTAGAATGCACAGGTATGCTACTGGTACCCAGTGCCTTATTTTTCTGCGCCGGAGTGTGTGCATGCCCGCACCCCGTTAGAACCTACACTGCTACACCACCGCCGTCGATTTGACCTCTTACAATCAGCCCAGTAATCATGCCCCACCCTGCCTAGTTTCAGGGTATAATGATACCTTGTAGGGTTACTGCTGAAAAGGGTCTCCCGCTACTAGGTTTTCTATTAATAGCCATCATGCTAAGTTGGTTAAGTGTTTTATAAACCTAACCCCCAATCAGTCTGTTTAGTATAGCATGTTCTATTTTGATTAAGTCTTAATTCGCTTAATCCTATCAATCCTGACTCAGCCTTAATTGTCTTATTAAAGCCTTGACCTCTCACATTAGACATGTATTGTTGTGGCTGCCTGTTGCCGGTTGGGTCTGGGCAATCTTACGCCACAACTCAGTCTAACCTCGGGTCCTTATTGGGCTCCATGTTTAACCACCCATATTAGATAGGTATTGTTGTGACTACTGGACAGCCGGGCGGTTCCGGGCAGGTTTACATCACAACTCAATCCAACCTCGGGTTAAACACATCGTATTTTCTATATTTACATATTTTGTCTCTTTTATTTTTATATGTAAATATTTGCGGCCCATTATTTCAAATTCATCTTTATTGATTAAAATTTATTTATGTCACTTAATTGATTTTCAAGATTGTTGGTATGCGTCGAACATGCCAACACATATGTTCTATATTTTAGCCCAAACGTCATTACCCCGTTTTACACGTTCGTTCAAATATAAGGTGTGTTGGGTTTAATACTTAAACCCAATTTAGCCATATGAAAAGGGGAGGCTTATAACATGGTGTTTATAAGGTAACATAAAAAGGGGAGTGTGAACGCATGAACTTACAACATAACGATTCAATTAACATAAGGTAGGCACATGTGAACTTGCAATTGTAACATCATATAATACAAGCAATACTTAAACATGAATCATTCTATTCACATAATCATGGTATAAACAAAACATGAATCATTCTATTCGTGTAGTCATGGCATAAATGATACTTAAACATGAACCATTCTAATCATGTAATTATGGCATAATCATAATTGAACATGAGTCCTTCTATTCATATAGTCATGGCATAAACATAATTGAACATGAATCCTACTATTCATATAATCATGGTTTTTATCCTATCTATGTAACTTGTAAGTGGGATGTAATTCTAGTGTAATTTATAATGTAACTTATGTGCTGTTAGACCCAAATGTGGTTCTAACACCCAAATTGATTAGAAACAAGATAAAATAAAACAGAAATAAAAAAGAACACGCAAGATTTATAGTGGTTCGGCGAAGAAATGCCTACGTCCACTTAGTTTTTACTATATTCAGTAATTCAGTTACAAATGCAATGTAAGAGTCGCTCACAACTCACTTTTGTTCACTCAAATGATTAAAACAAGGAATGAAAGATGGTTTGGATTTTCCGGGAGTAAAGGAATTCGGATGATTGAGGTACTTGGATTCTAAAAAGTGCTGAAAAAGATCCTTCTCTTTGTCTCCAGGTGGGGTATTTATAGGTGTGAATTTGTCTGAGATTCAATCCGGGTCGGAACACGTGTCATCCATCGCTCTTTCTTCGGGTTCGGATGGGCTATCAGGCGGACAACGCATCCATGAGATGGACGTTAGAGGTAGGAATTAGTCATACCCGGTCCGGTTCTCCAGGCGACTTTATAGGAGATTTTCCTGGATCAAGGGTGCGGGTCAGAGACGTGCAGGTTGGGGGCTCGGATCGGAATGCCCGATCCGAACTGGAGCAGCTTGGACGTCTCTTCTTCTCTAATCATACCCCGCTCCGCTCCGAAGTCGTGGCAAGCAGAAGGCTTTCCGATCCGATCAGGTATGCTTTGCCAATTTATTCAGTAGGAGCTCCCCGATCCGAACAGGGGACTCTTCCCGACCCGAACCGAGGATTTGTTCTGACCCGATCCGAACAGCTGCTGCTATCTAATCTAGACTGTAGAGTCTCCTTCCGATCTGAACCGGAGTCTTATAACTTGACATACTCTTCAATGGTTGGTTTCTTGACTTTGTGTTGCCTAGTTCACAAAGTAGGCTAACATTTTGCCCCCTCAAAGGATGCTTTCGTTGTACAAAGCGTGCTTTGATGTCGTTTAACCAGAATTGTCACGAGCAATGCACAGATTTCTGTTCGGTTCGGCGTCCGACCCGAACACATTTTCTTCACTTCTGAGCAAATTTGGGAACTTGTCTCGCCATGTAATGCTTCTTGCAGGCATGCTCCTCTTTTACTCTCATCCTCTCCAATTCGAGTCGGATGCTAAATCAACGCGTGAAGTTTCCACTCGGTTCGGATTCCGATCCGAAGCGTATTTGTGGATTTATTTCCTAAACATTGGGCCTTCAGAGAGAGTCGTGCTACTGGGCTTCCACTCCGGTCCGAGCGGGTGAGACAAAATAGGGAGATGAGGAGTCAACACTATTCTCTATATAAACCCATCGCCGCCTTCATTCCTTCCTTCTTCGTTTCTATCGCCGCTCGGATCTAAGTATTGAATACACCAGAAACTCGAATATTCTGCAACTTTCCCTCGTAGATTTCTTTACTCGAACACATAGGTAGCTTTTCTAATCTCAAACAATTTTGTTGTAACCGTTCTCGATTTCGATTAGCGTTGGATTAGGATGGTTTGACCATAAGCATCACTCGAAACCTCCGCCGCTACTGGTGGATGCGCCATTGCTTCGAGGCGTTGCGAGGCTGAAGAGGGCGAATATTTGTTCTTAACGATGGCTTTGGTGATAAAGTGGACTCGTCTGTGAATAGATGGAAAAAGAGGAAGGAGATGAAGAGTGGGATGACAAGCTGGAGTCGGTTCGGGTGGAAGACGAAGGAGCAAAAAGGAAAAGGAGGGAAAGGGGATCGGCTCGGGTTTCGTTCTTTGGAAAGATGGAAAGGAAAGAAAAAGTCGGTTCGGGTCGGAAAAGTAAATGGGATAAGAGGTTGAAGTAAACGGGTCGGCTAGGTGGTGCTGGTTCGGTTCGGATCGGGCTACCCGATCCGAACAGATCAGTCCTGCCTCCGATCTCATTGCTTTCCTTGCCTTGAACTGACCATGCTTTAATGAGACACCCGAACCGACTGTTATCTGTGCCTGCGTCGAGCTAATCATCATATGCATATCCGAACCGATCCGAACATATTGAACTTGACACATAAAGACCACCCAACTAATTCAACTAACACTCATTCTAGACGAATATGCCTCGCGGACAGTTAGGATAGTGCCTTGTGAACATAGACGAGAATTAAGAACAATTCTGTCTATCACCTTCTCTTTAAAGCTTCGTCTTACATTGCTGTACTCTTATTTTGCACTTCCCGCATTTGTTGCACACACTTTAGCTCACACACACATACAAAAGGGGACACGGGATAATTCACTCTAATCCGTGCTATTGCTTCTTCAATAGTTCCATGACAATGAGGCCCAGACGCTCTTCTCGTTTAGCTGAGAGGAAAGAAGCTCCAGAAACTTCCAACAAAACCACTCTCGAGGATATATCTTCTTCATCTGACCCAGAATGGGATAGCGAGGGTCCGGATTACGGAGTTGGTCATCGGGAAAATGATGAAATGTCTTCAGAAAATGAAGTTTCCCTAGGCTTTGAGGAGGAAGGAGGGATTGGTGACAACCGAGCACCCGATGAATTTGACTCAGCCATTATATTGGAATCACCTCCAGATTCCGTAGAATCAACAATTGACAATGACCGACTCATGAGAATTTGCTTGAAGTATGGAATTATGAAGAGAGACACTCTAGTGCCCTCACGTTCTGATCGTCCACATAACCCTCCAGAAGGATATATGACGGTCACTCGTCTGATGTGCATGGTTGGCGCTATTCCTCCTTTCTCACCTTTCATCGTCGACTTCTTAAGACAAATGCGGATTGCCCCCATGCAGCTGCATCCCAATTCATACGCCTATCTGCATACCTTATTCATAGCATATCGCGAAATTCTAGGCGTGGAGCTTACATTTGACGATGTTCATTTCTTCTATAACTTCAAACATCGGACTAGAGAAACCCCTTCTTTCTGTTACTTTGAGTCGGTCCCAAAGAGGAAGATAATCTCTACGCCGTTTAGCAGCAAGGCTGGAGATTCCAGACTGGAGTGGTTCTATATAAAGCAACAGTCTGGATGCGCCAGAAGATGGACAAAATCAAGTAAAGCACTGATTTTCTGACCCTGGACTCTATACACTTGAATCATCATCCTGACCTGTTTTCCTTTTTATTTGCAGTCGACAACCCCAAACAGGTATCAGACCAAGCGTTCTTTGATCGAATGCACCGTCTCCTCAATGGCGATCAAAAGTTCCTTACTATTGATGAGGTTCTTAAAGATGAGTACCTTCATTTTCACGGGCTGCTATCCGTTTTCCGTAGCATCGGTCATGGGACGGTCCCTTATGCATATATTCCTCCAGTGGAAACAGTTCCTGAAATAGGAGAAGGCTCGGGAATTCCCGCAGCTTCTCTTCAAACTTCGCCCTCTCCCTCTTCCACTCAAGATGATGAACTGGCTAATCTGGCCAAAAAACATCGTGAAGGATATATTGCCCCCGAGGAAACTACCTCGGTAGACAAATCAAAATCTCCCCAAGGGTCGCCACTTCACGCTTCCGAAGGGGATGTTCCTAGCGCCGACGAGCACATATTTCAGGGTTTGGGGGATCTCCCTTTACCCGAGACTATATACACTTCGGAAGATTTCAGAAAGGATCCTCTAGTCTTCACTTCTTCCGAAGAGACTACTCCTGCTAAGGCCAAAGAGCCTGCCCGCACCAGTCTAGCTTCAGACTCGGGTTGGTTGGGGGGACACATACACCACATAGGATGCACTTTGCACCGTAGCACTAGCATTCATTGCACTTCTTTTTCCATGGATCCGTCGATTCTAAACTTCGTTTAACTTATCGTGCAGGTACAATGTCTCGATCCTCTTACGACATAAGAAAGCTTCGCCGCAGCATGTCTAATCCTCCCCAGGATGCCGAATATAACCGCCGGGATGACCGCGGCAGGGAGGAAAGGAGACCCTATGATCCTTATCGATCTCGATCCTCACGCTCCCGCTCACCAGTTCGACCGGAACAGGAAAAATACAAAAGCTATCAAGGTCGTAGAGAGGAGGATAGACCACAATCTAGGGATTCCACTTCCTCCTATGAAAAGCGGGGTAGAGAGAAGACACCTCCAAAGGAAACTGGGTCTAAAAGTAAGCAAAAAGTCCCTGCTACTAAGCGACCTCGGACAGACAAGGGTTCTACAGAATCTTCTTCAGGAAGGGACACTGAACTAACCATCCTCGCCCCTCCTCCACCAGATGCGGGAACCGCAGTAAGGCTGGCATATTTAAAGGAGCAATTTCCCGAGCACTACTTCGAGACTCTGACCTTTCTACCTTTCCTTGAACCTATTTCTTCTAATTGGGCAGAGGAGGCCAGAGCTAAGATTGATTTGGTGGAAAAACAATATACCGAAATGTTCAAGTATTCCCGCACTCTCTCTAGAATCATTCGCACGCTAATGACAAATGCTGACTCAATGCACAAAACTGCAGAGGAAGATGCTAAGGCCCTAAAAACCTTAGGAAAAAATTTAGAAGATACTCAAGCTCAACTGGCTATTGCTCAGAAGAACGCTTCTAACTTCAAACAACAGTTTGAGGACATGCAAAAGCGCTACCATGATTTGCTAGAATCCCACACTCAGGAACGTTCCGAGTTGAAGAAGCAAGCTGATGAAGCCAAATCAGAGGCTGCTAAGACACGTCTCGCTTACGCTGAGCTTGAGCAAAAGAACGCCGAGTTAGCGAAAAGGAGTGCTGAGTTAGAAAAGAAAAACGCCGACTTGGCTTCAAAATTGTTAGAGGCGGAAAACAGAGCTGCTCTGGCTGAAGGCAATGTGGAGTGCGCTATTAAATCTGCGGAGGAAACCCGCAAGCAATTGTCTGATGCGGAGGCTGAAATTCAAGGTTTCGGCGAGCTAATGATTGAATTCTTCGCGCACATTATTCGTCGTCGAAACATTTCCTGGATCGAGGACTATCCATCCACTTTGGTCCATGTGTGGAATCAAATCGTCGAGTGGGAAAAAGAAGAGCTTAAGGTCGATTCCCTCGATGAAGATAAGTTGATGGAGAAGTACTTGAGAGACGACGAACCGGAGCGCCTAGCTGAAGGTCGCCGTCTAATTGCTGAGGCCATGGAAGAAGAGAGGCGGAAGTCTAAACAGAAAACCATTCCTGAAGCTGGCTCCACTTCAGTTACAAATCCCCAGGCCATGGAAGAAGAGAGGCGGAAGCCTATTCCTTGTTTTACTATATTCAGTAATTCAGTTACAAATGCAATGTAAGAGTCGCTCACAACTCACTTTTGTTCACTCAAATGATTAAAACAAGGAATGAAAGATGGTTTGGATTTTCCGGGAGTAAAGGAATTCGGATGATTGAGGTACTTGGATTCTAAAAAGTGCTGAAAAAGATCCTTCTCTTTGTCTCCAGGTGGGGTATTTATAGGTGTGAATTTGTCTGAGATTCAATCCGGGTCGGAACACGTGTCATCCATCGCTCTTTCTTCGGGTTCGGATGGGCTATCAGGCGGACAACGCATCCATGAGATGGACGTTAGAGGTAGGAATTAGTCATACCCGGTCCGGTTCTCCAGGCGACTTTATAGGAGATTTTCCTGGATCAAGGGTGCGGGTCGGAGACGTGCAGGTTGGGGGCTCGGATCGGAAAGCCCGATCCGAACTGGAGCAGCTTGGACGTCTCTTCTTCTCTAATCATACCCCGCTCCGCTCCGAAGTCG
Source organism: Allium sativum (assembly GCA_030737875.1). Classification (NCBI taxonomy): domain Eukaryota; kingdom Viridiplantae; phylum Streptophyta; class Magnoliopsida; order Asparagales; family Amaryllidaceae; genus Allium; species Allium sativum. Next base: position 185,679,191 of record CM060919.1, read on the forward strand.
TGGCAAGCAGAAGGCTTTCCGATCCGATCAGGTATGCTTTGCCAATTTATTCAGTAGGAGCTCCCCGATCCGAACAGGGGACTCTTCCCGACCCGAACCGAGGATTTGTTCTGACCCGATCCGAACAGCTGCTGCTATCTAATCTAGACTGTAGAGTCTCCTTCCGATCCGAACCGGAGTCTTATAACTTGACATACTCTTCAATGGTTGGTTTCTTGACTTTGTGTTGCCTAGTTCACAAAGTAGGCTAACATGTGCCAAATATATTATCATATGATTATGATAACAACATAAGCCTAGAAACATGTTTTCAACTAGGCATAATAACAAACATAGTTTAGTCATGTTCATAAAATTAATACAAGCTTACAAAGACGCTTGCTTTTGTCACTATTACAAAATTATGATTTTTATACTTGAACTATGATGCCAATTCCAACATAACCTTCATATGAATCATAATACTTAAGTGGATCAAATTACACTAAAGATGACCATAGAATTATACATCATGTTGGCATAACAATAAATCATATACTTGCATGAATTTCAAATAAACTATTACAACATATAGTTGTTATTTTCAAAATGAATCATATACTTGCAATTATCAAATGGGTGTTGTAAATAACTACCACAAACATGTAATTTTCAATGTGAATCATATGCTTGCATGAATCCCAATTAAAATTCCACAACATGTGGTTGTCAACATAAACCATACACTTGTATGAATCAAGTCGTACACCATAGCATTGCCAAATCAAAATAACATATAAACATAAGTTATTATCGCCACAATTCCATTTCGTTGTTAACTTCCAACGCAAATCGCGTACTTGCAAATGTCCAATCGTATACCATAATATTCCCAAATCGTTTAGCATCAAAGCAACAAACAAATATAGATTATTATCACTACAATTTCATTTCTTACTTTACACAAATCAACACAATTATTTAATTCACATCGGAATAGCACACTACTTACAACGTATGACGAATCTTCAATTCAGGAATCTGAATTCTGAATTTGGAGATGTTATCCTTTGTTGTAGGCGTTGTTCTGATTGATTTGACGTTGCTTTAAGCTTTTGATTTATCTCCTAATTGTCTCTCTATTTCTGACGGCTATCCTTAGTCTCTCCTCAGCAACATGACGGTCTCATCTCCATTTTAGTTTGTGTGAATTAGGGTTAGTCTTAGGTCCTTTTTATAGAGTTTTTGAGTTAATTTAGACCGTCGATGGAGCTTGGTTTAATAATAGCCGTTCGTTCAAAGGAGAGGCCAATCAGGAGCTGACACCTAGCCCTAGTGACAAGGCAAGGCTCAGAAAATCAACTAAACACAGACTAGGCCAGCCAGGGGGGGCTGGGTTCGACCTGGCTCAGGGGCCAGGTCGACTCCCCAGTCAACCCCCAGGTCGACTCTAGAGTCGACCTGCCTGGGCAGGTCGACACCTAGGTCGACTCCCAGGTCGACCCTAGGGTCGACCCCCAGGTCGACCTGGTGGGTTTGGGCGGGAATTTTCCCGCCTACTCTGATTGGGCTGAAATTCAAATCTGTTTTCGAAATTTGAATTTTCTGAAACTTCATCGGGCCATAATTTGGTCATACGGACTCCGTTTTTCAAAAATTCGGACTCTATTTCGCGTATTTTTCCGAGACGAACGAAATGGAATATCCCGTTTCCCTTAATACTTTAATTTAAAATTTATTATACTTTAATTTGTGAATTTCACTGTTATAAAGTATACGCGGTGTTACATAAATCAAGGGACCACGCCATATAACACGGAACGGGTTTCCTCCCAAGAATACCAGTGCATAAAACAAACAGCGCAATGCTAAATAAAGAAAAATGAAGCTATTATAAGACCCAGGTCCCATCACACAATGCAACGCAGCCGGAGGATAGGGTTTTTACCTTATAATAGCCAAGAATGCTTGATACGTTTAAAAACAATCATTTGATACTATTATAAGTGCATATTGTAGAAAACATCTTCAAATCATAAGTATCAATCATAGACGGCATAAGCGCCCCATCCCACTATGTCGCCATACTAGGCTCTACAAATAAAGACGAAATACACGTATTGGAAAGTTGGATTTCCATCATGGTGGCTCCTGATTCGAAAGATCGACCGCGTAGTGCAATTCCCCACGGCTTACGTCCCAGCAAGAGAAAACACCGTAATGCACATCCGCACTTTTGGGACCAGAGTATCACCGCGGCTTACGTCCCAGCGAGAGAAAACACCGCTTACTCTATATATCCCTGAGCACTAAGCTCATCTCGGTTGACCGAATCCACGACACCACTAAGGTGCCCATCCACTAAAAAGCATACTGATCAAACCATCAGTTTATCACCATACCGGGATGTGAGGCTTGCGAATCAACGCTATACACAAAGCCATGCTATATTAAAGCTGCGCTTTGATCATCAACCACCAAACTTTGCTTTTCAACAAAAGTCTGGATCACTGCATTTCAGCATGCCACACTATCAATCCATATCGTACCACTGATTTCTGCCAATATATAACCTCTGAGCTCGTATGTCTCAGAGAAGGGCGTTAAGCAAGAGAATAAATTCTCCGCCGCCAAACAGATATATATTTAGCAGAGATCAACGAATACAATATAAAGGAATACAATGTCAAACACACCATCCATTTACAAGTCTGTTCTAGGTCTGAACGAAACCGGAGCCACTTTCCTCGCATATCCCTCGATCTCCCAGTACGTCACGACCACCAACTATTTCCATCCTCTTGGGTGTACAGCCCAATCAGGATCGTCAGTAATCACCCAAACGATGTGAAGACTTCCGGTCTTCGACCACCGTCTTCATCTTCGACATATTGTCGAATCGGTTATTCAGAATGGGTATAAACCCGGCCTTTCTGAACAACCCGCGTATATTAAAAACGAATGTTACACAAACACAACATACGCCTCATTCCAATTCAGTAGCTACTAACCGTAAATCAACAAGAGAACAATTTCCCAAATATTAACCCCGAAGGCCGAAACCAACATCAGATCAATACCCAGGAAACCATTCTTCTTAGCTAACCTACAGCTAGTTTCTAAATTTCAATTCTTAGGGAAAGGTTCCCATTAATTTTATCCAAGATAAATTCTTTAAAATTTATCCTTTAATCTTCCTTTGGATGTCATTTCAAACCGAATTATGGTTTTCCAAACTAGTCGAGATTAGCGAACCACCCCGAAGTAATTATTTATTTTATTTCTCAATCCCAACCTATTCATCCCATGAAGCAAAACTGGTAATACTCCATATCTAACACCACGTTGTTATCGGTAAAATTAATTACCATTTCACGTTCAAATCTAATTAAAGATTTAACTATCGCTTTGGAGCAAAACTGGTAATACTCCATTCTCGGTCACTTTCCGAATTTGATAATTTAAATTATCAACTCACATTTCAATCTAATTGCAGATTCATTAAAACTCCTTTTACTGGGTTAAAGAACTATTGTCATTTAAAACACAGTTCACGATAAACCCAAATCACGTTCTATTTATTATCGGGTTAAAGAACTAGTGTTATTTAAAACACCGTTCACGATAAAACCACAAATGAATTTTAATTCATTTCCAGTCAAATATATTAGAAATTCCAATTCTTTAAAACCCCTTTTTTATCTAATTTATTTATTTAAAAATAATTGGGTTTTAATTTTAGTTCAAAACTAGTTCATTTCGATAATAATCTATTTCTATCTTTTCAAATATGGAGTTTTTCATCCCAATTTTTCCCAAATCATTTCTTATGATTTTACACAAATTATTACTATTTTTAATAATTTTATCAAGGCCCGTACAGTCGATTTCCATCAACGGCCATCGAACTGCACTTACAACGACCTTTTCCAAATTTGATTTGGACGTATCTCCAAATCCAACCGTTAGATTTCAAATTTCTAATATTCGTTAGAAAGCTCTTTTCGATACGAACCCAACGGTTCCGGTTTCAGGAGAATCCGACGGTCAGATCTCCCGTAATGTCCGTTTGAAATAAATGGTCGAAATTCACGAACTGCTACGGCGCGACGCGTTCTATTCAGGCCATTATATTATATATATAATATATATTTCGTCGATTTCTATTTATAACGAATTTTATAAATAGTTTTGAATTCGTTTCAAAAACAATTTCAACTTCCATTTCAATTCAAATCAAAATCGGATTTTTTTTCTTATAAATTCATTTTATAATTCATTGCTTTTCAATTCAAATTTCAATTCATTTTGAATTCATTTCAATTCGTTTTCAATTCAATTCGAATTCGTTTTCAATTCAATTCGAATTCATTTTCAATTCAATTCGAATTCATTTTCAATTCAATTCATTTCAAATTGGTTTTCTATTCGATTCAATTCAAATTGGTTTTCTATTCGATTCAATTCAAATTCGTTTTCTATTCAATTCAATTCAAATTGGTTTTCTATTCAATTCAATTCAAATTGGTTTTCTATTAAATTCAAATCAATTTCATTTTCTATTAAATTCAAATTTGTTTGAATTTCAATTATTTTCAAAATATCAGATTTTGAAATCACTTTCGATATTCATTATAAAATCGATATAAATATCGTTCACGTCAAAATGGCGTCAATCTAATCAACACGGCTTCATATATTTCTATTTTCAAATATTCTATTCAACAAATGAATATTTATTTTTGTCAACACACGACTAATCTCAATGAATGAGTACTGTCCACGTGTGACTATTTTTGTTAAAATATTTCGTTCAACACATGACTAATCTCAACGAATGAGTACAGCCAACACATGAACCTTTATTTTATAATATTCTTTATTTTCTAAATTGGAATGAGGCCCAATCAATTACCATGTAAAGTTAATTATATGGATTCCATACAACGCAGGTATATAATATCAACGATAGATAATCAACCATCAACCAAAGTGCACTACACTGTATAAGCATCAAATATAGATATCTAACGCTTATAAGAGCCTGTCAATCAATCGATCGACATACAACTAATTATTGGGATTAGTGTATGCTGTATTTTATCCCAATACCCGCGTGGGGTTTCAAACAATCAAACGCAGATTTTATTTGTGCAATTGGGCGATGTGTAAAATTTATCGACCCAATCAATATCAGTCAAAACAGTGTATATAAACAAATCGGCCGATTTGTTTATAGATATTTATTTATTCACATTCACGTTAAAAATTATATTTTTAACGATAAAATATTTTTAACTATATAAATATTTTAATTTCTTTCAACACATTAATTTTTGGTTCATTTACCCAATAAAATGATATTTTTATTTTTCTAACTTATTTTAGAAAATTTCGGCGGCATAACGGCACGATACTAGAAACGGGACGAGGCCTAGCCTTATCCCCGGTCTAGTGAAGGCCCACGCCATTCACACATCAATCAAATCCATTCAATTCACCAAACAATTAAATTCAAACCAAATAATCTAACCAACTACACAACCAAACAAACAAATCCATGGTCTGTGGACGATTGTGTCGGGTGCTACTAAGCACCGTCTGCATCCTAGTATATATATATATATATAACTAGAAAAGAAATTGAAGAGTGAGAAATTCTCACCAACAGCTATCCCAATTGCACGACTCTTCTTAAGTAGAAATCTTCGTCGTTCTCGTCTCTTATCACTTTCGTCGCCCGTATTCTCTACATATGTAAAAATCATATTTTTACTTCGCTATTCAATATATAAAAATCATATATTTTTCTATTTCTAAAAACAATATTTTTCTATTTCTAAAAACAATGTTATTTTAAAGCCAATGATAATTTTCTTTTACAAAGAATGAAAATTTTCTTTTACGAAGAATGATAATTTTCTTTTACGAAGAATGATAATTAATTTTCTTTTACAAAGAATGATAATTTTCTTTTACAAAGAATGATTTTTTTTTTTTACAAAGAATGAATTTTTTTTATAAAAGCAATGCTATTTCTATTTTAAAATTTCGTATTTTTAATTCCAAATTAGGTATATAAAGATTCTAATTTTAATGATATGTTATTTATGAATAAAAATCAGATTTGCACAATTCACTGCATAAATTCTTATATTAATTATAATTAGCGATAACTAATTACCTACTTAAGCCCTTAGGCCCTTGTGCGCCTCCAGGTTATTGCCCATCCTTGCTCCTCCCTTCTTCATTAGCTCGTTCGATTTCCAGGTGACTCAAAAAAAACTCCATCGCCTTCCTTAGTTGCGCACTTCGAAGAGCTGACCAACCCCGACTATCGCCTGCTACAGGCGCCAAACTCGGAGTATCCCAATCGCCAGAAAATGGCGGCTAACGAACCCACTTCGAGCGCGACTTCCTCCCTTGATAGCTTTCCATAAAGGATCTGATCCGTATAGAATTAAAGGCGATTGAAATCTCTTTTATTTTTGTTTTGATTTCATGAACAATCTTGAATTATAGTAAGGGAATTTAATGAATCAAGTTGGGAAAATCTCGTTCGCCCGTTATAGATCAACGGCGGCTCAGAAGTGAATAAGAGACTAGGGTTTTGACTAGTCAATTTAAATATATACCTTCTTTTTATTATTATTTAATTCCTTTATTATTTCGTTTCACGTCCGAACTCAAAATCAAACCCAACGACTGTCGCCCCTAGCTAATTACCCCCATTCTGAACACAATGGGATATGTTTCGTACCCCAATTCGGCTGTTACGATTAGTTTCCGTTCAAATTTAAATATAAACCTTTATATATTAAATTCGAACACGCGTTTCAATTTATCGGGGCCACATACAGACTCTAAAAATTTCAGAAAATATTTTCTAGCTTCGTATTGACGATACGGTCCTAACAAAACTAGTTTCGTCAAATTCTGAGCCGTTTGAAAAATGGCCATTTTCCAGTCGATTAAAATCAACTGAAACCGGTCAAACACGTTTTCTTTTGCCACGCTCACATACTGATTCGAAAAATTATGAAATTTGAAACCTAGCAATAACTTGACATCACGGATTCAACAAAAGTGGTTTCGTCGAAATCCGAGGTCGTTTGCAAAATGGCTATTTTTAAGGGTCTAAATTCCATAGCGATTATTCAGAATTTTCAACCGGACACATCTTTTTATCCCCGCTATGAAATTTTGATTATTCGGATTCGTTGGAAAGATATCATAAGTTAGATCCTATCATTTTTGGTTTCGCTAAAATCCGGATTGTTTTGCACCCGGTACATTCAATTGAAGTTTGAAATCGAATTATCAAACTACCGCGCCATTTTCAATTCATTTTATATATATAAATAATTATTTATATTCTAACGACAATCTATATAATATATACGTTCGAATTCTATTCAAAATAAATCTTTCGTCGTTTTTATTTAAAATTATTCATTTTAAATAATCAAAATTCGCTAAAATTTATAAAATAAAATTTTTAAACTGGCCCGGATTTTCGGGTTGTTACAATCTCCCCCACTTAAAACTTTTCGTCCCTGAAAAGGAACAAAGTCGAAAGTGGTTTGATTAATTAACTCCACGTTCGACCTGGCTTCCATTCTCCAACTTTTCAGTTTCTGAGAATTTTCAAATTCTTCAAAAATTTGGCTAACACCCTAAATTTTCGAAAAATTTCGCCATAACCTCCCCTGCACCGGGAGCCACGGGAAAATCCCGAAATTGCAATACAGGCCTTCTGATCTCAAAAAGAAAAAGAAAAAGCCAAGCGGCTAGCCAATAGGCTCATAAAATCATCATCACCCAAACAAAACAGTAAATTATGATAAACATGTACCTATTTGTCAGGCAAACAAATTTTATTCTCTGCTCTAGCCCCCTTGCTATGACCTGCTCAATGTAAGTACATGTATATGCAAGCAAATGCGATAAATTTTCAATAAAATTCACTATTTGGCTCAATTAGGCGTAATGGTTCAAATTTAATCAATCCAACAATAATCAAGCAACACAACCATCAATCAATTAGTTGATTATCATTTCAAATTCATAACTTTGATATATATATATATATTCTAAAAATCAGATTTTTGATGCAAAATCACAACAATAAGCCCTATCTAATTTTGGTTCTCACACCAGTCAATAGGAAATATATAGAAATCACACCTTCGAAGCACGAACATAAATATTGATGATGCCATGGTCATTATCAACATCATCTCCGGGCGACTAGAGTGTGATTCTATATCTATCCAGTATATTAAAATTTCAAATACACGTGGATCAGACGTGTAACAACCCGTATTTCGATAACATGAGTAAGACGAGAATCAAAGCAGAATTTAATTTTAAATTCTGAATCAAGGTAAACGGGCTATGCCATTGCGTTCGTCTCGGAAAAATACGCGAAATAGAGTCCGAGTTTTCGAAAATCGGAGTCCGTATGACCCGATTAAGGCCCAACGAAGTTTTCAGAAAATTTCTAAGTTAAAACAGATTTCAAATTCAAATTTGAATTTGGAAGATTGGGCCAGCTGGGCCAGGCGGGAAAAATTCCCGCCACAGTACCCAAGTCGACAGCCCTGTCGACTTGGGAGTCGACTTGGTTTGTACCAAGTCGACAGCCCTGTCGACTTGGCTGTCGACACGGGTGACCGAGCCATCTTGGCTTGGTGCACCTGCACTGGTCTCTGGTCTTGTTCTGGAAGCTTCTGACGTGGTTTGATGGTTCAGATCTATCCTAGGGTTAATCTAAGGGCCTGAAACTATCCTAATCTCTATAAAAACACCCTAAACCTAACCTAAATCCCTAAAAATCAAACCTAGCAACTAAGTGCTGCCAAAATCAATCTTGATCATGGCCTCCATCTCAAATCCCTAGAGCATATGCATTCAAATCGGGTTCAAATCAAAAGGTGCAAGCTTGCTACACCAAATAGAGGTCAAATCAACATTGCTATGCGAGTTTCATGAAGGTTCTTCTTCAAAGGAGCCACCTTTCTTCGTCAAGATGATGCATGACCCCTTTTCTAAGCCTTGCCTAGGTAAGTTCTAGCTACTTTTGGATCAAAACGGTAGTTTTAATGTTGGCATGGGATAAGATGAGATAAAACCTAAGTATGCATGTATGTGAACCTAACTTTGTCCCTTTTCTATGATCTATGACCTTAGACTAAGATGTAGCAAATTAATCATGTCACTCATGTTATGTTTAGCCTAGTTTATCTTGCAAGTTTGGATCTTTGTCTATGGGAGATTAGCATGAACCTTTGGGAACCATTTGACTTGTGAAACATAGCCAAATACTTGACCTTGGGGCTTATGCATGCATATGAACACCAACCCCTTATGTTTCATGCATGTTTGTGGCAAAACCTCCTTATGATATTATGCAAGTTTGTGGCCAAATCCTATATGATAGTATGCATGCTTATGGTCAATCCCTATATGACTCTATCATGCATGTTTATGGCCAATCCCTTTATGATGTTATGCATGTGGAAGCCAAGCCCTTCTTGGCATCATGCATGTTTTGAGACCAATATGTGACATAGTAACCTTACTATGTTGACTCGCTTTGCTTGCGTTGGGAAAACACGATTTTGGGTAGTTAGATAAACATGAACATGTCGCGAAATCTTAACTTGAATATGACACGTGTTTATACTTGAAAATATGACTTGAAATATAAACATGGAAGTTAACATGTAAGTATGCATAAAAACATGAGCTTGGGAATTTACCTATTAAGTTAGGTCTACCCTTTGGGAATTTACCTATTAAGTTAGGTCTACCCAAATGCTTGAGAAACTTGTAACATGTTTTGGAAAAAAATTGATGAACATGACACTTAGATAATATAAGTGTGGCCAACTCGTGGTTGGGTTGAGTTTGTAGCATAAATCTACCCGGACTCGCCCGGCTTAACTAGTAGCTACAAACAATAAGACCCAATGTGAGAAGTTGGTCATGCCGCGCTTAAGACCCGAGGTTAGACTAGGTTGTGGTGTAAATCTACCCGGACCTGCCCGGCTAAACTAGTAACCACAACAAGGTATAATGTGAGAGGTTGAGAGTGCATTAATTAAATTAATGCCACATGATAAGGTTAAGTAAATTTGACTAATGACACTTAACCGATATGATACGAAAGGGTAGGTTAAGTGGGGCCGGGCTTGATTTCCTAATAACACTTAACCATGCAAGATGTTTAGAGGATAGGGTTAAGTAATTTACACTTAACTAATCCGACTTGGTAATTAGATAGGGTTAAGTAATTAAGACTTAACTAATCTAAACACGGTAATTAGATGGGGTTAAGTAGTTGACACTTAACTAATCTAACCACGATAATTAGATGGGGTTAAGTAACCCACACTTAACTAATCCAAACACGGTAATTCGATGGGGTTAAGTTAAACACTTAACCAATTTAAACTTGGTAATTCAATGAGGTTAAGTAACCAATACTTAACCAACTTAACGTGATAATTTAATGGGGTCAAGCAACTTATACTTAACCAATTATACATGATGATTCGATGGGGTTAAGTAACCTACACTTAACCAATCTAATACGCGAACCTGATAAGGTTAAGTCACAAGACCTTTTTAGAATATACTTAACCATTGTAGTACAATTAGAGGATGGGGTTAAGCCAACCTATACTTAGCCAATCCGACTCGATAACTTGATGGGATTAAGATAATCTATGCTTAATCAATCTAGCAAGATAATCCGATAGGATTAAGGTAAGTTAGTACTTGACCAAGTTGACTTGATAGGGTTAAGTCATGAGCCTCTGGGTACACTTAACCAACTTGTAGGACTAAGTCTTGAACTTAAATACTTATCCAATCTTGACGTGATTTGTGAGCGGGTTAAGTCACGGACTTGAATAATAACACCTAACCCAATAGACAAACCCTAATTAGAAGAACTAGGTAGAAAACCATGGTTAATCAAGGGTAACGGGAAGGAAAGCTAAGTTGTAAACCTTAGTTAAGGATAACTAAGTAATAATTCTTAGCTAAGGACATAGGACTAGTTCGCAAAGCGATGAGTAATCTGATAGGGTAGGTCATCGCTTAGTATACGAGGAGGAGCAAGTTATCTGACTTAGATAAAAGCTCCAGCGCACTGGGTGTCGAAGCTGAAGCTTCGGGGGACGTGAGGATACTCTTGGTATCCCTCTGTGAGGTTGCAGATGATCCGCCTGGGCTCACAAGAGGTTAAGGTCTGCGGTAGAAGAGCCAAAAGTATGCCTTGGTTGCTATGCGAGCGACCTAAAGACTGGGATGGATTAGCGTGGAGTCGACGATTCTTGGTTTTTGCCCTGGATAGCACATCGCCGACTACCTACCATCTTTAGTCAATCGTGTACGTACGGAAAGGCAGGGAACCCCCAACAGACCATGTACTTGCTATCGAGTCATGGGTGAGGTTGGCCCGTAGGAAAGTAGGGCTATAGCGGGGCCGTGGAGTGGTTCTCATACATGATTTTTCTTGGATTGCCTTTCAGTAGTTGAGGGAGGGGTCACGTGGGACCATAGCCACGAGTACAAAAACAGACCTTGACATCTGCATCGGCAGATGATTTAAAGCTCCCGACCGAGTTCCGTATTTCTTGATTTGCCCTGGCACGGAACTCGGATGGCACATTGGGGAACATGTGCATCTAGACATGGAAAACGATTCACGATACATACGTGGGATCAAGGGCGCGGTTGACGGGTGGCGTAATCCCTAGTGGTCTTAGGTGGCCAAAACCCGAACCAAGACACGGAAACGTTCATTAGGTAGCATAATCCCTAGTGGCCCTAGGTGGCATAAATCCTAAGTGGACGCGCGATAGTTCATGGTAGAGAAACACAACTAAATCAAGGGTTGCAGTCCAAAACAACCTCAAGGATAAAACATGGGAAAGCCCGTACGGCCTACGGCAAAGGACTGAACCTATACATGGAAAGAAACATATGAGTGGGAAAACCTGAATATGCTATATAGTAGGTTAACATGGACCATTACATGACATTGAGTAAGGGACATTCATGGTTAACACGTGACGCGGGTTGGGATGCTAGTACGAGAGGTGCAGAGCAAATATACATGTTAGAACTAGGAAGAATATACATAATAGATACCGTGGGATGTTAGGCGGGGTAGATGCCTTGGGATAATGTACTCGATAGAAATCTGACGATGTGATACCTTGACTTATCATAATACCGTAGTTTATCATGATACCTTAGTTTACCTTGCCACAGTAGTTCAACCGGCTACCCTGGTTTAGTTTATCTATCTTGTAGTTATCCTTATGTTTACTTTCAGTTTATGCATGTCATGTTACCTTTACCTGTTTTTATACTGGAAGTAGATAGGACTTACTCAGTCTTTTTGACTGACCCGTTTTGTTTCGCCTCTTTTCTTCCGTTTCCTCCCCCCCAGGTTACAGGGAGGAAACAATGCCGTTTAGTTCGGACTTCTTCTGCTTGAAGGTCATCATGGATGGCTTGGACTTCTCTTGGCTATGGCTACTTTACTGTTTTTTCTTGGGGAATAATTTATTAAAAAGTCTTTATGCTTCTTTACTATTGCAAGACAGGTTTTGATGTACTCTGATGTAAAAGGCTTTAGACCTTAATTATTGAATTTATGAAAGTTCGATTTTACTTCCGCTATTTTATATGTTCTATCTTGTGATATTTCTTTGCATGTTTACCAATAATGCCCCTCTAAAGCTAGTGCATTCCCTTGCGAGTGACCCTAGCGGAGGTGGGGTGTTACATTTGGTATCAGAGCAGAAGGTTACCAGACTGGGCAAAAGTTTTTAAAGACCTTCTGAAAACTATTTGAAAATCGTTTATAAAGAAGCATTTTTCAAGAAAATTTTCTTTTAAAAAGAAAAAGGCTATTCCCCAAAGGCCATTAGCATTATCCTTGTTCCCTTGATTGAATCTCTTTTCCTTTCTTTCCTCCATCTGTGGTCACAGTAGTTCTAACTGTGACTAATCTTTTTCTAGCCACGTAGGTGTTTCCCGTACAATGGAGGCGGTTCTCGAGAGACCCATTGCCGTGTTACAAGAAAGGAGAATAAGAGTAAGGGTAAAGGATACCAGCTTAAGGATAAGCAACTATTGTTAGGGCTTAGTTCATCAAGGAGGACAAGGACAAGATCAGCGGAGAGGGAAATAGTACGTTCCCATTTCTAGGATACCTCGGAAGGAGGGTAACGATCTTGTTAAAGGTTTAGCTTTTCTTTTCTATCATCCCGTCCAGACTTTGTCTTGATCATCATATCATTTAAGTCTGCTTGGATAGTTAAGTCTCTGCACCGTAGTACTAGCATGGTAAAGGATCCCAGTTTTGTCCCGAGAATCTGGTTGGAGAGTTGGTCCATTCCTTCACGACTTATTAGATTTGAGAATGACATGTCTCAACTACGGATGGATTCTAGGGGTAAAGCGGTTATCCAGTAAGGGAAACCATTCTCGGTTTTAGAAAGAGGGTAGTTGGATTCTTGACTTGCCTTGGTGATACCCTCGAAGTCTCGTGTAACCCTTTTGGGTTCTGTTATGGCTAGTTACCTAGAATCCCATGATGCAGTTGTTGGTAATCCATTTGAATAGAATTCGCTGCTAAGGCGAATGGTTCGTTTCGATTATGCATGATTTATGAGAATCACCCTAGTAAGAACTCTCGGCAACTTGGATTAGCATCGGAAAACGAGATCCAGAATTGACTAGTGAATTTTGGAGAGCTTGCATGAGTACGTAGACATGTTTAAGCCAAGCATACTAGGGAAAGAATAAGTGAAACGAGAGGCGACAGTGAAATGAGTTCCACTCACACCTTGGAAATAGGAATCAAGGAGCTACGAAATCGTGAAGTCAAAGGCGGTCAAGGCATGATGGAATTAAGCTCATGGAAATGCGGCTTGGACGCGCGCATCACGTCTCTTTTTAAGAGTATATCTTTGATCCTTGGTTCACCTGTAAAGCCTACTTGCACGCTATCGCTTGGTGGATATCCTCTCGGTCCTATTTTCTGTTACAAACCCCGTAAGGAGTTTGTCTTGTTTATCTTCTTGACCCTGTTTCAGGGAATCCTAGGTAGAACCCTATGGATGTAAACATGTAGTTGAAACATGTTATGATTGATATGGTTGCAAGTGGTTGCAAGTGGTTGCTCGTGGATGCGCGAATACACATTAGATACTAGCTCGACTCGGTCACGTTTCATATTGCATATGCACGAGTGTTTGTACTTGTTCATGGATGAAATTGAATGTGTTATCATGCGGTTGTTGCATATGAATGAATGATTGTGCATGCATATAGCATCTATATGACTAGGACTATTTGCATACATGTTGGATTCATGGCACTTAACATATCTTGCATTAGGAAGTTTATTCAGGCCTAATCATTAGCATTAGCTAAGGAACATGTACACACATGTTCTGCATATATTCATATAGCATTATAAATCATCTAAGGACAATGATTGCTTGTGGATGATGTTTTGAGTAAATGGATGATGGATGGTAGGATAGGTTCTTCCTAACTTGGAGATTTCGGGGACGAAATCCTAAAAGGTGGGGAGAATGTAACAACCCGTATTTCGATAACATGAGTAAGACGAGAATCAAGGCAGAATTTAATTTTAAATTCTGAATCAAGGTAAACGGGCTATGCCACTGCGTTCGTCTCGGAAAAATACGCGAAATAGAGTCCGAGTTTTCGAAAATCGGAGTCCGTATGACCCGATTAAGGCCCAACGAAGTTTTCAGAAAATTTCTAAGTTAAAACAGATTTCAAATTCAAATTTAAATTTGGAAGATTGGGCCAGCTGGGCCTGGCGGGAAAAATTCCCTCCACAATACCCAAGTCGACAGCCCTGTCGACTTGGGAGTCGACTTGGTTTGTACCAAGTCGACAGCCCTGTCGACTTGGCTGTCGACACGGGTGACCGAGCCATCTTGGCTTGGTGCACCTGCACTGGTCTCTGGTCTTGTTCTGGAAGCTTCTGACGTGGTTTGATGGTTCAGATCTATCCTAGGGTTAATCTAAGGGCCTGAAACTATCCTAATCTCTATAAAAACACCCTAAACCTAACCTAAATCCCTAAAAATCAAACCTTGCAACTAAGTGCTGCCAAAATCAATCTTGATCATGGCCTCCATCTCAAATCCCTAGAGCATATGCATTCAAATCGGGTTCAAATCAAAAGGTGCAAGCTTGCTACACCAAATAGAGGTCAAATCAACATTGCTATGCGAGTTTCATGAAGGTTCTTCTTCAAAGGAGCCACCTTTCTTCGTCAAGATGATGCATGACCCCTTTTCTAAGCCTTGCCTAGGTAAGTTCTAGCTACTTTTGGATCAAAACGGTAGTTTTAATGTTGGCATGGGATAAGATGAGATAAAACCTAAGTATGCATGTATGTGAACCTAACTTTGTCCCGTTTCTATGATCTATGACCTTAGACTAAGATGTAGCAAATTAATCATGTCACTCATGTTATGTTTAGCCTAGTTTATCTTGCAAGTTTGGATCTTTGTCTATGGGAGATTAGCATGAACCTTTGGGAACCATTTGACTTGTGAAACATAGCCAAATACTTGACCTTGGGGCTTATGCATGCATATGAACACCAACCCCTTATGTTTCATGCATGTTTGTGGCAAAGCCTCCTTATGATATTATGCAAGTTTGTGGCCAAATCCTATATGATAGTATGCATGCTTATGGTCAATCCCTATATGACTCTATCATGCATGTTTATGGCCAATCCCTTTATGATGTTATGCATGTGGAAGCCAAGCCCTTCTTGGCATCATGCATGTTTTGAGACCAATATGTGACATAGTAACCTTACTATGTTGACTCGCTTTGCTTGCGTTGGGAAAACACGATTTTGGGTAGTTAGATAAACATGAACATGTCGCGAAATCTTAACTTGAATATGACACGTGTTTATACTTGAAAATATGACTTGAAATATAAACATGGAAGTTAACATGTAAGTATGCATAAAAACATGAGCTTGGGAATTTACCTATTAAGTTAGGTCTACCCTTTGGGAATTTACCTATTAAGTTAGGTCTACCCAAATGCTTGAGAAACTTGTAACATGTTTTGGAAAAAAGTGATGAACATGACACTTAGATAATATAAGTGTGGCCAACTCGAGGTTGGGTTGAGTTTGTAGCATAAATCTACCCGGACCCGCCCGGCTTAACTAGTAGCTACAAACAATAAGACCCAATGTGAGAAGTTGGTCATGCCGCGCTTAAGACCTGAGGTTAGACTAGGTTGTGGTGTAAATCTACCCGGACCCGCCCGGCTTAAATAGTAACCACAACAAGGTTTAATGTGAGAGGTTGAGAGTGCATTAATTAAATTAATGCCACATGATAAGGTTAAGTAAATTTGACTAATGACACTTAACCGATATGATACAAAAGGGTAGGTTAAGTGCGACCGGGCTTGATTTCCTAATAACACTTAACCATGCAAGATGTTTAGAGGATAGGGTTAAGTAATTTACACTTAACTAATCCGACTTGGTAATTAGATAGGGTTAAGTAATTAAGACTTAACTAATCTAAACACGGTAATTAGATGGGGTTAAGTAGTTGACACTTAACTAATCTAACCACGATAATTAGATGGGGTTAAGTAACCCACACTTAACTAATCCAAACACGGTAATTCGATGGGGTTAAGTTAAACACTTAACCAATTTAAACTTGGTAATTCAATGAGGTTAAGTAACCAATACTTAACCAACTTAACGTGATAATTTAATGGGGTCAAGCAACTTATACTTAACCAATTATACATGATGATTCGATGGGGTTAAGTAACCTACACTTAACCAATCTAATACGCGAACCTGATAAGGTTAAGTCACAAGACCTTTTTAGAATATACTTAACCATTGTAGTACAATTAGAGGAGGGGGTTAAGCCAACTATACTTAGCCAATCCGACTCGATAACTTGATGGGATTAAGATAATCTATGCTTAATCAATCTAGCAAGATAATCCGATAGGATTAAGGTAAGCTAGTACTTGACCAAGTTGACTTGATAGGGTTAAGTCATGAGCCTCTGGGTACACTTAACCAACTTGTAGGACTAAGTCTTGAACTTAAATACTTAGCCAATCTTGACGTGATTTGTGAGCGGGTTAAGTCATGGACTTGAATAATAACACCTAACCCAATAGACAAACCCTAATTAGAAGAACTAGGTAGAAAACCATGGTTAATCAAGGGTAACGGGAAGGAAAGCTAAGTGGTAAACCTTAGTTAAGGATAACTAAGTAATAATTCTTAGCTAAGGACATAGGACTAGTTCGCAAAGCGATGAGTAATCTGATAGGGTAGGTCATCGCTTAGTATACGAGGAGGAGCAAGTTATCTGACTTAGATAAAAGCTCCAGCGCACTGGGTGTCGAAGCTGAAGCTTCGGGGGACGTGAGGATACCCTTGGTATCCCTCTGTGAGGTTGCAGATGATCCGCCTGGGCTCACAAGAGGTTAAGGTCTGCGGTAGAAGAGCCAAAATTATGCCTTGGTTGCTATGCGAGCGACCTAAAGACTGGGATGGATTAGCGTGGAGTCGACGATTCTTGGTTTTTGCCTTGGATAGCACATCGCCGACTACCTACCATCTTTAGTCAATCGTGTACGTACGGAAAGGCAGGGAACCCCCAACAGACCATGTACTTGCTATCGAGTCATGGGTGAGGTTGGCCCGTAGGTAAGTAGGGCTGTAGCGGGGCCGTGGAGTGGTTCTCATACATGATTTTTCTTGGATTGCCTTTCAGTAGTTGAGGGAGGGGTCACGTGGGACCATAGCCACGAGTACAAAAACAGACCTTGACATCTGCATCGGCAGATGATTTAAAGCTCCCGACCGAGTTCCGTATTTCTTGATTTGCCCTGGCACGGAACTCGGATGGCACATTGGGGAACATGTGCATCTAGACATGAAAAAACGATTCACGATACATACGTGGGATCAAGGGCGCGGTTGACGGGTGGCGTAATCCCTAGTGGTCTTAGGTGGCCAAAACCCGAACGGAGACACGGAAACGTTCATTAGGTAGCATAATCCCTAGTGGCCCTAGGTGGCATAAATCCTAAGTGGACGTGCGATAGTTCATGTTAGGGAAACACAACTAAATCAAGGGTTGCAATCCAAAACAACCTCAAGGATAAAACATGGGAAAGCCCGTACGGCCTACGGCAAAGGACTGAACCTATACATGGAAAGAAACATATGAGTGGGAAAACCTACATATGCTATATAGTAGGTTAACATGGACCATTACATGACATTGAGTAAGGGACATTCATGGTTAACACGTGACGCGGGTTGGGATGCTAGTACGAGAGGTGCAGAGCAAATATACATGTTAGAACTAGGAAGAATATACATAATAGATACCGTGGGATGTTAGACGGGGTAGATGCCTTGGGATAATGTACTCGATAGAAATCTGACGATGTGATACCTTGACTTATCATAATACCGTAGTTTATCATGATACCTTAGTTTACCTTGCCACAGTAGTTCAACCGGCTACCCTGGTTTAGTTTATCTATCTTGTAGTTATCCTTATGTTTACTTTCAGTTTATGCATGTCATGTTACCTTTACCTGTTTTTATACTGGAAGTAGATAGGACTTACTCAGTCTTTTTGACTGACCCGTTTTGTTTCGCCTCTTTTCTTCCGTTTTCCCCCCAGGTTACAGGGAGGAAACAGTGCCGTTTAGTTCGGACTTCTTCTGCTTGAAGGTCATCATGGATGTCTTGGACTTCTCTTGGCAATGGCTACTTTACTGTTTTTACTTGGGGAATAATTTATTAAAAAGTCTTTATGCTTCTTTACTATTGCAAGACAGGTTTTGATGTACTCTGATGTAAAAGGCTTTAGACCTTAATTATTGAATTTATGAAAGTTCGATTTTACTTCCGCTATTTTATATGTTCTGTCTTGTGATATTTCTGTGCACGTTTACCAATAATGCCCCTCTAAAGCTAGTGCATTCCCTTGCGAGTGACCCTAGCGGAGGTGGGGTGTTACAAGACGTATACACAAAATCTTTATATACTGGACTGTCCAACTCAATATATATATATAACCAAATACGAATAATTGATTTAAATTTTCAAAACAAAAATTGTTTTCGTTTGAAAAATATATTCTTCACACTCGTTCTAGGATACTACTGATCCTATCTCTAACGAGTCATTCTCGTTGGATATTACTAACCCAATTTCTGATGAATTCTTTCATATGGTTCTAATGTGTCTTGTTCTCTGAGCTTTGTAAATCAAAGCTCTGATACCAACTGTGAAGACCCGTAACTTCCCCGTAAAGGAAAGCGCGGATAGTTCGAGAACAAGCCACAAAAAAACGCAGACGGGAGAACATTTCATTGTATATTACAACAATGCATCAGATTACAAGAATATACAGAGTATAAATGAATAAATATTACACAGAAATTATCAGAGATTACAATAAAGTACATAGCAGCGGAAAATAATACAATACACAACTAGAAGAGATATACGGATACAAAGCTTTCCGAATATCATTCCAGCTGTAAACCAGGATCCTGTGAATATAAATCTGTAAAACCAAAACTACTAGCTGCCCATGTGGAAAATAGGGGCACCCAGAGTTTAAGTCAAAACAATAAACTCCAGGTTAGTCATAGGACTGGTGTGAGAACTAAAACAGTTTTAAATCTATATTTTAAAGTTAGGTAAATCAAGGGACCACGCCGTATAACACGGAACGGGTTTCCTCCCAAGAATACCAGGGCATAAAACAAACAGCGCAATGCTAAATAAAGAAAAATGAAGCTATTATAAGACCCAGGTCCCATCACACAATGCAACGCAGCCGGAGGATAGGGTTTTTACCTTATAATAGCCAAGAATGCTTGATACGTTTAAAACAAATCATCTGATACTATTATAAGTGCATATTGTAGAAAACATCTTCAAATAATAAGTATCAATCATAGACGGCATAAGCGCCCCATCCCACTATGTCGCCATACTAGGCTCTACAAATAAAGCCGAAATACACGTATTGGAAAGTTGGATTTCCATCATGGTGGCTCCTTATTCGAAAGATCGATCGCGTAGTGCAATTCCCCACGGCTTACGTCCCAGCAAGAGAAAACACCGTAATGCACATCCGCACTTTTGGGACCAGAGTATCACCGCGGCTTACGTCCCAGCGAGAGAAAACACCGCTTACTCTATATATCCCTGAGCACTAAGCTCATCTCGGTCAACCGAATCCACGACACCACTAAGGTGCCCATCCACTAAAAAGCATACTGATCAAACCATCAGTTTACCACCATACCGGGATGTGAGGCTCGCGAATCAACGCTATACACAAAGCCATGCTATATTAAAGCTGCCCTTTGATCATCAACCACCAAACTTTGCTTTTCAACAAAAGTCTGGATCACTGCATCTCAGCATGCCACACTATCAATCCATATCGTACCACTGATTTCTGCCAACATATAACCTCTGCGCTCGTAAGTCTCAGAGAAGGGCGTTAAGCAAGAGAATAAATTCTCCGCCGCCAAACAGATATATATTTAGCAGAGATCAACGAATACAATATAAAGGAATACAATGTCAGACACACCATCCATTTACAAGTCCGTTCTAGGTCTGAACGAAACCGGAGGCACTTTCCTCGCATATCTGTCGATCTCCCAGTACGTCTGTAATCACCCAAACGATGTGAAGACTTCCGGTCTTCGACCACCGTCTTCATCTTCGACATATTGTCGAATCGGTTATTCAGAATGGGTATAAACTCGGCCTTTCCGAACAGCCCGCGTATATTAAAAACGAATGTTACACAAACACAACATACGCCTCATTCCAATTCAGTAGCTACTAACCGTAAATCAACAAGAGAACAATTTCCCAAATATTAACCCCGAAGGCCGAAACCAACATCAGATCAATACCCAGGAAACCATTCTTCTTAGCTAACCTACAGCTAGTTTCTAAATTTCAATTCTTAGGGAAAGGTTCCCATTAATTTTATCCAAGATAAATTCTTTAAAATTTATCCTTTAATCTTCCTTTGGATGTCATTTCAAACCAAATTATGGTTTTCCAAACAAGTCGAGATTAGCGAACCACCCCGAAGTAATTATTTATTTTATTTCCCAATCCCAACCTATTCATCCCATGAAGCAAAACAGGTAATACTCCATATCTAACACCACGGTGTTATCGGTAAAATTAATTACCATTTCACGTTCAAATCTAATTAAAGATTTAACTATCGCTTTGGAGAAAAACTGGTAATACTCCATTCTCGCTCACTTTCCAAATTTGATAATTTAAATTATCAATTCACATTTCAATCTAATTGCAGATTCATTAAAACTCCTTTTACTGGGTTAAAGAACGAATGTCATTTAAAACACAGTTCACGATAAACCAAAATCACGTTCTATTTATTATAGGGTTAAAGAACTAGTGTTATTTAAAACACCGTTCACGATAAACCCACAAATGAATTTTAATTCATTTCCAATCAAATATATTAGAAATTCCAATTCTTTAAAACCCCTTTTTTATCTAATTTATTTATTTAAAAATAATTGGGTTTTAATTTTAGTTCAAAACTAGTTCATTTCGATAAAAATCTATTTTTATCTTTTCAAATATGGAGTTTTTCATCCCAATTTTTCCCAAATCATTTCTTATGATTTTACACAAATTATTACTATTTTTAATAATTTTATCAAGGCCCGTACAGTCGATTTCCATCAACGGCCATCGAACTGCACTTACAACAACCTTTTCCAAATTTGATTTGGACGTATCTCCAAATCCAACCGTTAGATTTCAAATTTCTGATGTTCGTTAGAAAGCTCTTTTCGATACGAACCCAACGGTTCTGGTTTCAGGAGAATCCGACGGTCGGATCTCCCGTAATGTCCGTTTGAAATAAATGGTCGAAATTCACGAACTGCTGCGGCGCAGCACGTTCTATTCAGGCCATTATATTATATATATAATATATATTTCGTCGATTTCTATTTATAACGAATTTTATAAATAGTTTTGAATTCGTTTCAAAAACAATTTCAACTTCCATTTCAATTCAAATCAAAATCAGATTTTTTTTTCTTATAAATTCGTTTTATAATTCATTGCTATTCAATTCATATTTCAATTCATTTCAATTCGTTTTCAATTCAATTCGAATTCGTTTTCAATTCAATTCGAATTCATTTTCAATTCAACTCGAATTCGTTTTATATTTAATTCATTTCAAATTGGTTTTCTATTCGATTCAATTCAAATTGGTTTTCGATTCGATTCAATTCAAATTCGTTTTCTATTCAATTCAATTCAAATTGGTTTTCTATTCAATTCAATTCAAATTGGTTTTCTATTAAATTCAAATCATTTTCGTTTTCTATTAAATTCAAATTCGTTTGAATTTCAATTCTTTTCAAAATATCAGATTTTGAAATCACTTTCGATATTCATTATAAAATCGATATAAATATCGTTCACGTCAAAATGGCGTCAATCTAATCAACACGGCTTCATATATTTCTATTTTCAAATATTCTATTCAACAAATGAATATTTATTTTTGTCAACACACGACTAATCTCAACGAATGAATACTGTCCACGTGTGACTATTTTTGTTAAAATATTTGGTTCAACACATGACTAATCACAACGAATGAGTACAGTCAACACATGAACCTTTATTTTATAATATTCTTTATTTTCTAAATTGGAATGAGGCCCAATCAATTACCATATAAAGTTAATTATACGGATTCCATACAATGCAGGTATATAATATCAACGATAGCTAATCAACCATCAACCAAATTGCACTACACTGTATAAGCATCAAATATAGATATCTAACGCTTATAACAGCCTGTCAATCAATCGATCGACATACAACTAATTATTGGGATTAGTGTATGCCGTATTTTATCCCAATACCTGTGTGGGGTTCCAAACAATCAAACGCAGATTTTATTTGTGCAATTGGGCGATGTGTAAAATTTATCGACCCAATCAATATCAGTCAAATCAGTGTATATAAACAAATCGGCCGATTTGTTTATAGATATTTATTTATTCACATTCACGTTAAAAATTATATTTTTAACGATAAAATATTTTTAACTATATAAATATTTTATTTTCTTTCAACACATTAATTTTTGGTTCATTTACCCAATAAAATGATATTTTTATTTTTCTAACTTATTTTAGAAAATTTCGGCGGCATAACGGCACGATACTAGAAACGGGACGAGGCCTAGCCTTATCCCCGGTCTAGTGAAGGCCCACGCCATTCACACATCAATCAAATCCATTCAATTCACCAAACAATTCAATTCCAACCAAATAATCTAACCAACTACACAACCAAACAAACAAGTCCATGGTCTGTGGACGATTGTGTCGGGTGCTACTAAGCACCGTCTACATCCTAGTATATATACTAGAAAAGAAATTGAAGAGTGAGAAATTCTCACCAATAGGTATCCCAATTGCACGACTCTTCTTAAGTAGAAATCTTCGTCGTTCTCGTCTCTTATCACTTTCGTCGCCCGTATTCTCTACATATGTAAAAATCATATTTTTACTTCGCTATTCAATATATAAAAATCATATATTTTTCTATTTCTAAAACCAATATTTTTCTATTTCTAAAAACAATGTAATTTTAAAGCCAATGATAATTTTCTTTTACAAAGAATGAAAATTTTCTTTTACGAAGAATGATAATTTTCTTTTACGAAGAATGATAATTTTCTTTTACGAAGAATGATAATTTTCTTTTACAAAGAATGAACTTTGTTTTACAAAGAATGATTTTTTTTTTACAAAAGCAATGCTATTTCTATTTTAAAATTTCGGATTTTTAATACCAAATTAGTTATATAAAGATTCTAATTTTAATGATATGTTATTTATAAATAAAAATCAGATTTGCACAATTCACTGCATAAATTCTTTAATTAATTATAATTAGGGATAACTAATTTCCTACTTAAGCCCTTAGGCCCTTGTTCGCCTCCAGGTTATTGCCCATCCTTGCTCCTCCCTTCTTCATCAGCTCGTTCGATTTCCAGGTGACTCAAAAAAACTCCATCGCCTTCCTTAGTTGCGCACGCCAACCCATGCCCTCCGCCATCGATCAGAGAATAGCACTTCGAAGAGCTGACCAACCCCGACTATCGCCTGCCACAGGCGCCAAACTCGGAGTATCCCAATCGCCAGAAAACGGCGGCTAACGAACCCACTTCGAGCGCGACTTCCTCCCTTGATAGCTTTCCATAAAGGATCTGATCCGTATAGAATTAAAGGCGATGGAAATCTCTTTTATTTTTGTTTTGATTTCATGAACAATCTTGAATTATAGTAAGGGAATTTAATGAATCAAGTTGGGAAAATCTCGTTCGCCCGTTATAGAGTAACGGCGACTCAGAAGTGAATAAGAGACTAGGGTTTTGACTGGTCAATTTAAATATATACCTTCTTTTTATTATTATTTAATTCCTTTATTATTTTGTTTCGCGTCCGAACTCGAAATCAAACCCAACGACTGTCTCCCCTAGCTAATTACCCCCATTCTGAACACAATGGGATATGTTTCGTACCCCAATTCGGCTGTTACGATTAGTTTCCGTTCAAATTAAAATATAAACCTTTATATATTGAATTTGAACACGCGTTTCAATTTATCGGGGCCACATACAGTCTCTAAAAATTCCAGAAAATATTTTCTAGCTTCGTATTGACAATACGGTTCTAACAAAACAAGTTTCGTCAAATTCTGAGACTGTTTGAAAAATGGCCATTTACCAGTCGATTAAAATCAACTGAAACTGGTCAAACACGTTTTCTTTTGCCACGCTCACATACTGATTCGAAAAATTATGAAATTTGAAACCTAGCAATAACTTGACATCACGGATTCAACAAAAGTGGTTTCGTCGAAATCCAAGGTCGTTTGCAAAATGGCTATTTTTAAGGGTCTGAATTCCATAACGGCTATTCAGAATTTTCAATCGGACACATCTTTTTATCCCCGCTATGAAATTTTGATTATTCAGATTCGTCGGAAAGATATCATCAGTTAGATCCTATCATTTTTGGTTTCGCTAAAATCCAGATTGTTTTGCACCCGGTACATTCAATTGAAGTTTGAAATCGAATTATCAAACTACCGCGCCATTTTCAATTCCTTATATATATATAAATAATTATTTATATTCTAACGACGATCTATATAATATATATACGTTCGAATTCTATTCAAAATAAATCTTTCGTCGTTTTTATTTAAAATAATTCATTTTAAATAATCAAAATTCGCTAAAATTGCTGAAATAAAATTTTTAAACTGGCCCAGATTTTCGGGTTGTTACAATCTCCCCCACTTAAAACTTTTCGTCCCCGAAAAGGAACAAAGTCAAAAGTGGTTTGATTAATTAACTCCACGTTCGACCTGGCTTCCATTCTCCAACTTTTCTGTTTCTGAGAATTTCAAATTCTTCAAAAATTTGGCTAACACCCTAAATTTTCGAATTTTTTTTCCATAACCTCCCCTGCACCGGGAGCCACGGGAAAATCCCGAAATTGCCATACAGGCCTTTTGATCTCAAAAAGAAAAAGAAATAGCCAAGCGGCTAGCCAATAGGCTCATAAAATCATCATCACCCAAACAAAACAGTAAATTATGATAAAAATGTACCTATTTGTCGGGCAAACAAATTTTATTCTATGCTCTAGCCTCCTTGCTATGACCTGTTCAATGTAAGTACATGTGTATGCAAGCAAATGCGATAAATTTTCAATAAAATTCACTATTTGGCTCAATTAGGCGTAATGGTTCAAATTTAATCAATCCAACAATAATCAAGCAACACAACCATCAATCAATTAGTTGATTATCATTTCAAATTCATAACTTTGATATATATTCTAAAAATCAGATTTTTGATGCAAAATCACAACAATAGGCCCTATCTAATTTTGGTTCTCACACCAGTCAATAGGAAATATATAGAAATCACACCTTCGAAGCACGAACATAAATATTGATGATGCCATGGTCATTATCAACATCATCTCCGGGCGACTAGAGTGTGATTCTATATCTATCCAGTATATTAAAATTTCAAATACACGTGGATCAGACGTATACGCAAAATCTTTATATACTGGACTTTCCAACTCAATATATATAGACAACAAAATACGAATAACTGATTTAAATTTTCAAAACAAAAATTGTTTTCGTCTGAAAAATATATTCTTCACACTCGTTCTAGGATACTACTTATCCTATCTCTAACGAGTCATTCTCGTTGGATATTACTAACCCAATTTCTGATGAATTCTTTCATATGGTTCTAATGTGTCTTGTTCTCTGAGCTTTGTAAACCAAAGCTCTGATACCAACTGTGAAGACCCGTAACTTCCCCGTAAAGGAAAGCGCGGATAGTTCGAGAACAAGCCACAAAAAAACGCAGACGGGAGAACATTTCATTGTATATTACAACAATGCATCAGATTACAAGAATATACAGAGTATAAATGAATAAATATTACACAGAAATTATCAGAGATTACAATACAGTACATAGCAGCGGAAAATAATACAATACACAACTAGAAGAGATATACACATACAAAGCTTTCCGGATATCATTCCAGCTGTAAACCAGGATCCAGTGAATATAAATCTGCAAAACCAAAACTACTAGCTGCCCGTGTGGAAAATAGGGGCACCCAGAGTTTAGGTCAAAACAATAAACTCCAGGTCAGTCATGGGACTGGTGTGAGAACTAAAACAGTTGTAAATCTATATTTTAAAGTTAGGTAAATCAAGGGACCACGCTGTATAACACGGAACGGGTTTCCTCATAAGAATACCAGTGCATAAAACAAACAGCGCAATACTAAATAAAGAAAAATGAAGCTATTACAAGACCCAGGTCCCATCACACAATGCAACGCAGCCGGAGGATAGGGTTTTTACCTTATAATTGTAACACCCCACCTCCGCTAGGGTCACTCGCAAAGGAATGCACTAGCTTTAGAGGGGTATTATTGGTAAACATGTACAGAAATATTACAAGACAGAACATATATATATAAAACAGCGGAAGTAAAACAAATTTCATTACCTTATAAAATAAGGTCTAAAAGCCTTTTACATCAAAATACATCAAAACCTGTCTTGCAATAATAAAGAAGCATAAAACCATTTCACAAATTATTCCCCAAGTAAAACAGTAAAGTAGCCATAGCCAAGATAAGTCCAAGCCATGCGTGATGACCTTCAAACAGAAGAAGTCCAAACTAACAATAGCATTTCCTCCCTGTAACCTGGGGGCGGGGTGGGGGGGGGGACGGAAGACAAGAGGCGAAACAAAACGGGGTCAGTCATAAAGACTGGTAAGCCCTATCTACTATCAGTATATAACTAGTAAAGTTAACTGGCATGAGGAACTGAGATGAACATAAGTATGATGACAAGATAGATAAGCTAGACAAGAGGCAAAACAAAACGGGGTCAGTCATAAAGACTGGTAAGCCCTATCTACTATCAGTATATAACTAGTAAAGTTAACTGGCATGAGGAATTGAGATGAACATAAGTATGATGACAAGATAGATAAGCTAAACCAAAATAACAGGATGAACTACGGTACCAAAATAAACGAGTGTGTCATGATAAACTACGGTGTCAAGATAAATCAAGGTACCACATCGTCAGGTTTCTATCAAGTATACTATCCCAAGGTATTTATCATGTATAACATCCTAAGGTATATATCATGTATATTTGCTTTGCACCCCTCGTACTAGTATCCCAACCCGCGTCATGTGTTAACTATGAATATCCCTTGCCCAACGCCACGTAATGGTCCATGTCAACCTAATATATAGCATATGTAGGTTTTCCCAACTCGTATGTTTCTTTCCATGTATAAGTTTAGTCCTTTGCCGTAGGCCATACGGGCTTTCCCATGTAAACGTCTTATCGTTGAAGTTATTTTGGACTGCTACCCTTGATCTAGTTATGTTTTCTTACCATGAACTATCGCGTGTCCACTTAGGATTTATGCCACCTAGGACCACTAGGGATTATGCCACCTAATGAACGTTTCCGTGTCTCGGTTTGGGTTCAGCCACCTAGGGCCACTAGGGATTATGCCACCCGTCAACCGCGCCCTTTATCCCACGTATGTATCGTGAATCGTTTTCCATGTCTAGATGCACATGTTCCTCAATGTTCCATCCGAGTTCCGTGCTAGAGCAAATCAAGAAATACGGGACTCGGTCGGGAGCTTTAAGTCGTCTGCTGATGCAGATATCAAGGTCTGTTTTTGTACCCGTGGCTATGGTCCCACGTGACCCCTCCCTCAACTATTGAAAGGCAATCCAAGAAAAATCATGTATGAGAACTACACTAAGGCCCATCGATGCCCACTTCCAGATAGCCAGCCTCACCCATAACTTGATAGCTAGTATATGGTCTTTTGGGAGTTCCCTGCCTTTCCGTACGTACACGATTGACTAAAGATGGTAGGTAGTCGGCGGCATGCTATCCCGGGGCAAAATCAAGTATCGTCGACTCCACGCTAATCCATCCCAGTCTTTAGGTCGCTCGCATAGCAACCAAGGCATACTCTTGGTTCTTCTACCGCAGACCTTAACCCCTGTGAGGCCGGGTTTCATGGACCACTCGCCACCTCACAGAGGGATACCAAGAGTACCCTCACGTTTCCCAAAGCTTTCACTTCGTCACCCAGTTCGCTGGAGCTTTTATCCTAGTCAGATAACTTGCTCCTCCTCGTATACTAAGCGATGACCTACCGTACCAGGTTACTCATCTCTTTATGAACTAGTCCCATGTCCTTAGCTAAGAATTATTACTTAGTTACCCTTAACTAAGGTTTACCACTTAGCCCCTCTTTCCGCTATCCTTGTTAACTACGATTTCCAACCTAGTCCTTTGAGCTAGGGTTTTGTCAAATGGGTTAAGTGTTGTTATCCAAGTTCGTGACTTGACCCGCCTACAAATCATGTCAAGATTGGCTAAGTACTCAAGTTCAAGGCTTAGCCATACAAGTTGGTTAAGTGTACCAAGAAGCTCATGACTTAACCCTATCAAGTCAAATTGGTTAAGTATTTATTTGCCTTAACCCTATCAGATTTTCATGTTAGATTGATTAAGCATGGATTATCTTAATCCCATCAGATTATCGAGTCGGATTGGTTAAGTATGGGTTAGCTTAACCCCATCCACTAATCGTATTACAATGGTTAAGCCTAGTCTTAAAAGGCCTTGTGACTTAACCCTTATTAGGTCCAACTATTATATTGGTTAAGTATAGGTTACTTAACCTCATCAAATCATCACGTATAATTGGTTAGGTATAAGTTACTTAACCCATTAAATTACCATGTTAAATTGGTTAAGTATTGGTTACTTAACCCCATTGAATAACCAAGTTTATATTGGTTAAGTGTTTAACTTAACCCCGTCGAATTCCCGTGTTTAGATTAGTTAAGTATAGATTACTTAACCCCATCTAATTACCGTGTTTAGATTAGTTAAGTCTTAGTTACTTAACCCCATCTAATTACCGTGTATAGATTAGTTAAGTCTTATTAAGAAATCAAGCCCAGTCCCACTTAACCTACCCATTTGTGTCATATCGGTTAAGTGTCATTAGTCAAATTTACTTAACCTTATCATGTGGCATCAATGTAATAACCCGGAAATTCTGGGCCAGTTTAAAATTTTTATTTTGGCAATTTTAGCGAATTTTGATATTTAAAATAGATCATTTTAAATAATATTGACGAGAAAATTTATTTTTAATGGAATTGGAACGTATATATTTATACGCGTCGTCGTTAGAATATAAATATTTATATATAATTATAAATAGAATTGAAAATGGCGCGGTAGTTCGATAATTCGATTTCAAACTTCAATTGAATGTACCAGGTGCAAAACAATCCGGATTTTAGTGAAACCAAAAATGATAGGATCTAATTGATAATATCTTTCCAACGAATCCGGAAAATTAAAAGTTCGTAGCGGGAATCAAAAGATATGTCCAGTTGAAAATTCTGAATAGTCGCTATGGAATTCAGGCCCGTAAAAATGGACATTTTGCAAACGACCTCGGATTTCGACGAAACCAGTTTTGTTGGGTCCGTGATGTCGAGTTATTGCTAGATTCCAAATTTCATAACTTTTCGAATCAATATGTGAGCGTGGCAAAGGAAAACGCGTTTGTCCAGTTTTAGTTGATTTTAATCGACTGGAAATTGGCTATTTTTCAAACGGTCTCAGAATTCGACGAAACTAGTTTTATTAGGACCGTATCGTCAATACGAAGCTAGAAAATATTTTTTGAGAATTTTTAGAGTTAGTATGTGACCCCGGTAATTGGAAATGTACGTTTAAAATTCAATATAATGAATTATATTTTAAATTCAACGAAAACTGATTGTAACAGTCGAAATGACCTACGAAACCTATTCCATTGTGTCCGGAGTGGGGGTATTTAGCTAGGGGCGACATTCGTTGGGTTTGATGTGGAGTTCGTATCGATAATCATACATTTTTGATATGAAGAGAATTAAATATAATAAAATAAAATATATAAATAGCCCAAAATTCTCATTAACCCTAACCCTAAAATATCCCGCCGTCAGCCCCAATTCTTAGGCCCAATTCGTCCCAAATTGTTTCGCCCCTTTCTCTCAAATTAGCACGAATTAATCCACCATCATAAGACGAAAATCAACAACGATTCAAGAGCTTTAATCCTATGCAAATTTGATCGTTTTTCATTGAGAGTGGCGCACGAATTTTGGGTTTAAATCGGTGGACTTTGGAGCAGGATTGCAGGCTCAGGAAGACGTCGCACGGTGAGGGGTTCAGGGCGGAGGTGACATACGTCGAGGCGGTCGGTGGGAGGGGTGTTGATCATGGTCCGGCCTCACGATAGGGAGTGCAGTGGTGATTGTTTCAAGGGAGCGTGGGGGTCTTTTCTACCGTGAATACCAGGAGGAAGAAGAACGTTTAAGTGAGTAGATTTTCATTGTTAAATATTCAGATTTTTTTTATATATAATATAAATGCAGTTTTTTTTATGTAATATAAATGCAGATTTTTTTTTATATAATATAAGTGCAGATTTTTTTTATATATAATATAAATGCAGTTTTTTTTTATGTAATATAAATGCAGTTTTTTTTATGTAATATAAATGCAGATTTTTTTTTATATAATATAAGTGCAGTTTTTTTATATATAATATAAATGCAGTTTTTTTATGTAATATAAATGCAGTTTTGAATAAATATAAAGGCAGCCTTTATTTTCATTTATATATATATATATATAGCATTATGAAAATAAAGTTAGAAAGGTTTTAAAATAAAATTAGGAGTGATTTTGAAAATATAAAACAGGATAGTTTTGGAAAAATAAAATACTTCCAAATAGAAAATATAAATTAGACTTTGACTTAAAAATAAGATTACCTCTGATTTGAAATTAAAATCATCTTTGTCTATAAAATATAAACCATAGTTTAAAAATGAGATTTTAAAAAGGGGAAAGGCGAGATTTTTGAATAGAAATAAAAATAGGATTTTTATATATTGAACATAGAAATAAAAATAGGATTTTTATATATTGAACATCGAAGTAAAAATATGATTTTTATATATTGAACATCGAAGTAAAAATTCGGTTTTTATATATTGAATAGCGAAGTAAAAATGTGATTTTTACGTATGTAGTGAAAGCAGCAACGAAGGTAACAAAAAGGCGATCGACGAAAGTTTCTGCAAAGGAAGAGTCGTGGAGCTGGATAGCTAATCTGTGAGAACTTCTCACTCAAATTCTACTTTTCTAGTTATATATATATATATATATATACTAGGATGCAGACGGTGATTATTAGAAGCACCCGACACCCGTCCACAGACCATGGACTTGTTTGATTGGTTGTGTAGTTGGTTAGATTATTTGATTTGGATTGGATTGTTTTGGTGAAATTGAAATTGATATGATTGATGTGTGAATGGCGTGGGCCTTCACTAGACCGGGGATAAGGCTAGGCCTTGTCCCGTTTCTAGTATCGTGCCGTTATGCCGCCGAAATTTTCTAAAATAAGTTAGAAAAATAAAAATAACATTTTATTGAATAAATGAATTGTATAGAAATTCATAGGTTGGAATAAAATGTTTTAGCGTTAAAAATATAATTTTTAACGTGAATGTGAATAAATAAAATATTCATTTACAAACCTGACGGTTTGTTTATGTACACTTATTTGAATGACATTGATTGGGACGATAAATTTTACACATCGCCCAACTGCACAAATGAAAACCTGTGTTTGATTGTTTGAAACCCCACACGGGTGTTAGGATGAAATTTGAAGTTCACTCATCCTGATTGATTAAATATGTCGATCGATCGATTGACAGGCTGTTATAAGCATTAGATATCTATATTTGATGCTTATACAGTGTAATGCACTATGGTTGATGGTTGATTATTTTTCAATGCTATTACATGTGTGTAATGTATGAAAATCCATATAATTAACTTTATATGGTAATTGATTGGGCCTCATTCCAATTTGAAGAATAAAGAAAAATATAAAAGAAAAGTTCATGTGTTGACAGTTTCATCCATTGAGATTGGTCATGTGTTGAACGAAATATTTTAATAATAAAGTTTACATCTTTATCAATATAAAAGAAAAGTTCATGTGTTGACAGTTTCATCCATTGAGATTGGTCATGTGTTGAACGAAATATTTTAATAATAAAGTTTACATCTTTATCAATATAAAAGAAAAGTTCATGTGTTGACAGTTTCATCCATTGAGATTGGTCATGTGTTGAACGAAATATTTTAATAATAAAGTTTACATCTTTATCAATATAAAAGAAAAGTTCATGTGTTGACAGTTTCATCCATTGAGATTGGTCATATGTTGAACGAAATATTTTAATAATAAAGTTTACATCTTTATCAATATAAAAGAAAAGTTCATGTGTTGACAGTTTCATCCATTGAGATTGGTCATGTGTTGAACGAAATATTTTAATAATAAAGTTTACATCTTTATCAATATGAAATAAAAGTTCATGTGTTGACAGTCTCATCCATTGAGATTGGTCATGTGTTGAACGAAATATTTTGATAATAACAACTATTTTGAAAAAGAAATATTTGAAATAGAATATTTGAAAATAGAAATTTATGAAGCCGTGTTGACTAGATTGACACCATTTTGACGTGAACGATATTTATATCGATTTTAAACGATTTCGAAATGAATTGAATTGAAAACGAATTCAAAATGAATTGAAAACGATTTCAAAATAAAATGAATTGAAAACGATTTCGAAATGAATTAAATTGAAAACGATTTCGAAATGAATTGAATTGAAAACGATTTCGAAATGAATTGAAAACGAATTCTAATTGAATTGAAAGCGAATTGAAATGAATTCAAATTGAATTGAAATTTGAATTGAATAGAAATGAATTTTAAAACGAATTTATAAAGAAGAATTCAATTTTAATTTGAATTGAAATGGAAGTTGAAATTGCTTTTGAAACGAATTTTAAAACTATTTATATAATTCGTTTTAAATGGAAATCGACGAAATATATATTATATATATTATATATATAATATAATGGCCTGAATAGAACGCGCCGCGCCGCGGCAGTTCATGAATTTCGACCATTTATTTCAAACAGACAAAACGGGAGATCCGACCGTCGGATTCTCCTAAAACCGGAACCGTTGGGTTCGTATCGAAAAGAGCTTTCTAACGAATATTAGAAATTTGAAATCTAACGGTTGGATTTGGAGATACGTCCAAATCAAATTTGAAAAAGGTCACTGTAAGTGCAGTTCGATAGCCGTTGATGGAAATCGACTGTACAGGCCTTGATAAAATTATTAAAAATAGTAATAATTTGTGTAAAATCATAAGAAATGATTTAGAAAAGGTTGGGATGAAAAACTCCATATTTGAAAAGATAAAAGTAGATTTTTATCGAAATGAACTAGTTTTGAACTAGAATTATAATTCTATTTATTTTTAAGTAAATAAATTGGATTTGAAAAGGGTTTTAAAAATAACCAAAATTTCCAATGATTGCATTGGAGTGGATTTGAATCGAAATTGTCTTCAGAATATTTCGATGTTGGAATTTATGATTATACAGATGTTGTTATGGAAATTTGAAAGATATATATTTATATCGTTATTTCCAATACGACATTTGTTAATCGTAGAATTTGATATTGAATATAAGCCGGGATATTTTCTATTCAGAGCCTTGTATTTAATATCAAATGTGATTTGGGTTTGTCGTGAATGGTGTCTTCACTAACACTGTTCTTGAACCCAGTTGAGAAAAGATTAAATCTTTTTATTTAGATTTAATGAAGTGTACCAATTAAATAATATTTAATTGGAATTGAATCGATATTGATTTTTGGGTTTATCGTGGACAGTGTTTTAAATAACACTCGTTCTTTAACCCGATCATTAATGAAATGTGATTTTGGGTTGTCGTGAACGGTATCTTCAATAATACAGTTCTTAGACCTAAAGGAGTTAAGAAAATCAGAAACTAACTGGAGATTAGTTAAGTTGAATAGTTTCCGAGGTATTGATCTGATGTTGGTTTCGGCCTTCGGGATTCATACTTAGGGAATTGCTCACTTGCTAATTTACAATTAGGGACTGATTGAAATGTGATGTGATTTTGGGTTTATCGTGAACCGTGTTTTAAATGACACTGATTCTTTAACCCAGTCACAGATAAAAACTAAGTGGAGTTTTAATGAATCTTTAATTAGATTGAAATAATTGAAATGGAGTATCACCAGTTTTGCTCCAGGCGATAGTTAAATCTTTAACTAGATTTGAACGTGAAATGGTAATTGAATTTACCGATAACACCGTGGTGTTAGATATGAAGTATAACCAGTTTTACTTCATGGGATGAATAGGTTGGGATTGGGAAATTAAAACAAATGATTACTTCGGTAAGGTTCGCTAACCCCGACTAGTTTGAATTGATATTCAAAAGTAGATTAAAGAATAAATTCAAGGAATTTATCTTTGATAAAATTTATGGGAACCTTTCCCTATGAACGTGAAATTTAGAAACTAACTGTCGGTTAGCCAAGCAGAATGGTTTTCTGGATATTGATCTGATGTTGGTTTCGGCCTTCGGGGTTAATGTTTGGGGAATTATTCTCTTGATTAATTTACGGTTAGTGACTGATGAATTGGAATGAGGCGTATGTTGTGTTTGTATAACACTTATTTAAAATATACGCGAGTTATTCGGAAAGACCGGGTTTATCCCATTCTGAATAACTGATACGACGATAAGTCGAAGATAAAGACGATGGTCGAAGACCGGAGGTCTTCACGTCGTTTGGGTGCTTACTGATGATCTTGATTGGGCTGTACACCCAAGAAGATGGAAACAGTTAGTGATCGTCCAGACGTACTTGGAGATCGATGGATATGCGGGGTACTAGGTGCCTCCGGTTTCGTTCAGACCCAGAACGGACTTGTAAATGGACTGTGTGTCTGACATTGGATTTTAGTCTGTGTGTTTGATTTCTATTAAATATATATCTGTTTGGCGGCGGAGAATTTATTCTCTTGCTTAACGCCCTTCTCTGAGACGTACGAGCTCAGGGGTTATATATTGATGGATATCAAACGCATGGAGTGAATTGCCTGTGTGGCATGCCTAAGTGGCAATTGATCGAGGCTTCTGTTGAAAAGCAAAGTCTTGTGGTGATGATCAAAGCACGGCCTTTGTGGCGTAGCTTTGTGTAACGTTTACCTCGCGTGTTTCACACCCGGTATGAACCAAAAACGGGAGGCGGACCTCAGGGAGGGCATGCGTTTCTTTCTAGTTAGAAGTGGCGTCAGTGGTTTTACACGCCCTGACGAGTTTGACTTATGTGGTTGTTGCTGTTGCGAGGCGCCTCGGTTTGATCGGACGATCCGGGTCCGATGGAGTCATTCGTTGGCTCATTGACGCCCCAAAGGGCGGGGAGACGTATTGTTCAGGCATAATAATCCACATCGGTGGACCGGCCCTGACGATCCAAGGCTTGCCTGCGCGCTTGCCTGAGACACGGGCTAGAGCGTCTCGAATCGGTTGAGGACTATCTTTTGCCTCGGTTCATAGATGGAAATCCAATTTCCAAATACGTGACATTTGCGGTTTTATTTGTAAACCTATATATGGCGACATGATATATGGTACCCATGCCGCCTATGATTGATACTTATGATTTGAAGTTGTTTTATACACTATGCACTTATTATAGTATCAAATGATTTGTTTTAAACTAATCAAGCATTCTTTGGCTGTTATAAGGGAAAACCCTATCCCCCGGCTTG
Source organism: Allium sativum (assembly GCA_030737875.1). NCBI lineage: Eukaryota > Viridiplantae > Streptophyta > Magnoliopsida > Asparagales > Amaryllidaceae > Allium > Allium sativum. Next base: position 185,715,764 of record CM060919.1, read on the forward strand.
CGTTGCATTGTGTGATAGGACCTGGGTCTTATAACAGCTTCATTTTTCTTTATTTAGCATTGCGCTGTTTGTTTTATGCACTGGTATTCTTGGGAGGAAACCTGTTCCGTGTTATACGGCGTGGTCCCTTGATTTACCTAACTTTAAAAATAAAGATAACTGTTTTAGTTCTCACACCAGTCACATGACTGACCAGGAGTTTATTGTTTTAACCTAAACTCTGGGTGCCCTTATTTTGACACGGGCAGCTAGTAGTTTTGGTTTTGCAGATTTATATTCACAGGATCCTGGTTTACAGCTGGAACGATATCCGGAAAGCTTTGTATCCGTATATCTCCTTCTAGTTGTGTATTGTATTATTTTCCGCTGCTATGTATTTAATGTAATTTAAATCTCTGATATTTGATATTTCTGTGTAATATTCATTTATACTCTGTATATTCTTGTAATCTGATGCATTGTTGTAATAAGCAATGAAATGTTCTTCTATATGCGTTCTATTTTGTCCTGTTCTCAAACGATAGGGCGTTTCGAACGGCCTGGATCGGTTTAGCGACTGGTTCGAACCGAGCGAAATTCCTTGTCGTCACAATCAATTTAATTAATGCACTCTCAACCTCTCACATTAGACTTTGTTGTGGTGACTAGTTAAGCCGGGCGGGTCCGGGTAGATTTACACCACAACCTAGTCTAACCTCGGGTCTTAAGCGTGACATGACCAACTTCTCACATTGGATCCTATTGTTTGTAGCCACTAGTTAAGCCGGGCGGGTCTGGGTAGATTTATGCTACAAACTCAACCCAACCTCGAGTTGGCCATTTTCATGTTTGGTCTAGTGTCTTGTTGCACTTACAACCCATACGTGTCAAGTTTCCAAGTCCCATGCTCATAGCCAAAGTTACATGTTGTCACGTTTATACCAACTTACCCAAATCATGTTTCATGTCATTAAAGTTTCCCCATAACCTAACCCGAACGCTTTTAAACTCGCATATACATTCACAACAACGCATAATGGATTTAAAGAAGGAACTTGGCAAAGGCATGACAAAAAGGGAATAAGGCCACAAGTTAAACATGGTGGAAATGAGGCATAAATGTGCTCACAAACTTGCATGTTACATTGTCAAGCCTCAAAAACATGCATAACATTCAAACTTGGAAAATAAGTGATACATGGTCATAGGTGACATGAAATGATGACAAGTAACTCGCATATAACATCACATAAGGGTTATGACTTCATATGCAAGTTAACCTAAAGTTTATGAGGGTTCTCATGTTGCATAATGCAACATTTCAACATAAAGGTTATAGCTTTTAACCCACAAGATCAAGGTAATGACTTTATAGACTTGCATAACATGATAGCATGTATCATACTTAATGATCAAACCCAACCTTGCAACATTCATTTAACTTTATAGTTAATATCTAAGAGTAGGAGGGGGCTTACAATGCTATGAAGGCACAAATCAACATATAAAACAAAGATTGAGACGAAGCCATTCATGCTATCACCCAAAAACCCCAAAAGAACAAGCTCCAAATGAAACCCTTGAGTAAATATCAATAAAAATCCTTGCTTTGAAGAAGAAAGGTTTCAACTTTGTCTTTGAATGAAGCTTATGAGCTCTCATGCAAGATCCTTGCTTTTTGGTCAAGAAAAGGTTTCAACTTTGGCTAGAATGCAACTTATGAACTCTCATACAAACATGAAATCACTCAAATGATCATAGAATCTCTCATGAATGAAGAAAAGAGGCTCCTTTACTTTGAAACTAGATTAGAACACTTAAGCTATCATGAAGAAGAAGATGGAGGCCATGGGTTGAAGTGGAGGCCATGATGAGGAATCATTTTGGCATAGTTTAGTTGTAGGATCAATTTATGAGGGTTTTAGGAGAGGGTTAGGGGTCTTTTTATAGAAGACTAGGATAGTTTTAGCCATAGGATAAACCCTAGAACCAATCCTAGCCTTTAAAGCATGTCTTGGGGAAGAAGTCACATGTAGGAACCATTTAGGGCCTTTAGATTAAAGCTGAACCATGAGAACCATTCAAACGCAAAATCTGCATTCGAGCGAATCGGCCCACGGGTTGACAGCCAAACACCCTGGATTAACCCTTAGTCGACCCAGCGAGCTCGGGTCGACCTCAAAAATCGGCCGGTTCGGTTATTCCCCTCTCCCAATTTGCTGTTTTGAACATTTTTGCATACTTATTTATTAAATTTTCAATTATATATATATATATATATATATATATCAATATATATATATATTTCTCTGCGCAACCCATTTCACTTAATTAAGTATACTTTAATTTGTGAATTTTTATGTTCAAATTACGGGGTGTTACATTCTCCCCTCCTTAAAGGATTTCGTCCCCGAAATCTCTAAGTCAAGAAGAACGTATCCTACCAACCAAACAACCATCTACTCAAACCATCAAGCACTGGCATCATTGTCCTTAGATGATTTCTAGTGCCATATGAACATATGCAGAACGTGTGTGTATATGCTCCTTAGCTAATGCTAATGATCAGGCCTGAATGATCTTTCTAATGCAAAATATGTTTAGTGCCATGAGTCCAACATGTATGCGAATAGTCCTAGTCATATAAGTACTATATGCGTTCACAAACATTCATTCATATGCAACATCCGCATGATAACACATTCAATTTCATCCATAAACAAGTATAAATACTCGTGCATATGCAACATGAAACGTGACCGCGTCAATCTAGTATCTAATGTGTATTCGCACATCCACGAGCAACCACTTGCAACCATTTGCAACCATATCAATCATAACATGTTTCAAATACATTTTTACATCCATAGAGTTCTATCTAAGGTTCCCAAGATAAGATCGAGGAGATAAACAAGACAAACTCCTTACGGGGTTTGTAACAGAAATAGGACCGAGAGGATATCCACCAAGCGATAGCATGCAAGTAAGCTCTACAGGTGAACCAAGGATCAAAGATACACTCTTAAAAAGAGACATGATGCGCGCGTTTGAGCCGCATTTCCACGAACTTAATTCCATTGTGCCTTGACCGCCTTTGACTTCATGGTTTCGTAGCTCCTTGATTCCTATTTCCAAGGTATGAGTCGGAACTCTTTTCACTGTCGCCTCTCGTTCCACTTTCATTTATTCTTTCCCTAGTATACTTGGCTCAACCATATCTACGTACTCATGCAAGCTCTCCAAAATTCACTAGTGAATTCTGGATCTCGTTTACCAATGCCAATTTATGTTACCACGTGCACTTACTAGAGTGATTCCTATAACCCATGCTTAAGCGGAATGAACCATCCGTCTTATTGGCGGACGTTACTCGATTAGATCAGAGATTTCCGATAAATGCATCAAGAGATTCTTGGTAACTAACCATGACAGAACCTAAAAGGTTACACGAGACTTCGAAGGTATTACCAAAGCAAGCCAAAAGTCTGACTGCCCTCTTTTCAAAACCGAGAATGGTATCCCTTACTGGATAACCACTTTACCCCTAGAATCCATCCATAGCTCAACAATAGAAGTATTGCTTCTAATCTCAACACTTGGCATAGACGTTCTCAAATCCAACAAGTCATGAATAAATGGACCGACTCTCCAACCAGATTTTGGGTCAAAAACTGGGATCCTCTACCATGCTAGTACTAAGGTGCAGAGACTCAACTATCCAAGCAGACTTAAATGATACGATGGTCAAGACAAAGTCTGGACGGGATGATAGAAAAGAACGACTAAACCTTTACCAGAAACGGTACCATTTCTTTTAGTTACCCTAGAAATGGGAGCGTACAATTGCCCTCTCCGATGATCTTGTCCTTGTCCTTCTTGATGGACTAAGCCATAGCAACAGTTGCTTATCCTTAAGCTCGCGTCCTTTATCCTTGTTCTTATTATCCCTTCTTATAACTTCGGTAACCGGTCTCTCGAGAACTTCCTCCATCGCATGGGAAAACACTTACGTAACTAGACAAGGATTAGTCGCAGTTAAAACTACTGTGACTCCAGATGGAGGAAAGAAAGGGAAAAGAGATTCGATCAAGGGAACAAAGGATAGTGCTAATGGCTTTTGGGGAATAGCCTTTAAAAACTTTTCTTGAAAAATGCTTCTTTGTAAACGGTTTCTCAAATAGTTTTCAGAAGGTTTTTAAAACTTTTTCCCAGTCTGGTAACCTTCTGCTCTGATACCAAATGTAACACCCCACCTCCGCTAGGGTCACTCGCAAAGGAATGCACTAGCTTTAGAGGGGTATTATTGGTAAACATGTACATAAATATTACAAGACAGAACATATATATATATAGAAAACAGCGGAAGTAAAACAAATTTCATTACCTAATAAAATAAGGTCTAAAAGCCTTTTACATCAAAATACATCAAAACCTGTCTTGCAATAATAAAGAAGCATAAAACCATTTCCTAAATTATTCCCCAAGTAAAACAGTAAAGTAGTCATAGCCAAGAGAAGTCCAAGCCATGCGTGATGACCTTCAAACAGAAGAAGTCCAAACTAACAATAGCATTTCCTCCCTGTAACCTGGGAGGGGGGGAACGGAAGACAAGAGGCGAAACAAAACGGGGTCAGTCATAAAGACTGGTAAGCCCTATCTACTATCAGTATATAACTAGTAAAGTTAACTGGCATGAGGAACTGAGATGAACATAAGTATGATGACAAGATAGATAAGCTAAACCAAAATAACAGGATGAACTACGGTACCAAAATAAACGAGTGTGTCATGATAAACTACGGTGTCAAGATAAATCAAGGAACCACAGCGTCAGGTTTCTATCAAGTATACTATCCCAAGGTATTTATCATGTATAACATCCTAAGGTATATATCATGTATATTTGCTCTGCACCCCTCGTACTAGTATCCCAACCCGCGTCATGTGTTAACTATGAATATCCCTTGCCCAACGCCACGTAATGGTCCATGTCAACCTAATATATAGCATATATAGGTTTTCCCAACTCGTATGTTTCTTTCCATGTATAAGTTTAGTCCTTTGCCGTAGGCCATACGCGCTTTCCCATGTAAACGTCTTATCCTTGAAGTTATTTTGGACTGCTACCCTTGATCTAGTTATGTTTTCTTACCATGAACTATCGCGTGTCCACTTAGGATTTATGAAACCTAGGACCACTAGGGATTATGCCACCTAATGAACGTTTCCGTGTCTCGGTTTGGGTTCAGCCACCTAGGGCCACTAGGGATTATGCCACCCGTCAACCGCGCCCTTTATCCCACGTATGTATCGTGAATCGTTTTCCATGTCTAGATGCACATGCTCCTCAATGTGCCATCCGAGTTCCATGCTAGGGCAAATCAAGAAATACGGGACTCGGTCGGGAGCTTTAAGTCGTCTGCTGATGTAGATATCAAGGTCTGTTTTTGTACCCGTGGCTATGGTCCCACGTGACCCTTCCCTCAACTACTGAAAGGCAATCCAAGAAAAATCATGTATGAGAACTACACTAAGGCCCATCGATGCCCACTTCCAGATAGCCAACCTCACCCATAACTTGATAGCTAGTATATGATCTTTTGGGAGTTCCCTACCTTTCCGTACGTACACGATTGACTAATGATGGTAGGTAGTCGGCGACATGCTATCCCGGGGCAAAATCAAGTATCGTCGACTCCACGCTAATCCATCCCAGTCTTTAGGTCGCTCGCATAGCAACCAAGGCATACTCTTGGCTCTTCTACCGCAGACCTTAACCTCTGTGAGGCCGGGTTTCATGGACCACTCGCCACCTCACAGAGGGATACCAAGAGTACCCTCACGTTCCCCGAAGCTTTCACTTCATCACCCAGTTCGCTGGAGCTTTTATCCTAGTCAGATAACTTGCTCCTCCTAGTATACTAAGCGATGACCTACAATACCAGGTTACTCATATCTTTATGAACTAGTCCCATGTCCTTAGCTAAGAATTATTACTTAGTTACCCTTAACTAAGGTTTACCACTTAGCCCCTCTTTCCGCTATCCTTGTTAACTACGATTTCCAACCTAGTCCTTTGAGCTAGGGTTTTGTCAAATGGGTTAAGTGTTGTTATCCAAGTTCGTGACTTGACCCGCCTACAAATCATGTCAAGATTGGCTAAGTACTCAAGTTCAAGGCTTAGCCATACAAGTTGGTTAAGTGTACCAAGAAGCTCATGACTTAACCCTATCAAGTCAAATTGGTTAAGTATTTATTTGCCTTAACCCTATCAGATTTTCATGTTAGATTGATTAAGCATGGATTATCTTAATCCCATCAGATTATCGAGTCAGATTGGTTTAGTATGGGTTAGCTTAACCCCATCCACTAATCGTATTACAATGGTTAAGCCTAATCTTAAAAGGTCTTGTGACTTAACCCTTATCAGGTCCACCTATTAGATTGGTTAAGTATAGGTTACTTAACCTCATCAAATCATCACGTATAGTTGGTTAGGTATAAGTTACTTAACCCCATTAAATTATAATGTTAAATTGGTTCAGTATTTGTTACTTAACCCCATTGAATAACCAAGTTTATATTGGTTAAGTGTTTAACTTAACCCCATCGAATTCCCGTGTTTAGATTAATTAAGTATAGATTACTTAACCCCATCTAATTACCGTGTTTAGATTAGTTAAGTCTTAGTTACTTAACCCCATCTAATTACCGTGTTTAGATTAGTTAAGTCTTATTAAGAAATCAAGCCCGGTCCCACTTAACCTACCCATTTGTGTCATATCGGTTAAGTGTCATTAGTCAAATTTACTTAACCTTATCATGTGGCATCAATTTAATTAATGCACTCTCAACCTCTCACATTAGACTTTGTTATGGTTACTAGTTAAGCCGGGCGGGTACGGGTAGATTTACACCACAACCTAGTCTAACCTCGGGTCTTAAGCGCGACATGACCAACTTCTCACATTGGATCCTATTGTTTGTAGCCACTAGTTAAGCCGGGCGGGTCCGGGTAGATTTATGCTACAAACTCAACCCAACCTCGAGTTGGCCATTTTCATGTTTGGTCTAGTGTCTTGTTGCACTTACAACCCATACGTGTCAAGTTTCCAAGTCCCATGCTCATAGCCAAAGTTACATGTTGTCACGTTTATACCAACTTACCCAAATCATGTTTCATGTCATTAAAGTTTCCCCATAACCTGACCCCAACGCTTTTAAACTCGCATATACATTCACAACAACGCATAATGGATTTGAAGAAGGAAATTGGCAAAGGCATGACAAAAAGGGTATAAGGCCACAAGTTAAACATGGTGGAAATGAGGCATAAATGTGCTCACAAACTTGCATGTTACATTGTCAAGCCTCAAAAACATGCATAACATTCAAACTTGACAAATAGGTGATACATGGTCATAGGTGACATGAAATGATGACAAGTAACTCGCATATAACATCACATAAGGGTTATGACTTCATATGCAAGTTAACCTAAAGGTTATGAGGGTTCTCATGTTGCATAATGCAACATTTCAACATAAAGGTTATAGCTTTTAACCCACAAGATCAAGGTAATGACTTTATAGACTTGCATAACATGATAGCATGTATCATACTTAATGATCAAACCAAAACTTGCAACATTCATTTAACTTTATAGTTAATATCTAAGAGTAGGAAGGGGCTTACAATGCTATGAAGGCACAAATCAACATATAAAACAAAGATTGAGACGAAGCCATTCATGCTATCACCCAAAAACCCCAAAAGAACAAGCTCCAAATGAAACCCTTGAGCAAATAACAGTAAAAATCCTTGCTTTGAAGAAGAAAGGTTTCAACTTTGGCTTTGAATGAAGCTTATGAGCTCTCATGCAAGATCCTTGCTTTTTGTTCAAGAAAAGGTTGCAACTTTGGCTAGAATGCAACTTATGAACTCTCATACAAACATGAAATCACTCAAATGATCATAGAATCTCTCATGAATGAAGAAAAGAGGCTCCTTTACTTTGAAACTAGCTTAGAACACTTAAGCTATCATGAAGAAGAAGATGGAGGCCATGGGTTGAAGTGGAGGCAATGATGAGGAATCATTTTGGCATAGTTTAGTTGTAGGATCAATTTATGAGGGTTTTAGGAGAGGGTTAGGGGTCTTTTTATAGAAGACTAGGATAGTTTTAGCCATAGGATAAACCCTAGAACTAATCCTAGCCTTTAAAGCATGTCTTGGGGAAGAAGTCACATGTAGGAACCATTTAGGGCCTTTAGATTAAAGCTGAACCATGAGAACCATTCAAATGCAAAATCTGCATTCGAGCGAATCGGCCCACGGGTTGACAGCCAAATACCCTGGATTAACCCCTAGTTGACCCAACGGGCTCGGGTCGACCTCAAAAATCGGCCGGTTCGGTTATTCCCCTCTCCCAATTCGCTGTTTTGAACATTTTTGCTTATTTATTTATTAAATTTTCAATTATATATATATATATATATCAATATATATATATTTCTCTGCGCAACCCATTTCACTTAATTAAGTATACTTTAATTTGTGAATTTTTATGTTCAAATTACGGGGTGTTACAATAATAGCCAAGAATGCTTGATACGTTTAAAACAAATCATTTGATACTATTATAAGTGCATATTGTAGAAAACATCTTCAAATCATAAGTATCAATCATAGACGGCATAAGCGCCACATCCCACTATGTCGCCATACTAGGCTCTACAAATAAAGCTGAAATACACGTATTGGAAAGTTGGATTTCCATCATGGTGGCTCCTCATTCGAAAGATCGATCGCGTAGTGCAATTCCCCACGGCTTACGTCCCAGCAAGAGAAAACACCGTAATGCACATCCGCACTTTTGGGACCAGAGTATCACCGCGGCTTACGTCCCAGCGAGAGAAAACACTGCTTACTCTATATATCCCTGAGCACTAAGCTCATCTCGGTCGACCGAATCTACGACACCACTAAGGTGCCCATCCACTAAAAAACATACTGATCAAACCATCAGTTTACCACCATACCGGGATGTGAGGCTCGCGAATCAACGCTATACACAAAGCCATGCTATATTAAAGCTGCCCTTTGATCATCAACCACCAAACTTTGGTTTTCAACAAAAGTCTGGATCACTGCATCTCAGTATGCCACACTATCAATCCATATCGTACCACTGATTTCTGCCAATATATAACCTCTGAGCTCGTATGTCTCAGAGAAGGGCGTTAAGCAAGAGAATAAATTCTCCGCCGCCAAACAGATATATATTTAGCAGAGATCAACGAATACAATATAAAGGAATACAGTGTCAGACACACCATCCATTTACAAGTCCGTTCTAGGTCTGAACGAAACCGGAGGCACTTTCCTCGCATATCCGTCGATCTCCCAGTACGTCTGGACGACCACCAACTATTTCCATCATCTTGGGTGTACAACCCAATCAGGATCGTTAGTAATCACCCAAACGATGTGAAGACTTCCGGTCTTCAACCACCGTCTTCATCTTCGACATATCGTTGAATCGGTTATTCAGAATGGGTATAAACCCGGCCTTTCCGAACAACCCGCGTATATTAAAAACGAATGTTACACAAGCACAACATACGCCTCATTCCAATTCAGTAGCTACTAATCGTAAATCAACAAGAGAACAATTTCCCAAATATTAACCCCGAAGGCCGAAACCAACATCAGATCAATACCCAGGAAACCATTCTTCTTAGCTAACCTACAGCTAGTTTCTAAATTTCAATTCTTAGGGAAAGGTTCCCATTAATTTTATCCAAGATAAATTCTTTAAAATTTATCCTTTAATCTTCCTTTGGATGTCATTTCAAACCAAATTATGGTTTTCCAAACTAGTCGAGATTAGCGAACCACCCCGAAGTAATTATTTATTTTATTTCCCAATCCCAACCTATTCATCCCATGAAGCAAAACTGGTAATACTCCATATCTAACACCACGGTGTTATCGATGAAATTAATTACCATTTCACGTTCAAATCTAATTAAAGATTTAACTATTGCTTTGGAGCAAAACCGGTAATACTCCATTCTCGCTCACTTTCCAAATTTGATAATTTAAATTATCAATTCACATTTCAATCTAATTGCAGATTCATTAAAACTCCTTTTACTGGGTTAAAGAACTTATGTCATTTAAAACACAGTTCACGATAAACCCAAATCACGTTCTATTTATTATCGGGTTAAAGAACTAGTGTTATTTAAAACACCGTTCACGATAAACCCACAAATGAATTTTATTTCATTTCCAATTCTTTAAAACCCCTTTTTTTTATCTAATTTATTTATTTAAAAATAATTGGGTTTTAATTTTAGTTCAAAACTAGTTCATTTCGATAAAAATCTATTTTTATCTTTTCAAATATGGAGTTTTTCATCCCAATTTTTCCCAAATCATTTCTTATGATTTTACACAAATTATTACTATTTTTAATAATTTTATCAAGGCCCGTACAGTCGATTTCCATCAACGGCCATCGAACTGCACTTACAGCGACCTTTTCCAAATTTGATTTGGACGTATCACCAAATCCAACCGTTAGATTTCAAATTTCTAATATTTGTTAGAAAGCTCTTTTCGATACAAACCCAACGGTTCCGGTTTCAGGAGAATCCGACGGTCGGATCTCCCGTAATGTCCGTTTGAAATAAATGGTCGAAATTCACGAACTGCTGCGGCGCGGCGCGTTCTATTCAGGCCATTATATTATATATATAATATATATTTCGTCGATTTCTATTTATAACGAATTTTATAAATAGTTTTGAATTCGTTTCAAAAACAATTTCAACTTCCATTTCAATTCAAATCAAAATCGGATTTTTTTTTCTTATAAATTCGTTTTAAAATTCATTGCTATTCAATTCAAATTTCAATTCATTTTGAATTCATTTCAATTCATTTTCAATTCAATTCGAATTCGTTCTCAATTCAATTCGAATTCATTTTCAATTCAATTCGAATTTGTTTTATATTCAATTCATTTCAAATTGGTTTTCTATTCGATTCAATTCAAATTGGTTTTCTATTCGATTCAATTCAAATTTGTTTTCTATTCAATTCAATTCAAATTGGTTTTCTATTCAATTCAATTCAAATTGGTTTTCTATTAAATTCAAATCAATTTCGTTTTCTATTAAATTCAAATTCGTTTGAATTTCAATTCTTTTCAAAATATCAGATTTTGAAATCACTTTCGATATTCATTATAAAATCGATATAAATATCGTTCACGTCAAAATGGCATCAATGTAATCAACACGGCTTCATATATTTCTGTTTTCAAATATTCTATTCAACAAATGAATATTTATTTTTGTCAACACACGACTAATCTCAACGAAGGAGTACTGTCCAAGTGTGACTATTTTTGTTAAAATATTTCGTTCAACACACGACTAATCTCAACGAATGAGTATAGTCAACACATGAACCTTTATTTTGTAATATTCTTTATTTTCTAAATTGGAATGAGGCCCAATCAATTACCATATAAAGATAATTATATGGATTCCATACAACGCATGTATATAATATCAACGATAGATAATCAACCATCAACCAAAGTGCACTACACTGTATAAGCATCAAATATAGATATCTAACGCTTATAACAGCCTGTCAATCAATCGATCGACATACAACTAATTATTGGGATTAGTGTATGTCGTATTTTATCCCAATACCCGTGTGGGGTTTCAAACAATCAAACGCAGATTTTATTTGTGCAATTGGGCGATGTGTAAAATTTATCGACCCAATCAATATCAGTCAAATCAGTGTATATAAACAAATCGGCCGATTTGTTTATAGATATTTATTTATTCACATTCACGTTAAAAATTATATTTTTAACGATAAAATATTTTTAACTATATAAATATTTTATTTTCTTTCAACACATTAATTTTTGGTTCATTTACCCAATAAAATGATATTTTTATTTTTCTAACTTATTTTAGAAAATTTCGGCGGCATAACGGCACGATACTAGAAACGGGACGAGGCCTAGCCTTATCCCCGGTCTAGTGAAGGCCCACGCCATTCACACATCAATCAAATCCATTCAATTCACCAAACAATTCAATTCAAACCAAATAATCTAACCAACTACACAACCAAACAAACAAGTCCATGGTCTGTGGACGATTGTGTCGGGTGCTACTAAGCACCGTCTGCATCCTAGTATATATATATATATATATAACTAGAAAAGAAATTGAAGAGTGAGAAATTCTCACCAATAGCTATCCCAATTCCACGACTCTTCTTAAGTAGAAAACTTCGTCGTTCTTGTCTCTTATCTCTTTCGTCGCCCGTATTCTCTACATATGTAAAAATCATATTTTTACTTTGCTATTCAATATATAAAAATCATATATTTTTCTATTTCTAAAAACAATATTTTTCTATTTCTAAAAACAATGTTATTTTAAAGCCAATGATAATTTTCTTTTACAAAGAATGAAAATTTTCTTTTACAAAGAATGATAATTTTCTTTTACGAAGAATGATAATTTTCTTTTACAAAGAATGATTTTTTTTTACAAAGAACGATTTTTTTTTTACAAAAGCAATGCTATTTCTATTTTAAAATTTTGGATTTTTAATTCCAAATTAGTTATATAAAGATTCTAATTTTAATGATATGTTATTTATAAATAAAAATCAGATTTGCACAATTCACTGCATAAATTCTTTAATTAATTATAATTAGGGATAACTAATTACCTACTTAAGCCCTTAGGCCCTTGTTCGCCTCCAGGTTATTGCCCATCCTTGCTCCTCCCTTCTTCATCAGCTCGTTCGATTTCCAGGGGACTTAAAAAAAACTCCATTGCCTTCCTTAGTTGCGCACGCCAACCCATGCCCTCCGCCATCGATCAGAGAATAGCACTTCGAAGAGCTGACCAACCCCGACTATCGCCTACCACAGGCGCCAAACTCGGAGTATCCCAATCGCCAGAAAACGGCGGCTAACGAACCCACTTCGAGCGCGACTTCCTCCCTTGATAATTTTCCATAAAGGATCTGATCCGTATAGAATTAAAGGCGATTGAAATCTCTTTTATTTTTGTTTTGATTTCATGAACAATCTTGAATTATAGTAAGGGAATTTAATGAATCAAGTTGGGGAAATCTCGTTCGCCCGTTATAGATCAACGGCGGCTCAGAAGTGAATAAGAGACTAGGGTTTTGACTGGTCAATTTAAATATATACCTTCTTTTTATTATTATTTAATTCCTTTATTATTTCGTTTCACGTCCGAACTCAAAATCAAACCTAACGACTGTCGCCCCTAGCTAATTACCCCCATTCTGAACACAATGGGATATGTTTCGTACCCCAATTCGGCTGTTACGATTAGTTTCTTTCAAATTAAAATATAAACTTTTATGTATTGAATTTGAACACACGTTTCAATTTATCGGGGCCACATACAGTCTCTAAAAATTTCAGAAAATATTTTCTAGCTTCGTATTAACAATACGGTCCTAACAAAACTAGTTTCGTCAAATTCTGAGACCGTTTGAAAAATGGCCATTTCCAGTCGATTAAAATCAACTGAAACTGGTCAAACACGTTTTCTTTTGCCACGCTCACATACTGATTCGAAAAATTATGAAATTTGAAACCTAGCAATAACTTGACATCACGGATACAACAAAAGTTGTTTCGTCGAAATCCGAGGTCGTTTGCAAAATGGCTATTTTTAAGGGTCTGAATTCCATAGCGACTATTCAGAATTTTCAACCGGACACATCTTTTTATCCCCACTATGAAATTTTGATTATTCGGATATGTTGGAAAGATATCATCAGTTAGATCCTATCATTTTTGGTTTCGCTAAAATCCGGATTGTTTTGCACCCGGTACATTCAATTGAAGTTTGAAATCGAATTATCGAACTACCGCGCCATTTTCAATTCCTTTTATATATATAAATAATTATTTATATTCTAACGACGATCTATATAATATATACGTTCGAATTCTATTCAAAATAAATCTTTCGTCGTTTTTATTTAAAATAATTCATTTTAAATAATCAAAATTCGCTAAAATTGCTAAAATAAAAATTTTAAACTAGCCCAGATTTTCGGGTTGTTACAGTCATAGTCATAGAAAATATTCTTACGTTCATAGTCATAGGCAAAAATCTCATAGTCATGAATCATGGTCATAGGCAATAGTCTTATGTTCATAGTCATAGGCATAGGCATAGTCTTATGTTCACAGTCATAGTCTTAGGCCGTTAACAATAGTTTTCAACGTCATATGCATAGGCCAGTCTCATCGGTAATTAATCACAATAGTTATTAATTAGATCCAAAGGCATATACAAGCACAGATTCAAATGAGAGGATCAGGCATATTCTTATATCCATTTAATTACATGCCACAAATAGATCTAGACGTTCAAATCTAAAAAGTAACTGACTTACATTGATCGGTTTCAGAAAAGGATAATCAAATAGCGTTGTGATGATTTGCTAGGATTTGCGCGACGTTGGCCGAAGCCGTTGAATTAGCCTTTGATTCTTTTCTTAAAGATTTAATCTTGATTTGAATCTCCAATTTGAAGAAGAACTATAAGTAATTTTAGTGGAGGATTAGATTTATTTTAATGGTGGAGGTTAGAATAGGGAGAAGCAGCATGTGGATGGCTAAGAGAATTTGTGTGAATTTAGGTTGGGTATTAGGTGGTATATATAGGATTTCAATTTGACTAGAGCCGTTAGATGAACCCTAGAAATAACCCCAACCATCGGACCAGTTTAGAACAATCCATAAGACCCAAGTGACTCAGCACGGCAAAGAAAATTGGCCCAGAACCTGACCAGTTCGACCGGGTAGGTCGACCCATAGGTCGACCCGCAGGTCGACTCCATGGTCGACCTGGGTCCCCAGTTCGACCCCTGGGTCGACCCCCTGGTCGACCTTGGTCCTGGGCGGGAATTTTCCCGCTTAGCCCAATTCTGAGCAGATTTCAAAATTTGAATTTATTTTGGGTTGTTTGAATTTTAAATTGAATTCTGAAACTTCTGAAGACTATAACTTCTTTATACGGAGTCCAATTTACGCAAACTCAGACTCTCTCTCAAGCAGAATTCCGAGACGAACGCAATGGCATAACCCATCTCCCTTAATTTTTGTTCTAAAAATTAATTATACTTTAATTTGTGAAACTAAATGTTACAGAATTACGGGGTGTTACATTCTCCCCTCCTTAAAAGGATTTCGTCCCCGAAATCTTCAAGTTAGGAAGAATGTGTCCCACCATCTAATCATCCATCTACTCAACCATTCAATCACAGGCATTCATTGTCCTTAAAAAGATTTCTAATATTTTCATGTTCACATGCATAGTGTGTGTACATGTCCTTATCTAATGCAAAATCAGGCAGTCAACTAATTCAGTTGACCTTTTTAATGCGAATTATGTCAGTGCCATGCGTCCAACATATATGCAATCCTGATGATACATCATTTCTATATGAGTGCACATCCTTTCACTTAAATGCAATGTCCATATGGTAACACATTAAGTTCAATCCATAAACAAATACATATATGCAAATGCAATATGAAAGCGCCTGAGCTAATTTAGTAACTAATATATATGCATCCACTAGCAGCCACTTGCAACCATCAATCATAACATGTTTCAAATACATGTTTACATCCATTGGCTTCTACCTAAGAATCGATGATATGTCGTAGGGGATATACCTTAAAAGATGGGAAACATTCCTAGGAAAAGTGATCGAGGATATACCCTCAAGAAAAAGGTATGATGCGCTTGTATCATGTTCAGTCTCCCATGTCGCGTCTTCTTGAGCTTCATTCCACTGTACCTTAACTAATTAATCTTCACGATTGCAAAGCTTCTTGATCTCCATTTCCAAAACTGTCGTTGAACGGATAATTGGCTTTGCATCGTCAACTGGATATATGTGGTAGTCTATATCGCGTTCTAGGGGACAAACCCCTAAGCTAACCAAAAACATCTACGTGCTCATGGGTTACTCTAACGGATGGCAAACCGTCGATAGATGTACGAAGTGATTCTAGGTAGCTAGGCCTAACTGATCCTTTAGGATCGCACGAAATCTCGAGGGTATTTTTGAGGTGAATCGAAAGTCTAGCTACCCTCCCTTCACAATTACTAGTTGACCAACCCATGCCTAGAATCAACCCATAGCCCATGAAACCCAAAACATAAGCATTACGCTTAAACCCAATACTTAATTATAACTATTCTCAAATCCTTACAAAGACAAATGGGCCAAACCACTAATTGGATTTTAGACTAAAGTGGGATCTTCTACTATATAAGTACTATGGTGCAGGGACTCAACTATGGAAGCAGATATAAACGGATGTGAAGTGCTAAAATCAAAAGAGTACTAATAGGTTGGTCAAAAGGAAGAACTAAACTTTTCCAACAGAGATTTTTACTATCTCTCTCTCAGGTATTCTGGTGGTGAAAGCATGCACTTGCCCTCCTGAAAAATCATGTCCCTCATTCTTGCCCTTATCCTTAATTATATGCCCTATTATACCATAGTAAAGATATTTCCTCTTGTCTTAGTGTTTTACTATTCTTTCCTCCTTTGTGAGCCAAGTCCATATCCATGAATTTATCATCCTTTGGTTGTGCTCCTTATCCAAAATCCCTTATTTTCCTCTTTACCATCCTTGTGTAACATGTTGACCAGTCTCTCGAAAGCCTCCTCCATCGCACGGAAAACCCTACAAAGCTTGAAAGAAAATTAGCCGTAGGTGAAACTACTTTGGCTATTGACGAAATTTGGGCACTACTTTGCCCTAGTGTCGTAGTCTCATCAAGCCTATAGAACTATGCCGCAATGGGGTTACCTCCCAGAAAGCCAGAAGCCCCCGGAGACACAAGAAAGAAGGAAACAAGGATTAAAGCAGAGGATCGAAAGGTAGTGCATATGGCCTTGGGGAATATGCCTTTAAAACAAAAGGTTTCTTTTGAAAATGCTTCTTTTTAAAATCGTTTTGAAAATAAATTTTCATACCTTTTATTTGATCTGGTAACCTTCAGCTCTGATACCAAGTGAAACACCCCGCCTCCGTTAAGGTCACTCACTAAGGGAATGCGTTAACTTTGGTGGAGCGCTTTGGGTAAAAGATGCAGATCAAGTACAAGACAGACAAATAAAGCAGCGGAAAATAGAACTTTACTTTATTGATAAAATAGTTTGTACAATCATTATTTTCCAATACCAGAGTACTTGTCTTACAAAATAAAGAAGCATAAAATAACATTTATATTCCCCAATGTAGCATGAGCCAGCCATAGCAATGGAAAAGAGAATCCAAGAAAAACTTCGACTAATCTTCAAGCTTGGAAAGAAAAACTAAGCTAAGTAGAAACGTTCCCTCCCTGCGGACATAGGGGGAAACAGAAGACAAGAAAGCGAAAGAAAACAGAGTTAGACATAAAGTCTGGTAAGTTCAGTAACTTTCAGCATGTGAACAAGTAAAAACAACATGACATGGATTAACTGAATACAAGAAAATACCATGATGATAGGGTTAACAAGATAATAAAAGCTATGCTAAGACAAGATAAAACTGAATGTACTGATAAACTGGATCACCGACAAGCTGAATATACTGATAAACTGAATATGCTTCCATACTTTCTCTGCTTCGCGATTACCCTATTATTCTGGTTTCTATATCTCTGCACCATCTAACTAGTGTCCAACTAGTAATCTGTATAAACTGATAAAACAATAACGTGATCCCAATCCCCGAAATTGTGGTTGTTTTCAGGTGTACATCTATTATTTATTACCTAGATCTAATATAGGGTTTTCTATCGAACGCTTCCTAGATCCAACCAGGGTTTATGCTACCCAGGGCTACCGGGGTTTATGCTACCTATTGAACATTTCTCGGATTTTAAGATTTACGTGACCTAGGTCCAACTAGGGATTACGCTACCTATCGGACGGCGCCCCTAATCTAGGACACACTACCCAGAGCGGTATATGTTCCTAGACTTTCCCCAAGTATGTGTCGTGAATCGTTATTGTTGTCTAGATGCACATGTCCTCTATATGTGCGACCCGAGTCACGTGGCAGGGCAAATCAAGAAACACGGAACTCGGTCGGGAGCTTTCGGATACCTGCCGATGCAGATGCTAAGGTCAGTTTTTCCAGTGGCCATGGTCCCACTTGAACCCACCTTCAACTAATGAAAGGCCACCCTTGAAAAAAATGAGAACTATACGTCGACCCCCTATGCCCCACTTAACCTATGGCCATCCGCACCCATAACTAGATAGCAAGTATACGGTCTTTTGGAGTTCTCCGCCTTTCCGCTGTATGTATCTCGACTGACTCAAGATGGTAGGTAGACGACGAGTTGCTATCACAGGGATACTGGTCTCGCCGAATCACGCTGGTCCATCCTAGTCTTTAGATTGCCTTATATTGCAACCAAGGCATACCCTTGGTTCTTCTAACGCAGACCTAGACCTCTGTGAGCCTAGGAGGATCATCTGCACCCTCATAGCTAGGGATACCTAGAGTACCCTCACGTCCCCTCGAAGCCGCGTGCTTCGTAATCCAGTTCGTTTGAGCCTTCTTTAAGATTAAATGGACGTTCGCTCCTTCTCGTGTTCTACTAAGGTTTACTACTTAGTTCCCTTAACTAAGTTTACAACTTAGTTTCCTGAATCGTCGTTTTCTTAACTAAGGTTTACAACTTAGTCCTTTTAACTAAGGTTTACTACTTAGTTCTTTTTATCTTCCTATTGGATTGGTTAAGTATTATCTAGCAGTTCACGTTGACTTAACCCACCCATATATCAAGTCGAATTGGTTAAATGTTCCTTAACCTTACTCGTTTATCAGGTTATATTGGTTAAGTGTTTCTCATTAACCTATTCATGCTATAACGGTTAAGTGTTCTAAGTGTATTTAACCCCATCTTCTGGTTTGGTTAACATGTTAGATCGGTTAAGTTTCCAAAATGTACTTAACCCCACCTCCTAGTCTAGTTTACGGGTTACGATGGTTAAGTGTTCTAGTTTTGCTTAACCCTACCACCTTGTCCAGCTAACGTGTTATAATGGTTAAATATTTACTTAACCTTACCCACTTGTCTAGTTAACATGTTATAGTGGTTAAGTGTTTCCTTAATTACTCGACCTTTATATTCTAACTTGATTGTTCATGAGCTTTAATTAATTAATTAATTAATTAAAGCACCAACCACTCACATTAGACAGATATTGTTGTGGTCACTGGATGTGCTGGTCGATTCCGGGCAGGTTCACACCACAACTCAGTCTAACCTCGGGTCTTTCCGGGCTTGATGCACTAACCACCCACATTAGACAGGTATTGTTGTGGTCACTGGATGTGCCGGTCGGTTCCGGGCAGGTTTACACCACAACTCAGTCTAACCTCGGGTTAGGCATATTCGTCTTTTGCAAATTTACATATTTACTGTTTATACGTAAATTGTTATCCATTTCAGATTACCTTATGTGTCCAAATCTAGAATTTACATGTTAATTATCCAAACTAGTCATGTTCCCAACATCCAAGTTATGCCCAACACAAGTTATGAGCCTCAAATTAATTTTCAAGTTATTAATCAAAATAGGCTATACCCAATCTTGATTTAATATTCTAGTTTACAATTTATGCCCAAACTTAGTTTACATGCCAATTACATACTTTGTGGCCAATTAACAATTTAACATTTATGCCCAAGCTTAATACGCGTGTATAGTATTCACTATTACAGCCAATTCAGATTTTTCCAACATATTTATTATGCCAAATTATCTTAATTAAGCTACGCCCAAATTCCCGCGCCGTAATCGTACGTATAACATGATTTCATAAGTTTCTAATTACTCATGAAATGCTACTAACAGTATCAAAACAAGGAATAGGGGATGGCACAAAAGAATAGACATGAAAGAATGAACCAAATACAAAAATAAAGGTTCCAACAGGTTTGATGTACATAACAGTGAATAGGAATAAACTAGACAAGCTACATCATAAATATGAGACCAACATAATTAAGGGAATAGGCTTAGGTGATTTGTAACTATAGTGTTATGGGCATAAGCAATTGACCACAATAGTCCTAGGCATTTAACAACAATATTCGTAGTCATGGTTATAGGTAGTAGTCCCACAATTATGAATCATAGGTGATTAAACACAATGGTCATGGATAAATAACCAAAATAGTCCTAGGTAGTTGACCTCAATAGTTTCAAAGTCATAGTCATAGACAATAGTCTTATGTTCATAGTCATAGGCAAAAATCTCATAGTCATGAATCATGGTCATAGGCAATAGACTTATGTTCATAGTCATAGGCATAGGCATAGTCTTATGTTCACAGTCATAGTCTTAGGCCATTAACAATAGTTTTCAACGTCATAGGCATAGGCACAGTCTCATCGGTAATTAATCACAATAGTTCTTAATTAGATCCAAAGGCATATACAAGCACAGATTCAAATGAGAGGATAAGGCATATTCTTATATCCATTTAATTACATGCCACAAATAGATCTAGACGTTCAAATCTAAAAAGTAACTGACTTACATTAATCAGTTTCAGAAAAGGATAATCAAATAGCGTTGTGATGATTTGCTAGGATTTGCGCGACGTTGCCTGAAGCCGTTGAATTAGCCTTCGATTCTTTTCTTAAAGCTTTAATCTTGATTTGAATCTCCAATTTGAAGAAGAACTATAACTTATTTTAGTGGAGGATTAGATTTATTTTAATGGTGGAGGTTAGAATAGAGAGAAGCATCTTGATGCCTAAGAGAATTTGTGTGAATTTAGGTTGGGTATTAGATGGTATATATAGGATTTCAACTTGAATAGAGCCGTTAGATGAACCTTAGAAATAACCACAACCATCAAATCAGTTCAGAACTATCTAGAAGACCCAGGTGACTCAGCACGGCAAAGAAAATTGGCCCAGAACCTGACCAGGTCGACCCATAGGTCGACCACCTGGTCGACCTGGGTCCCCAGGTCGAACCCCAGATCGACCCCTTGGTCGACCTGGGTCCTGGGCAGGAATTTTTCCACCCCGTCCAAATCTGACCCAGATTTCAAATTTTAAATTTATTTCGGGCTGTTTGATTTTAATTTGAATTCTGAAACTTCCGAAGACCATAACTTCTTCATACGGAGTCCGATTTACGCTAACTCGGACTCTATCTCAAGCATAATTCCTAGATGAACGCAATGGCGTAACCCGTTTCCCTTAATTCTTATTCTAAAAATTAATTATACCTTAATTTGTGAAACAAAATGTTACAAAATTGAAATGTGTTACAAGGCTCATATTCAATATGCTAATAATAGCAAAAATATGCTAAGTAAGAATTGTAGTAATTTAGTATGTGCATATTTAAACTTGTTATATCATGAAACACATGTAGATATCAATTTTGAAGTTCCTTCCATGATATGAGACTAAGCTCTCTACGAAGTTTGATAAAATTTGATTCAAGTAGAGGCTTAGTAAAGATGTCTGCTAGTTGATTTTCCGTATGTACATATTCAAGATTTATATTTCCTTTCTCAATATTATCTCTTAGAAAATGATGTCGTATATCTATAAGTTAAGTTCAGGAGTGATTAACCGGATTTTTAGATAAATTTATCGCACTTGTATTGTCATAGTATATGATTGAATTTGATAAATTAATACCAAAATCTTTAAGTGTTTTTTGCATATATATAACTTGTGTGCAAGCAAGAGCTGCCGATATATACTCCGCTTCACATGTAGATAGTGAAACACAATTTTGTTTCTTACTAAACCAAGTGACAAGTGATTTTCCAATAAAATGACACGTACCAGTTGTACTCTTTCTATCCATTTGAGATCCACCGAAATCAGCATCACTATATGATACCAACTCAAATGGACAATCTTTCAGATAGAAAAGACCGAAATCTTTGGTTTTATTAAGATAACGAATTATTCGTTTCACTGCTCGTAAAGGCGATTCCTTAGGATCGGCTTGAAAACGTGCACATAAAAAAACACTCATCATAATATTTGGACGACTAGCTATTAGATATAAAAGAGAGCCTACCATACTACGATATAATTTTTGGTCTACACTTTTCCCATTCTCATCTTTTTCAGGATGGTTAGATGTACTCATTGGAGTAGGTTTTCCGGAAGTGTTTTCTAGTCCGAACCATTTAATAAGATTTCCACAATATTTTTCTTGATTTAAAAATATACCGTTCAGAAGTTGTTTAATTTAAAGACCAAGAAAATATGATAATTCCCCCATATATGACATTTCAAATTCTTTGGTCATAATATCCGCAAACTCCTTACAGAGTTTATCGTTTGTTGATCCAAAGATTATGTCATCCACATATATTTGTATAACCAAAATATCTTTTTGAGAATGCTTAATAAATAATGTTTGATCAACCTTCCCTATTTGAAATCCTGAATCAATAAGATAACTTCGTAAACGTTCATACCAAGTACGAGGTGCTTGTTTTAAACCATACAAAGGTTTCTTAAGTTTAAATACATGATCAGGGTATTTTTCATGTTTAAATAGAGGAGGTTGTTCAACATAAACATTCTCTTTGATAAATCCGTTTAAAAACGCACTCTTGACATCCATCTGATATAATTTAAAATTATGGTGACAAGCAAAAGATAATAAAATTCTAATAGCCTCTAATCTAACAATGGGTGCAAATGTCTCTTCATAATCGATACCCTCTTCTTGATTATAACCTTCTACTACTAACCGTGCTGTATTTCTCGTGATGTTTCCTTGTTCATCAGCCTATTTTTATAGACCCATTTAGATCCTATTACCGACTGATCGGTTGGCCTTGGAACAAGTTCCCATACATCATTGCGCTCAAACTGATTTAGTTCTTCTTGCATGGCAATGATCCAGTAGTCATCGGCAGCATCTTACTTACGATTTTTAGATTCAATATTTGAGATAAACGCAACATGACCCATTTGATTAAGCTGACTTCTTGTTCTTATTTGTGAAGATACTTCTCCAATTATATTTTGAACAGGATGATCTCTTAAAATTCTTGTTGGAGAATGTATTCTTGGTGGAGATCATGACTCTATTTAATGAGTGTTATTTTCAACAGTTATTCTGAGTTAGAATCTGTATTTGTGACGATAGGATTTTCTGTGACCATTATTTCGTCATCATGTATGATATTATTATGATGCTGATGGAACTCATCGAAAGATATATGCAGAGATTCTTCAAAAGTTTTGGTTCGTTTATTAAATATACGATAAGCCTTGCTTCGTTCCGAATAACCAACAAATATATCTTCATCGGCCTTTGGATCGAATTTACCTAGATGGTCTTTCGTATTTAAACTAAAGCACTTTGAACCAAATACTTTGAAGTATGAAATATTAGGCTTTCTGTTGTGAAATAATTCATAAGACGTATTCTTGGTGAGAGGTCGTATGGATACATGGTTCAAAACATAACAGGAAGTTGCAACGGCTTCTGCCCAGAAATATTTTGGTAAAGTGGTTCCATTTAATAATGTTCTTGCACATTCTTGTAAAGTCCGGTTCTTCCGTTTTACAACTTCGTTTTGTTGTGGAGTTCTAGGAAATGAAAAGTTATGATATATACCTTTCTTTGTACAAAAATGTTCAAATTCATTATTTTCAAACTCTCCGCCATGATCACTTCTTATATTTTTAACCTTAAGCCATTTTGATTTTTGAATTCTTTTGACGAAAGATTTAAAATGATTAAAAGTGTCACTTTTGTTTTTCAAGGAAATTGTCCAGGTGTAACGTGAGAAATCATCAACAATTACAAACACACATCAACTATGGTTTATTGACTGCACCTGAGTTGGTCCGAATAAATCCATATGTAATAACTCAAGTGGTTGTAATGTTGATATTACCTTCTTGGATTTAAATGTAGATTTGGTCAATTTTCCCACTTGACAAGCATCACAAAGATTGTCAACTTTAAAGTTTAGCTTGGGTAGTCCTTTAACTAGATTATTTTTGGCTAGCTTGCCAATAGTTTTGAAGTTTATATGACAGAAACGTTTGTGCCATAGCCATTGATCATTGTCGTTTGCTATAAGACACATATCTGAATTATGATTAATATTCATATTCAGAATATACATATTTCTATCTCTATACCCTTCAAAAACTAAATTGTTATCTTTGTCTAGAATACTACATTTATTATTTGGGAAGGAAATTGTAAAGCCTTTATCACTTAATTGACTAGTACCAAGAAAATTATGCTTCAAATTTTTAACTAGCAAGACATTAGTAATGAGAGGTAAGTTAGATGTACCGTAATTGCTCACATCACCTTTGTCGATGATATAGCTTTTTGAGTTATCTCCAAAAGTGACGGAGCCACTATCTTCATATGTAATATTTATCAGCAATTTCTTGGCTCTAGTCATATGCTTCGAGCAACCACTGTCCAAAATCCACTTTCCTCTTTTCTTAAGTGGGGCCTACAAAAAATAAAATTAAGTCCATGGTACACACCCTTTTATAGGGTCCTAAGAGTTAGGTCTTAGGAGTCCAAACCCATACGGGTCCGGTATCCCCTTTATATAAATAATTAGAAGTATAATGCACTATTGTCAAAAAGTTTTGAATATATTTGTTCCTAATCAAATTATTGTTTGTTTTAGGAAACCATATTTTGATAGTTTTGATATTTTGTTTTTGAGATCTCACAATTGGTTTTGCTTTGGAATATAACAAACCAAGATTTTTCTTAGCTTCGGTTTCTTGTACTACTTTATTTTTACTTTTTCTCCTTTTTCCTGGAAAATTCTTGGTTTCTTGTTTCTTATATCCCAATCCTTGTTTATTTGAAGAAGATTGTGAATTCTCAATGATTTTTGTCAAATTTTCTCAACCATTGTTAAAGTTAGAAATATTTTGAGTAATATTATCTAACTTTGTAAATTGGATTTCTCTAGGTCTAGAATTTTGACTTTTCCCTTAAGCTAATGATTTTCAGAAGTAAGAACATCATTTTTCTCTTTTTGAGTCATAATTTCTTGACTCAAAAGAGATACTTGAGAGTTAATATTAGATGATGATTCTTGAAGTTTTTCAAGTTCTTCTTCTAATATTTTCTTCTTGTCTTTTATCATATCTCATTCTAACTCTGATCTATTCAAATCAGCTCTGGTTTCTTTTAATTGACGTTTTACGTCTTTAAATTTAACTATTAATTCAGCATTAATATCAAGAACTTCTTCAAAATTCGGAATTTGTACCTCATCTTCTGTTGTCATGAAACACACATTAGCTTGCTCATTGTCTGAGTCACTTTCACCATCAAATGAAGATAAGTCTGAATCATCCCATTTCACCGAGAATGCTTGCTTCTTTGATTTGTCTTTCTTATATTTTAATTTGTCATTTTCCGACTTCTTCTTTTGCTCTGGGCAATCTTTTTGCATATGCCCCTTTTTGTGACAGTTGAAGAATTTTACATTTGATGACAATGGTTTATTTGATCTGAACTTCTTTCTATTGTATCGACTAGCTTTTCGTTGCTTTAAGAATTTCTTGAATCCTTTTTCAATGAACGCTAGTCTTCATCTTCGGAATCTGAGTTGTCTTCATCTTTTTCAGCAAGAAAAGCTACATTTTTCTTTTCTTCTTTTTGTTCTTTTCTAGCCTATAAAGTAGCTTCATAGGGCATTAGATTTCCTATCAATTCATTTGGTGTCATGGTGGAAAGATCATTAGCTTCTTCTATTGCTAATACTTTTCCTTCCCATTCATGTAACAACCCGGAATTTTGGGGCCAATTTAAAATTTTTATTTTAGAAATTTTAATGAATTTAAAGCATTTAAAATGATTTATTTTAAATAATACTGACTGAAAATTTATTTTAATCGAAGTTAAAACGAATAAATTTAATTTAAATATAAAAGGAGTTTGAAATGGTGTGGTAGTTTGAAAATTCGATTTCTAATTTCAATTGAATGTGAAGGATTCAAATTAAATCGGATTTCAGTAAAACCAGAAATATTTAAATTTGTTTAATCATATCTTTCTAAAGAATCTAAAAAATTGAAATTTCACTTTGTAATTTGAAAGTTATGTGCAGTTTAAAATTTAGAAAATTCGCTGTAGAATTTATATATATTTTAATTTAATATATTGGCCTTAAAAATAGCTATTTTGCAAACGACCTCGGTTTTCGACGAAACCACTTTTGTTGGATCCAGGATGTCAAATTATTGCAAGGTTTCAATTCCCATAATTTTTGGAATAAATATGTGACCGTGGCAAATAGATATGTGTTTTGTAAATTTGAGTCAATTTCGATTGATTGGGAAATAGCCATTTTTCAAACAGTCTCAGAATTCGACGAAATTTGTGTTAGGACCGTATCATCAAAACAAAGCCAGAAATAATTTTTTTGGATTTTTCTGAGTTCGTATGTGGCCCCAGTAAAATTAAAAAGTACGTTCGAATTTAATATTAAGGATTTATTTTAAAAATAAAAGAAACATGCTGTAAACTTCAGAATTAGACTTCAGCGCTAACGCCATTGCGTTCAGAAGGCGTCAAAACATACTGTTCGCCAGTCGTTGGGCTCTTGTGAAAACTCGTAACTTCCCCGTAAAGGAAAGTGTCAGATAGTTCGAGAACAAGCCACAACAGTGTTGTATATAATGGTGTTGTATACACAATTATATGATTTTTGTTTGATGATAACAACCAAATATATTTTTATTATAAATGTGTTTGGTACTGTACTGTTATATATATATATCACAGCAATGAATATAATATTTAAATAAAATACGACTGTACAGAAATTCAAATATTAACACAGTATTTTATTTAAATAGAATGTTTAATTTCAATATTCAAACAGTACAACAATTTGTAACTCCACTATTTATACATTCACAGAATATTTGTACTTGTATAAACAGAATAAAATAGACAAGTTCGTTTGACAACAATAAAATGATATTTTATTTCAATCAAACTTGTTTATTACAGACATCAGTACATTTCATATATACACAGCTCCTCACAGCAACACTCATACATTCATTCAGTTTACATTTCATATATATCCATTTTCACTTGTATATACAGACTCATACATTCATTGACACCACACACTGTCTTCTTGTCTTCAGCTTGTCAGTCCTGTCATCACAGTTAGTCCAGTCATCCCAGCTTACCTCTCACACATGAAACACACACACACAGTACACTGCAATAGAAATAAAACAGAATACATGCAAATTTAAATTTTATTTTTAAGATTTTATTTGCCTCAGATTTCTGGTGTGTTTCTCATCATTTTTCATGACTTGATCTGAATTATAAAACCATCAATCTGTGTCTAGACAACTTGTGATATTCACAGTGATACACTGTAAATACCACAAGGCAGACAACATATATATTTCAATGCAGGGACAGGGACAACTCGTCTGATGGCTGCATGTACACACGTGTATACACGTGTGCACTGCCACGCCGATCAGCGTGCAACTGAGGAGTAGCCACAAGGACCTTCTCGACTCAGTGCAAATATCAATACAAATCCAAAATGGTCAAGTATAAAGTTCAAAAGTAAGAGTGATCATGGCAGCAAACATGTGCAGCTACACAATTATCAAGACAGTAAGAATTTTCATTGAAGCATGAAAGTGAGAGGTGCAATAGTACAAGCATGTAAATATGGTTCAAAAGTAAATGTGTGCTGTTCAAATGGTTCAAACCAAGGTTGTCGAGGCATGACCAAACTTAAAGGCATACAATCAAGTATTGGAGCATATACAAACAGCAAGGCAACATGGTGGTTGTGGTCGAGCAAGGAGTGAATGCAAGCAATACATAGTTATGGTAAAGCATGTTACAGGATTTCAAATAAAAGCAAGTGATTCAGCATATAAATAACATGATACAGCAGAAATTTGAAGTGTCTCGAGTCAGTATGGTGTAACAGACCAATATATATGCATGGCAGTGACACTCAAATGTATGGTGCAACTCAAGAAAATTCTCAAGCCAATAAAATATGAAGTTAGACATATATACATGAATAGTGGACAAACATTTCAGCCCAAAGTCAAAGTCAGATGTCAAAGTTCAAAAGCAAAAGTCGTCAAACAGCAAGATTCAAGTTACTGCTCAGCTCAAACAAATGGAACAAGTCAGAAATGAACAAGCACAAATGGGTCGAGCACAAAATCAGATTACTACAGCATTTATTCATGAAACAAGGTCAAGGCAGGAAAGGGTCGAGACTGAAACTCACAACATGTATGATGCAACATAGCAAATGAACAACTTCTCAAGGGACAGGTCAAGCACACACAGCTTACAAATCAGCATTTTAAATCGGGCAAGTTATCAAAATTCACATGGGCCAGAAAATTCACATTTTTCCAGAAATGTGCAAAGGCAATAAATGGGTTTCCAAATTCCTTTTATTAAATTCATTTTAACAGTTCTGTTTTTAGACTATATCAACCTTGGCAATACAATGTTTGGCAACAATTATATATGGGATCAATCAAACAATTCAACTCGCCAACAATGTACTAAAAGATTTTCAGAAATGAAGATAGCATTTTTTGGCAAGTTTTTATTTTGTCAAATAAAACAGACATAGATAGGAAAGTTTTTTTTGGAAAGATTTTATCATAGAAAAGATTTGCTCATCAATCTTCATACGTAGCAAATTATTTTGTTTCCAGAAATTACAGGAAATCCAAATTCATTCAAGACAGTTTTTTTATCAAGGCAAATATTCATTCACGGCATTCATATCTTAGAGGATTCAAGGCAGAATAATATCAAGTTATTCAAGGCAAAAAATCAATGGAGCAATCACGCAGTGAACAAAAGGGGATTCACGATTTTAATCCTTTCCAAGAATGTACAGGAAATTCAAAAATTATCAAATGTTATCAAAGTCGTGGACATGCCTAAATTCATCAAGCAATTTACAGAGCATAAATTCAAGACAGGTTTTAAATCGAAAAAGGCAATTCCTTTAGGATTCAATCAAGGCAGAGAATCATGCAAGGAAATTCAAGGATATATTTTCCAGAATTACTCAATCACAATTAAAGACCGAGAAAATCAGTGGAAAAATTCACAGCAACTTATTCAAGTTGATTTTTTAGTCAAGGTCACAAATTCAATCACGCAGTCAAAAGGGAAAGTAGCCAAAATCAATTCAAGCCGAGAGTAAAAAGGGGAAAGCATCAAGCAAATCAGATCAAATCATTTATGGTGAAATCAGAGTTCTAGGGTTTTCTAAATCCCTATTTAATCACCATTTTCATCATTGGCAATGAAATCGAACACACACGCAACAGTCAAGAAATCGAAAACCCACAAAATAAAAGAAAACAATAAAATCCAAATTACTCACAATTTTTAGGGTTTCGTTCAAGTGAGAACTCCAGCAAATCGACATCAGCACGCAAGCTACAAAGACAAGAGCCATCAGAGATCAAATTTCCAGAAGCATCGATTTCGATTTGGGAATCGATTTCAGAAACCCTAGCAATCGCCAGAACCGCCATTTATTTTCCCAGAGCAAAAAGGAAAGAGATCGGGCTAAATGAATTACAAAGGGGCCGGCCTATCTTTTATTTTGACCAAGGCTATGTCTTTTAAAAAGGGGATGACCCCTATCCTTTAAACTTCTTTTTTGTTTAGGGTTTCATTTGTTTTGCTCTTATTTTTGTTGAATTTTTTTTCAATCTCTTTTGTAATCAAACGATCAGTTTCTAGTGTGTAAAATACTAGGATATCAGTCAGAGTGTTGACTGTCAGTTTCAGAGTCTGTAAAATCTGGGTTATTGGTTACGGGATTGTAATCAAGGGAAATCTGTTCTAGGGGATTAGAACAGTCTAGAGTTTTGAGCGTAGGGTTAGAATAGGAGCAGGGGTTTGCGAGTGTACATGGTCTTGTATGCGGAAACTGTTCTATCACCTAGTAGAAACCTTAGAAATGCAGCAGTAGGCAGGGTTTTGCCGAAGCTGGGTATATCTGTGTGTGATCTATTTTCTGCATTTCAGTTTCTGATATTCTCTGTGATCTGTTTATTATTTTAATATCCTGTCAGTTTTTCATTTCAGTTAAAAACTGTGATAAACCCTATTCACCCCCCCTCTAGGGTTAAATCTAGATCCAACAAGTGGTATCAGAGCAGGTTATTTCATTAACCCTAGAAACATGGATCCTAGTTGTCAGAGTCAGTCCAGTAATATTCCAATTATTTTTAAGGGAACAGATTTTTCAATTTGGAAATCAAATTTCGAATCATATTTAAAATCTGTTAATCTTGATTATTGGAATATTATTGAAAATATGGAAGATATGTCAAATAAGACGAATAAGGTTTTAAATGCTCAAGCTATGCATATTTTATATTCTTATCTTGATAATAATCAGCTTGACTTTATCTCTCATTGTTTAACTGCGCAGGACATCTGGAAAACTCTCAACGCGCGGTATGGAAATTCTGACAACTCCTCAAAACCCTCAACTGCCAACTCAAATTCAGATCTGTGCTTAACTGGAACTATTCATGTGGATTCAGACGATGGGGACTTATCATATGACGATCTGGTATCTCTTTGTAATAATTTAACAAGAACTGTTGATCGTCTCAAACGGAAAAACAAGTTTTTGAAATCTGAAAATTCTGAGTTGACCCACAATAACAATTTGTTGAAATTAAAATTTGAAAACTCTGACTGCAAAAACTGTATGGTTGTGAAAACTGATTTAGCTCAACTTGATGAACATTCTGGAAAGCTCGAAAATAAAATTTTGTTTTTGAAAAATCTCGAAGATGAGTTGACTCATAAAAATAACGCTTTGCAGAAGGAGTTGGATAAGATTAATTTAGAACATGAAATTTTTGAAAAGGAAAATTTGGTGAAAACGGATTTGATTGTGAAAGAGCTTGAATCTGAAATTGAAAAATTCAAGAATGTTGAAAAACTTGAATTGGAAAAACAAAAACTTTTTGAAGCTGAGATTTCTGAGTCCCAAGCCAAAATCAAATTGCTTGAAATTGAAAATTTGGTTTTGAAAGTTGATTCTGAAAATTGTAAGATCACTAAAAATCATTGTTCAGATTTAATGAAAGAAAATGATGATCTCAAACTTAAACTTCAACAACTTGAATCAACATTGGTTAAATTTTCAAATGGAGAAAAATCGTTGAATATGTTGTTGAGAAATCAATTTCCGTCTGGAAATAAAAATGGACTTGGATTTAGGAAAATGAATGATTTTGAAAAGCAGAATACAAACGGTTTTAAAAATCCCTCAAATCACTTTAGAAATGTTTGTTTTGAAAGTTCTAATTCTGAAAACTTCAAAGGATTTGTAAATCACAATCGAGATGAGTTTTTGTTTTATAACAAACCATTTAAACATTCTTGGATCTCAAATGGAAATAAAACGGGTTTTGTTAAATTCAAAACGATTTGGGTTCCTAAAGGCACAAAGGTAAATTCGGATGGTTTGTTATATAAACAAGTTTTGGTACCAAAAGATTTGAATAAAACTGTGAGTGGTTTCACAAATTTTGTTAGACCGCTCAATTCTCTTAACAGTTAGGTACCAAAGGAGGCTGAGGAACTGCATAGCTAAAGAAAAACTGGATTCAAAACTGCTACATATCACAGAATCATTCACAGTTCCTTAGCCACATCTGTTGAGTTAGAGATTCTGCTTTACATTGGATTCTGGTATGATCTCTAAACTCACATTTGTATATTCCCTTTGCTTTTTATTTTCTGTGTTTATTCCTTCCTCTATCTCCTTCTGTTTTTGTTTTTGATTTGACACTGCCATATTCTTCTTTGTCTGTACTTCTTAAACTTCCAGTTGCAGAATTCATGACCTTTTTGGAAATATGCTTTATTTGTATAAAATCATCATGTGTTAATCATTTCTATTTCCTGAATTTAATTTTGTAAATATCTGCAATTGTTTTTGAGATTTTTTTTTATTTCTGAATTTATAACAGTGTTGATGTATTCTTGTCATATCTTGAACATTGTTAATTTGAATTCTAAATATTTGAAGATCTGAATATCTAATGAAATGTCACACACCTTTGTTGTTCTGAGTTTATTCTAATTCATTTTAGAAAAGCTCAAAATATTATACTCATTACAACACTCTGTTATTTATCAGTTGTGATAATTTCATTGATTTTCAGATTGGCTTGTATCAGTGATACATCTTGGAATTCATCTTTATTCATGATCATTATATTAAAATATGTTTGTTTGAAATTATCTGAAATTCTAGATATTTTGAATATCACACCTCTTATTTTTTTTAAATTGTCAATCTTGTGTGACTAATTCATTATATCCCAAAACTTTACATTGATTCATGTGATTTCAAATAAATTATCCCGATCATGAATATTTTCAAATTTGATGTAAATGACCTGAAATTTCTCTTGGGCTTGTCAGAAATAGTTTTGAGAAATTCTTGAAAATGTTTTTTTTAAAAAATGGTCTTTGAAAATCATTGTTATTTCATGATTATTTGATTTGAATATATGTTTGTTTAAAATCATTTGAAATTATTGATTTATTGGATCTCACTCATATCTTGAATCTGAAATATAACCTGGTGTGATTGATTCATTAAATCCTAATACTTTCACATTTCTTCAAATGATTTAAAATAGAGTATATTTGCAAATCTTGGATCATGAACCACCTTATGTGACCAACATCTTGACAAGTCTGTTGTGATACTGATTTCTCTGTGCTGCGCTGATGCTGTTTTTTTGAAAAACGTTTGTTTTGGAATCATGCTGCTCTGATTATAAGAAATTGATTTGTAAATATTTTTTTTGAGGAATGCTTGATTTGGTATCAAAGGTTTATCGTGCCTTTTATCGTGCTTTGATAAATGAAATTTGTGTGCTTGAGTTGCTTGCTTTGTAATTGAGTATTTTCTGTTGACTGAGGTACTATTTGTTTGCCACCGGGGTGTCATTAAAATCCTCGAGAAAGCGAGAACATTTGGTATCAGAAGCGACTTATTTTTGTCTCGCCCATCTGTTCTGATTCTTCACTTTGTAGAGACACCATGTGGTATCAGTTTAAGAGTGCTGCATATTTTTTTTTGCTGTATATATATATATATATATATATATATTTTCCCTCTTGTCATGTATAGATCAGCATATTACTCTTGTAATTGTTTTTCAATTTTAAAATTATTTATTGATTATTCTTTCAGAAATTGAAATCAATATCCAAATTAAACTGTATTTATAATTCATCAAAATTATAATCAGATTTAGAAATTGTGATGAATTGTGACTGCAGTATATTTCACAACAAGAGGAGAATTTTATTTAGATGGTTAAATATTTATTATAATATCTTTGAACTGGCAATTATTTCACGACAATCTTCATTACTTATCATCCTTCTGCCATCCGTTATGATTTTATATAAATGTGGAGAGTTTAATTTTTTTTCTTAAAATCATTTTAAATAAACAGTGAAAATATTTGTGATGGAATTGTGGTTATATTATTATTCAGAATTAGTGATAATTGAAAATTTTCAATAATCCAAGTACAGTTGGTCATATCTCATAATATAATTAATTTAGAAATTTATTTCACAGTCCATTTCTGTACCTACCACATTTCCTATCATCCATATATTGGTTTTATACCAAGGAGTGTTTTCTTTTTAAAAGGTGAAATGATAAATATATATATAATAAATATATAAGTGTGTCTCTAACCTCATTTAAAAATCCAAGCTCTGGTCATGCATGGTTAAGAGACAACTTATAATTTAAGCTGCGACTGACCTCATTTAAAAATCCAAGCTCTGGTTATGCGTGGTCAGTGTGCTCTTAAATAAATAAAAAAAAAATGTGCGCTAAAAACTGAAATAAAATTTAAATTCTCCTTGGTGTGTAAAAATCAACCTATCAATCCATC
This sequence comes from Allium sativum, assembly GCA_030737875.1. NCBI lineage: Eukaryota > Viridiplantae > Streptophyta > Magnoliopsida > Asparagales > Amaryllidaceae > Allium > Allium sativum. The sequence goes on from CM060919.1 coordinate 185,749,859, forward strand.
TCTCTAATCTGTGAAATGTGTTGAAAATATTATGACGTATTATGATTTGTTGATTAATAGATATTGAGATTTGAGATTATTCGATTTTCTCACTTAAATTGAATTTTTAATTATAATCCAAACTCATCACCGTTTTTGGTGCTTTAATCTTATAAAATTCTTTTGAAAATAATTGGGAAATATTCATATTTTTTATAACTCTCCTCATTTTTTTTTTAAAATTCATCGTATATCCGTCATTTTCTACAATGTGAAATATGCTACCTGTTCTTAGAATATTATGATTTTTGTTTGACTGATTGAATTTTATGATGACTGTTTTTCCTCTTAAGCTGATATAGTATTTGTTAGTCATTTTTCATCTATATTTTAAATTCTGTATCCTTTTGATGATAACAAAAGGGGGAGAATGGGTTTAGATTTTGATTTATGAATGAATATTTGATAAATATTTTTAATTTTGAAAATTCACTACTATTCATACATTTTCATTCATGCATAGTTATAGGGGGAGTTTTCTGTTGTAGGGGGAGCATTTAAATAGGGGGAGTTCAAATATCCACAAACAAACACATTTATTATATTCAAAATCTTTTATTTGTTTGTCATCATCAAAAGGGGGAGATTGTTGTATATAACGGTGTTGTATACACAATTATATGATTTTTGTTTGATGATAACAACCAAACATATTTTTATTATAAATGTGTTTGGTACTGTACTGTTATATATATATATCACAGCAATGAATATAATATTTAAATAAAATACGACTGTACAGAAATTCAAATATTAACACAGTATTTTATTTAAATAGAATGTTTAATTTCAATATTCAAACAGTACAACTATTTGTAACTCCACTATTTATACATTCACAGAATATTTGTACTTGTATAAACAGAATAAAATAGACAAGTTCGTTTGACAACAATAAAATGATATTTTATTTCAATCAAACTTGTTTATTACAGACATCAGTACATTTCATATATACACAGCTCCTCACAGCAACACTCATACATTCATTCAGTTTACATTTCATATATATCCATTTTCACTTGTATATACAGACTCATACATTCATTGACACCACACACTGTCTTCTTGTCTTCAGCTTGTCAGTCCTGTCATCACAGTTAGTCCAGTCATCCCAGCTTACCTGTCACACATGAAACACACACACACAGTACACTGCAATAGAAATAAAACAGAATACATGCAAATTTAAATTTTATTTTTAAGATTTTATTTGCCTCAGATTTCTGGTGTGTTTCTCATCATTTTTCATGAATTGATCTGAATTATAAAACCATCAATCTGTGTCTAGACAACTTGTGATATTCACAGTGATACACTGTAAATACCACAAGGCAGACAACATATATATTTCAATGCAGGGACAGGGACAACTCGTCTGATGGCTGCATGTACACACGTGTATACACGTGTGCACTGCCACGCCGATCAGCGTGCAACTGAGGAGTAGCCACAAGGACCTTCTCGACTCAGTGCAAATATCAGTACAAATCCAAAATGGTCAAGTATAAAGTTCAAAAGTAAGAGTGATCATGGCAGAAAACATGTGCAGCTACACAATTATCAAGACAGTAAGAATTTTCATTGAAGCATGAAAGTGAGAGGAGCAATAGTACAAGCATGTAAATATGGTTCAAAAGTAAATGTGTGCTGTTCAAATGGTTCAAACCAAGGTTGTCGAGGCATGACCAAACTTAAAGGCATACAATCAAGTATTGGAGCATATACAAACAGCAAGGCAACATGGTGGTTGTGGTCGAGCAAGGAGTGAATGCAAGCAATACATAGTTATGGTAAAGCATGTTACAGGATTTCAAATAAAAGCAAGTGATTCAGCATATAAATAACATGATACAGCAGAAATTTGAAGTGTCTCGAGTCAGTATGGTGTAACAGACCAATATATATGCATGGCAGTGACACTCAAATGTATGGTGCAACTCAAGAAAATTCTCAAGCCAATAAAATATGAAGTTAGACATATATACATGAATAGTGGACAAACATTTCAGCCCAAAGTCAAAGTCAGATGTCAAAGTTCAAAAGCAAAAGTCGTCAAACAGCAAGATTCAAGTTACTGCTCAGCTCAAACAAATGGAACAAGTCAGAAATGAACAAGCACAAATGGGTCGAGCACAAAATCAGATTACTACAGCATTTATTCATGAAACAAGGTCAAGGCAGGAAAGGGTCGAGACTGAAACTCACAACATGTATGATGCAACATAGCAAATGAACAACTTCTCAAGGGACAGGTCAAGCACACACAGCTTACAAATCAGCATTTTAAATCGGGCAAGTTATCAAAATTCACATGGGCCAGAAAATTCACATTTTTCCAGAAATGTGCAAAGGTAATAAATGGATTTCCAAATTCCTTTTATTAAATTCATTTTAACAGTTCTGTTTTTAGACTATATCAACCTTGGCAATACAATGTTTGGCAACAATTATATATGGGATCAATCAAACAATTCAACTCGCCAACAATGTACTAAAAGATTTTCAGAAATGAAGATAGCATTTTTTGGCAAGTTTTTATTTTGTCAAATAAAACAGACATAGATAGGAAAGTTTTTTTTGGAAAGATTTTATCATAGAAAAGATTTGCTCATCAATCTTCATATGTAGCAAATTATTTTGTTTCCAGAAATTACAGGAAATCCAAATTCATTCAAGACAGTTTTTTTTATCAAGGCAAATATTCATTCACGGCATTCATATCTTAGAGGATTCAAGGCAGAATAATATCAAGTTATTCAAGGCAAAAAATCAATGGAGCAATCACGCAGTGAACAAAAGGGGATTCACGTTTTTAATCCTTTCCAAGAATGTACAGGAAATTCAAAAATTATCAAATGTTATCAAAGTCGTGGACATGCCTAAATTCATCAAGCAATTTACAGAGCATAAATTCAAGACAGGTTTTAAATCGAAAAAGGCAATTCCTTTAGGATTCAATCAAGGCAGAGAATCATGCAAGGAAATTCAAGGATATATTTTCCAGAATTACTCAATCACAATTAAAGACCGAGAAAATCAGTGGAAAAATTCACAGCAACTTATTCAAGTTGATTTTTTAGTCAAGGTCACAAATTCAATCACGCAGTCAAAAGGGAAAGTAGCCAAAATCAATTCAAGCCGAGAGTAAAAAGGGGAAAGCATCAAGCAAATCATTTATGGTGAAATCAGAGTTCTAGGGTTTTCTAAATCCCTATTTAATCACCATTTTCATCATTGGCAATGAAATCGAACACACACGCAACAGTCAAGAAATCGAAAACCCACAAAATAAAAGCAAACAATAAAATCCAAATTACTCACAATTTTTAGGGTTTCGTTCAAGTGAGAACACCAGCAAATCGACATCAGCACGCAAGCTACAAAGACAAGAGCCATCAGAGATCAAATTTCCAGAAGCATCGATTTCGATTTGGGAATCGATTTCAGAAACCCTAGCAATCGCCAGAGCCGCCATTTATTTTCCCAGAGCAAAAAGGAAAGAGATCGGGCTAAATGAATTACAAAGGGGCCGGCCTATCTTTTATTTTGACCAAGGCTATGTCTTTTAAAAAGGGGATGACCCCTATCCTTTAAACTTCTTTTTTGTTTAGGGTTTCATTTGTTTTGCTCTTATTTTTGTTGAATTTTTTTTCAATCTCTTTTGTAATCAAACGATCAGTTTCTAGTGTGTAAAATACTAGGATATCAGTCAGAGTGTTGACTGTCAGTTTCAGAGTCTGTAAAATCTGGGTTATTGGTTACGGGATTGTAATCAAGGGAAATCTGTTCTAGGGGATTAGAACAGTCTAGAGTTTTGAGCGTAGGGTTAGAATAGGAGCAGGGGTTTGCGAGTGTACATGGTCTTGTATGCGGAAACTGTTCTATCACCTAGTAGAAACCTTAGAAATGCAGCAGTAGGCAGGGTTTTGCCGAAGCTGGGTATATCTGTGTGTGATCTATTTTCTGCATTTCAGTTTCTGATATTCTCTGTGATCTGTTTATTATTTTAATATCCTGTCATTTTTTCATTTCAGTTAAAAACTGTGATAAACCCTATTCAACCCCCCTCTAGGGTTAAATCTAGATCCAACAAACAGAACGCATACAGAAGAACATTTCATTGTTATTACAACAATGCATCAGAATACAATAATATACAGAGTATAAATGAATAAATATTACACAGAAATATCAGAGATTTAAATTACATTTAAATACATCGCAGCGGAAAATAATACAATACACAGCTAGAAGAGATATACGGATACAAAGCTTTCCGGATATCATTCCAGCTGCAAACCAGGATCCTGTGAATATAAATCTGCAAAACCCAAACCACTAGCTGCCCGTGTCAAAATAAGGGCACCCAGAGTTTAGGTTAAAACAATAAACTCTAGGTCAGTCATGTGACTGGTGTGAGAACTAAAACAGTTAATCTTTATTTTTAAAGTTAGGTAAATCAAGGGACCACGCCGTATAACACGGAACGGGTTTCCTCCCAAGAATACCAGTGCATAAAACAAACAGCGCAATGCTTCTCTAAAAATGAGGCTATTATAAGACCCAGGTCCCATCACACAATGCAACGCAACCGAGGATAGGGTTTTCCCTTATAATAGCCAAACATGCTTAGTACGTTTAAAACAAATCATTTGATACTACTATAAGTGTATAGTGTATAAAACAACTTCAAATCATAAGTATCAATCATAGGCGACATGAGCGTCCCATGCCACTATGTCGCCATATATATGTTTACAAATATAACCGCAAAGTCACGTATTTGGAAATTGGATTTCCATCTATGAACCGAGGCAAAAGATAGTCCTCAACCGATTCGAGACGCTCTAGCCCGTGTCTCAGGAACAGCCGCAACTGCCCCATGGAGCGACAGGGCCGGTCCACCGATGTGGATTATTATGCCTAAACACTATGTTTCCCCACCCTATGGGGTGTAAGTGAGCCAATTAAATGACTCCATCGGTTCGAGAACGACCGATCAATCCGAGGCGCCTCGCAACAGCAACAACCACATCAGTCAAACTCGTCAGGGCGTGTAAAACCACTGACGCCACTTTTTAGCTAGAAGGAAACGCATGCCCTCCCTGAGGTCCGTCTCCCGTTTTTGGTTCATACCGGGTGTGAAACACGCGAAGTAAACGTTACACAAAGCTACGCCACAAAGGCCTTGCTTTGATCATCACCACAAGACTTTGCTTTTCAACAGAAGCCTCGATCAATTGCCACTTAGGCATGCCACACAGGCAATTCACTCCGTGCGTTTGATATCCATCAATATATAACCCCTGAGCTCGTACGTCTCAGAGAAGGGCGTTAAGCAAGAGAATAAATCCTCCGCTGCCAAACAGATATATATTTAATAGAAATCAATCACACAGACTAAAATCCAATGTCAGACACACAATCCATTTACAAGTCCGTTCTGGGTCTGAACGAAACCGGAGGCACCTAGTACCCCGCATATCCATCGATCTCCAAGTACGTCTGGACGATCACCAACTGTTTCCATCTTCTTGGGTGTACAGCCCAATCAAGATCATCAGTAATTACCCAAACGACGTGAATACCTCCGGTCTTCGACCATCATCTTCATCTTCGACTTATCGTCGTATCAGTTATTCAGAATGGGATAAACCCGGTCTTTCCGAATAACTCGCGTATATTTTGAATAAGTGTTACACAAACACAACATACGCCTCATTCCAATTCATCAGTCACTAACCGTAAATCAATCAAGAGAATAATTTCCCAAATATTAACCCCGAAGGCTGAAACCAACATCAGATCAATATCCAGAAAACCATTATGCTTGGCTAACCGACAGTTAGTTTCTAAATTTCACATTCATAGGGAAAGGTTCCCATTAATTTTATCCAAGATAAATTCCTTGAATTTATTCTTTATTCTATTTTTGAATCTCAATTCAAACTAGTCGGGATTAGTGAACCTTACCGAAGTAATCATTTATTTTAATTTCCCCATCCCAACCTATTCATCCCATGAAGTAAAACTGGTAATACTTCTTATCTAACACCACAGTGTTATCGGTAAATTCAATTACCATTTCACGTTCAAATCTAATTAAAGATTTAACTATCGCCTGGAGCAAAACTGGTGATACTCCATTCTCGATTATTTCAATCTAATTAAAGATTCATTAAAACTCCACTTAGTTTTAATCGTTAACTGGGTTAAAGAATCAGTGTCATTTAAAACACAGTTCACGATAAACCCAAAATCACATTCCATTAATTATCGGGTTAAAGAACAAGTGTTATTTAAAACACTGTTCACGATAAACCCAAAAATCAATACCAATTCAATTCCAATTAAATATCATTTAATTGGTACACTTCATTAAATCTAAATAAAAAGATTTAATCTTTTCTCAACTGGGTTCAAGAACAGTGTTAGTGAAGACACCATTCACGACAAACCCAAATCACATTTGATATTCAATATAAGGCTCTGAATAGAAAATATATCGGCTTATATTCAATATCAAATTCTACGATTAACAAATGTCGTATTGGAAATAACGATATAAATATATATCTTTCAAATTTCCATAACAACATCTGTATAATCATGAATTCCAACATCGAAATATTCCGAAGACAATTTCGATTCAAATCCACTCCAATGCAATCATTGGAAATTCTGGTTATTTTTAAAACCCTTTTCAAATTCAATTTATTTATTTAAAAATAAATAGAATTATATTTCAAGTTCAAAACTAGTTCATTTCGATAAAAATCTATTTTTATCTTTTCAAATATGGAGTTTTTCATCCCAATTCTTTTTAAATCATTTCTTATGATTTTACACAAATTATTACTATTTTTAATAATTTTATCAAGGCCCGTACAGTCGATTTCCATCAATGGCCATCGAACTGCACTTACAGCGACCTTTTTCAAATTTTATTTGGACGTAACTCCAAATCCAACCGTTAGATTTCAAATTTCTAATATTCGTTAGAAAGCTCTTTTCGATACGAACCCAACGGTTCCGGTTTTAGGAGAATTCGACGGTCGGATCTCCCGTAATATCCGTTTGAAATAAATGGTCGAAATTCACGAACTGCCGCGGCGCGGCGCGTTCTATTCAGGCCATTATATTATATATATAATATATATAATATATATTTCGTCGATTTCTATTTAAAACGAATTATATAAATAGTTTTAAATTCGTTTCAAAAGCAATTTGAACTTCCATTTCAATTCAAATCAAAATTGAATTCTTCTTTATAAATTCGTTTTAAAATCCATATCTATTCAATTCAAATTTCAATTCAATTTGAATTAATTTCAATTTGCTTTCAATTCAATTTGAATTCGTTTTATATTCAGTTCATTTCGAAATCGTTTTCAATTCATTTCATTTCGAAATCGTTTTCAATTCATTTCATTTCGAAATCGTTTTCAATTCATTTCATTTCGAAATCGTTTTCAATTCATTTCATTTCGAAATCGTTTTCAATTCATTTCATTTCGAAATCGTTTTCAATTCATTTCATTTCGAGATCGTTTTCAATTCATTTCATTTCGAGATCGTTTTCAATTCATTTCATTTCGAAATCGTTTTCAATTCATTTCATTTCGAAATCGTTAAAATCGATATAAATATCGTTCACGTCAAAGTGGCGTCAATCTAATCAACACGGCTTCATAAATTTCTATTTTCAAATATTCTGTTTCAAATATTTCTTTTTCAAAATAGTTGTTGTTATCAAAATATTTCGTTCAACACATGACCAATCTCAATGGATGAGTACTGTCAACACATGAACCTTTATTTTATATTGATAAAGATGTAAATTTTATTACTAAAATATTTCGTTCAACACATGACCAATCTCAATGGATGAGTACTGTCAACACATGAACCTTTATTTTATATTGATAAAGATGTAAATTTTATTACTAAAATATTTCGTTCAACACATGACCAATCTCAATGGATGAGTACTGTCAACACATGAACCTTTATTTTATATTGATAAAGATGTAAATTTTATTACTAAAATATTTCGTTCAACACATGACCAATCTCAATGGATGAGTACTGTCAACACATGAACCTTTATTTTATATTGATAAAGATGTAAATTTTATTACTAAAATATTTCGTTCAACACATGACCAATCTCAATGGATGAGTACTGTCAACACATGAACCTTTATTTTATATTGTTCTTTATTTTCTAAATTGGAATGAGGCCCAATCAATCACCATATAATGTTAATTATATGGATTTTCATACATCACACGTATATAATAGCATTGAAAAATAATAAACCATCAACCAAAGTGCACTACACTGTATAAGCATCAAATATAGATATCTAACGCTTATAACAGCCTGTCAATCAATCGATCGACATATTTAATTAATCAGGATGAGTGAACTTCAAATTTCATCCCAACACCCGTGTGGGGTTTCAAATCAACAAACACAGATTCTTATTTGTGCAGTTGGGCGATGTGTAAAATTTAGCGTCCCAATCAATGTCATTTAAATAGGTGTACATAAACAAACCGTCCGGTTTGTAAATGAATATTTATTTATTCACTTCACGTTAAAAATTATATTTTTAACGATAAAACATTTTATTCTAACATTTGAATTTCTATTCAGTTCATTCTTTAAATAAAATGATATTTTTATTTTTCTAACTTATTTTAGAAAATTTCGGCGGCATAACGACACGATACTAGAAACGGGACGAGGCCTAGCCTTATCCCCGGTCTAGTGAAGGCCCACGCCATTCACACATCAATCAAAATCACCAAACAACCAAATTCAAATCAAATCATATAACTAATCTATGCAACCAAACAAACAAGTCCATGGTCTGTGGACGATTGTGTCGGGTTCTACTAAGCACCGTCTGCATCCTAGTATATATATAAATAGAAATGAAATTGAAAGGTGAGAAATTCTCACCAATAGCTATCCTAGCTTCATGACACTTCATTTATAGAAATCTTCGTCGTTCTCGCCTTTCGTCACTTTCGTTGCCCGTAGCCACTACATATGTAAAAGTCACATCTTTACTACGCTATTCAATATATAAAAATCGAATTTTTACTTCGCTATTCAATATATAAAAATTGAATTTTTACTTCGCTATTCAATATATAAAAATTGAATTTTTACTTTGCTATTCAATATATAAAAATTGAATTTTTATTTCGAAGTTCAATATATAAAAATCATATTTTTATTTCGATGTTCAATATATAAAAATCATATTTTTACTATGTTATTCATTTTATAAAAATGATATTTTTTTTTCTATGCTATCATATTTTATAAAAATCATATTTTTATTTCGAAGTTCAATATATAAAAATCATATTTTTACTACGCTATTCATTTTATAAAAATCATATTATTTTTTCTATGCTATCATAACTTTACTTAAGCTATATATATATATTTTAAAAACTGATTTATATATATTTTAAAAACTGATTTATATATATTTTAAAAACTGATTTATATATATTTTAAAAACTGATTTATATATATTTTAAAAACTGATTTATATATATTTTAATATTCTGAATTATATATATTTTAAAAACTGATTTATATATATATTAATATTCTGAATTAAAACCATCATTTTTAAAAAAAAAAAACTAAATTAAAACCATGATTTTATATTTTGAAAATCACCTGTGAATTGTTCGAACCATCACCGGAGCTAGGGCTCCGATTTGCGCCGCCTGTAGTTGATCGGAGCTGGATCCGTTGCCACCAAGCCGAAGCTGCTCGCGCCGCCATCATCTGCCCTGAACCTCCTCGAGATCGACGCCTCCCTGCTCTGGCGAGGTAGTCGGGGGCGCGACTGTCGATGGTTTCGGGGGGGGGGGGGCTTCGTGGTCTTCAAAATCGAGAAGGGGGGCTCGTGAGGAGGTGCGCCGGCGTCGAGGGGCCATGGCGGTGGGGTGAGCGGTCGCCGGCGATGGGAAGGGGGGGCAATTCCGTCAATGTCTGGTTTTTTTTTTTCTTCTGCCAAATGAAATCGGGGGGGCCCTGGGTATAGGAGAGGAAAGGTTTAATTTTTAATTTATTTAATTTATTTATTTAATTAATTTATTTTTAGAAAGTTGACTTTTACATACGACCTCGAAACGAGGCCCACCGCCTGTCCTCCATAGCGTTTTACCCCCATTCCGAACACAATGGGATATGTATCGTAAGCTGATTTGATCGTTACACTCAGTTTCCATTAAATTTACATTTAAAACACTTTATTGAATTTCAAACGTACATTTCAAATTACCGGGGTCACATACTAACTCGAAAAATTCCAGAAAAATATTTCCTAGCTTCGTATTGACGATACGGTCCTAACAAAACTAGTTTCGTCGAATTCTGAGACCGTTAGAAAAATGGCCAATTTCCAGTCGATTAAAATCAACTGAAATCGGTCAAACGCGTTTTCCTTTGCCACACTCACAAATTGATTCGAAAAATTATGAAATTTGGAATCTAGCAATAACCTGACGTCACAGATCCAACAAAACTGGTTTCGTCGAAATCCGAGGTCGTTTTCAAAATTTCCATTTTTAAGGGCCTGAATTCCATAGCGACTATTCAGAATTTTCAACTGGACATATCTTTTGATTCCCCCTATGAAATTTCGATTTTTCGGATTCGTTGGAAAGATATTATCAATTAGATCCTAGTGTTTTTTGTTTCACTAAAATCCGGATTGTTTTGCACCCGGTACATTCAATTGAAGTTTGAAATCGAATTATCAAACTACCGCGCCATTTTCAATTGTATTTATAATTATATATAAATATTAATATTCTAACGACAACGAATATAATACATACGTTCGAATTCCATTCAAAATAAATTTCTCGTCGATATTATTTAAAATAATTCATTTTAAATAATAAAAATTCGCTAAAATGGCCAAAATAAAAATTTTAAACTGGCCCAGATTTTCGGGTTGTTACAGCTCTGTTTGGAGATCAGACGAAAAAACCCTAATTTTGAAATTAAATAAAAAAAAGAAATTAGAGAATACTATTATAAATACAAGTACACTACCGTTCATCCTCTTCCTTCTCGTTTCAACCCGCCGCTAGAACCCATTACCCATCGATTTTTCTCCTCCAATTTTCTCCCTCCTCACTCAATTTCAGACCACCCCGTAGTACAACTTTTTGATGTACTCTTCCTCCTCTTCGACTTCATACCAAAATCACTCCTCCCCATAGCCTGTAGCCGCCGCACCAACCCCCAAAGTCCGCTGCCGTCGCACCCTGCTGGGCCCACCACAACCGATTGCACTTCCCCCCTTCCAGGCGCAAGCTCCCCTCTCCTAGCTCTCTGACGTCGCGCAAACACCTCCCAAAGTTACTGCATAAATCTCTCGAAAATTCAAATCAAAGATTTGAACAAAACTGAAAATAAAGGTATGAAATTTCAATCAGATTTGCCACGCTTTTATCTGTTGCGATTGCAGTTGTGAAAAGTAATTGATAATTTGTTCATACGAACTCCAAACTGAAAATTTTCAGATCTGAGAGAACCGTGACTTCGAATACGACTTTTAAAAAGAAATTAGGACCAGTTCTGAATACGTTTGAATTTCTAATACTGATCCAATCAAGGTGAGATTCTATTCTAAATAATTAAATCAAGTTAACTATTATTCTCTAGCTATTTAAATCAGTTGAACTGTAAATAAACTAGATCTACGATGTGATGATATTCTGAACGATTGATCTGTTGTTGTGTGATGTATGATGCTAGATCTGATAGTCAAAAGTTTAAATCTGTGTGTGGTAGTAAATTAGAACCAATTATTTGTTTAAATATTTGGTTGTATTATGTTTGTTGCTATTCTGTGAATCATCACCCTGTTGTATTTGGTTGGACCAAATCTTGTTAGTTTAATAAAATATTGTTATGTGGTTGTTAAATTAAAATGTAACGGTATGGTAAAGATTGGGTTTTTATTAAAATCAAAAAGGAAAAGACTAAGGTATGGAAAAGATTTACTTTTTGTTAAAAGTAAAAAAGATCAGAATTTGTACGTAAAAGACATTACATTATTTTTTTTATGTAATTAAAGTATGATATTACACCATAAAAGAAATTGTCTTTATTTTTAATGTAATTAAAGGATAGAATTTACATTGTAAATTAAAATTACAATTTATTATGTAATTAAAGAGTAGAATTTGCAGGGTAAGATTAAAATTACATTTTATATGTAATTAAAGATTAAGAATTTACATGTAAAATAGAACTTCCTTTCTATATGTAATGAAAGAGTAAGAATTTGCATAGTAAATAAAATTACATTTTTATATGTAATTAAATTATAGGAATTTACATTGCAAATTAAAAAGCAAGATTTGACATGTAATATAAATTACATTTTTAACGTAATTAAAAAGTAGGATTTTATGTTGCCAATTAAAAGACAAAATTTGACGTGTAATATTAATTATATTTTTAATGTAATTAAAAAGTAGGATTTTGTATTGTAAATTAAAAGACAAATTAAAGGATAGTAATTTTACATTATAATGTAATTACATTTTTTTATGTAATTAATAAGAGGAATTTGACAATGGAATCAAAATCACATTTTCAATGTAATTTATAAAGATGGAATTTTTCACCATTATGTAGTTACATTTTTTTATGTAATTAATAAGAGGAATTTGACAATGGAATCAAAATCACATTTTCAATGTAATTTATAAAGATGAAATTTTTCACCATTATGTAATTACATTTTTTTATGTAATTAATATGATAAATTTGACAATGGAATCAAAATTACATTTTTAATGTAATTTTTAAAGATAGAATTTTTCACCGTTAATGTAATTACATTTGTAATGTAATTAAATAGAAGAATTTGACAATGTAATTAAGAAATAAGATTTTTACCATTGTAATGTGAATTACAATTTACATTGTAAATAAAAAGGGAGGATTTTACATTGGAATTAAAAAGGAGATTTTACATTGCAATTAAAGGATAGAAATTCTACATTATAATGTTAGTTACAATTTACGTTGTAATCAAAAAGGTGATTTTACATTATGATAAAGAATGGAATTTACATTTTTAATGTAAATAAAAGAATAAAGAATGGAATTCAACATTGTAATATAATTTACATTTTTATGTAAATATAAGAATTAAAGAATAAAGGGGAAATTGGACTTTGAATTATAATTTAAATTTTTTACATAAATAAAGAAATAAAAGAATGTATTTAAAATGTTGAAATACTATCTTCATTTTTAAATGAATTAAAATTGAATGGAGATCGGTAGTTGTTTAGCTCGTTGTTAAATCGAATGACGTTATTATGGTTGAACTGTAACACCCCACCTCCGCTAATGTCACTCTTGCAAGCGCACTAGCTTTGGAGGGGCGTTAAACGAGGTAAACATGCATGCAGATATCACAAGACAAAACATATAAGTAAAAGCAGAGTAAATAAAACAGCGGGTAAAAACTAACATTTCAAAACCATAGTCAAGTCACATCAAAGTACTTGGTCATTATTTTCCCACAAAACAAAGTCTAGAAACATAAACTGAAAACTGAAAAAAAACCATAAAGTAACTATCCCTAAAGTAGAATAAAGCCATAGCATGCTCAAGTCCAAACCGTACATGAGCTATCCAGAAAAGCAGCTAAAGATCCAAGCTAGGTGTTAGGGTACCCACCCTGTAAACCTGGGGGGGGGGGGGGGAACGAAAGAAAAGAGGCGAAAGAAAATGGGTCAGTCGAAAGACTGGTAAGTCCTACCTACTATTAGTATAAAAACTAATAAAGTTAATTGGACATGTAAAACAGAGATGAAACATAGGATGATAACTGGCATAGTGAAAAGTTAACAAGATAGATCAAGTGTGGCACCGCATATACAAGGTTAAGTTTTGCACCAAGTGTACTAGTATTCCAACCCATGTCAAGTATAAACAAGAAGTGACCCCTTGGCCCAATCTTGGCCCAATATCACGAGATGACCTAAGTCAAGGTCCAACAACACGGTCTAGTCGATCGGCTCCCTAAAAGCCTAACTCGTCAAGTGTCGGTTTCATACGGCCCAATCACAAAGTGTAGTCAAACTGTGCTAGGTCCACCTTAGGGTGTATCAAGCCCTAGGGTGCCAACCACGGACACAAATCAAGCACGCACAGTCTAAACCTACTGGTGCCCATGTCTGCTTTTTCAACTCCGGACTATATGCACGACCATAGTCCGCCTGAACCTACACCGGCGCACCTACTCAGCCGTCGTTTTGGTCGCTTACATTTCAGCCCAGTAATCGTGCCCCACCCTAGCCTAGTCCCTAGGGTATCATGATACAACCAAGAGGGTTACTAGTGAAAAGGACCACGTAACTAGGGTTACTAACGGGTTAAGCGTGGTTAACCCTATCCAATCAAGTATCAAGTCGGTTAAGTGTACCCAAGGTTCATGACTTAACCCTATCAACCCATCGTGTTTAATTGGTTAAGTATTCAAGTGGTCCATGACTTAACCCTATCATGTGGCATTAATTAATTTAATGCACCCAACCTCTCACATTAGACCTTGTTGTGGTTACTAGTTAAGCCGGGCGGGTCCGGGTAGCTTTACACCACAACTTAGTCTAACCTCGGGTTTCAAGTGCGACATGACCAACTACTCACATTGGGTCCTATTGCTTGTTGCCACTAGTTAAGCCAGTCGGTTCCGGGTAGATTTATGCTACAAACTCAACCCAACCTCGAGTTGGCCATTCTTATGTTTTCTAGAAGTCATGTCCAAGTTCATGTTCATGTTCCAAGCATAATCACATGTCATATTTCGTGTCATCTTTCAAGTCATGATTTTATGTCATTTTAGTTTACCCATAACATAACCCCGTCGCATGTAAGTTCGCGTAAACGCAAATAGATCTCAAAGAGGGAACTTTAGAAGCATGACATAATTAATAAGGTTTGGCCACAAGTTAAACATGGTGGCATATGAGGCAAATGTGTTCATAAACTTGCATATTACATTATAAGCCTCAAAACATGCATGATATCAAACTTTAGCAAAATAGGTGAAACATGGTCATAAATGACATAGGATGATAGCTAGTGATTCGCATATAACATCATATGCAAGATAACATAAGGGTTATGAGAGTTTCTATGTTGCTTTATGCAACATTTCAAATCAATGCTCATAGCTTTCTACGCACAAAGTCAAGGTGACAGCTTTACAAACATGCATAGAATAAATCTATGCATAACATGATAGAATCAAAGCACAAATCATACTTAGGCCCAAACTCAAACTTGCAACATGTCATATTTAACTTCATAGTTAGAATCTAAGAGTAGCATAGGGCTTACAATGCTATGAAGACCTATAAAATAAAATAAGATTGAGACGAAGCCACTAGCAACTCTAAAAAACCCCAAATAATATAAGCTCCAAGTTGTCTTGCGAAACAAGAAGTTCCTTTGATTTGTATGAAGAAAGATCCTTGTTTTGATGGAGAAAGATTGAACTTTGGCCTTGAATCAAACTTAGAAACTCTCAAACAAGCTTAGGAACTCTCATATGAATGAAGATGGAGACTATGACAAGAGGGTGGAGGCCATGATTAAACATTTTGGCATAATCTAGTTGTAGGATTGATTTATGATGGTTTAGGCTAGGTATTAGGGTCCTTTTATAGAAGTTTAGGTTGGTTTAGGCCATAGGATTAACCCTAATTCAGATCTGAGCCTTTAAAATCCATCACAAGCCTCCAAACATGTCTTGAGGAACAAGTCAGGTGCACCCAGGCCAAACTGGCTGACCACCCAAGTCGACAGGGGTGTCGACTGGGCAGTCGACACCACCTAGGGTGTGTCGACTCCCAAGTCGACTCCCCAGTCGACTTGGGGGTGGCGGGAATTTTTCCCGCTTGTTCTGCTTGGCTGAATTTGAATTCTGAATTCAAATTTGAACTGTTTTTGAACTTGAAATTTTCTGAAAACTTTGACTGGCCATAACTTGGTCATACGGACTCCGATTTTCGAAAACTCGAACTCTATTTCGCGTATTTTTTCGAGACGAACGCAATGGCACAGTCCGTTTCCCTTGATTCAGATTTTATCATTTAATTCTGCCTTGGTTTATGTTATAACATGTTATTTAAAAATACGGGTTGTTACATTCTCCCCTCCTTAAAGGATTTTGTCTCTGAAATCTTCAAGTTAGGAAGAACATATCCTACAATCCATCATCCATCTACTCAAAACATCATCCACGTGCAGTCTTTGTCCTTAAAAGATTCTAAATGCTGTATGTTCATGTGCGAAAGGTGTGTGTATATGTACTTATCTAATGCGAAAATCAGGCGGTTACTGATTCAGTAAACCTCCTTAATGCAAAGTATGTTAGTGAAATGAGTCCATATGTATGCAAATTCCTAACATAATTCATAATCTCTACATGAGTGCACATAACATTCATCCATATGCAACATCCATGTGATAGCATAACAAGTTTCATCCATGAATAAGTATAAGCACTCATGCATATGCAATATGGAAGTGTGTGAGCCGATCTTAATGCCTAATGTGTATCATGCATCCACGAGTATCCACTTGCAAACACTTGCAACCACTTGCAAACATCAAGCATAACATGTTTCAAATACATGTTTCATCCAAAGGGTTTCTACCTAAGGTTCTCATGACAAGGTTAACGAAATAACAAGATAAACATGGACAGCAAAAGAAAGATATGCTAACTAGGAAAAGAGATTGAGAATGTACCCTCAAAAAGAAATGGATAAATCCCACGCATCTTCTCCTCGGTTTCCCAAGTTGCGTCTTCTTCGGCCTCACTCCACTGAACCTTCACCAATTTGACTTCTCGATTTCTTAGCTTCTTGATCTCCGTTCCCAAGATACGAATCGGTGCCCTCCTCAAGGTTGCCTCTTTCTCTATCTCCACGTCTTCAAGAATGCTAGGTTCAACCACCTCAGCGGACTCATGTAGGCACTTTCGGAGATGCGAGACATAAAAGACATTATGCACTCCGGCCAGCTTCTCGGGCAATTCCACCTTATAATCCATCTTCCCAATTCTCTCTATGATAGGGAAGGGTCCTACGAACCTTGGTGCCAGCTTCCCAACTGCTCCAAAACGAACCACATTACGCAAAGGAGAAACCTTCACGAAAACCATATCTCCAACTTCGAATTCCAAATCTGTCCTTCGCTTGTCAGCATAGGATTTCTGCCTGTCTTGATCCATTTTCATCCGTCTTCTCACCAATTCAACTTTCTCGGAGGTGTCCCGTATCATATCGGGCCCAAGCATAAGTCTATCCGTTGTCTCCCACCAACAAGATGGTGACCTACACGGCCTCCCATACAAAGCTTCAAATGGTGCCATCCCTATGCTAGCTTGATAGCTATTATTATAAGCAAACTCTACAAGTGGAAGGTGGTCTTCCCAAGTACCACCAAAGTCAAGCACACAAAGCCTCAAAAGATCTTCTAGCACTCTATTCACCCTTTCGGTTTGGCCATCCGTCTGGGGGTGATAGGCTGTACTTAGATTCAATCGCGTACCCATCGCTTCTTGCAAACTATTCCAGAACTGGCTACTGAAGATTGGGTCACGATCGCTAGCTATGCTAGAAGGAACTCCATGCAATCGCACTATCTCTCGAAGATAAACAGATGCTAGCCATGATGTGGTCCTCTTGCTCTTCACTGGAATGAAATGAGCACTCTTCGTAAGTCTGTCAACTATGACCCATATGCTCGTATTCCCTTTCCTTGAACTAGGCAATCCATCCACAAAATCCATAGAGATACTTTCCCACTTCCATTGCGAGACCTCCAATGGATGTAATAGCCCACCGGGTTTCTTCGACTCGGCTTTCACTTGTTGGCACACCATGCACTTTGAAACATACTCTGCCACATCCTTCTTCATTCCAGCCCAAAAGAAAATGCTCTTCATATCCCTATACATCTTATCTCCTCCAGGATGTATAGTCATCTTCGAGTGATGCGCTTCTTCGAGAACTTTATGCACCAAGTCTCCCACTTGTGGAACGCATAGCCTTCCATCACGCCTTAGCCAACCCTTGTCATCAATAGTATATCTAGCAAGGTGACTTGTAACACCCCACCTCCGCCAGGGTGACTCTTGCAAGCACTCTGACTTTGGAGGGGCGTTTGAATCAGGTAAACATGCATAATGATATATCAAGGCAGAACAAGAACATATGTATATATGTAAACAGAGTAAATAACATGGATAAAACAGCGGAAGATTTTAAAACCATTTCAAAACAAGTCTGGTACAACATAATATCAATTTCCCAAATAAACAAGTCTAGATAAAACAACATCATCTGAAAACTGAAATACATAAGTGCTATCCCCAAAATAAGTGAGTACCATAGCTAGCTTCATGTCGAAAACGTACATGAGCTGAAATCCCACAAGCAAGCAATCCAAAATCCAAGCTAGTCTCCTGTGTTCCCTCCCTGAGGAACTGGGGGGGGGGGAACGGAAGAAAAGAGGCGAAAGAAAACAGGTCAGTCAAAAAGACTGAGCAAGCCCTACTACAATCAATGTAAACTGATAAAGTTAACTGGCATGAGCAGCAAGGGATGAACATAAGGATAACAACATACTAGCATGATGATTAACTAACAAGGTAGATAAAGGTGTCATCGCATAATCAGGATTAAGGTTTTGCACCACAGGTGTACTAGCAAACTAACATGACTTGAATAAACAAGTATTGATCCCTTGGCCCAAACTTTGGCCCAATAACATGAAGTGACCCTAACACGAGGTTCAATAACATGAAGTGACCCAAACACGAGGTCCAATAACATGAAGTGACCCTAACACGAGGTCCAATAACATGAAGTGACCCAAACACGAGGTCCAATAACATGAAGTGACCCAAACACGAGGTCCAATAACATGAAGTGACCCAAACACGAGGTCCAATAACATGAAGTGACCCAAACACGAGGTCCAATAACATGAAGTGACCCAAACACGAGGTCCAACCAAACGGTCTAGTCGATCGGCTCCCTAAGCCTAACTCGTCACGTGTTGGTGTCAATACGGCCCAAACATGAATGTAGTCGAACTGTGCCGGGTCCACCCGTCGGGTGTATCAAGCCCTAGGGTGTCAACCCCTGGACACCATAAACATGAGTGCACAATTTCGATCTACCGGTACCCGTGCTTGTTTTCTCCGGCTACGGACTATGTGCACGACCAGAGTCCGCCCGGAACTACACCGGCGTACAACTCTGCCGTCGCTTTTGGTCGCTTACCTCCAGCCCAGTAATCGTGCCCCCTCCCTAGCCTAGTCCCTAGGGCCTTAATGATACAAACTTGGGATTACTGCGGAGTGGACCCCCCATTGCTAGGATTTCTCTAGTGGGTTAAGTACGGTTTAACCCCTTCACTAATCATAGATTAACTTGGTTAAGTGTAACGATGAGTTCACGACTTAACCCCGATTAATCTACCAAGCCCAAATTGGTTAAGTATTAAATGGTCCATGACTTAACCCTAATCATGAGGCATTAATTAATTAATGCGCCTTAACCTCTCACATTAGACTTTGTTGTGGTTACTAGTTAAGTCGGGCGGGTCCGGGTAGCTTTACACCACAACTTGGTCTAACCTAGGGTTCAAGGTACAACATGACCAACTTCTCACATTGGGTCCTATTGTTTGTAGCAACTAGTTAAGCCGGTCGGTTCCGGGTAGGTTTACGCTACAAACTCAACCCAACCTCGAGTTGGCCACACTTATCTTTTCTAAGTGTCATGTCCACCATGTTTCCAAAACATGTTACAAATTTTCAAGCAATTGGGTAGACCTAACTTAATAGGTAAATTCCCAATGGGTAGACCTAACTTAATAGGTAAATTCCCAAGCTTATGTTTTTATGTCTTTTTAAGTTTACCCAACCCCAAACGCAATCCCATCGCTTACATATCGCAATAGCGCATAAAGGATAAAAAGAGGGAACTTGGCATAATCATGACATAAAAGTGTTGAAGCCACAAGTTCAACATGGTGGCATATGAAATGTACATATGTTCAAATACTTGCATTAGGCCTCAAAAAGCATGCATAACTTGCATATCATGTGACAACTTGCATATCAAACTTGCATAGCATAACTTGCATATCATGTGACAACTTGCATATCAACTTGCATAACATAACTTGCATATCATGTGACAACTTGCATATCAAACTTGCATAGCATAACTTGCATATCATATGACAACTTGCATATCCAACTTGCATATCCAACTTGCATAGCATAACTTGCATAACATATGACAACTTGCATACCAAACTTGCATAACAAAACTTGCATAACATATGACAACTTGCATATCAAACTTGCATAACAAAACTTGCATAACATATGACAACTTGCATATCAAACTTGCATAACAAAACTTGCATAACATATGACAACTTGCATATCATACATTTAACTTTAGAGTTTAAGTATGAAAGGAATAGGGCTTACAATGCTTATGCGGACTCAAATGAGTATAGCAAATGTAAGAAAACCCTTATGCAACCAATTAAACCCCAAAAATGCAAGCAAACTTGATCAAAACTCTTCCTTTAAGATGCCAATAGAGAAACTTGACTTGAATGCAAGCTAATGATGATCATACAAGTCTAAAAACACTTGTATGCATGGAAAATCACTTAGAAGTTTATTTAGAAATTTGATGAAGAGAGTGGAGGCCATGAGAGGATTGATTTTGCCATAGTTTAGTTGCTAGGATGAATTAATGATGATTTAGGGTCGGTTAGGGTCTTATTTATAGATTGGGCTAGTGTTTTAGACCATAGGATTAAACCCTAGTTCCAATCTCAGCCCTCAAAACCGAATCTGGCCCCCAAGCTCAACCCATTCTCAAAATGGTGCACCAGGCAGGAATTCTCGTCTGAGCCAAGTAGACAGGGCTGTCGACCTGGTCAGACCAAGTCGACTCCCAAGTCGACAGGGCTGTCGACTTAGGTACTTTGGCGGGAATTTTCCCGCCTGGCCCAGCTGGCCCAATTTTCCAAATTCATGTTTGAATTTGAAATCAGTTTTTTTTTTGGAATTTTCTGAAAACTTCGTTGGGCCTTAATCGGGTCATACGGACTCCGATTTTCGAAAACTCGGACTCTATTTCGCGTATTTTTCCGAGAAGAATGCAATGGCATAGCCCGTTTCCCTTGATTCAGATTTTAGAATTAAATTCTGCCTCGATTTCTGTTATAACAGGTTATTGAAAATACGGGTTGTTACATTCTCCCCTCCTTAAAGGATTCCGTCCCCGAAATCTTCAAGTTAGGAAGAACGTATCCTACCATCCAACATCCATCTACTCAAAACATCATCCACGAGCAATCATTGTCCTTACAAGATTCTTAATGTTGTATGAACATATGCAAAGGGCTGTGTATATGTACTTATCTAATGCAAATATCATCAATGCAAATTATGTTAGTGAAATGAATCCATATGTATGCAATTCCTAACATAATGTATAACATCTATATGTGTGCACATAACATACATCCATATGCAGCATTCATGTGATAACACAAAAATTTTCATCCATGAATAAGCATAAACACTCATGCATATGCAATATGAGGAGTGTGTGAGCCGATCTAGTGCCTAATCGTGTATAATGCATCCACGAGTAACCACTTTCAAACACTTGCAACCACTTGCAACCATCAAGCATAACATGTTTCAAACACATGTTTCATCCAAAGGGTTTCTACCTAAGGTTCTCATGACAAGATTAACACGATATACTAGATAATTCAGACAAACATGGATAGCAAAAGATATGCTACAAAGAGATCGGGAAGATAAACAGGATATACTCCTTTCGAATTACAAGAAATCCCTTCCTAAACCCAACCCATATTCCAAATATGAGTTGGAACCTATTTCATTGTCGCCTCTCGTCTTCCCCTTTCACTTACTCTGCTATCATTCTTGGCTTAGACATAACTTGACCTCATGATTTCATGCAAGCTCTCCAAAATTCACCAGTGAATCCTGGATCTCGTTTACTTACTATAGAGTATTCCACACAGCAGGACTTTTCTTGAAAATACCAATCCACGTTGCCAATTACTCTTACCAACGTGATTTTCTATAACTCATGCTTGAACGAAATGAACCATTCGCCTACGAATGATAGGCCGTACTTAGATTCAGTTGCTTGCCCATAACTTCCTGTAGACTATCCCAAAACTGGCTAGTGGAGATTGAGTCATGGTTACTAACTATTCTTGAGGGAACCCCGTACAACCGCCTTATTTCTTGAAAGTAAGCTGTCGCTAGCTATGATGCAGTCCTTTCGCTCTTTTCCGGAGTGAAATGAGCACTCTTCGTGAGTCTATCCACATGCTCGTATTCCCTTTCCTTGATCTAGGCAGTCCGTCCACGAAATCCTTCGTGACGCTTTACTACTTCCATTGCGGGGACCTCCAATGGATGTACTAGCCCACCGGGCTTTTTATGATTCGGCCTTAATCTGTTGGCACAACATGCACCTTGGGACAAACTCGACTACCTCCTCGAGTGATGTGCATCTTCAAGAGCCTTCTTTCTCTCATTGCGTCTTAGCCATCCCTTATCATCTATAGCGAGGTGACTTACCATCTCTCCTTGAATCAACTTGTCCATGATCTCGACTAACTGCGGGTCTTCTTTCTGCGAAGTCCCTACTTGATCCAGAAGGGTAGGTCTGAGCTCAAGGGACGCTAACTTAACTAATTAAACTGAGAGAACTTCTTACTTCAGTTGCATTCCTTGGAGTCTTCCAATCCTGAACTGCAACTTCCTTAGCGGGATCTACCGCTAAGCCTTGCTTAGAAACTATGTGCCCAAGAAATCTAACTCCCTTTTCTCCAAAATGACATTTGGAGAACTTGGCTTTCAACTGATGCGCTCTAAGCGTATCCATCACCTCCTTGAGATGTCTTGCGTGTTCTTCCTCACCCTTTGAGTAGATCAGAATATCATCTACGAAGACTACCACAAACTCGTTCAGGAACTCCCTAGACACCTTACTTATCAAGTCCACGAAGTAGGCGGGTGCGTTAGTCAAACCGAATGGCATGACCATCCATTCTAAGAATCCATCTGGAGTTCTGAACGCAGTCTTGTTTATACTATCTTCAGCTACTCTGAGCTGATGGAATCCAGTAGCAAGATTAAGAGAAAACAGATGCTCCTGCAAGCTGATCAAACAAATCATCGATCCTTGGCAATGGTTGCCTATTCTCTTTGTTTAACTCACGATAATTAACACAAAGTCAAAGAGAACCATCTGCCTTTGTAGTAAATACTACAGGCGCTCTCCATTTAGATATACTTCATCTAATGAAGTTCTTCTCAAGCAACTCCTCGGCTTGCTTACTTAGCTCCCGTCTTACGGGACCATGTGCCTTACCGGCCACGAAACTATCTTGGCATTATTGACAAGATAAATGCGGAAATCTATCTCTCGCTTAGGGGTAACCCCCCCTTCACTTCACCCAAGATATCAGGATATTCTCGGACCACCCTCACCGATTGCAAACTATCGAGGGATTCAAGATAACACAACATGACGGGACTCATAGGGTTAGTAGAAATTTCTAGGGTATCACCGAGGCGAGTCATGAGCCTCACAACCCTATGCTCAAAAATCAAGGATGGCTCCAAAACTGGACAACCCATCCATACCCAAAATCAACCCATACCCCATGAAACCAAGAATATAAGCACTGCACAAGAATTCTATACTCAGTATAGAGACCCTCAAATCCCCACATATCATAGATAGGTGGACGGAACCCCCAATAGGATTTGAGACACAGACGGGATCCTCTACCAAGCTAGTACTAAGGTGCAAACTATCAACAAGATCAGATGAGATAAAGCTATGCGATGCACCAGAATCAAACAAGGTACGAACAGGAAAATCAGAAATATATACAAGGCTCTCAACAGAAATACTACCTTGATCGGGAACTGGAGCGGCATTTCGAGCATGAACTTGCCCTCCTAAAGGTCCAGCACGCTGAGTCTGACCTTGGCCTTGCCCTCGCTTCTTCGGGCAATCCCTAGTGAAGTGTCCCATTTTTCCACAGTTAAAGCAAGTGCCCTTCCTTTTCCTGCAATCCTTGTTTAGATGAGTCGAGCTTCCACAAGTAAAGCACTTCTTCTTGTCGTTATAGCCTTGTTGCCTTGACTCTTGTTCTTGTTCTTACTGCCTTGACTGCTCTGACCGCTTGGATTACCTTGATTTCCTTTCCATTGGGTATCAGTCTTCTTGTCACTCCTATTCTCTTCATTGAGTAGGGCCATATTCACCAAGCTCTCGAAAGTTGCCCCCAAGGGTATATGAGTCATGGCTAAACCATGTAATGGCTCGTTTAATCCTAGAGCAAAGTATAGGGCCTTCTTCTGAGCTGTGTTAACCAAGTCTAAACCGACCTGAGCCAGTTGATTAAACTTATCTATGTATTCCCTAATAGTCATGTCCCCTTGCCTCAGTGATAGGAACCTCAGTCCAAACTTTCCTCGAAAGTCATCCCAAGTCTCAATTGGCCTATTAACGGTGGTGACCGCCAACCAACGTGCAGCTTCTTGTTTTAGCAACCACACTCCTAATAAAACCTTCCTACGGTCATCTATATCAAAGAAGGTAAAAAGATCTTCGGTTTCTTTCAACCAGTTCCTTGCCTCTACATAAGTCTCGGTTCCAAAGAAATTCTTGCAACCTATCGCCTTAAAATCTTGGCAAATCTTTGCGAAGTCAGTTTGAGGATGCTGAGGGGAAGGAGGAAGAGGAACCTCAGCGACAGGAGTAAGAGGAACATCAGTGACAGGAGGAGGAATATTAACTACTGGAGGAGGAGGAGGAGGAGGAGGGACATCTGCGGGGCCGGCTTCGGTCGCCCTAGCCTCCAAAAGTCTCATATACCAAACATGTACGTGCACTCCCTCCGGGATAACAAAGTTATCAGCCATACTGGAAAAGGAAAAAGACAGATTCAGAATGAAGAAAAACGAGGGAATTTTTGCTAATGGCTTTTTGGGGAATAGCCTTTTAAAATAAACTAGACTTTTCTTTGGAAAATACTTTATATTTGTTTTGAAAATAGTTTTCCAAAAGTTTTCTAAAAACCTTTTTGTTCCTTCTCGTAAACCATATGCTCTGATACCAAATTGTAACACCCCACCTCCGCCAGGGTGACTCTTGCAAGCACTCTGACTTTGGAGGGGCGTTTGAATCTGGTAAACATGCATAATGATATATCAAGGCAGAACAAGAACATATGTATATATGTAAACAAAGTAAATAACATGGATAAAACAGCGGAAGATTTTCAAACCATTTCAAAACAAGTCTGGTACAACATAATATCAATTTCCCAAATAAACAAGTCTAGATAAAACAACATCATCTGAAAACTGAAATACATAAGTGCTATCCCCAAAATAAGTGAGAACCATAGATAGCTTCATGTCGAAAACGTACATGAGCTGAAATCCCACAAGCAAGCAATCCAAAATCCAAGCTAGTCTCCTGTGTTCCCTCCCTGAGGACCTGGGGGGGTGGAGGGGATGGAAGAAAAGAGGCGAAAGAAAACAGGTCAGTCAAAAAGACTGAGTAAGCCCTACTACAATCAATGTAAACTGATAAAGTTAACTGGCATGAGCAGCAAGGGATGAACATAAGGATAACAACATACTAGCATGATGATTAACTAACAAGGTAGATAAAGGTGTCATCGCATAATCAGGATTAAGGTTTTGCACCACAGGTGTACTAGCAAACTAACATGACTTGAATAAACAAGTATTGATCCCTTGGCCCAAGCTTTGGCCCAATAACATGAAGTGACCCTAACACGAGGTTCAATAACATGAAGTGACCCAAACACGAGGTCCAATAACATGAAGTGACCCTAACACGAGGTCCAATAACATGAAGTGACCCAAACACGAGGTCCAATAACATGAAGTGACCCAAACACGAGGTCCAATAACATGAAGTGGCCCAAACACGAGGTCCAATAACATGAAATGACCCAAACACGAGGTCCAACCAAACGGTCTAGTCGATCGGCTCCCTAAGCCTAACTCGTCACGTGTTGGTGTCAATACGGCCCAAACATGAATGTAGTCGAACTATGCCGGGTCCACCCGTCGGGTGTATCAAGCCCTAGGGTGTCAACCCCTGGACACCATAAACATGAGTGCGCGGTCTCGATCTACCGGTACCCGTGCTTGTTTTCTCCGGCTACGGACTATGTGCACGACCAGAGTCCGCCCGGAACTACACCGGCGTACCACCCTGCCGTCGCTTTTGGTCGCTTACCTCCAGCCCAGTAATCGTGCCCCCTCCCTAGCCTAGTCCCTAGGGCCTTAATGATACAAACTTGGGATTACTGCGGAGTGGACCCCCCATTGCTAGGATTTCTCTAGTGGGTTAAGTACGGTTTAACCCCTTCACTAATCATAGATTAACTTGGTTAAGTGTAACGATGAGTTCACGACTTAACCCTGATTAATCTACCAAGCCCAAATTGGTTAAGTATTAAATGGTCCATGACTTAACCCTAATCATGAGGCATTAATTAATTAATGCGCCTTAACCTCTCACATTAGACTTTGTTGTGGTTACTAGTTAAGCCGGGCGGGTCCGGGTAGCTTTACACCACAACTTGGTCTAACCTCGGGTTCAAGGTACAACATGACCAACTTCTCACATTGGGTCCTATTGTTTGTAGCAATTAGTTAAGCCGGTCGGTTCCGGGTAGGTTTATGCTACAAACTCAACCCAACCTCGAGTTGGCCACACTTATCTTTTCTAAGTGTCATGTCCACCATGTTTCCAAAACATGTTACAAATTTTCAAGCAATTGGGTAGACCTAACTTAATAGGTAAATTCCCAATGGGTAGACCTAACTTAATAGGTAAATTCCCAAGCTTATGTTTTTATGTCTTTTTAAGTTTACCCAACCCCAAACGCAATCCCATCGCTTACATATCGCAATAGCGCATAAAGGATAAAAAGAGGGAACTTGGCATAATCATGACATAAAAGTGTTGAAGCCACAAGTTCAACATGGTGGCATATGAAATGTACATATGTTCAAATACTTGCATTAGGCCTCAAAAAGCATGCATAACTTGCATATCATGTGACAACTTGCATATCAAACTTGCATAGCATAACTTGCATATCATGTGACAACTTGCATATCAACTTGCATAGCATAACTTGCATATCATGTGACAACTTGCATATCAAACTTGCATAGCATAACTTGCATATCATATGACAACTTGCATATCCAACTTGCATAGCATAACTTGCATAACATATGACAACTTGCATATCAAACTTGCATAACAAAACTTGCATAACATATGACAACTTGCATATCAAACTTGCATAACAAAACTTGCATAACATATGACAACTTGCATATCATACATTTAACTTTAGAGTTTAAGTATGAAAGGAATTGGGCTTACAATGCTTATGCGGACTCAAATGAGTATAGCAAATGTAAGAAAACCCTTATGCAACCAATTAAACCCCAAAAATGCAAGCAAACTTGATCAAAACTCTTCCTTTAAGATGCCAATAGAGAAACTTGACTTGAATGCAAGCTAATGATGATCATACAAGTCTAAAAACACTTGTATGCATGGAAAATCACTTAGAAGTTTATTTAGAAATTTGATGAAGAGAGTGGAGGCCATGAGAGGATTGATTTTGCCATAGTTTAGTTGCTAGGATGAACTAATGATGATTTAGGGTATGTTAGGGTCTTATTTATAGATTAGGCTAGTGTTTTAGACCATAGGATTAAATCCTAGTTCCAATCTCAGCCCTCAAAACCGAATCTGGCCCCCAAGCTCAACCCATTCTCAAAATGGTGCACCAGGCAGGAATTCTCGTCTGAGCCAAGTCGACAGCCAAGTCGACAGGGCTGTCGACCTGGTCAGACCAAGTCGACTCCCAAGTCGACAGGGCTGTCGACTTGGGTACTGTGGCGGGAATTTTCCCGCCTGGCCCAACTAGCCCAATTTTCCAAATTCAAGTTTGAATTTGAAATCTGTTTTTTTTTTTGGAATTTTCTGAAAATTTCGTTGGGCCTTAATCGGGTCATACGGACTCCGATTTTCGAAAAATCGGACTCTATTTCGCGTATTTTTCCGAGACGAACGCAATGGCATAGCCCGTTTCCCTTGATTCAGATTTTAGAATTAAATTATGCCTCGATTTCTGTTATAACAGGTTATTGAAAATACGGGTTGTTACATGACTAGACGTCTCACCACGAATCAACTTGTCCATGACCTCGACTATCTGCGGGTCTTCCTTCTGCGAAGTCCCTACTTGATCAAGAAGTGTAGGTCTAAGCTCAAGAGATGCTAACGAACTCGTCATCGACTCAACAGCCATCGTGAAATCAAAGGTTGCCAAGAACTCTAGGCTCTTCATCTCCACAAACAAGGGACTCAAAGTCAAGCTTCTTCTGCTTAGCGCATCTGCCACCACATTACCCTTGCCAGGGGTATAAGCTATCTCGAAGTCATATGATGCCAAGAATTCCATCCACCTTTGCTGCCTTAGATTCAGATCTTTCTGTGAGAAGAGGTACTTGAGCGACTTGTGATCAGTATATAACTCAAACCTTTCGCCTAAAAGGTAGTGGCGCCAGGATTTGAGTGCTAAGACGACCGCCGCCAACTCCAAATCATGAGTGGGATAGTTCTTCTCATAAACTTTAAGTTGCCTACCCCCATAACATATGACTCTTCCTTCTTGCATCAGAACATCACCTAACCCCGTTCCACATGCATCGGTGTATACGATAAACATCTTACCTCCATCGGGTAATGCCAAAACTGGAGCTGTACTAAGGGCCCTCTTGAGCCTTTGAAAAGTAAGCTCACACTCTAAGTCCCATGCAAAGACTAAGTTCTTCTTCGTCAACTTAGTAAGAGGGGCTGGAATCTTAGCGAAGTCCCTGATGAACTTCCTATAGTAGCCCGCCAGACCGAGAAAGCTTCTTACTTCGGTTGCATTCCTAGGAGTCTTCCAGTCTTGAACTGCAACCACTTTCGCGGGATCCACCACTATGCCTTGCTTAGAAACTATATGTCCAAGAAACCGAACTTCCCTTCTCCAAAAATGGCATTTGGAGAACTTGGCTTTCAACTGATGAGCTCTAAGCGTATCCATCACTTCCTTGATATGTCTAGCATGTTCTTCCTCATCCTTTGAGAAGATCAGAATATCATCCACGAAGACAACCACAAACTTGTTAAGGAACTCCCTGAACACCCTACTCATCAAATCTACGAAGTAGGCGGGTGCATTAGTCAAACCGAATGGTATGACAAGCCATTCAAAGAATCCATCTGGCGTCCTAAACGCAGTCTTATCAATACTATCCTCAGCCACTCAAAGCTGAGGGAATCCGGTGGCTAGATCGAGCTAAGAGAAAACAGAAGCACCAACAAGCTGGTCAAAGAGGTCATCAATCCTCGGTAACGGGTGTCTATTCTTCTTTGTCAGCTTGTTCAACTCTCGATAATCAACACGTAGACGAAGCGAACCATCCACCTTCGTAGCGAACACCACAGGAGCACCCCATTCAGAAATGCTTCGCCAAATAAAATTCTTCTCAAGCAACTCCTTGATTTGCTTACTGAGCTCTCTTCTTTCTCGCGGGGCCATGTGCCTAACGGGCAGTGAAACTGGCTTGGCATTATCAACAAGATAAATGCGGAAATCTATCACTCGTTTAGGGGGTAACCCCTTAACCTCTTCAAAGACATCAGGATATTCTCGGACCACCCTTACAGATTGTAGATCATCGAAGGACGAGTCAAGAGATTCAGGATAACATAACATGACGGGATCCAGCGGGTTGCAAGAAATCTCTAGGGTATTACCGAGGCGAGTCATGAGCCTCACCACCCTATGCTCACAATCGAGAATGGCTCCATGACTGGACAACCAATCCATGCCCAAAATCAACCCGTATCCCGTGAACCCGAGAACATAAGCATTACACGTGAATTCTACGGTCGTGATAGAAATCCTCAAATCCGTACAAATCATGGATAGATGGGCGGAACCCCCAATTGGATTTGAAACACTAACGGGATCCTCAACTAGACTAGTACTTAGGTGCAAACTTTCAACAATGTCAGAAGAAATAAAAGTATGCGATGTGCCAGTATCAAATAAAGTGCGAACAGGAAAATCAGAAATGTAAACAAGGCTTTCTACAGAAATACTACCTCGGTCCTGAACTGGAACAGTGTTGAGAGCATGCACTTGCCCTCCAGAAGGTCCTACACGTTGAGTCTGCCCTTGCCCTTGTCCTTGCTTCTTGGGGTAATCTTTGCTAAAGTGTCTAGTCTCTCCACAATGGAAGCATTCGCCCAACTTCCTCTTCTTCTTCCTACAATCTTTGGCTATGTGTCCAACGATCCCACAGTAGTTGCACTTCCTTGTGTCCCTTTCCTTGTTGTTGTTGGAATTACTACCCTTGTTGTTCTTGTTGTTCTTGTTGTTCTGATTGCTCTGATTTCCTCCCCACTTGGAGTCTGTCTTCTTGGTTTGAGTCCGTTAGGCTTGACTTCTTTCTTGCCATTCTTATCGTCTCCTTGAAGCAATGCCATGTCCACTAGGCTTTCAAAAGTGGCCCCCATGGGTATATGAGACATGGCTAAACCTTGTAATGGCTCATTCAACCCTCGTGCAAAGCGTAAAGCCTTATTCTGGGGAGTATTAACTATGTCCAAACCGAATCGAGCAAGCTGGTTAAACTTATTCACATACTCCCTCACTGTCATGTCCCCTTGCTTCAAAGATATAAACTTCTCCAATTGCAGATTCGCCTCAGCAGATGATAGAAACTTAAGCCCAAACCTCATCCTAAAGTCGGCCCAAGTCTCTATAGGCCTAGTAGCATTGGTGACCTCCCACCAATAAGCAGCTTCCTCTTTCAATAGCCATACTGCCAACAGAACTTTTCTACGGTCTTCCACATCAATGATGGCGAATAGATCTTCAGTTTCTTTCAACCAATTTCGCGCCTCAACAAAAGTCTCCGTCCCAATAAAATTCTTGCCACCCATCGCCTTAAAGTCTTTGCAAACCTTTGCGAAATCTGCTTGTGGATGCTGAGGAGGAGGAGGAGGAACCTCAGTTACGGTGGGAGTGTTTGCTGGGCCCACATTGTTGGCCCTAGCTTCCAAGTACCTCCGAAACCATCCGGGAATGGTTACTCCCTCGGGAAGGTTAAGATTGGCCATGCTGAAAAAAGGGAAAAGATAGATTTAGAACGAGGAAACAAAGGATAGTGCTAATGGCTTTTGGGGAATAGCCTTTTAAAATAAACTAGACTTTTCTTGGAAAATACTTAATTGGTTTTGAAAATAGTTTTCCAAAAGGTAAGTTTTAAAAACCCTTTTTGCTCAAGTCTTGTAAACCTTATGCTCTGATACCAAATATAACACCCCACCTCCGCCATTGTCACTCTTGCAAGCGCACTAGCTTTGGAGGGGCGTTGAACGAGGTAAACATGCATGCAGATATCACAAGACAGAACATATAAGTAAAAGCAGAGTAAATAAAGCAGCGGGTAAAAACTAACATTTCAAAACCATAGTCAAGTTACATCAAAGTACTTGGTCATTATTTTCCCACAAAACAAAGTCTAGAAACATAAACTGAAAACTGGAAAAAAAACCATAAAGTAACTATCCCCAAAGTAGAATAAAGCCATACCATGCTTAAGTCCAAACCGTACATGAGCTATCCAGAAAAGCAGCTAAAGATCCAAGCTAGGTGCTAGGGTACCCACCCTGTAAACCTGGGGGGGGGGGGGGGGGGAGGGGAAACGAAAGAAAAGAGGCGAAAGAAAATGGGTCGGTCAAAAGACTGGTAAGTCCTACCTACTATTAGTATAAAAACTAATAAAATTAACTAGACAAGTAAAACAGAGATGAAACATAGGATGATAACTGGCATGGTGAAAAGTTAACAAGATAGATCAAGTGTGGCACCGCATATACAAGGTTAAGTTTTGCACCAAGTGTACTAGTATTCCAACCCATGTCAAGTATAAACAAGAAGTGACCCCTTGGCCCAATCTTGGCCCAATATCACGAGATGACCTAAGTCAAGGTCCAACAACACGGTCTAGTCGATCGGCTCCCTAAAAGCCTAACTCGTCAAGTGTCGGTGTCATACGGCCTAATCACGAAGTGTAGTCAAACTGTGCTAGGTCCACCCTAGGGTGTATCAAGCCCTAGGGTGCCAACCACGGACACAAATCAAAAACGCACAGTCTAAACCTACTGGTGCCCGTGTCTTGTAACAACCCGTATTTTTAATAATCCGTTATAACATAAATTGAGGCAGAGTTAAATTATAAAATGGGAATCAAGGGAAACGGGCTATGCCATTGCGTTCGTCTCGGAAAAATACGCGAAATAGAGTCTGAGTTTTCGAAAATCGGAGTCCGTATGACCCAGTTAAGGCCCATTGAAGTTTGCAGAAAATTACTAAGTAAAAATCAGATTCAAATTTGAAGAATTGGGCCAGCTGGGCCAAGGCGGGAAAATTCCCGCCAGGGGCCCCATGTCGACAGACCTGTCGACAGGGTCCCCAGGGAGTCGACTGCCCTGTCGACAGCCCTGTCGACAGGGTGTGCCCGGCTGATTAGCCTGGTGCACCATTTCTGATTGGGGTTGGGTCTTGTGGCTTGTTTCTAGAGAATTCCGGGATCTGATGGCCCTAATTGAATCTAGGGTTAATCCTATGGCCTAAAAACACTAACCTAATCTATAAA
Organism: Allium sativum; assembly: GCA_030737875.1. Taxonomy (NCBI): domain Eukaryota; kingdom Viridiplantae; phylum Streptophyta; class Magnoliopsida; order Asparagales; family Amaryllidaceae; genus Allium; species Allium sativum. The sequence goes on from CM060919.1 coordinate 185,782,882, forward strand.
TAAGACCCTAACCTACCCTAAATCATTCATTATTCATCCTAGTAACTAAACTATGCCAAAATCCATCCTCTCATGGCCTCCACCCTCTTCATACAAATCCTAATTTAATTCCTAAGTGATTTTCCATGCATACAAGCATATTTAGGCTTGTATGATCCTCCTTAGCTTGCATTAAAGGCTTGTTTTTCAATTGGCACCATAAAAGAGGAGTTTTGATCAAGTTTGCTTGCATTTGGGGGTTATAATTGGTTGCATAAGGGGTTTCTTGCATTTGTTATACTCATTTGAGTCCGCATAAGCATTGTAAGCCCTCTTACCTTCACTTTGTAAACTCTAAAGTTAATATGTGGTGAAAATTGAGATTTATGTGAGTCTATTTGATTATGCATGCATATGCGGATTTACTATGCCATGTTTTACATGTTTCACAAGTTATGCATGCATATGCGGATTTACTATGCCATGTTTTACATGTTTCACAAGTTATGCATGCATATGCGGATTTACTATGACATGATTTGCAAGTTTATTTGAGTATGCATGTTTATGCAAGTTTGCTAAGCCTTGATTTGCAAGTTAAATGAGTTATGCATGTTTATGCAAGTTTGCTAAGCCTTGATTTGCAAGTTAAATGAGTTATGCATGTTTATGCATGTTTGCTAAGCCATGATTTACAAGTTAAATGAGTTATGCATGTTTATGCATGTTTGCTAAGCCATGATTTACAAGTTAAATGAGTTATGCATGTTTATGCATGTTTGCTAAGTCATGATTTACAAGTTAATTGAGTCATGCATGTTTATGCAAGCTTACTAAACCATGATTTGCAAGTTTAATTAGTTTTGCATGCTTATGCAAGTTTAAAATGACAAGTTGTGCATGTTTTGACAAGTTGTGCATGTTTTGACAAGTTGTGCATGTTTATGCAAGTTTAGTTGTGCATGTTTTGACAAGTTGCGCATGTTTTGACAAGTTGTGCATGTTTTGACAAGTTATGCATGATTATGGTAATATGCAAGTTCACTTTGCTAAGTTATGCAAGTTTAACACGTTATGCATGTTTATGGCAATATGCAAGTTCACCATGCTAAGTTGTACAAGTCTAACATGTTAGGCATGGTTGTTGTGCAAGTTTATCATGTATGTTGTGCCAAGTTCCCTCTTCCTATCCTTTATGCGTTACTACGAATTTGTAAGCGATAGAATGACGTTGGGGGTTTGGGGTAAACTTAAAATACATGAAAATATAAGATTGGAAATTTACCTATTAAGTTAGGTCTACCCCTTGGGAATTTACCTATTAAGTTAGGTCTACCCAAGTATTTGTTGACTTGTAATTATGTTTTGAAATAAAGTGGACATGACACTTAGAAAACATAAGTGTGGCCAACTCGAGGTTGGGTTGAGTTTGTAGCATAATCCTATCCGGAACCGACCGGCTTAACTAGTGGCTACAAACAATAGGACCCAATGTGAGAAGTTGGTCATGTGGTGCCAAAACCCGAGGTTAGATTAAGTTGTGGTGTAAACCTACCCGGACCCGCCCGGCCTAACTAGTAACCACAACAAGGTCTAATGTGAGAGGTTAAGGTGCATTAAATTAATTAATTAATGCCTCATGAATAGGGTTAAGTCAGTGTCCACTAATACTTAACCAATTTGGAAATTCGGGGGATGAAAAATGGGGTTAAGTTACACTTAACCAATTTAATCCATTTGGGGATACGAGGGATTAGATGGGGTTAAGTGGTGAACCGTTGATTACACTTAACTAATTTAATCCATGATTAGTGAGGGGTTAAACCACACTTAACCCTCTTAGAAAACCCTGGCAACGTGGTCTGTTCCAACAGTAATCCCAGTTTGGTATCATTCACAACCCTAGAAGCTAGGCTAGGGCGGGGCACGATTACTAGACGGATGTAAGCGACCAAAAAGGCGATGGCTGAGTGGTACAGCGGTGCGGGTCCGGCGGGCTACGGACGTGCACGTAGTCCGATTTTGGACAAACTCGAGGCACGGGTACCAGTAGTTTAGGGCTGTGCATTATTGCTTAAGTGTCCGGGGTTGACACCCGAGGGCTTGATACACCCAAAGGTGGACCCAGCACAGACTAACTACAACCATATGTGGGCCATATGGACACCAACACTTGACGTGTTAGGTTTATAGGGAGCCGATCGACTAGACCGTTGGGCTGGATCTTATATTAAGGTCACTTCATGTTATTGGGCCAAGGTTTGGGCCAAGGGATCAATACCTGTTATGTTGGTTTGCTAGTACACCGTGGTGCAGAACTTAACCTTGTTTTGTGCGATGACACCTCTATCTCATAGTTGATTTATCATGCCAGTTGTTGTTATTTATGACCATCTCAGTTTCCATCATGATGTTAACTTTATTAGTTTATAGACTGATCGTAGCAGGGCTTACTCAGTCTTTTTGACTGACCTGTTTTCTTTCGCCTCTTTTCTTCCGTTTCCCCCCCCCCCCAGGTTCTCAGGGAGGGAATACTGGAGCCTAGCTTGGATTTTAGCTGCTTCCTTGGATAGCTCAAGTATGCTTTGGACTTGAGCCGCTATGGTTTATCACTCTTATTTGGGGATAGCACTTATGTATTTTCAGTTTATCAGATGATGTATTTATCTAGACTTGTAATTTTGGGAAAGTGACATTTTGATGTACCAGACTTGTGTTTTGAAATGGTTTATAAATCTTCCGCTGTTTTATTTACTTACTCTGTTTATTTACATATATATATATGTCATGTCCTGCCTTGCTATATCATTATGCATGTTTACCAATAATGCCCCTCCAAAGCTAGTGCATTACTTTGCGAGTGACCCTAGTGGAGGCGGGGTGTTTCATTTGGTATCAGAGCCAGGTTTACGAGAAGGGGTAAAAAGGTTTTAAAAACTCTTTGAAAACTATTTTCAAAACCAAGTATTAAGTATTTTCCAAAGAAAAGTCTAGTTATTTTTAAAAGGCTATTCCCCAAAAAGCCATTAGCACTATCCTTTGATCCCTCGTTTGAACTCTTTTCTTTTCGTTTCCCAGCATGTCTGATAATCTCATCTTGCCCGAAGAAGTAACGATACCCGATTGGTTCCGTCGGTACTTGGAAGTTACGGCACCGGTCTCGGATGTCCCTCATACTGTCTCCCCAGTCGAGGCCGCCGTTCCTCCTCCTCCTCCTTCCGTAGCTGATGTTCCTCTCCTCCCTCAGCCTCCACAAGCTGATTTTGCGGGAACTTGTAAGAACTTTAAGATGATGGGTGGCAAGAATTTTAGTGGAACAGAGACTTTTGTAGAGGCAAGGAATTGGTTGAAAGAGACCGAAGATCTTTTAGCCACCTTTGATATAGGTGACCGCAGGAAAGTTTTATTGGCAGTATGGTTGCTAAAGGAAGAAGCTGCACGTTGGTGGGTAGCCACCACCGCTACTAGGCCAATCGAGACTTGGGATGACTTTAGAGGAAGGTTCGGACTAAGGTTCTTATTACTGAAGCAAGGGAACATGACTATTAGGGAATACATAGATAAGTTTAATCAACTGACTCGTGTCGATTTAGACTTGGTTAATACAGCTCAGAAGAAGGCCCTACACTTTGCTCTACGATTAAACGAGCCATTACATGGTTTGGCCCTGTCTCATATACCCTTGGGGGCGACTTTCGAGAATTTGGTGAATATGGCCCTACTTCAAGAAGAAGATAACAATGACAAGAAAAAGGTCAAGGCGAATGAGTCTCAAGGCAAGAGAGTAAATTCCGGAAAACGGGGCAAGAATAACCACAACCGCAAAAACAAGCAAAGAAGGAATATGAAATGCAACTTCTGTGGTAAAGTTGGACATATAGCCAGGGAATGTAGGAAGAAGGAAAAGAGAAAGCGGGGCGAATGCTTCATGTGTGGTGAGTTTGGACATCTCAGCAGGGATTGCCCGAGGAAACAAAGGCAAGGTCAGACTCGGTGTACAGGACTATCTGAAGGGCGAATTCATCCCCTCAACATCGTTCTTCCAGCTCATGATAGAGGTAGTGTTTCTGTTGAAAATCTTGTTTACATCTTCTGATTTTCTCTGTTCGAACTTTGTTTGATTCTGACACATCGCATAGTTTTATTTCATCTGATCCAGTTGAAAGTTTTGCACCTAAGTACTAGTCTGGTTGATGATCCCGTATAAGTTTCAAATCCAATTGGGGGTTCTGCCCGTTCGTCCGTAGTCTGAGTGGATTTGGAAATTTCTATCTGAGTATAGAATTCTCGTGGGATGTTTATATTCTCGGTTTCAGGGGATATGGGTTGGTTTTGGGCATGGAATGGTTGTCCTATTTTGGAGCCATTCTGGGTTTTTGTATATAGGGTTGTGAGGCTCATGACTCGCCTCAGCCGTACCCTTAGAAATTTCTAGCAACCCTAGGGGTCCCGTCATGTTATGTTATCTTGAAATCCCTCGACTCGTCTATCGATAGTTTGCAATATGTGAGGGTGATCTGAGGATATCCTGATATTTGGATAGATTTCCGTATTATCTGGTTGGTAATGCCAAACCAGTTGCGTGGCCGGCTAGGCACATGACCTCACGAAATGAGAATTAAGAAAGTAAGTCAAGGAGTTACTCGAGAGGAACTACCTGGGACGAAGCATTTTCAAGTAGGATGCTCCAGAAGTATTCGTTACTGATGTGGACAGTTTGTTTCGCTTATGTGTTGATTATCGTAAGATAACCGTTACCAAGGATCAATGATTTGTTTGATCAGCTTGTAGGAGCATCTGTTTTCTTTTGATCTAGCTACCGGATTCCATCAGCTTAGGATGGCTGAGGATGGAATTGACAAGACTGCGTTTAGGACTCTGGATGGATTTTTAGAATGGCTAGTCATGCTATTTGGTTTGACTAATGCACCCGCATATTACGTAAACTGGATGGGTAGGGTGTTTAGGGAGTCCTTGAACAAGTTTGTCATGGTCGTCTTAGACGATATTTTGACCTCCTCAAAAGAGCGAGGAAGAACATGCTATACATCTCAAGGAGGAGATGGATACGCTTAGAGCCACAAGTTGAAGGTCAAGTTCTCCAAATATCACTTTGGAGGAAAGAAGTTGGACTTCTTGGGCACATAATTCCTAAGTAAGGCTTAGCGGTGGATTCCGCTAAAGTGGTTGCGGGTTAAGACCGGAAAACTCTGAGGAGGGCAATTGAAGTAAGAAGCTTCCTCCGTTTGGCTAGCTAGTTGGCATTCCCGGAGCTTAGATTTACTCTTCTGGATCAAGAAGGGGGTTTCGCAGGAAGAAGACCCGCGGTTGGTCAAGAACATGGACCAGTCAGTTCGAGGCGAGATGTTAAGTCACCTCACTAGATATATTATAGATGACAAGGGATGACTAAGGCGCGAGGAGATATTATGTGTTCCTCGAGTCAAAGACTTGGTAAAGAAGGTTCTTAAAGATGCGCATCACTCGAGATGGTGGCCGAGTTGGTCTCAGGATGCATGGTGTGCCACCAGGTTAAGGCCAAGTCATAGAAGCCCAGTGGGCCATTACCTCCATTGGAAGTTCCGCAAGGGAAGTGTGAAAACATCTCGATAGGTTATGTGGAGGGACTACCTAGATCAAAGAAAAGGGATACGGGTATGAGGGTCGTAATGGGTAGACTCGCGAAGAGTGCTCATTTCAGTCCGGTGAAGAGCAAGAGGACTGCATCATGGTTAGCAACGGTTTACCCTCAAGAAGTTGGCCAGTTTTGTAATAACCTACAGGAAGCCATGGGTAGGCAATTGAATCTAGGTATGGCCTATCACTCATAGGCGGATGGTTCATTTCGATTAAGCATGAGTTATAGAAAATCACGTTTATAGGGTAATTGGCAACGTGGATTGGTATTTTCGAGAGAAAGTTCTGCTGCGTGGAATACTTTATAGTAAGTAGACGAGATCCAGGATTCACCAGTGAATTTTGGAGAGCTTGCATGAAAACATGAGTTTATTGTATGTTTAAGCCAGGTATACAGAAGGAAGAATAAGTGGAAAAGAAAGACGAGAGGCGATAATGAAATGACTTCCAACTCGAATTTGGGAAATAGGGGTTAGGAAGCCAAGGAATCATGAAGGGAAAGATAGTCAAAGCACAGTGGAGTTAAGCTCAAGGAAACGTAACTAAGAAGAGTGAAGACTAGATATGCGCATCATATCTCTTTTTAAGAGAGCATCCTTGATCCTCGTTTTCCTGTGGGGCTTGCTTGCAAGTTGTCTTTTGCATATATCCTCTCGGTCCCATTCTCGATCCTATTTCTGTTGTAAACTCCATAAGGGGGTTAAGACTCATCGGTCAGCACTGTATGTCAAAGTGGGAATGGATTCATGAAAATCCAAGAAGGAGTTTATCTAGTTTATCGTGTCTATCTTGTCATGAGAACCTTAGGTAGAAACCCTTTGGTTGAAACATGTGTTTGAAACATGTTATGCTTGATGGTTGCAAGTGGTTGCAAGTGTTTGCAAGTGGTTGCTCGTGGATGCATTATACACGATTAGGCACTAGATCGGCTCACACACTCCTCATATTGCATGTGCATGAGTGTTTATGCTTATTCTTGGATGAAATTCGTATGCTATCACATGGATGTTGCATATGGATGTATGATTGAGCACGCATGTAGATATTATACATTATGTTAGGAATTTGCATACATATGGATTCATTTCACTGACATACATATGCATTAAGGAGGTTTACTGTATCAGTAACCGCCTGATTTTTGCATTAGGTAAGTACATACACACACACTTTTGCATATGTTCATCCAGCATTTAGAATCTTGTAAGGACAATGATTGCTCGTGGATGATGCTTTGAGTAGATGGATGATTGGATGGTAGGACACGTTCTTCCTAACTTGAAGATTTCGGGGACGAAATCCTTTAAGGAGGGGAGAATGTAACAACCCGTATTTTTAATAATCCGTTATAACATAAATTGAGGCAGAGTTAAATTATAAAATGGGAATCAAGGGAAACGGGCTATGCCATTGCGTTCGTCTCGGAAAAATACGCGAAATAGAGTCTGAGTTTTCGAAAATCGGAGTCCGTATGACCCAGTTAAGGCCCATTGAAGTTTGCAGAAAATTACTAAGTAAAAATCAGATTCAAATTTGAAGAATTGGGCCAGCTGGGCCAAGGCGGGAAAATTCCCGCCAGGGGCCCCATGTCGACAGACCTGTCGACAGGGTCCCCAGGGAGTCGACTGCCCTGTCGACAGCCCTGTCGACAGGGTGTGCCCGGCTGATTAGCCTGGTGCACCATTTCTGATTGGGGTTGGGTCTTGTGGCTTGTTTCTAGAGAATTCCGGGATCTGATGGCCCTAATTGAATCTAGGGTTAATCCTATGGCCTAAAAACACTAACCTAATCTATAAATAAGACCCTAACCTACCCTAAATCATTCATTATTCATCCTAGTAACTAAACTATGCCAAAATCCATCCTCTCATGGCCTCCACCCTCTTCATACAAATCCTAATTTAATTCCTAAGTGATTTTCCATGCATACAAGCATATTTAGGCTTGTATGATCCTCCTTAGCTTGCATTAAAGGCTTGTTTTTCAATTGGCACCATAAAAGAGGAGTTTTGATCAAGTTTGCTTGCATTTGGGGGTTATAATTGGTTGCATAAGGGGTTTCTTGCATTTGTTATACTCATTTGAGTCCGCATAAGCATTGTAAGCCCTCTTACCTTCACTTTGTAAACTCTAAAGTTAATATGTGGTGAAAATTGAGATTTATGTGAGTCTATTTGATTATGCATGCATATGCGGATTTACTATGCCATGTTTTACATGTTTCACAAGTTATGCATGCATATGCGGATTTACTATGCCATGTTTTACATGTTTCACAAGTTATGCATGCATATGCGGATTTACTATGACATGATTTGCAAGTTTATTTGAGTATGCATGTTTATGCAAGTTTGCTAAGCCTTGATTTGCAAGTTAAATGAGTTATGCATGTTTATGCAAGTTTGCTAAGCCTTGATTTGCAAGTTAAATGAGTTATGCATGTTTATGCATGTTTGCTAAGCCATGATTTACAAGTTAAATGAGTTATGCATGTTTATGCATGTTTGCTAAGCCATGATTTACAAGTTAAATGAGTTATGCATGTTTATGCATGTTTGCTAAGTCATGATTTACAAGTTAATTGAGTCATGCATGTTTATGCAAGCTTACTAAACCATGATTTGCAAGTTTAATTAGTTTTGCATGCTTATGCAAGTTTAAAATGACAAGTTGTGCATGTTTTGACAAGTTGTGCATGTTTTGACAAGTTGTGCATGTTTATGCAAGTTTAGTTGTGCATGTTTTGACAAGTTGCGCATGTTTTGACAAGTTGTGCATGTTTTGACAAGTTATGCATGATTATGGTAATATGCAAGTTCACTTTGCTAAGTTATGCAAGTTTAACACGTTATGCATGTTTATGGCAATATGCAAGTTCACCATGCTAAGTTGTACAAGTCTAACATGTTAGGCATGGTTGTTGTGCAAGTTTATCATGTATGTTGTGCCAAGTTCCCTCTTCCTATCCTTTATGCGTTACTACGAATTTGTAAGCGATAGAATGACGTTGGGGGTTTGGGGTAAACTTAAAATACATGAAAATATAAGATTGGAAATTTACCTATTAAGTTAGGTCTACCCCTTGGGAATTTACCTATTAAGTTAGGTCTACCCAAGTATTTGTTGACTTGTAATTATGTTTTGAAATAAAGTGGACATGACACTTAGAAAACATAAGTGTGGCCAACTCGAGGTTGGGTTGAGTTTGTAGCATAATCCTACCCGGAACCGACCGGCTTAACTAGTGGCTACAAACAATAGGACCCAATGTGAGAAGTTGGTCATGTGGTGCCAAAACCCGAGGTTAGATTAAGTTGTGGTGTAAACCTACCCGGACCCGCCCGGCCTAACTAGTAACCACAACAAGGTCTAATGTGAGAGGTTAAGGTGCATTAAATTAATTAATTAATGCCTCATGAATAGGGTTAAGTCAGGGTCCACTAATACTTAACCAATTTGGAAATTCGGGGGATGAAAAATGGGGTTAAGTTACACTTAACCAATTTAATCCATTTGGGGATACGAGGGATTAGATGGGGTTAAGTGGTGAACCGTTGATTACACTTAACTAATTTAATCCATGATTAGTGAGGGGTTAAACCACACTTAACCCTCTTAGAAAACCCTGGCAACGTGGTCTGTTCCAACAGTAATCCCAGTTTGGTATCATTCACAACCCTAGAAGCTAGGCTAGGGCGGGGCACGATTACTAGACGGATGTAAGCGACCAAAAAGGCGATGGCTGAGTGGTACAGCGGTGCGGGTCCGGCGGGCTACGGACGTGCACGTAGTCCGATTTTGGACAAACTCGAGGCACGGGTACCAGTAGTTTAGGGCTGTGCATTATTGCTTAAGTGTCCGGGGTTGACACCCGAGGGCTTGATACACCCAAAGGTGGACCCAGCACAGACTAACTACAACCATATGTGGGCCATATGGACACCAACACTTGACGTGTTAGGTTTATAGGGAGCCGATCGACTAGACCGTTGGGCTGGATCTTATATTAAGGTCACTTCATGTTATTGGGCCAAGGTTTGGGCCAAGGGATCAATACCTGTTATGTTGGTTTGCTAGTACACCGTGGTGCAGAACTTAACCTTGTTTTGTGCGATGACACCTCTATCTCATAGTTGATTTATCATGCCAGTTGTTGTTATTTATGACCATCTCAGTTTCCATCATGATGTTAACTTTATTAGTTTATAGACTGATCGTAGCAGGGCTTACTCAGTCTTTTTGACTGACCTGTTTTCTTTCGCCTCTTTTCTTCCGTTTCCCCCGCCCCCCAGGTTCTCAGGGAGGGAATACTGGAGCCTAGCTTGGATTTTAGCTGCTTCCTTGGATAGCTCAAGTATGCTTTGGACTTGAGCCGCTATGGTTTATCACTCTTATTTGGGGATAGCACTTATGTATTTTCAGTTTATCAGATGATGTATTTATCTAGACTTGTAATTTTGGGAAAGTGACATTTTGATGTACCAGACTTGTGTTTTGAAATGGTTTATAAATCTTCCGCTGTTTTATTTACTTACTCTGTTTATTTACATATATATATATGTCATGTCCTGCCTTGCTATATCATTATGCATGTTTACCAATAATGCCCCTCCAAAGCTAGTGCATTCCTTTGCGAGTGACCCTAGTGGAGGCGGGGTGTTTCATGTCTGCTTTTTCAACTCCGGACTATGTGCACGACCATAGTCCGCCTGAACCTACACCGGTGCACCTACTCAGCCGTCGTTTTGGTCGCTTACATGTCAGCCCAGTAATCGTGCCCCACCCTAGCCTAGTCCCTAGGGTATCATGATACAACCAAGTGGGTTACTGGTGAAAAGGACCACGTAACTAGGGTTTCTAACGGGTTAAGCGTGGTTAACCCTATCCAATCAAGTATCAAGTCGGTTAAGTGTACCCAAGGTTCATGACTTAACCCTATCAACCCATCGTGTTTAATTGGTTAAGTATTCAAGTGGTCCATGACTTAACCCTATCATGTGGCATTAATTAATTTAATGCACCCAACCTCTCACATTAGACCTTGTTGTGGTTACTAGTTAAGCCGGGCGGGTCCGGGTAGCTTTACACCACAACTTAGTCTAACCTCGGGTTTCAAGTGCGACATGACCAACTACTCACATTGGGTCCTATTGCTTGTTGCCACTAGTTAAGCCAGTCGGTTCCGGGTAGATTTATGCTACAAACTCAACCCAACCTCGAGTTGGCCATTCTTATGTTTTCTAGAAGTCATGTCCAAGTTCATGTTCATTTTCCAAGCATAATCACATGTCATATTTCGTGTCATCTTTCAAGTCATGATTTTATGTCATTTTAGTTTACCCATAACGTAACCCCATCGCATGTAAGTTCGCATAAACGCAAATAGATCTCAAAGAGGGAACTTTAGAAGCATGACATAATTAATAAGGTTTGGCCACAAGTTAAACATGGTGGCATATGAGGCAAATGTGTTCATAAACTTGCATATTACATTATAAGCCTTAAAACATGCATGATATCAAACTTTAGCAAAATAGGTGAAACATGGTCATAAATGACATAGGATGATAGCTAGTGATTCAGATATAACATCATATGCAAGATAACATAAGGGTTATGAGATTTTCTATGTTGCTTTATGCAACATTTCAAATCAATGCTCATAGCTTTCTATGCACAAAGTCAAGGTGACAGCTTTACAAACATGCATAGAATAAATCTATGCATAACATGATAGAATCAAAGCACAAATCATACTTAGGCCCAAACTCAAACTTGCAACATGTCATATTTAACTTCATAGTTAGAATCTAAGAGTAGAATAGGGCTTACAATGCTATGAAGACCTATAAAATAAAATAAGATTGAGACGAAGCCACTAGCAACTCTAAAAAACCCCAAATAATATAAGCTCCAAGTTGTCTTGAGAAACAAGAAGTTCCTTTGATTTGTATGAAGAAAGATCCTTGTTTTGATGGAGAAAGATTGAACTTTGGCCTTGAATCAAACTTAGAAACTCTCAAACAAGCTTAGGAACTCTCATATGAATGAAGATGGAGACTATGACAAGAGGGTGGAGGCCATGATTAAAAATTGTGGCATAATCTAGTTGTAGGATTGATTTATGATGGTTTAGGCTAGGTATTAGGGTCCTTTTATAGAAGTTTAGGTTAGTTTAGGCCATAGGATTAACCCTAATTCAGATCTGAGCCTTTAAAATCCATCACAAGCCTCCAAACATGTCTTGAGGAACAAGTCAGGTGCACCCAGGCCAAATTGGCCGACCACCCAAGTCGACAGGGGTGTCGACTGGGCAGTCGACACCACCTGGGGTGTGTCGACTCCCAAGTCGACTTGGGGGTGGCGGGAAATTTTCCTGCCTGTTCTGCTTGGCTGAATTTGAATTCTGAATTCAAATTTGAACTGTTTTTGAACTTGAAATTTTCTGAAAACTTTGACGGGCCATAACTTGGTCATACGGACTCCGATTTTCAAAAACTCGGACTCTATTTCGCGTATTTTTCCGAGACAAATGCAATGGCACAGCCCGTTTCCCTTGATTCAGATTTTATCATTTAATTCGGCCTTGGTTTATGTTATAATATGTGATTTAAAAATACGGGTTGTTACATGAACGGTTTATATATATATATATATATAATTAAGTTTAAATGAATCGAGCACGGTAGTTCGCATTTTGGAATCGTACCTTTAAATGACTATATCAAAAGATCCAACTGTCGGATTTTCCCAAAACGAAAACCGTTAGGACCGCTTGCTTTGGGAAGATCTTTCCAACGACATAAACTACGTTAAAATCCAACAGTTATATTTTTAGAAATGTGTAAATCAAAATTGGTTGAAAATAGCGCCAGGGTCGCTCTTTTGACCCAAAGCGTCGTTAAATAAAAGATTTAATCACGTTTAATAATTAAAGAAAAGAATTAATCGTTATAAAATAATATAACGATGTGAAATGAGGTTTCTCAAATTATATATATATATGCGAGAATTATTTGGAAAGTTCGAGTTAATCTCATTCCAAATAACCAAATGACATTTAAAAATCGAAGTTGAAGACGGCGATTGAAGACCGTCAATCTTCCCATCGAATGGACAACGATCGAGACCCTGAATTGACTTTCTCCCAATTCAAGGGTCATGGTAATTGTCCAAACGAACATGTTGATTGCACGGATATGCGGGTACCTCCTTTCCGTACTAGACATACGGGGCGAGAGTATCTCCAGTTTCGTTCAAACCCAGAACGGGCTTATAAATGGAATATGTGTCCGACATTGTACTCCTTTATACTGTATTTATTAATTTTCTGATGAATGTATGAATGTTTGGTGGCGGAGAATTTATTCTCTTGCTTAACGCCCTTTTGTATATTTCGGCAAAAGATTAATAGTATGATATGGATTGACAGTGTGGCATACCAAGATGCAATGATCAAGGTTTCTTGTTGAAAAACAGAACCTTTTGGTGACGATCAAAGCACAGCTTGAATAAGCATAGCTTTGTATATTACGTAGCTTCACGAGCCTCATAACCCGGTTGAGTCTAAAACGGAGCAAGGGAACGCAGGGAGAGCAACACATTTCATTCTAGCTAGAATTGGCGTTTGGGTTTTACACGGCCTGACATTTTACTTATGTGGATGATGGAATGAGGCGCCTCGGATATTACGTCCTATAGGACCGGGAAATGTGTGTTCAGGAATAACTAATCCGCAAAATCGTATGTGTGGACCGGCTCTGCAGCTTTCCAAGGGTTCACTGCGGGGGATCATGAGACATTAGCTAGAGTGTCTCGAATCGGTAAGGAGATCGTTCCTAGTCTTGACTCATGATGGAAAACCAAATTCCCAATACGACCCTACGGACTTGATTGTATTACTAGTATGGTGGCATAGTATATGGTTGTTGTGCTTCCTAGGATTGATACATTTACTTTGAAATATTTTTGAAACATATATACACTAATAATAATATCAAATTCGTTTTTATCGTACAAAGCATGTTTAATCATCATAAGGTAAAACTCGATCTGTTAGACCAAAAATTGGTTCCAACACCCAAATGAGCTATGATCTTAATGATATAGAACTAAAAAAGCACCAAAGAACACACGATTTATAGTGGTTCGGTGTTAACGAGCCTACGTCCACTTGATATTCTTTTCAACTGATGATTTCAATGCAAATACAACAATGATTCTCACTCAACTTCACAATTACAATGCATAAACTCACTCAAATCTCTCAAAAAGAAACTTTAAGAGATGATTTTGATCTGAATGTAGCTATGAAATTCGGCTATGGAGGAAGTTAGAACTGAGAATTTTCCAAAAGATACCTTCAAATGCCTCTTGATGGTGTATTTATAGGTGAATAATCTCTTCGAAGTGGCTCCGGTTCGGAATTGCATGGCATCCATCACCTAAGAGTCAGGTTTGGAGGCTTCCAGATGGTGACAGCGCAATGATTTAGTGGGGGATCGTGGGAGAAATGGTCATGTTTGGTCCGAGTCTTTAGGAAACAACGGTCACAGGTTCAGAGAAAGGGGTTCAGATCGGCTGCCCCCGATCCGATCCGATGAGGCCACCTGTTATTTTCTGATGTGGCTGACGTATTTTTCGGATCCGAACTGATGAGGCCACTCGCTATCCTTTGATGTTGCTGACGTATCTCTCTGATCTGAACCGATGAGGCCACTCGCTATCCTTTGATATTTCTGACGTATCTCTCGGATCCGAACCGATGTGATTTCTGCGTCTTTGATCCCTACTTTTTTCTTGCGCTATCTCCTTCCGGTCCGAACCGATTGGTTGCTTTCTCACTGTTTGCTCTTCGTGTAGCCTAGTTCATAAAGTAGGCTACAATTTTTCCCCCTCTAAGTACACTCTTTTTTAAGATAAATTGTGCTTCGAAGCAGTTTACATAACATCCTTTGAATTAGAAACATTGAATGATCGCTTCCATTTACTTGTAGTGTTGCGCCGCTTCATATAGTCGTGCTTTTTTCTGCTTATATGTACCCACAAACCATATGAATTACTTTCTTCATTTCCAAAAAACTTTAAGAGCTTCTTTTGAATGTCCAATGATTCCTCCAGGTATGCTTTTCTTTATTTCTCCTTGAATTCAACCTTCATGACAAGTCCATGTGTATAATTTTCTTCAGTTCAGACTCTGATCCGAATGGATTCCCCCTCTGTACTGCTCATCAGTGGGCTAATAGGCCATAATGTACTAGTGGGCCTGACTTCCGGTCCGAACAGGGTGAAACAGGGTGGGAATACGAGTGGTCACCTTAATTTCATATAAATCCGCCTCATATCTCCTTCTTCCTCCCCTTCCTTTATCACTTTCGCCTAAGCAGATCTTGCATCGAAATCCAAAAACTCCAAAACTCTTTCGTTTTTCCTTAAATTAAACGACTTGGCAGGTTCAAAATCTTGAATTACTTCGCTATAATCGTTTTCAATTTAGATTGGTGGAAAATTGAGTGATTCGAACACGTTGTTTGTTTAATCCCAACGCCGCTGCCTTCTCTCCCCTCGCCATCGTCGCTGGTGGTTCTGTCATCACCTCGAGGCGCTGGGAGAAGGGATTAGGAATTTAATGGATAGTTAAGCACGTAAGTGCTTGGTTTTAATTGGGGTTTGGTATCGGCTAAGCGAGATGGAGAGTGAAGGAGATGAAGGAGAGGAGAGGAATTGGGATCGGTTAGGGTGAAGAAACGTTGGAATGAAGGAAAGGGAGAGGTGTTTACAAGATCAGATCGGTTCGGAGCAAAATAAAGAGCAGGAAAGATGTTTATAAGGCTGGATCGGGTCGGAGCAAAAGAGAGAAAAAAATAGGGAAAACAAAGCCTACTTGACCGGCTCGGATCGGAGTAAAAGACAAGGAGGAAAAGAGGCATTATTATTCAAATCAATCCGAACCGATCCGATGGCTTAGATCCGAACCGATCCGGTTTTAATTACTAGGTGTGAATATCTGCTTCAAACCGAAACATCACTCTGCCCTCCGATCCGATCCCAATGCACATGTCCGAACCGAACCAAACCGAAACAGTCCAACTCAATGCCCGAGAACTTATCCAACTATCTTAATCAATGCTTGGCATAATCTTCAACTTGATGAATAGTTAGGATAGCACCTTACGAACATAACAAACATCAAGAACTATTCTAAAACATTATTACTTCTTTGAATCTTCATGTCACGCTCTCATGTGTTTGCTTTGCATTTTTATTACACGTAGCACACACTCTAGTTCACATACACACACGGGGGACATGGGCAACTTTACTCTAATTCTTGCTATTGTTTCTTCAATAGTCTAGTGATCATGGCCGAGAGACGTTCATCTAGGTTAGCAAAGAAGACGGAAGCTGCATAAACTTCTGAGAAAGTTACCATTGATGACATACCTTCTTCTTTAGACCCTGAATGGGACGATGAGGGCCCAGATTATGAAGTAGGAGTGCATAACAACAACACGCCTTCCGATAGTGAAGTCTCTCTGGGCTATGAGGAGGAAGGAGGGATTGGAGATAATCAAGCTCCTAACCAGTTTGAGTCTGCCATTATATTGGAGTCACCGAAAGACTCTGTTGAATCGACGATCGACGATGACAGACTTGTTCATATATGTTTTAAGCACAGGATACTAAAAAAGGATACTCTGGTGCCATCGAAAACTGGCCGTCCTCACAATCCCCCGGAAGGATTTATGGCAATTACCTGATTAATGTGTATTGTTGGGGCTATTCCACTGTTTCCGCCTTTTGTTGTTGACTTTCTTAGAAAGATGCGGATTGCCCCCATGCAGTTACATCCCAACTCCTATGCTTACTTATATATTTTATATATAGCATACAGAGAAATTTTAGGTACAGAGCTCACTTTCGACGACGTCCTCTTTTTTTTACAATTTCAAGCATCGGACTCAAGAGACTCCTTCCTTTTCCTGTTTCGAATCAGTCCCAAAAAGGAAAATTATTTCAGCTCCATTTAGCAGCAAGGCCGACGATTCTAAGCTAGAATGGTTTTATATCAAGCAACGGCCGTGGTGCGCCAGGAGATGGACAAAATCAAGTATGACATCGATTTTCTAGATCTCCATTTTGAATGTTCATATCAACACATTAACCTGCTTTCTCTTTTGTTTGCAGTTGATTACCGAAAACAAATATCGGGTCAAGTGTACTTTGATCGGATGCATCGGCTCCTCAATGGCGATCAAAAATTTCTAACCATTGATGAAGTCCTTAAGGATGAGTATCTCCATCATCACAGGTTATTGTCCATTACCCGAAGCATAGGTCATGGGTCGGGTCCATATGTATACATCCCCCCAGTGGACATAATTCCTAGAACGGGCGAAGGCTCGAAAAGTCCAACAATGCCTCTTCGGACTTCACCTTCTCCATCTTCAACTAAGGACGATGAATTGGCCAATATAGCCGATAAACACAGAGAAGGGTACATCGTCCCTGATGATGCTATCTCTCCTGAGAAGTCAATGTCTCCTAAAAAACAGCCAATAGACGATTCTCAAGGAGATGTCCCCACTACAGATGATTCCACATTTCAAGGATTAGGAGATCTCCCCCTTCCTAAAACCATTTACACTTCAGAGGATTTTGGCACAAATCCTTTAGTTTTCACTTCTTCAGAGGAGACTACACCCGTTAAGGCCAAAGAGCCCACTCGCGCTGGCTTGGCTTCGGACTCGGGTTTGTCGGGGGGGACCACTTAGGATGAACTTAACACAATAGCAATACACTTCACAGCACTTACTTCTCATGAGAATACTGATTCTGAATTCCACTTACATTCTTGCGCAGGTGCAATGTCTCGCCCTTACTATGACATCAGGAAAATACGTCGCAGCACGACTAGACCCCCTTCCGACGTCGAGCATGATCGCCGTGAAAGCCGGGGTAGAGAGGAAAGAAGGCCTCATGATTCTTATCAGTCGCGCACCTCGCGCTTCGCTCCCCCGTCTGGTCAGATCCAGACCAATATAAAAGCTACCAGAGTCGTCGAGGAGAAGACACATCGCAGCCCAAAAACCGAACTTCTCCTCAAGACAAACACAGTCGGGAGAGGAGCCCGCCGAAAGATACCGACTCACGTGGTAAGCATAAGGTTTTTGATAAGCGGCCTAGAAAGGGTGATGCGGCCGTCGTGCCCACTAAACATAAGGATACTGAGCTGACATACTGTGAACCTCCACCATTGGATGCCGAATCTAAAGTTAAGTGGACATATCTGGAGAAGCAGTTCCCCGACCACTATTTTGAAAATCTGACTTTCTTACCTGCTCTTGAGCCTATTTCCTCAAGGTGGGCAGACGAGGCCAAATCAAAGATTGACGTAGTCGAAAAACAATATTCGGAGATGTTCAAGTACTCACGTAACCTCTCTAGAGTCATTCAAACTTTAATTACAGATGTTAATTAAATGAAAAAGACTGCAGATGCCGACGCAAAGGCCTTGAAAAATTTGGAGAAGGACCTTGAGGACACACAGGCCCAACTTGTCATCGCCCAACGAGATGCTACCAACTTCAAACAGCAATTTGAAGAGCTACAAAAGCGTTATCATGACTTGCTCGAGTCTCATATTCAAGAGCGCTTAGAGTTGAAAAAGCAGGCAGAAGATGCTAAGTCGGATAACGCCAAAATGCAACTTGCTTACAATACTCTTGAGCGAGAAAATGTCGAGTTGGCGAGAAAGAATGCTGAATTGGAGAAGCGAAACGTTGAATTGGCTTCCAATTTGATAGAGGCCGAGAATAGGGCTGCCCTAGCGGATGATAATGTGGAAAATGTTATTAAGTCCGCTGAAGAGACCCGCAAGCAACTGTCAGAGGCCCAGGAAGAAGAGCACGGTTTTAGCGAATTACTGATCGAATTCTTCGTGCACATCATTCGTCGTCGAAACATCTATTGGATTGAGGATTATCCAACTACCTTGGTTCAAGTATGGATTCAAATTATCGAATGGGAGAAAGAGTAGCTTAAGGTAGATTCCATCGACGAAGATAAGCTTGTGGAAAAATATCTAAGAGATGATGAGCCGGCACGTCTGGCCGAGGGGCGTCGCCTCATTGCCGCTGCTATGGAGGAAGAGAAGCGGATGGCCAAACAAAAGAATATCCCCGAGTCTGGTTCTTCTTCTACTATCGCTGAAACTTCTGAAGTCGAGGGATATGAGCCTGAAAACCCGGGGATCCCTCAAGCATTATCCCCCATACCTAAGACGGCGTCAGAGACGGCAGTCACTCCAGCTGAGAAATCATCATAAAGTATTTCTACCTTTTCACCCCATTTCGTCAGGCCTGTCTTCACTTTTCATCACATAATCGGGCAATCGATGGAGGATCCTTTATTTTCTACTGAGTTGATAACTATTGCTTCTCATTCTGTAGGTGTTGAACCGACCCAGAAGACTGACGTGCCCTAGGGAACCACCACCGGGGTGAAATCGATGGAAAAGGCTCCAGGAGAACAGGATAAGGCTGCCACAGTAGAGTCAGGAGGGGGAGCTGAATTGTCTAAAGTTGATGCTCCTCATAATGACGAGATGATAGATGCCTTGAAAGATGATGGCGGTAGTGAGGGACATGAGAAAGACCCTGATGTGGCTATAATCGGGAATTCAAAAAGCGCTGATGACATCACTTTGGCTGAAATGAAAGCCGAACAAGATAAACGTATGCAGCTAAAAGTTGAAGACCTGAACAATGAAAGCCTTAAGCCTCTTGTAGTGGTGGATCCTGGATAAAGGTTAGTCGTTAAGCTTTCAACTAGATATATTACAGAAGAGCTTGCTAAAAAGTCCTCTCTTGATTCCAGCGTTCCGACTCTTGGGAAAAAATCAACCGATTCTAGCACTTCGGTTACAGGGAAGAAAAAGTCGAAACGCATTATGACCGATGTTGAAAAGGAAGCTAAGGCTGCTCAAAAAGCTACCAAAAAATCCAAGTTCGATCCAAAGCCCAAGTGACAGAGTACTTTGTTGTGTTTTGGCATTTAATTGGTCCGCAACTGTTGCAGCAAGTGCGGCCCTCGCATCTTCTTTTTTGCTCGTTTTCCTTGTACAAACTCACATGTTTGCAAATAAAAATAGTTTATTTCCTGCAATGTCTAATAATCATTAGTTCAGCACTTAAGTGAAAATACAAAAGTATGTCATATTAAAGTTATATAATGAAGCCATTGTTTAGGCGAATATGCATGCACATATATGCCCCCATTTAATCTTGGATAACCGAGCCAGAATCATTCAAGATTGATTAAATTAAAAAATCCAAATGCCCTCGATTCTCTGACGGGGCCATATTCCTTTCGTCATTGATGCCTATTCTTTCTAGCATCTTTATACTCTCCTATCTAATAACCAGGTTAGAGTTTCGCTGAGGCGGTCTCTTATCTGGGTGCACCTTCACGCCTCAGGGGACGTCGTCTTCCCGTTCTTTATACTCTCTCTCAATTCTTGAGAGTTAGAGTTAAGAATGTCGTTTTCCCGTTCTTTTGTCTTTTATCACACAAACAGTCATTTTATTTGGTCCTGCACATAGGTCATCTCCAACTTCCCAAATTTAATTTAACATTTCATGTTTCACAGCCATGATAGAATAATTGTCGAAGATATAAATAATGCAGGAAAGTAAATGACACACGATATTTTTATAGTGGTTCAGCTAAGTCGTAGCCTACATCCACTTTATAATCCTTTGTTCACATAAACAGACTTTTTAAGGCAAGTCGTGCCTTTTTACATAGCTTATGAAAACAAAAGAAATGACATTTCATATTTAGCTCAGATATCGTCGTTAGTGCTGAGCGTTCCAGGCTCTGGGATTCTCCTCACCGTCCACGGTCGTTTGCTTGAATGCTCCTGTGACAAGCATCCATTGGAAAGTGTATGGCCCTTTCCATTTTGGACCCAATTGGGTTGGAGGCGGAAAGACTCGTTTCTGTACTAGGTCTCCTGGTTCAAAGGTTTTGAGGCAAACCTTCCGATCATAATAACGTGCCACTTGTTGTCGATGTCTTGAGGCATGCAAGTCGGCTTCATCTCTTTTTTCTTAAATCATATCAAGAGACTCTAGGAGGAGTGCTTCGTTTGTCATTGGGTCATAGTACGCAACTGGATGAGAAGGGACTTCCAATTCTACCAGTATCACTGCTTCTGACCCAAAGGAAAGTGAATAGGGAGTATGGCTGGTGGCCGTCTTAAAAGTTGTCATGTAGGCCCATTAATCTAATGGCAACTCATCTACCCATCTAGTTGGCCTGATCTACCCGCTTCTTTATAATTGATTTAATGGCTTTTTTACGGCTTCGACCTAGCTATTTGACTGCGGGTGAGCTACTACAGTGTATCGTTTATCAATCTTGTATTGCTGGCAGAAGTTTTTGAACTCGATGCTGTCAAATTGCGTCCCATTATCAGTTATGATGGCCTTCAGAATCCCAAGTCGACAAATAATGTTTCTGACCACAAAACTGATCACCTTCCTCGCCGTGATGGTTATTAGAGGTTCGGCTTCCACACATTTTGTGAAGTAGTCCACGACAACGATCGCGTACTTAGATGCTCCTCTGGCAATAGGTAGCACTCCAATAATGTCAATTCCCTACATGGCAAATGACCACGGACTTACCATTGATTTGAGCTGAGTCGGAGGCGCTCTGGGAACTTTGGCGTACCTTTGACATCTATCGTAGCGTCATGAATAATCAACCGCATCTTTATTCATGGTAGGCCAGAAATATCCGTACCGTAACACTTTCTTTGCTAGGGTTTGGCCCCCAGTGTGATCTCCACACTCACCACCGTGCACCTCTTGCAGTACACGTTTGATGTCGTCGTGTGCGATACACCGTAATAGGGGCATTGAAAACCCTTGACGATAAAGGACATCGTCCTGTAAAACGTATCTTGCAGCCTTGCGTCTTATAACTCGTCTTTCGCTCTTTTTCAGTGGGAGGGTTCCATTCCTGAGAAAATTCTTAATTGATGTCATCTAGGATTCTCTTTCTGGTTCAACTTCCAAGGCTAGCTCTGTTTCCATTAGGTCGAAACTTGGTGAATCCAACACCTCTATCGTAACCATTTTGGTTTCTTTAAGATTATCAGAACTTGCTAGCTTGCCAGTCGATCTGCTTCCTGATTTTCCGCCCTTGGGATGTGTGTTATACTAGAATTCTCCAAACCTTCCAATAAATCCTTCACCATTTTGAGATAAGTGATAAGTCGAGGTCCTTTAGCAGCAAATTCTTCCCGATCTTGACATACAACTACCTTGGAATCGCAATATATATCTAGTGTCTTCACTCCCAAATCTTTGATGAGTTTCAGCCCAGTAGTCAGTGCTTCATACTCGAAATCATTGTTAGTAGCAGCAAACTCTAACCGTAATGCATATTAGATAGATCGTCCTTTAGGAGTTATCAAAACAACTCCGGCGCCGGACTTTCTATCATTCTTGGCCCCGTCCGTATATAATTTCGACGGACTAAGCTCTAACTCTCGATCCAAAGCAACTACCTTGTCACCCACCGTTTCCTCTTCAGGAATTGTAAACTCTGCTATAAAGTCAGCCAAGGCCTGCCCCCTTATTGATCTTCGTGGCTGAAAGTTCAAATCAAACTGACTCAGCTCGATATTCCATTTAAGTAACCGCCCTGACGCTTCAGGTTTCTGCAACACTTGTCTCAAAGGTTGGTCGGTATACACAACTGTTGGGTGTGCCTGAAAACAGTGGAGGAGTTTGCGGGAAGCAATCAGGAGGCTATATGCAAGCTTCTCTATCTTTGGATAGTTACATTCTGCAGTAGCCAGTTTTTTGCTTACGTAATACACAGGTTTCTGTACTTTATCCTCTTTACGTACTAATGTTGCGCTGACGGCGTGAGATGATACCGCCAAGTAGACGAACAAATCCACATGTTCCACAGGCTTTGATAATATTGGAGGCTTTTCTAAGAAGTTTAACAGATTCTGGAATGCCTCCACAAAGTCAGGAGTCCACTCAAAATTTCGCTTTCCCCGTTTTATAAGATCGAAGAAAGGTACACACTTGTCTATTGCTTTGGAGATGAACCTGCCCAGTGCCGCAACCTTCCCAGCTAAGCTTTGAACATCCTTGATCTTCCGCGGCTCCTCTATATTCCGGATTGCTGCTATTTGGTTCGGATTGATTTCAATTCCTCTGGAACTCACGATGAAGCCAAGGAACTTGCCTGATGCCGCTCCAAAAGAACACTTCCAGGGATTCAACTTCATCCCATACCTTCGTAGTATGCCAAACATTTATGCTAAGTCCTTCGTATGATCGGGAGATTGTTTGGATTTCACGAGCATATCATCTACATAAACTTCCATGGTTTTCCCAATTTGATTATAAAACATGCGGTTGACTAGGCGCTGATACGTGGCTCCCGCAATTTTTAGCCTAAATGGCATTACGACGTAACAATACAATCCCAAGTTTGTGATAAAGCTTGTATGATCTTGATTTGGTATATGCATGGGAATTTGATTGTACCCGGAATAGACGTCCATAAAGGACAAAAGTTCATGCCCGGCCGTCGAATCTACTAGTTGATCAATTCTGGGAAGAGGAAAGCTTTCCTTCGGGCAAGCCTTGTTCAAATCAGAAAAATCAATGCAAGTTCTCCACTTCCCGTTTTACTTTTTGACTAGGACAGGATTCGATATCCAGTCGGGATATTTCGAATCGTTAATGAATCCATTACCTTTTAATTTCTCTACTTCTTCTTTCAAAGCTGCTGACCGCTCTGGGCCCAACATCCGTCTCTTCTGCTTGATTGGTGGGTGCTTTGGATTAATACACAAAGAGTGGCTTATAATGGTAGGCGAAATCCCACACATGTCAGCGTGAGTCCAGACAAACACATCCAGATTTTCCTTTAAGAAATCAGCCAATTCCCTCGCTCTAACTGGATCCAGTTGCGAGCCGATCTTCAGTACTTTTGTTGGATTTGTTTCATCAATGGGTATATCAATTGTTATTTCATTGGGAGTTGCCTTCCTGTCCCCGGGTTCTCTATCATCTCTGGGATCTATATCCTCGAGGCTGTCTGAGGGCGACTCTCTTGAGGCAGGACTCCTTAATTGCTATGCTAAGGCCTACTTTGGAGGGGTTGAATCATCCTTAGCATCTATATTCAACCCCTTCATTAACAACTTTAACTCTGCTACGTAACAAGCTCGTCCCGTAGCTTGGTCGCCTCTCATGGTCCCAACTCCTGAGTCAGTCGGGAATTTAAGCAGCAAGCACCAAGGCGCATTACATGCCCTAAATTCGGCAAGGGCCGGTCGGCCTAGGAAGGCATTGTAAGGTGACTTCAAATCCAAAACTACAAACTGCAGGATCCTTACTCTCTGGTGATCTCCCTGCCCTAGTGTGACTGGTAATTCCACAAAACCCATTGGAGCTGTAGATGCCCCGTTAAAGCCACGTATCCATCCTTGTCATGGCTTTAAGTCTGTTGCTTCAAGCCTCATTTGTTAGAAAGATTTCTTGAAGAGGATATTGACCGTGCTTCCGTTGTCCACTAACACCTTATGGACTAAAGCGGGGCCAATTGTCGTGGTAATAACTAGTGGATCGTCGGTTGGAGATTGTACTCCAGAATCATCTCTATTGTGGAACATGACATCATCTGACATTGTTTTTTATTATTTTATTGGAGTGATGTCTTCAAGGCTACTGCATTCTCCTACTTAAAAATGATTGGAGGCGTTGACGTACTGGTCCGTTGCTTTAAAACCATGACCAACTAAGTGAGGTCCGCCTATAATAGAGTTAATGACGATCCTATTACCTTTTTGTTGAGTTATGGGTTTTGAAGCAGGCTGGTCTTGGTTCGGGGCTTGTCCCCCTTGCCTCCTGTCCCTTGGGGCGGCCTTGTACTCATCCAACTTCCCTTCTCGTAGCAATTTTTCGACAATATCCCTCAAATGACGGCACTCATTGGTGGAATGACCGTGTGAACCATGAAACAAGCAAAACTTTCCTATTTTAATCTCTTTCTCAGTAGAATCTCTGGGTGGTGTTTTTTTGTACTGCAATATGCTGTATGTATCTAAATAAATGTTCTCCAACGTATCATTTAACGATGTTTAATTTTCAAAAGTCTGGAACTTGGGTCTTTTATTAGAGCTATTCTCTCGGTTTCTGTTCCTTCTATTGTCGTTCCCATTTCTGTTGCTATTACCACCACTCTGGTTGCCAACATTTACTTCCACCTTCCCTGAACTACCACCAGATTGTTTCACAGCTACATTACTTTGGACACCTTCCTTCGAGGCCCCTTCGGACTTTCTCTTCCGATTTGCCTTAGCTTCTTCCCGCCTTAAGCAGACATTGGCCTTTTCATAAAACAATTCTCTTGTAGGAGGTGGTTTTCCAGCCAAGTAATCCCCGAACTCTGTATCAGGATCTACCCCTTCTATCAAGGCCATCGGGATAGTGGGCTCATGGGGATCACTAACTTCAGTGACGGCCAGGCTGAAGCGATCCAAATATGAATTCGAAGATTCTCCTGGGGCCTGTTTAATTCATGACAATTCTATGACGGTCTTGGACTTTTGGGCATGGAGTCGAAACTGATTCATGAAACGCTCACTCAACTTTGTGAAATTTGATACCGACCGAGGAGGGAGTCTGGTGAACCACAGTAAGGCTACGTCCTCAAGATAGATTGGAAAAGCATTGCATTTTACGGCATTCGGAGTTGCTGCCGCATTCATGAACCATGCATATCTCATCAGATGCTGCCCTAGGTCTGTTCTTCCTGAATATCTGTCCATCTGAGGTAAATTGAATCGTCGAGGGAACTGGAAATTTAGGATGTCATCTGTGAAGGGGGTATGACTTCGTTCAATGCCCCAATCTTCATTAGTATAGTGTCGGCTTTCGGACATGATCTTGCGCACCATTGCCCATACATCGACATTTGTTAATGTTTGCACAGGCTCTCTTGATCTGATGTTCGGATTACCCCTCGGTTCCTGATCGGGGGACAACCACCTGTTTCTGGCGGCAGCTGCTCTACGTTGCTCTCTGTGTTCCCGTTCGATCTCAGAAGGTAGAGGTTAGAGAAGTTGTTTTTGTGTGGGGTTGGTAATATTAGGATCTCTGGGTAAGACGTGGTATCCGCGCATGGGTAGCAACATAGGCTATTGTAGGCTTGGGTCATCGGGGCCCAGTTCATGAGCAGCGTCTTCTCGGGATCCCAAAGATCCAAAAGTCAATTGATCAAGGTTCTGAGGTCGTTAAAGCGGCCTCCTCTCACGAGGGCGTACCTCCTCCGAAGAAGATGAATCATCTGTAGTAAGACGCCGTGTCGGGGAAGGAGACTTCTGCCTCCAGAGCTCCTGTAGTTCTCTACCCATAGTGATCATATTTTCCTGCATGCGAAGGTTGTCACGCCTTTGGGCTTCCAATTCTTCTTTAGTGCTCTGAAGCATGCCAAGAAAACGTGAAAAATCTCCTTGAGTGATGGGTGCAGATGGATCTGGCTGAAATTAGTCATCATGTCTGGAAGCGGAGCGTTGGACGGAGCTCGAGTAGAAGTTCCAGCTTCACTCTGGTTTGGATCGGATCTGTTCACAGCAGCCTGGTCGGGGCGGTTCGGATGGAGGGAGTGAGAGCCTCCAACCTCACTAGACCGGATCAGATCGGTGCCTTCCACCCGGTTCAGATCGGCGCCTCCCATCTGGTTCAGATCCTCCTGGTCGGAGCGGTCTACTCCAGAGCTTTGAGCGTGTGACCTTGTTAACATAATAGCTTGCTGATCTTCTCTGAAATCATTTCCCCTAGCGCCTTGCACTTCTTTTCCTTTGGTCTTAACCATAACACTTGATTCTTCAACGGTTAGTCAACAAGTACTGAAAGATGTTAGAGAGAAGGGATTAACTTCTTTGAAATTGAAGGTACAAATAGTAGAATGATAACCCTGAAAAGACTGAGAATTCGAAGGTTTCTCAGTGAAAGCACCAAAATGTTAGACCAAAAATTGGTTCTAACACCCAAATGAGCTATGATCTTAATAAAATAGAACTAAAAAAGCAACAAAGAACATACGATTTACGGTGGTTCAGTGTTATCGATCCTACGTCCACTTTATATTCTTTTCAATTGATGATTTGAATGCAAATACAGCAATGATTCTCACTCAACTTCACAATTACAATGCATACACTCACTCAAATATCTCAAAAAGAAACTTTAAGAGATGATTTTGATCTGAATGTTGCTATGAAATTTGGCTATGGAGGAAGTTAGAACTGAGAATTTGCCAAAAGATCCCTTCAAATGCCTCTTGATGGTGTATTTATAGGTGAATAATCTCTTCGAAGTGGCTACGGTTCGGAATTGCGTGGTACCCATCCACTAAGAGTCGGGTTCGGAGGCTTCCAGATGGTGACATCGCAATGATTTAGTGGGAGATCGTGGGAGAAATGTTCATGTTTGGTCTGAGTCTTCAGGAAACATGTGTAGCAAAGGTCATAGGCTCAGAGAAAGGGGTTCGGATCAGCTGCCCCCGATCCAATCCGATGAGGCCACTTGTTATTTACTGATGTTGCTGACGTCTCTCTCCGATCCGAACTGATGAGGCCACTCGCTATCCTTTGATATTGCTAACGTATCTCGCCGAACCGAACCGATGTGATTTCTGCTTCTTTGATATGTACTTTTTTCTTGCGCTATCTCCTTCCGATCTGAACCGATTGGTTGCTTTCTCACTGTTTGCTCTTCGTGTATCCTAGTTCACAAAGTAGGCTAACATTATCCTCTGGTTTGCGTTGCATTGTGTGATGGGATTTGAGTCTTACGATGATCCCATTTTTCCAAATGCATTGCATTTTTTTACGATTTACTTATTTATATGTTCAGTTACCTTAAATTATGCACGGTAATCCATTGGAATAAAAACCATTCTATGTTAGCGGCTTGGTCTTGGATTTGCCTTATTACTATTGGTTAAATTAGTTAAGAATTCTCACACTAGTCCCATGACTGACTCGTATTTTGTTTTCACCTTTGCAAACTCAGGTGCCCTCTTTTCTACATGGGCAGCCAAGTAACAGGTTTCACTTTCTTTGGGGTCACTGTCTTTGGAGCTTTCTTGGAGTTGCTTAGTTGAGATGATGATTTGGAGCTATGAAGACTATCTATCATTTGTCTTTTGTTGCATTTTATCTTTAGACTTTGAGACATCCGAACTTATTCTATTTCCAGTTGTTCTATTTTGAAGTTTGAAACTTATCTCCTTTTGCTGAACTTGATGTAATAATTTAGGACTCTGTGACGGTGGAATTCTGTGGTTGATGACATTCATATTTCCGCTGCTATGATGTTATTATTCGATAGTTTTCCTATGCTATGTTGTATCTATGATCTGTATCGTTGTATTTATGTTGTATTCCAAATGATTATTCCTTACTTTCACTCAGTGGAAGTTTGGGGTCATCACAATTCATTAGTCAGAGAATGTAGGATTATTGAAACAACATCAAAATCAGAATATTTTTTCCTTAATCCTATAAGTGCATGATGAATAGTTTGAAACCGTGAATACATCTCATTGATTGTTTCATTCGGCTTCATTTTAAAATTTTGAAATTGACTTTTCAACATAGCTATTTTAGCTTGTTTAACCTTGTTAATACCTTCAAGAGTGGTTTTTAGCATTTGCCAAATTTGATATGCAGTGGTACAGATACTAACACAGTTATATTCGTTTTGATCTCATGCACGAAACAACATATTTATTGCTTTTGCATTTACAACTGCTGCAGTTTTCTCACCAGCTGTCCATTCTCTATACTCAGTTGTTGGATTTACTATTTCCTTCTGAGTAGCATTCCAAGCATCGTAGCTAGTTGATTGCATGTAAAAATCCATACGTGTTACCCAATAGCTATAGTTAAGACTATTGAAAAATGGAGGTCTTTATGTTGATTGACTTTCCGTGTAAGTGTTAGTGCTAGTGCTTGCGTTATTTGCCATAATACTAGAATATATCAAATAACTGTGTTACGGTTATGCGATGACCATGCTCTGATACCAATTGAAATGTCGGTATACGACTTAAGCAGGATCAGTAATATGGATATGCGTAATGTATGTGATAAACTAACTTGTATATTAACAACAGTTATGCAAATAAATATGAGATAGTGAAATATATCACAAATAAAAAGCAGTAAAGTAAAGTAATAACACCAGGGCTTTTTATACTGGTTCGGAGCACCGTCCTACATCCAGTCCCAGACCTCTCTCTGTATTTTCACTAATCAACCACCTCGCTTCACCCGGAGGAACAGGTTCACAATACCCGAACAGCCGAACAGGATTTCACGCCTCAACAATAATGAGGACTTCAACACTTGCCTCTTATAACTCTCGAGGACTTCAACAGCTAAGATTACAATTTGCATGTTGACAACTTGTGTTCTTTGGAACAAAGATTTGTCACTTGTAGTACACCCTTCCTATAATCTTATCCTCAAATATAATTTGATGTATGTGAAGATTTGGAAGTAGATATCATATTGAATCACAAGAATACTAAATTAGTTCTGAGATTCAAATGATATTTTTGTTGAATATGAGCGCTTTTAGAATATCAAGTAGAAAGCAAGATAGATGAAAGAACTAAGATCAGAGATGTTAATTTATTGATGGTTTAATGATGTTTATATAATGAATAAACAGTTATAACCATTTGTGAAGAGAAACATCGAAGAGAAATGATTTTAGATCAAAAGAAAGAGAAACAACTTTTGATGAAAGAAGATGTCTGTTCAAAATGTTGCTTTCAGTTTGAAAAACGGTCGACAGGTCAAAATTAACCAATAGACTGATTTTTGAATATATATACGTTATATATATATATATATGTATGCACGTTTATTGTGCATTCTACCCAGAAACGGTCGACCGCCTATTTTGAAACCGGTCGATCGGTTTCTGGCAATATGCACAATAAATGTGCATTTATATATATGCATATATATATTCACAATAATGAGGTATATGATTTTTTGAGGATAGATTTTAACATTTATAATACTAAATAATCAGCCTCTAACTTACAATATCATTGATTCTCTTCTCTTTGTCGATCATGAATTTTCTTTTTGTCATTAATCAAAATGCTATGAAATTGTAGACTCAATAACACCGTCCCTTTCAGTCTTTTTTATCTATTAGTTACTGACCATATTTCTTTCTTGATTGCCTGAATGGTTGCCAGCGAGGTAGCGTGGAAAGGTCGCCAGGTACGGTTCTTCTTCTCTTGGTTTAGTAATTTCTTGCTTTTTTCCATATTCATCATTTGTCTTCTAATGCGATCTAGGTTTTTATCCTTGATGTTTCATTTGAATTCGAGATTTGTATTCAACAGTTCATTTGTAGTTCTTGGATTAATTGTCAGTTTTTCATTTTAGTCTGGAATTTGTGCTCAATAATTAATTTACAAATGTCTAAGATTTAGTATACTTTTTTGATGTAATCAATTATCTAATATTAAAATCTTTGTGTTGATTAACATATCTGAAATGTTTAACTGTAATCTAAAAAATGATGTTCAGTTTAGCACTTCAGTTTTCTATACAAGTAAACTCCCAAAAAATTATGACATATTGTATCCTAAAAATTTGTTACTGTGGGAAAATCTAACAATCTTTAATCAAAGACCAACCAAAACATTTAGCTTTCCCATATTTATATGTCTACCAGTTTTTATCTTTGTTTCGAATGTTTTGGAATGCTTTTATTATTATGCAACGAGAGTAATTTGGAAAACTATAATTCTAATTCTTGCATTATGATTTACTGCAAGTCTGATGCCATTATAATTATTGCTAAAGTATTAGATTTATCATTTCTTAACTGCTTTGCTCAAAATTCTAATTTAGAGATAAAATAAAAATCATGCAAGCTAATGTTGGACAGGAAAACTCACATGGAGGTATTGGATTTTTTTCCCAAGATGTCTCCTTTGATCTTTTGTCGAGGCTATATATGACAATTAGTATTTACTTTATTAAATCAAGCTAGGGGATAATTACTGCACATATGTTATTACTTATACCACCATCATTTCAGAAAGGCTTTATTTAGTTTTTGCCATGTAAAAAAGTTATATTCATTGACTAATACTATCATTATTATATGAATTGAATCGTCTAACGATATTACTCAATTTACTAAGCGGAATGTAATATAAAAAAGGTTCAATTGTTACTCGATTCGTTTGTAATTTGTATTTTGTAAAATAATTTCTTGCAGCTTTCTTTGTTCTATTACTAATAACGATCCTTATAATAAACAACTTTTCTAAAAAAACTCAACTTTAATGTTCTAGAATTAAGTTAAAATGTTGATATTTTAAAAAACCTAGACTTTTTTTATTAGAGTTGCAAAACGTTTTAACATTCGTTCATTGCAAATATTTTGATCATTCAAAGTAATTGGATCTAATTTACAGGAAGTACGATATTCTGGTTTTTACTGTTGTTTTTGAAATATTTGGCCAGCTTTTGAAAAAGGCTAAAGATTAGGAGTTTTTGTACAATATTTGATTATTCAATAAAAATGAAATAAAATGTGTTATTGGGATAAGCGAATGTTTTTTTAGTATTATCAAAATGATTTCCCTAGATATTAAGATCTGTTTTGAGCTTTTCAAATTTTGCAATTGAAAAATTTGTACTTTTAAGAAATTAGGACTCTTCATTTATTTTCAAATCTTTGAATTGCTTTTAATCCTTTTTAAGGATGTATTAGGCATACTAAAAGAAAATCATGTTCTTTAAACGTATATTATTGTTTTATTTACAGTGGCATTTTTCACTTTGTTTTTGCTGGTTTTCATTATTAAGAATTTTACTGTATTTTTAGTATTTATTTTAATTTTCAAAATGTTTTGCCCACTTTGGAAAGAAGGTTAAAGTTTAGAAATTTGTCTAAAATGTTGATTATTTAAAGAAATGAAAACAAATTGTTTTTTGGCTAAGCAAATTGTATGTTCGGTTGTTTTAGCTATTTCATTTTTGATTGAAAATACACAATATTTCCGTCATATACTACCTATCGGTGTGTATTACTGATCAGCTGGGAAAAAGATAATGTAGCACCATGCTTACTTATTTTGTTCCCTCTTCAAAGAGGTATCCCGTAGTTTATATGCTGTGCATTTAGCACAACTAATAATCAATGTACAGAATTAAAATACAACCACTAATTATCTTCTTATTTAAATTTGACAAAATAAGTTCAAGGAGAACTATATACAATGCAATATGTGTCAATCCATATTTATTCAAAACAACAGATCTAAATTATAAAACCTAAAATACATGTGGTGCCACCAGACTTCTATACAAGCACGGTAATAATGATATGTGTTATAAGTGAAATACATCTGATTGACTGACTGAGATTTTGCTTCATAGTTGGTTTTCTGAATATACCTTTTCTGTGCAAGGCAGAAAGGATCGAGGAGCTGGCATCGACAAGTTATCGAGGATCTTCAGCATATAGGTGATAGGTAAAAGTGTAAGTACTTCATTTTTATTTGATGAGCTCAACATAATTATGCCTAAATATTTTAAAAAATTTGTTACTATCGCAGCTCAAGATCCAAAGAAAGAAGGACCAAGCAAACAACCAAGCATAGATGCAAAGTTTAGTACACTAAATTTTGTAAATGTGAGTATATTTTGTTCCAATTATTTTAGCGATCTAATGAGTTATATACATATTTTTTTTCTTTGGTTGAATATGGATATACAATCTGAGCTTGAAACAGTGAACACTTATGTTTTAAATATTAGTAGAACTGGAAATCAAATTAGCAATGGTAAAATATTACGTTGATCAGTTATATTTCTTTTGGATGTATAACTCAATACGGTAAAAAATATTATGTTGAATAGTCCATTTTGACCATATCTATAATTTTTAAAAATATACCATTCATTCTCAAGATCAGTTATATTTCTTTTAGGTTTTTCCAAATTTTCTTCATTGTAACAATGGGTACAGTGCTAATTATTGGCCTACAATTGTTCTCACACTATCATTTATCTTCATCATGAAGATAGGCTTAAACCGCAATGTTTGTCTTAATTCAAGATCAGAAGCTGTATGTGAAGCGCACTCATAAAGGAAATAGACCGTTAAAATTACACTTAAATTGTCTATATGAAATTGATTAATAAATGTGTTTATTTCAAATTATTATACCCCATATTAGTGACAGTCATCCATTAGTAACAATATTCATTTACTATATCATTTTATTATGAAATGTATTCGTACACGATTTGTAATAACCCGGAAATCCGTTCCAATTTAAAAAAATTATTTTGGCAATTTTAGTGAATTAAACTATTTAAAATAGTTTATTTTAAATAATAACGATGAGAAATTTATTTTGAATAGAGTTAGAACGTATATTTTTATTTGAAACGTTGTTAGAATATAAATAATTATTTATAATTATAAAAGGAACTGAAAATGGCGCGATAGTTCGAAAATTCGATTTCAAAGTTCAAGTGAATGTACAGGATTCAAAATAAACCAGATTTTAGCGAAATCAAAAATATTAGAATCTAATTGAGAATATCTTTCTAACGAATCCGAAAAATTGAAATTTCATGTGACGACCCCAAACCCCGTACTGACGGTGGCAAGGGTAATCTTTGGAATATAACACATAAACAAATAACTGCAGAATATAAATAAATAAATACACCAGATAATGTACAAATAATGCACTGGATAAACATAATCATTAGAGTTACACAGTATACAGGATCATACTTAGTACAAATACATTTCAGCTATACATAAATGTCTACAGTGGAAAACAAACATAATATGTACAATAGGAGCTGAATAGTATAAAAAGAGATAAATGATAGAATCCATCTTCAGCTCCAGCTATCCAGAAAGAGCCTACTAAAACCTGAAGACAAGGCTGCCCATGTAGAAAAAGGGGCACCCGAGTTTGCAAGTGAAACAAACTACGAGTCAATCATGGGACTGGTATGAGAAATCTACTTAACACATTATATAATTGGCTAATCACAAGACCACGCCACTTTTGCGGAACAGGTTTACTCCATTGGATTGCCAGTGCTTTAAAATAAGTAAATCTTTTAAACATCGCAATGCTTTTATAAAAATGAAGCCATTATAAGACTCAGTTCCCATCACACAATGCAACGCAAACCGGAGGATAGAGTTTTTACCTTATAATGGCCAAAATATGCTTGATACGAATAAAACAAAAACATTTTATATTATTACTAGTGTTTATATGTTTCAAAAAAAAAAAAACAATTTCAAATCGTAAGTATCAATCATAGGCGGCATTAATGCCCCATACCACTATGTCGCCATATATAGGTATACAATCAAAACCGCATAGTCACGTATTTTGAAATTGGATTTCCGTCATGAACCAAGGCAAAAGATAGTCCTTACCGAATTCGAGACAATCTAGCCCATGTCTCCGGAACAGCCGCAACTGCCCCTTGGATCGTCATGGCCGGTCCACACGGAGTGGATTATAGTGCCTGAACAATACGTTTCCCCGCCCTTTGGGGCGTAAATGAGCCAACAAATGACTCCATCGGTGCCGGATCGATCGATATAACCGAGGCACCTCGCAAGAGCAACAACCACATAGGTGAAAATAATATAAATGTCAGCCAGTTTAAGCACTGACACCACCTCTAGCTAGAAGGAAACGCATGCCCTCCCTGATGTCCTCTCCCGTTTCTAGTTCATACCGGGGTGTGAGGTTCATGAATTCGCGTTATACACAAAGTTACGCCACACAAGCAGGGCTTTGATCATCAACCACAAGACTTTGCTTTTCAACAGAAGTCTTGATCACTGCATCTTAGCATGCCACACAGGCAATTCACACCATGCAACTGATGGCTGTCAATCACACAGAATGAACTCCAATGTCAGACACACAGTCCATTGCAAGTCCGTTCTGGGTCTGAAAGAAACCGGAGGCACTATATACCCCGCATACCCATCGATCTCCACGTACATCTGGACGATCACCACTCATTATCCATATTTCGGGATGCCTCCCAATCAGGACATCAGTTACCATCCAAACGAGGTGAAGATCTCAGGTCTTCAACCACCGTCTTCATCTTCGATTTCTTATCGTCGATTCAGTTATTCAGAATGGGATAAACCCGGTCTTTCCGAGCAACTCGCGTATATAATTAACAAGTGCTACACAAACACAACATACGCCTCATTCCAATTCATTAGTCACTAACCGTCAATCAGTAAGAGAACGATATCCCAAATATTAAACCCGAAGGCCGAAACCAACATCAGATCAAAATCCAGGAAACCATTCGACTTAGATAACCTTCAGTTAGTTTCTAAATTTCACATTCCATATCGTTTATAATATTTTAAAATGATTATCACTATTTTTGTTTATTTATTTATAGCCAATTTATTCAGACGACGCTTCGGGTCATAACGCGGCCGTGGCGCTGTTTTTCTTCAGATTTTATTTACACATATCTGAAAATCTAACCGTTGGATCTTCACAAACTTTATATCATTAGAAAGACCTTTTCAAAACGAATCCAACGGTTCCAGTTTTGGGAAAATCCGACGGTCGGATCTCCCGGCACACTCGTTTGAAGTTTCGATTTCAAAACACGAACTGCAGTGTCGTTATTCGATTTAGTTATATATATATATATATTTAATTGACTTTGGCGCTGTTTTTCTTCAGATTTGAATTAAACATTCCAGACAATCCAACCGTTGGATTTTCACAAAGTGGGTATCGTTGGGAAGATATTTCCAAGGCGAACCCAAAGGTCATGGTTTCGGGAAAATCCGACGGTCGGATCGCCCGCACTAGTCATTTGAAATCGCGATTTCAAAACATGAACTGCAGCTTCGTTATTCGATATATTTTTATTATATTTATATATACATAAATATAATCGATTCTTCGATTTCAAAACCATGTTCCTTTCATACATTTGATAAAAAATGATATTTTTTTCCAATAGACATTTATTTCGACACTTCACTATCTTTAACAATTCATTTATATAATAAAAATGTGATTTTTATTGTAAAACAATTTATTTCAAAACACGACTATTTTATATAGTTCATATAGGTGATAAAAAATATGATTTTTATTATAAAACAATTTATTTCAGAACACGACTATTTTATATAATTCATATAGATGATAAAAATATGATTTTTATTATAAAACAATTTATTTCAAAACACGAATACCATTCAACATATGAATTTCTATTCAACGAATGAATTTCTATTCAACACATGAAGGTTTTCTATAGTTCGTATATTTAAAATAAAAATGTGATTTTTATTGTTAAAACAATTTGTTTAAAACACAAATACCATTCAACACATGAATTTCTATTCAACGAATGAATTTCTATTCAACACATGAAGGTTTTCTATTCAACACACGAATATAGTTTCAACACATGAAAATAATTCTAACACATGAATATTATTCAAAATTTCGGCAGCATAACGGCAGGGTAGTTAAAACCGGGGCCGTCCCTTGTACGGCTCCTCGCTCTACCTTAAAGCCTCACAGCTTTTGACAATGGGGATTTCATGCATCTAGTTCGCACGCAGGCGGCATGTATATTTTTTTCATTTCAACAAACTAATCCTATGTGGTTTCAACCAAATAATTCTCAACCACAAGCGGGTATTTTTCAACCGCAACCAATCAATTTCAACCACAAACAATTCTAATCATCCATTCGCTATCAACCAATTTTCACACCAATCACAACCAATAAATATCGTCCATGGTTTGTGGACGAGGGGCGTATATATATATGTATATATATATGTATATATATATATATATAAATATATATATGTATATATGTAAATTTCACTTCTATTCAACACATATATAATTTTTACAACGCATATATATAACTTATACATCGACCGTACAACTTATACAATGCTTATACATGAGGTGTACAACGCTTATATGACTCAAACATCGACTATATAATTTATACATCGTTGTTTTCCATATCGTTTATAATTTAGAAATCTCACATTGGGTTCCACTCCACCAAAAATAGCAGAAGGCTCAGAAAAATATCCGGTCTCTTCTAGAATGTAGAAGACGTCCACACGAGTCCACTGTCTCTTGTTTCACTGAATTTCGTCAACAAACGAAAAAGATATGATTTTTATAGTGAAATCAAAAACCGTCACGCTTTAAACTGCTATAATATAGTTTATTTAAAATAGGCCGTACCTTCTTTTAAATCTTCAAAACTAGGTTTGATCTTTTCTCTCAATCTATTGATCGATATGGGGATCAGGTTGCACCACGATGTACAGCTAGGAACGACGCCTCCAGGGGGTACCGCCTCGTCGAACTCGCGCGCGCCAGGGAGGAGGAGTTCCAGCTCGAACGGAGAAACTTCACTAGGTCGATGCGAGCTGAATACGGAGCAAGGGGAGGTGAATCAAGTATGGATTTGAAGAGGAGGAGGAGCTCTTCAAAAACTTCAACTGGAGCTATGGCTAATTTTGCTTGTGGAGAGAGGAATCGGGCTGGGTAGATCTGAACCCATTTCCGTCGTCGATCGGCTGTGTTCGGGGAGAGAGAGAGATTATGTGGCCCAATCACGTTTTTTTCTTTAATTTATATATATTTAAATTTCGAAAATACCCCCTTTCGCACACGAACCCCAATCCAGACCCAACGACTGTCGTCCCTAGCTAAATACCCCCATTCCGAACACAATGGGATATGTTTCGAAGGCCCATTCAACTGTTTAGGTCAGTTTTTCTTCAAATTAAAATAAAAAACATTCAATATTTAATTTGAACGAACATTTTAATATGCCGGGGCCACATACTGATTCTAAAAATCACAGAAAAAATATTTCTAGCTTCGTTTTGACGATATGGTCCCAATAAAACTGATTTCGTCGAATTCTGAGACGGTTTGAAAAATGGCCATTTTCTGGTCGACCCAATTTGACAGAATCTGTCAAAACACGTTTAATTTCGCCACGCTCACATTTTAATTCAAAAAATTATGAATTTTGAAACCTAGCAATAATTTGACATCCCGGATCCAGCAAAAGTGGTTACGTCGAAAACAAAGGTCGTTTGCAAAATTTCCATTTTTAAGGGCCGTTATATATATTAAAATATATATAAATTCCACAGCGACTTTTCTGAATTTTAAACTGGACGTATCTTACACTCTATAAAGTGCAAAATCAGTTTCTTAGATCCATTAGAAAGATACGACTAAACAGATTCAAATATTTCTTGTTTCGTCCAATTCCGACTTAAAACGAATTTTGTATATTCATTTGAAATTCGAAATCGAAATGTCAAACTACCGTGCCATTTCAGGCTCGTTATATAATTAAAATAAATTTATTCGTTTTAACTTCGTCGAAAATAAATTTTTTGTCGTTATTACTTAAAATAATTCATTTTAAATAATCAAAATTCATTAAAATAGCAAAAAATAAAAATTTTTAATTGGCTCAGAATTTCCGGGTTGTTACATTTCATTGCGGGAATCAAAAGACACACCCAGTTGAAAACTCAGAATAGTCGCTGTGGAATTCTGACCCTTAAAAATGGAAATTTGGCAAACAACCTCGGTTTTCGATGAAACCACTTTTGTTGGATCCGTGATGTCAAGTTATCGCTAGGTTTCAAAATTCGTAATTTTCTGAATCAATATGTGAGGGTGGCGAAGTAAAACGTGTTTTGGCAGTTTCCGTTGATTTTAATCGACTGGAAAATGGTCTTTTTCCAAACGGTCTTAGAATTGGACGAAATTAGTTTTATAGGACTGTATCGTTAATACGAAGCCAGAAATAATTTTCTGGGATTTTTAGAGTCCGTATGTGGGCCCGGTAAATTGAAATGGGCATTCAAATTCAATTTATAGATTTATATTTTGATTTTGGTGGAAACTGGTTGAAACGATCGAATCAACTCATGAAACATATCCTATTGTGTTCGGAACAGGGGTAATTAGCTATGGACGACAGGCGGTGGGTCTCGTTTAGAGTTCGAATAAAAAGTCAACTCTTAGAAAAGTAAATTAATTAAATAATTAATTATAAAATAACCCTTTTTTCTCCTTTTCCTTCCCCGACAATTCAAAATCAAATTTCAAAACAAAAAAAAACCTAGAATCGCTCGTCGCACCCCCACCCTCGTCAGCGCCGCCCACCCTGCCGCTACCTCGCGCAACCCCCTCCGCCTCCAACAGCCTCCACCGCCACCCCATCCCCTCCCTTTTCGTTCGAGAACACCCAAAACCCAAACCGCCTTCGCCCAAAATCGCCACCGCAACCCCACCACCGCCGTCCCCAACCCTGTGACGCCCTCCGACCTGCTACACCCCCCGACGCTGCCTCAGAACGCCTACCCCAACCTCCAACACCCCATGGATCCCCCTCCGACCCAAAATTGTAAGGTTTTCTAGTTTATTTTATTTAGTTATATGCTTTTATTTATATGAATACCGATAAAGATCTGATTTTTAAATCGAAAGAGATTAGATTTTTATAAATAAGAAAATAGGATTTTTATTTATATTTTAACATATAAAAATATAAAGACCTTGTTTTTAAAATAGAAAAGGTGCGATTTTTAATTATAAATACTATATAAATATATGATTTTTATATTATAAAAGAATAAAAATATGATTTTTATATTATAGAAAGAATAAAACAATGATTTTTATATCGGTAGAGTATTAAAAGTATGATTTTTAATGTTTAGAACATCATATTAAAAATGTGATTTTAATATGAACAGCATGGAGAAGACTGCATTGGATGTACGGCCAGATCCAAATGTTTTGAATTTCAGAAATAAAATGGAGGAATGGAACCCTCGGTGAGAACTCCTCACTTTAATTCTTGTTTTCTAGTTGAAATATATACTAGGATGCAGACGGCGTTTAGTATATCCCGACACCCGTCGTCCACAGAACATGGATGACTTGTTTGTTTGGTTGCTGTGTTGTGAAATTTGATTGTGTGATGTGGAACGAAATAAAATATTTTATAGTGGAAAATATTTTATAGTTAAAAATATAATTTCTAACGTGAATGTGATTAAATAAATTTTCTTTTACAAATCGGACGGTTTGTTTATATACACCGATTTGACTGATATTGGTTGGGACGATAAATTTTACACTTCGCCAAACTGCACAAATAAAATATGTGTTTGATTGATTGAAACCCCACAGGGGTATTGGGATGATATTTGATGTATACTAATCCCGAGTGTTTAGTTGTATGTCAATCAATGGGTTGACAACCTGCGTAAGCGTTAATTATTTATATTTAATGCTTATGCAGTTGTGTGGTGCACTCTGGATGATGGTTGATGATTTATCGTTACTGTTATATACATGTGTTGTAGGGAATCCATATAATTAACGTTAAATGGTAATTGATTGGTCCTCATTCCAATTTAGAAAATAAATTCATGTGTTGAATAGAAAATAAATTCATGTGTTGAATTGAAAATAAATTCATGTGTTGAATTGAAAATAAATTCATGTGTTGAATTGAAAATATATTCATGTGTTGAATAGAATAAACATTCATGTGTTGAATAAAAGCTGTGTTGATTAGATTGACGCTATTTTGACGTGAACTATATTTATATCGATTTTATTCATTTTTATAATGAATATTGAAAAAGGAAGTGATTTCAAAATATAAAGTTTTGAAAATATTATCATTTATAGGTTAATGATGTGGAATATTCAATTTTGATTCGAAATAGAATATGAAGTTGAAATCATTTCGAAAACGAATTTAAAACGATTTATAAAACACGTTTTGAAAGGAAATCAACAAAATATATATAATATATATATTATATATATAATGGCCCGAATAGAACGTGCCGCGCCACGGCAGTTCGCGAATTTCGACCATTGACTTCGAATGGATATTACGGGATATCCGACCGTCGGATTCTCCTAAAACTAGAACCATTGGGTTCGTAACGAAAAGGGCTTTCTAATGAATATTAGATATTTGAAATCTAACGGTTGGATTTGGAATTATGTCCAAATCAAATTCGGAAAAGTTCGTTGTAAGTGCAGTTCGATGGCCGTCGATGGAATTCGACTGTACGGGCCTTGATAAAATTATTAAAAATAGTAATAATTTGTGTAAAATCATAAGAAATGATTTGTGAAGAATTGAGATGAAAAATTCCAAATTTGAAAAGATAAAATAGTTTTTTATCGAAATGAACTACTTTTAAACTAGAATAATATTATTTTTGTAAATAAATAAATTGGATCTGAAAGGGTTTTAAAAGTAACCCGAAGTTTCAATAATTGAATTGGAATGGAATGTTATTTTGGGTTTATAGTGAACCATGTATTAAATTTCATTGGTTCTTTAAACTAGTTAAAGACAGGATATGATTTTCCCCAGTTAAATAATAATCGATAGTGATTTTTGGGAAGATTAAAACCAAGTGGAGTTTTAATGAATCTTTAATTAGATTGAAATGATCGAGAATGGAGTATCACCAGTTTTGCTCCAGGCGATAGTTAAATCTTTAATTAGATTTGAACGTGAAATGGTAATTGAATTTACCGATAACACCGTGGTATTAGAAATGAAGTATGACCAGTTTTACTTCATGGAATGAATAGGTTGGGATTGGGAAATAAAATAAATGATTACTTCGGTGTGGTTTGCTAATCCCAACTAATTTGAATTGATATTCAAAGAAAGATTAAAGAATAAATTTAAAGAATTTATCTTTGATAAAATTAATGGGAACCTTTCCCAAAGTATAAGAATATTTGAATAAAAGAATATTCTGAATTGGAATGAGGCGTATGTTGTGTTTGTGTAACACTTGTTTATAAAATACGCGAGTTATTCGGAAAGACCGGGTTTATCCCATTCTGAATAACTGATTCGACGTGGTATCGAGGATGAAGACGGTGGTCGAAGACCGGAGGTCTTCACATCAATTGGGTGATTACTGATGATCTTGATTGGGCTGTACACCCAAGAGGAGGGAATCAGTTGGTGATCGTGCAAACGTACTTGGAGATCGATGGATATGCGAGGTACAAGGTGCCTACGGTTTCGTTCAAACCTAGAACGAACTTGTAAATGGAGTGTGTGTCTAACATTGGATTTTATTCGGTATGATTGATTTCTATTAAATATTTATCTGTTTGGCGGTGGAGAATTTATTCTCTTGCTTAACGCCCTTCTCTGAGACGTACGAGCTCAGGGGTTATATATTGATGGATATCAGTCGCATGGAGTAAATTGCCTGTGTGGCATGCCTAAGTGGCAATTGATGAAGGCTTCTGTTGAAAAGCAAAGTCTTGTGGTTGATGATCAAAGCACCGCCTGTGTGGCATAGCTTTGTGTAACGTTGATTCGCGAGCCTCACACCCCGGTTGTGGTCCAGAAATGGGAGAGGATCTCAGGGAGGGCATGTGTGTAATAACCCGGAAATCCGAGCCAATTTAAAATTTTTATTTTGGCAATTTTGATGAATTTTGATTATTTAAAATGAATTGTTTTAAGTAATAACGACGAGAAATTTATTTTGAATAGAATTTGAACGTATATATTTACATAGATCGTCGTTTGAATATAAATATTTATTTTAAATTATAAAAGGAATTAAAAATGGTGCAGTAGATCGAAAATTCGATTTCAAATTCCAAATGAATGTATAGGATTCAAAATAAACCGGATTTTAGTGAAACCAAAA
This sequence comes from Allium sativum, assembly GCA_030737875.1. Classification (NCBI taxonomy): domain Eukaryota; kingdom Viridiplantae; phylum Streptophyta; class Magnoliopsida; order Asparagales; family Amaryllidaceae; genus Allium; species Allium sativum. The sequence goes on from CM060919.1 coordinate 185,825,415, forward strand.
ATATTTGAATCTATTTGAGAATATCTTACCAACGAGTCCGAAAAATTGAAATTTCATAGCGGGAATCAAAAGTTATGTCCAGTTGAAAATTCAAAATAGTCGCTATGGAATTCTAGCCCTTAAAATTGGAAATTTTGCAAACGACCTCGGTTTTCGACGAAACCACTTTTGTTGGATCCGTGATGTCAAGTTATTGCTAGGTTTCCAAATTCATAATTTTCTGAATCAATATGTGAGCATGGCAAGGGAAAACGCATTTGATCAGTTTTAGTTGATTTTAATCGACTGGAAAATGGCCATTTTTCAAACGGTCTCAGAATTTGACGAAATTAGTTTTGTTAGGATCGTACCATCAATACGAAGCTAGAAAATATTTTTTTGGGAATTTTTAGAGTCCGCATGTGGCCCCGTAAATTGAAATGTGCGTTCAAATTCAATATATAGATTAATATTTTGATTTTGACGGAAACTGGTCGAAACAGCCGAATTGGGTTACGAAAAATATCACATTGTGTTCGGAATGGGGGTATTTAGCTAGGGGCGACAGTTGTTGGAGTTCGTTTGGACTTCGCATCATTAAACAAGATAAGTTTACGAATAAAATATTAATTAAATTATTATAAAACCAAGTCAAAAGCCCTAGAACCCTAGTCAAAGCGGTCAACGTGGTCAACTATTCACCAAGCCGCTCTCTCTGTTCCTACGGCGAAAAACACTTCCAAATTCTTTCCCTCAAAATCACCAAATCAAAGCTGAATTCAAAGTGGAAATTTAAACAAAAACAAAAGAGATTTTCTTGCTCGTTGAAATGATGTGGGTATGGTCTGTTCTAGAAGCCTGTGGCTCTCAATTTTGCTCCTCAATATACTGTCGTTCATGGCCATTTTCCTGGCCTGATGGTGCATCGAGCTCGTCGGATCTGAGGGAGGTGGAAGAGGGCGTTGGCGGCTCTGATGTGGACACTTCAGATCTTCCTCCAGTCGAGCGGCGTGGCAGCGGTTTCGAGACCCTAGATGGCGATGTATTGGGTTAAAGCGGGGACGATACCTGGAGTTGAACAAGGGTTTTTACAATAAGGTTTTGTACAGTTTTTTTTTAACATATTAACAAGCCACTTTTCAAAATATATAAAATACAGTTTCAAAATATATATATATATATATACATACAAAGGGGTTTTTAAAAATAAATATGAAACTGGTTTTAAAAATAGTATAGAACTGATTTTAAAAATGCAAATAGAATTGTTTTCTTTAAAAAAAATCATGAATAGCCTTGATCTTTGAAAAGGAAAAAAATAGCATGATTTAGGAATATAAATATACATGGTTTTATAAATATAAAAATAGCATGATTTAAAAATATAAACAGCATTGTGAGGATATAATTTTTAAAAATGCAAATAACTTTGGTTAAAAATATAATTTTTATACATGTAGCGACGAAAATACGATTTTTATATATATATGGCTTTGAACTGAAATATTATTTTTAACATAAATTGCGTTATTAAAAATGTGATTTCTAATTATATACAACATCATATTAAAATTATGATTTTTAATATATATACCGCATTAAACAGATTTCGATGGAACTGAGTGGAAGTAGAACAGAATCCAAACCATCCCATAAAGATTGATGGAGTGGAAACCAAAGGTGAGAACTTCTCACCAAAATTATTTTTGTATAGTTATTTATTTTATAACTACATATATGAATTGTTTCCCCGTCGTCCACAGACCATGGATGACTTGTTTGATTGGTTGTGTAGTTGATAGCATTATTGGTTTGAATTTGGTTGTTTGGGTGGATTGGAATTGATTAGATTGGTTGGGGATAAGGCTAGGACTTATCCCGTTTCTAGTATCGCGCCATTATGTCGCCGAAATTTTCTAAAATATATTAGAGAAATAAAAATATCATTTTAATTATGTAAATTAACCGAATAAATATTTTATCGTTAAAAACATAATTTTTAACATGTATGTGAATAAAATAAATATGCATTTACAAATCGAACGATTTGTTTATGAACACCGATTCGAATCGAACGAAATTCCTTTTCGTTACACGATTAGCAAACCATTGGTGAAAAACATCAAACGAACTATCAGTTTATTATTTCAAACAATCATCGGAAGTCATAACCATAATAAGCTATGTATGTTTATATTAATGTTGTGGCAATTATTATTTAAAATGGATGATTGGTAGCAGCTAGACATTTATATGATATAATTAAAAAAAACTATTTCATTAATAACCATTAGAGACGTTAAACACTAATATGACCATATTATTAATGTTAATATCATAATACGGTTTATATTTTCGTACTAAAATATAAATGTAGGATCCCACTTAACCGTATTATTAACATCATATGTCGTTAACCAAGGTAGACAAGCCAACTAATATCATATGTTTGAAATATATCACATATAAGGGGGGTGTGTGTGTCATTCAATTAATCTATTAATATATTTATTTAAGAGCCATGTTCAGTTGTAACTATAACATCAACCATGGTGGGTTTATCTTCGTAAAATTATGATTTCTCTTTGGAGATACATGATCTCTGACTGAGCAATTGTTACAAATTTTAATGTTCATGTTAAAACGATGTTCAACTACTTTCATGAATTTTTGAAGAGTTGACTAGATTGCTTATATATAAATTCGATAGCACCAATATAAGAAGTAGCAAGGAAATCCATTTTTCGTTGTTTAATTGATACAAAAGTTATTTTTATGGTCGGAACTTGGTTAGCTAAAGCTATCTTCTACTTTAATAAACACGAGTTTTTCAGTTTCTATTTTTATTGTGGTAGCAGAGTACAGATTGATGAGTAGTTGTTCCGCTTTACTATTGAGTCGATAGTTAGAGTCCTTATCAACTAATGTGGACCTACTATGTGCATAAAGGCGGTGCCGTTTTACTGATTCGAGTTGTAAGATTAACTTAAGATCAAACAAGGATACCAAATGAAAATGCTTCACAAAAAGCTAGACTACTGAAAATATACTTTAACGGAAAATAGACATGCCACCCTTAGAAATAAAATCTCTTCCTCTTCTACTTAAATGTTGGTAAACTGTATCAGAGTCAGAAGAAGTTTAGGGGTGAAATTAAAAGACAATTGGTCTCTTCAGTTTTTTTTTTCTGAAAAAAAAAACCTTTTTCCTTGCGCTCAACCTTTTATTTCAGTGATAGCTCAAACTAGTCATTAAGTGGAAAAACTGACGAACCAGAAGAAGTATGGCCATACTCTTTAAATAATTCATTTTACTTTGATTTTCTAATTAGACCATACTATCCAATGTTTAGTTCATTAATTAAATTTCTTTGATTTGTTGAATTTGATTTTGTGACGACAAAATTTTACAAGCGCAATTGATAATATCACTGTAATAATTAAAAACACATAGGTAGTTTCAACCTGTGCTAATGACATGCATAAATGATACCGATGAACTTTACTTGAAGCAAATGTGCAGTAAATCTTATATAGTATTGTGTTATTATAAATTTCTCATTTATGCTACTATTATGCTTAATGGATTACTATTATAACTTGGTGTGTGATAAGATGTGCATATGATAAATAATTTAGTAATTTACCACTCTTTTGATTACTAAGGTTCCAATTTATTCATTTATTTTTATTTTATTTTTTTACTTTTGTTGTATTTTAATTCGATGGCTTCGATTAGTGACCAACAATAGAAATGGCATAGAGAACCCTGCTTATGACCCTAGCTTCCATCCGGTTTTGGTAACATTTTAGATTTAGGTATTTTTCCTGCAATTCTACCATCTTTCTTATTTATTACTGTTCTATGGATGGTTGTGGTATATATGCATTCTTTGATTGTCTGCTGAGGGGAAAAAAGTCAGTTTCTTCATGTTTTCCTAGATCATATATACCTATTTTAAATATGATTAAAATTCAGTTCCACAAAATAAATACATCACCGTTTAAAACATTTTCTATCTCTGTAGATCTTTATCTTTCTTATTTATTTTTCGATAATTTATAAATTAAAAATTACTATAAAATCCATGACTGATAGGAAAAAACACATGTAACACCATTTTAGTATTACTCAATTACCAATGAGTCCCGTCAACAAGATTCAGATAGGTTGGGCTGAAAGGCATGAGACAAACCCTACAGTGCTTCGTTCATTTAGTAGTTTCACAAACCTTATCGTGATGATACTGTGTATTTTGGCTATATAGGAACTGATATGATCTGGTTTGGCATGAATTGATCCATCATCATGTGATAATAGTACTATAATATTCAAATGTTAGTATATAATTATGATTGAGAAAATCAAAGGATAACTTTGGTTGTTTCCTGATTCGGACATTGATAAAAATAGGAGGCTAGGCATTCTTTTAGTTTTTCATAGTATTAATTGGTTATGTGTTAATTGACTGAAGTTGCATCTTCATCTTTTTCATATTGTTTATATGTTTATGTGATTCAATAGGTTTATTTAATTAACAAATATGAAAAAATTCTACTCCAACAAATTATAAGTTTGTAAAATAATTATTTACCAAAACTGTTAACATAATATCTAACGTATTATGCAGTTTACTTAACTTTTACTTCCTGAAAAAATAACTATAACATAGATTACTATACACATAAATAACCACAAAAACAAAATTGGTAAGTACGTTGAACCAAATTGATATTTTACCTTTTTACTAAAATTTTACATTGGAAAAATAGTTAGTTAGATGACAATTAGGTGGTCAGACTTCCTTTTATAATTATGTTGGATCTGCAGTTCATTTTTATGAGCTTCACTCATTATCAGTAAGAAGTTAACCGTATTTCTTTCTTTTGCCAAAAAGAGGATATAGATACGTAGGTTGTTAAGGGTTTTTTTTTTTAAAAATAAAAATAAAAAAACACCAAGCAGGTTGTTTAACTTATTTTAGCAGATTACTAATAGCTTGCATGCCTTTTTTTTCCAGGATGTTGTTTAGGAATTTTTAAGCTTCTATTTAACATCACCTACTGGAAAGCTTATGGAACTTTCTCTCAAACCGGCGATTTGGGAACTATTGCTGTGTTTAAATTATTTTGTTAGCTTCGTGCTAATGTTTCCTTTAATCTATGTTGGGTTAAATGATTATGTAGGCCAAACTGATTATGTCGGGCTGATATTTGTTTGAATGCAAATGTTAGGGATTATGGATATATGGAGCTTAATACTATTTCTTTGTACAGGTAATTCGATTTGATCTTCGCCATGAAATAAAGATGAAAATACCATCGCATATGTTTGTGACCTGCATATTATTGCCTGTCTCTACCCCATTTTCATAGTAACAAATTATTCGTATATTTTATGTCTTTTTGTGATCATGCCTCAATTATATTCCAAACTTGAATATACAAGTTACACGTTTCTACAAAGTCAACTACATTTGAATATGAACAAATTTAATTGTTTGATGGAGGAAACGTGTTTTGATGCCAATTGAATTTGAAAATCTATTTTATTTTGCATTGGTACTATCATATGTCCAAGTCTTTAAGAAGTATTTGGTTAATTTCACTGAAGTGGAAAATAAAATGAACATTTTTATTAGTTAGGCTCTAGGAAAATGTCATCTTTTCTTTTTCTTTTGCTTTCCTGTTAGTTTCTTAATTGTATTGGAAGGAAATTAATAAGCTACAAAATTCTTATTTAAGGTTAATAATTTGTTTTTTTGAATGAAGTCCTCCTAAAATTGATCTTCTATTCTTCGTTGTGGAGTACCTATAATAATGTCCAAAACCAACCATATAATGCTTTTGAATTTGACATATGTGTGATTTTGATTTGTTAGTACATCCTTTAGAATCACAAAACATAATGTGGAGGAACTGATGTATTAAAAAGGGGCAACTACTTGAACATAAAATTCGAACAAGTTATCTTTACTCTTAGATCTTTTTATTTTTATATAAAAAATAGAAATTTGAAAGTAATCCAATGATGTAGATCCGTCGTGTCATCAATCATGTCTATATTTTTTTATTCAAACATTCATTCCCATTAAAAACATAAAAGAGAACAATTACCAATTATGTCAAGTGGTGTATGTTATAATGGTAGTGAATAGGTATGAATGTGTTTATATGTCTCATGTTTTAATGTTGAAGAGTACGAGAATCAATTGATCATAGAAATGAAGAAAGAGGAAACCATGTAGAATATTTTTTGCAAAATATAAGTAAATAAAAAACATATAGGTGATACTTACAAAAACATAACAATAATTCAAAAAAAGGATTAAGAAAAATATATTAATGCCGAAATACAAAAATTTAAAAAAGGGAGTTTATTATGATTTATTTGATGGGTGATTTCGTCAAGGGCTCAAATTCTGATTAATGCATATTGGATCCGCAATCTAATGCTTTTAATATCGAGCTATGGCACCCAATATTTTAGAAGGTCCATATTTTTTGAAATTAAATTAATAATAATAATATATGAATAAATTATTAAAAGATGAATAAATAATTTAATCGAAAAAATTACTTTATATAGATTTGATTGATTAAGCATGTAAAATTTTAAAAAATTAATTAAATGGATAAAGATTAATTTAAATATTATTGTTGTTGCTTCAAGGTTACTGTTTGTGTTGATATCTTTTATGCACTATAGTTTCTTATACTATTTATAAATCAAGCTTCCTATACTTTCTATTACTAGGTATTTGATCCTTTGAATGATTGTTATCAACCTTTTCGTAACAAGACAATCAATCACTTCACTCAGAGGTAATTGTTTCATTTGACTGATATATGCCACTAAATATATTGATTTTCCTTTAACCACCATTGACTTATGATATCTGATCCTTACCAGTAGATATTGAAAATCAATGTTTAAACTCACTTTGGTTGTACATGATGGACAGTTTTGCTACTTTTACCCACAGTTTGATATTTCATAATTTCCCGAATGTAATGACAAATACTATAACTGAAATTGCAGGTATATAGCAATTTTATTTAAAGGTTTTATTTTAACTGCTGCATTTTAGATTGTCATAAGGAATTAAGTGATCAAATAATATGCATATATAAGTGTGGAGATTACTAAAATCTCACAAGTTATTGTTTAGGCGCACTTTATTTTGATTGTGCGGTGTGACTCTTTTTAAAACAATTAATAAAACAAAGCACAGCATGCATCTTTTTTAACAAACTTAAACTTTAATTACCAATAATTCACCATTAGTGTTAAATATACAATATATTATTACGAATTGATAAAACATTTAAAAAACATGCTTTTACATTTATTTTCAATCAATTATTTTAAACTAATTATTTTGCCAACCCGTGTGCGAAGCATGGGTTCGCACTTGTTTTACTTAATTTATAAAACAATATTTATAAATTAATCTTCTCAACTTATCTAATAAAATAGATTTCTATTAATTTTCTACTTTGCAATTTTTCTTTAATAATAATTCTATTAATTTTCCAAAAATCAAATTTATTCCATATATTTCTTTACTTCTTATTACTTCCATTAAGTACCTTAACCAAAAATGGTCTTTTAAACTTCCATCTAATTGTTAAAAATTTCTATACAGAAGTTCTTATTTAATTTCCCAAATAATTCCTTTTTATAAAATCCATTGATTTTAAATAAATATTTTATTTTCAAGATACACTTTGAAAATTCCCTTTTTACATTCCAGTATTACTTATGGTATTTAAAATACCAAACAACAAGACTAGTGTCATCATAATCAATCACAGGTTAAATATCACATCATTATAACAATATATAAAAAAAAACATAATTATAAATATTGAGGAATCCATTTGGATCCCTCCAACCTATTTCTCTGCATCAATAACATCAATTTCATTTCAATATGAAATATTCTGATAAATAGAACCAATATTTGATTAACGATATATAAATATATATATATATATATTACTAGATCATAATTTCAACCTATCAATTAGTAGTTCATCCAAACAATCAGATCAGGCAATTTATTTCTCTGTAAATTGTAACGAGCTCCAATTCACTCCAAATCAGTTCCATTGCGTAGCCATTGTCCATACGATCCCAACGGATCTGACCGTTGGTAATTCTGACCGTTCATAAGCGAGATATATTATTTACAAGTCTGGATATATATTTATTTAAATTAAACTTAAACATCATTTATTCTTGGGCTTCACCTTTCCTTTTTTCAGCCCATTTACCCTGGAAATCCAAACCCGCATGAACCCTCTTCTTCCAGAAATGAAACTCGCGACGTTGCCCCATCAATTTATAGATTTTGTGACCTCACATCCCCTTTACGCCACGTCTCTCCATGAAATCCACCACCAAGATCACCGACGTGCTCTCCTTCTCAAACTCTACACTCTCCTCTCAATTAAATCAAAATAAAAAACTCCTTGTAAATTGCGTCGAACAGGCTTTGCACGCTACCAGGTATTTCGATCGACAACTTTCCGCCTCGTAGCACCCAATAAATGACCATAAGCTGCTAAACCACTTTCTGATCCCAAACAAAATCACGAATTCATGAATCGAAGCCTCAATCCAATGATAATTGCAACCCTAGGGCTTATATACGCACGTTGTGATATATACAGAGGAAAAAATTCCTATGGAACCCAATGATAGGTATATAGCAGAGTAGCCTACACTGATCAAAAATATATTTATTCGGTGATTTATAGAATTTGATTTCATTTTCTGAAGATTTTAGAAACTCATGATTGATGAGTTTGTGAAGAAACATGTCGGCGAATTTTCCTGTTGACTACCGAGAAATAGTTTTAGGGTTAGAGAGTTGGTAGTGTATTTATAGGATAGAAATATTAATTTTATATTTGATTTTTATATTTATTTTTATTCCAATTCTGTGTATATTTGTCATTAAAAATTCCTATTATCACATACAATATCCAAATTTGATAAAAATGGACATGCAGCTATAGTTCGACATTATGGACCCAACGAAACTTGTTTCATCGAATTCCGATTTCGTTTGCTCACACAGCGTATTTTTAAGGTCAAAATATTGACAGTTTTTCACATTAAAATCTCGTACGGCCACATACTGACTCCAAAAAATCACAAAATTGAAATCTAACAATAATTTAATATTTTGGATCCAACAAATTTAATGTCGTTGAAAATGGAGATCTTTTGTAAAAACAGCTATTTTCTAAGGCTTAAATAAACCAATAAAAATATTAATATATTTAAAAACAATTAAATTTAATATTAAAAAATTTATATTATCATATATATTAATGTAGAATATCATACAGCTCCAAAATAAATATATCGAGATTTATAAATCGATATTTCAAAATTCTAGATTATATCGATATTCAATTTATATTTAAAATTCTTTTATAATATAAATAAATCATTGTAATTTATAAACGAATTCCATAGCGACTTACTAGAAATTTGATGCAATCATAACTCACAATCTACACGACGAAATCTCGATTTTTCTCTTCTGTTAGAAAAATATAGCTCACAAGATTCAAACGTTTCTTTTTTCATTGAAATCCGACTTAAAACGGATTTTGTATATTCAGTTAAAGTTCGAATCGCCAAATTACGAACTACCGCGCCATTTTGAGCTCGATTATAATTATAATGTAAATTATACGTTCAAACGTCATTTATTAAATATATTCATTATTAAAATTCGAATCTAAACTCAATCAAATCTCTTACACTATCCATGTCACACAATATTGCCAATTCTACTATTTTCCGACTATTTCGAAATTTAAATATAGTAGTTAATTGTTTATATTAATTAAATATTCAAAGTTATTTAATTTAAACATTAAATTACCAAACCATTATTTAAATAATAAAATAAATTAATTATTAAACCGTTAAAAATACGGGATGTTACATTCTTTCGCTCTTAAAAAAATTCGTCCCCGAAATTATTAAGGTAGAAAACAAACCCTATTAATTGGGTAAAAATTAGTTGTTTACTTCTTTATCTTCATTTTCAACTGAACCAACTAATTTCAATTAAATTATTAAACTATTCTTACCAACCAAAATTTTCAAAAATCCTGAAAATTTTCTAATATCTTAAATTTTCGTAAAATTTCGCCAGCGTCTCCTTTGTATGGCTCAATGGGTCAACTACAACTCGCCTCTCTAGGCCTTCTCCAATCCAAAAGGAAATCAAATTGCCAAGCGGCTTGCCAATTCGGCTCAAAAATTTCATACCCAATATAAAATATAAACTTGTACCTTTTTGGTGGGCATATCATTCTATCTTTTCTATTTACTACCAATTCAACATATACAAATGTTCTTCCAACGCATTTCAAATCAATTTATCCTCAACATAGTTATTCGCTTATATCTATATCGTTTCAAACTCGAGTTCCATAACCAATTTCAACTCTTACTTACTAGTCCAATATACTTTACCAATTTGAGTTGCACTCCACAAATTTTATTAATTAATTAATTTCTCTTATTAATTATCTTTATCTTATATTTCAATTCTGGTCCTTATTTTAACAATCAGTCCATTTTACTTCAACACCCTTTTCCCTGGGAGTTTTTAAACAACTTCACTTTTTTAAAACCATATCTCTTTTCAGGATACCAAAAAACTTATTTTCCCAAAATAGTTCCAAAAACAATATCTTTGGTAGTAATCCGTCACTTAGAACTCAAAAATGAACACTAATGATATGGCTATCATCATCAGAATTATTTCCCAGTGACTGAAGTGAGTTCAATACTATATCACCTTTCAAAACTCATATTTAAACATTTGCATTTTGAAATTATTTCAAAATATCCTTCTCAATGTTCGTAAAACAAATTTAAAATCTCCCAGGATTTTCAAATTCCCATATATTCAATCCAAGTCCATTTTCAAACACTTTTCCACATTTCCGGTATTAGATTCCATTCCTTATTTAATTCAGATTTAATCCATTTGATTTCATGAATTACACTCATGAATTCTGGTTGGCTATTTACATAACCATTTTACTTTTATAATCTCATTCGATTATAATAGTAACCAACACATCAAATATACTTTAATAATTACAATATAAATGCTATATTTATATCAAAATACCTTTGGGATAAAATTATTTCGTTTACCCTCTTTCAAAACATACTGTGTCGGTTCATCGTATTCGAGTGTTTAAAAACTCCTACCAATACAGTGGATCAAACTGATCGACCAAAACTTTTAAACAACTCAACCAATAAATCTCCACAATATATAATAGTTTTTATAGAATTTACAAATACTTTCACTCACATATATACAGTCAAAGTCAATCTAGGGTATTACTAACCCCATCTCTATTGAGTTAAGCTACAGAGCCAAGGTAATCACTTAACCTTCAGCTCTGATACCACTGTAACAGCCCGTCAGATTTTACGATCCTGATTATCAACATAGAACACCATATCGACTAATCAAGAATAGAAAATACCAGAACATCAATAGAAAGAAGTTAAAGGGTGAGAATAGATAAGATAGAAAATTAGAATAGAAGAAGAAGAAAAGCATAAATACAACATCAGAGTAAACAAAAATCTCACAACGGAACGAATAAATATATCATATAACATAACTTTGAAATAAAATCAGTATCTGTATACAATACCATTATCAGAGTATAACACTTACAACATGGCGGAAATAAACAATAGCTATATAATCCTTAAGCCTTCTGCTCCAAGCTCTCCAGGTAAATCTGTAAAATCCCGACAACTTGACTGCCCGTACAAAATTGGGCACCCAAGAGTTTAGGGAAAACAAAAAAAAAATGAACTCTGGGTCAATCATGTGACCGATGTGAGTAAACAATTTAAAATAGTTTGAGAAAATAAAAGATATCTCACAAGACCACGGCGTATAACATGGAACGTGTTTTTCCCTTATAAAGAATCCAAAACACTTTATTTAACATTCTAAATCCTTTGCAAGAAACGATAATCTTTATATCAAAACTTTTTTGATATTACAATAGTGTCTATCAGCCATAGCTAAATAATCATCTAGCAGAACGCTTTCATCTCACGTTCCACATACATAATATATAATTAAAATCTGCAGGCACTTATTGAGTAACGGATTCCAACTGGCAAGGTATGGGACCACCTTGCGACATTATATCTTTAGAGAGGAATACACCGGGTTCAATAAGAACATCTTGTAACCTAGGTAAACATGATCGGTCACTCATTTCGCTTGAGTGTACTGAATGTATTATCACCAATGGTTGGGATCAGCAACCGTTTCCCGAAAAGGATAACATCGAAATAGATATAAGAAGTAAGTGGATTTTCTCTAGATTAGGTGACAATACACCCTAATTGGGAGCTACCCACTTAGCTATGCGACATACCCAATTTTATACCATTTCTCGGTTGTGAGGCTAGAGGCCATAACGTATCTTTTTGATAGATCATACCTTTATTCACTTTAAATGCCACATTGTCATACCCACCAAATCACAAATTGATTCCTCCAAAAACACCACAGGTATACAGCTAGGAAAAATGAATTTATTTGCCACAAAACGTAAATATGGTTGAAGAGATCAACTTACACGATCTGTTAAATATACTGTGTCAGACATTCTTCAATACAGGTTGTCCTGGGGCTGCACAACTGAAGGCACTATTTAGTAAACCCATCTTAGGCAATTTCTACCTAGGATTTTCCAGAATAGCTCTTGCATAAACTCTATCTTCGATTCTCTTTATCTTATTTGATTTGCAAAGCTAATATCCATACGGAGTGGTTTTCAAATAACAAATCTGATCTCGGTCTCTCCGTATTGACGATGACAAAATGGTCAAAACCTTGATAGTCGGTAATTTAAGTATCAAAGGAAAACATCCATAAACACAACGATCTTATTTCCAAATGGGAATTTTATCGATCAACCATCAATCAACATTTTTCCCTTTAAATTAATTTATCATTAATTTATTCATTTCCCACTTCCTGTTTCCGTATATTCATAAATTCTTATTTTCTAAATTTATATTATATATGTTATTAACATTGGAAAACATTTCCATTCCTTTGTCACGCGTCACTATCCTCCCACATCTATTAGTTTCTAACTGTAAATAGTAAGAGAACAATTCCCTAAATATCAACCCCGAAGGCCGAAACCAACATCAAATCGATACCTAGAAAGTTGTTCAACATAACTAATCTCCAGTCAGTTTCTAATTCGTTAACTTCATTTCTAATATTCTTATCAAATCATTACTTACGCAACTCTCGGATTCAGTTTACGAATCCAATTCTTTTATGAAAAACATTTATTATAACGATAGCGTTATAATCCGTACATCCGAAATTTCTAACTTAAAAGTATAACTTTTATTTCTTAATTTAAATAAAAAACTAAATAAACAATTTATTTATTAATAAATAAATCTTGATTAAAAATCGAAAAGTAAATAATACTTTCCCGAATTCAATATAATCGAATTTCAATGTGTAACTCTCTTTTGAATAAACTGTATTCGATAACTCTCTTTCGAATAACTCTATTCGATAACTCTTTCTCGAATGACTCTATTCGATAACTCTCTTTCGAATGATTCTATTCTATAAATCTCTTTTGAATGACTCTATTCGGTAACTCTCTTTCGAATAACTCTATTTGATAATTATCTTTCGAATTACTCTATTTGAGTTACATTCTGAACTTCCAGAATAATTTACCATTTCACGTCAACTCAATTTCTAAATTCATTTTGGAATTTAGTACTTCCCAACAATTACCAATTTCCTTTTATAACTACTTTAATTCTACAAAACATTTGCTTTTAAATCGTTATTCACATTAAAACATGATTATTATTCCTTTATGGAAAACTGGACTCGTTTTATAAAATCAGAACTTGATTTCATAATTCTAAATAATAGTACAGGTTCAAATTCCAATTATCGAGTCATTTTATAACTTCTTATTCACATTCCATTTTAGTTATCAAATCTCGTTTCCATGTCAACTTCATTGTTGATTTTATTTAACAAGTTTATAATTCTCTACCGCCTTTATACTAAATTATATAATATCGATTTCGAACCGAATATTAATTATCTCACCCAATTCCAATTTAAAAATAATTTCTTAAAATATATTATTTTATAACATTTGGCCTAGTCGAATTATAATTACAAATCTTTATGGATTTTATTTTAATCCTATTCACATTTCAAACATCGAAATAAATTCCATCATTTTCTTTTTAAAATAATTCCTAATTTCCCGTTTAAAATTCACTACTGAATTTACAATCCAAATTATCCAATGATAATTATTTTTATTTCATTCATAAACATTGTTTATAAATCACATTACTTGTTTTTATTATTAAACAAGTTATTTATTTCCAGCCATTCGAAATTCCATTTCTATTTTTAAAATAGATTTTCCCTTCTCAAACTCATATACCATCTTTTATAATTACCTTTATAAATGTTAAGTTTACATTCCATTTTCAAATTTCGGTGTTAAAAATGAATTTTACTTCTCTATATAAATTCAGACTTATATATTCAATTTATCAAATGATAAAAATTTACTTAATTTATAAAACATTATTTATAAATTAATCTTCTCAACTTATCTATTAAAATATATTTCTATTAATTTTCTACTTTACATAATTTTTTTGAAAGGCAAGTAAAATTTATTAACAAAAGTAACAATTACAATTCTTACAACAATGTATCACAACATATACACTGACTATACAATTCGAAAATACCCAGAACAATTAGCCAGGAAGAGATGAGAAAAAAAAATGATAACACGATACAATTGGACCCAACAAAAAACTCAAATCTACGGCTAATCCTGAACCCATCCATACTTCATCCATTCTACACTTTTCTCCATGAAAATCTCATAACGGAATCAACACTTTCTTCCCCACTTGCAGCTTATAAACTTCCCGTGTAAAAATGCAACTATACACTCATAGAGGAAGTGAAATTGGGATTTCGTAAAGGAAGGGAAAGATGCTTTCAACGAAGTTTGATTAGCATAATTGCGATTAGACTCCGAAAAAGAAGGATTACCAGAAGAATTGCCTCGATCTAGAATCGATCCCAGATTACTTATAGAGCGGTTTACTGAAGGGGAAATAGGGGGATTGACTGAAGATGATGGTGCATCTATGGGTATAGGTGGTGAAGGGCGAGTGGGAAGAGGAGGGAAAGAAGAATCAAAGGTTAAAAAAGTGGAAGAAGAAGAGAAGGGAAATGCCACGGTCGCCATTAATTTCCAAGAAGATAAACTCACATCCCCCTTCAATGAAGTATTACTTTAAATATAAATAAATAAATTTTCTCATAATTCTTTTATATCTCGCAATTTTCCTTTAATAATAATTCTATTAATTTTCCAAAAATCATAGTTATTCCATATATTTCTTTTCTTCTTATTACATCCATTAAGTATCTTAACCAAAAATGGTCTTTTAAACTTCCATATAACTGTTAAAATTTCTATACAGAAGTTCTTATTAATTTTCCCAAATAATTCCTTTTTATAAAATCCGTTAATTTTATAAATATTTTATTTTCAATATACACTTTGAAAATTCCCTTTTACATTCCAGTATTACTTATAGTATTTAAAATACCAAATAACAAGACCAGTGTCATCATAATCAATCACATATTAAATATCACATCATATATCACAATATATGAAAAAACAGCATTATAAATATTGAGGAATCCTATTCGATCCCACCAAACTATTTCCCTGCATCACAGATGTTAAACAATATAAATAGCATCAATTTCATTTCAATATGAAATATTCTGATAAACAGAACCAATATTTGATTAACAATATATATATATATATATATATATATTACTAGATCTATAATTTCAACCTATCAGTTAGCAGTTCATCCAAACAATCAATACACAATAATAAATTTTAGTGATAACCGTCATTGATTCAGATCAGGCAGTTTATTTTGCTATAAATTGTAATGAGATCCAATTCACTCCAATTAGTTCCATTGTATAGTCGTCGTCCATACGATCCCAACGAATATGACCGTTCGTAATTCTGACCATGTATGAGCGAGATATATCATTTAAAAATTTGGATATATATATATATATATATATATAGACTAAAATTAAACATTATTTATTCTTGGGCTTCACCTTTCCTTGTCTCAGCCCATTTACCCTTGAAAACCCGACCTACGCGTACGAACCCTCTTCTTCACGAAATGAAACTCGCGACCTTGCTCCATCCATTTACAGACATTTCATGACCTCCCATCCCCTTTACCATCACGTCTCTCCATGAAATCCACCACCAAGATCACCGACGTGCTCTCCTTCCCAAACTCTACACTCTCCTCTCTATTAAATCAAACTCAAACACTCCCTGTAAATCGCGTCGAACAGGCTTCGCATGCTACCAGGTATTTCGATTGACAACTTTCTGCCTCGTATCACCCAGAAAATTACCATAAGCTGCTAAACCACTCTCTGATCCTAAACAAAATCACGAATTCATGAATCGAAGCATCAGTTCCATGATAATTGCAACACATGGACGTATTCATGCATGCTGTGATATATACAGCCGCAAAAATTTCTATCGAACCAAGTGATAGGTATATAGAATCGAAGAGTAGCCCACGCTGATCAAAAATATATTTATATGGTGATTTGTAGAATTTGATTTCATTTTCTAATGATTTTAGAAACTCATGATTAATGACTTTGTGAAGAAACATGTCAGTGGATTTTCCTGTTGACTACCGAAAAATAGCTTTAGGGTTAGAGAGCTGGTACTGTATTTATAGGATAGAAATAATAATTTTATATTCTATTTTTATATTTATTTTTATTCCAACGTTGTCTATATTTGTCGTTAAAAATTCCTATGATCACATACAATATCCAAATTTGATAAAAATAGATATGCAGCTACAGTTCGACATTACGGACCCAACGAAAGTTGTTTCATCGAATTCCGAGCCCATTTGCTCACACAACATATTTTTAGAGTCAAAATATTGACTGTTTTTTCACATTAAAATCCCGTACGGCCACATACTAACTCCAAAAATCACAAAAATTAAAATCAAACAATAATTCAATATTTCGGATCCAACAAAATTAATTTCGTTGAAAACGGAGGTCGTTTGTAAAAACGACTATTTTCTATGGCCTAAATATCCCAATAAAAATATTAATATATTTAAAAACAATTAAATTTAATAATAATAAATTAATATTATCGTATATATTAACATGGAATATCATACAACTGCAAAATAAATATATCGGGATTTATAACTCGATATTCCAAAATTCCAGATTATATCGATATTCAATTTATATTAAAAATCCTTTCATAATATAAATAAATCGTTATAATTTGTAAACGAATTCCATAGTGACTTTCTGGAAATTTGATTTGATCATAACTCACAATCTGCATAGCGAAATCGTTTCTCTTCCATTAGAAAAATATAGTTCACCAGATCCGAATGTTTCTTGTTTCACAGAAGTCCGACTTAAAACAGATTCTATATATTCAATTAAAATTCGAATTGCTAGATTACGAACTACCACGCCATTTAGAGCTCAATTATAATTATAATATAAATTATACGTTCTGACGTCGTTTATTAAATAGATTCATTATTAAAATTCGAATCTAAATTCAACCAAATCTTTTACACTATCCAATTCACACAATATTGCCAATTCTACTATTTTTCGACTATTTCGAAATTCGAATATATTATTTAATTATTTATATTAATTAACTATTCAAAGTTATTTAATTTAAATCATTAAATTACCAAACCATTATTTAAATAATTAAATAAATTAATTATTAAACCATTGAAAATATGGGACGTTGCATTATGGAGACAAAATGAGTGATTACCTATCATATCGCTTATTTCATATACATTACTGTATTAGCATTTGTGATGACATGTAGTTATAATTGTTCAAGCCGATGATAGGTAAATTTGCTTTGATTGTTATATTCACACATTCTTCTTTTATAAAGATCTTTTTTGATATTATATGTAATCATTCCATTGTCAGGTTTTGATGCAGAGTTTGCTTCTTTCTTGTTTTATTTCTTTAAATAGTTTATTTTACCCAACAATTCGTTTTTTTGGCACTTAGGTGCTCGACATACGAATATTGTATATGTATTTAATGTCAGCATTCAAAGATTGGAAAATTAAATCTGTACATGATGATTTAGTTTTTGAAATATTATAGACAAAAGGATAAATAATTATAAACTACAACTTGGTCATATAGCATGGGTTTGTTGCAATTTATATATAATTTTTCCACCAATACAAGGATACATGGTAAATATCAATTTATATTCGAATCATTTCACTAACCTTGTTGATCTAGATCATTTGTATCAAAACCAGGCAACTTGAAGGTCTTTTTGTATCCCCCCCCCCCACACCTCTCTCCCCTCTCCATGAAATGCAAGTAAAAATGATGCTTAATTTATTAGTAGCTATCTCCCAACACCTTGTGTATTCGTATGTTATGTGTATACAAGCACAAATACAAAAGTACATATAGCTTCATATCAGTATGTCTAAGCATGTATCATACATATGAGATAATCAAGCACATATAGCTCCATATCTGTATATCTCCATACATCATGTTTATTAGTTGCTTGCTTTGTGAATGAAGTTTCATATCAGCCATCTGAATCCTTCTGACATCAAGCATACAGATTAAATGTAGATAGCCTTCGTGATATGTATTGCATTGTTGGATGATTTTAAGGATTGACATCTAAGCAGGAAACGGCTATGGATATCGACTCTAATATAGCAGATGCAATTTCAACTGTAGGAAGTGAGATACGATCATCCATAAATTCCATCAATAAAGTGTTTGGACCCAATGATGGTAACAGTTAAGAGAAAAGGTCAAATGGATACCGTCCCAATATTATTTCAAGTCTATTAACTCTGAAGCTGTGCACATCACATTTCTCAGTCACCCTCATGTTGTAGGCAAACTCTGCAAGAATACATCAATTAAACATAGCAAATTTGTTTATTTTCTTAGCGTATATATTATGTATAGAGAAATCAGAAATCAAGTTATAGTATGAAAAGTAAAAACACAAATGAACCTGGTGCCATTTATCCATGTGTTCCAGCAACATTGGTTCAATTTGATGTATCCGGACTCAGTAATCTTGCTATACCAAAATCTGAAACACAAGCCCTGAATTCATGATCTAACAATATGTTGTTTCCAGTATTGTCATGATGAACAGTAGGTTGAGAGTTATCATGATACATATAAGATATAACATTTGCAACATCTTTTAGAATCGTTATCCTCTTTACCTAATCAAACTCATTTGCACTCTCCGTATTGATGAGAATGTTTGCTAAACTTCCTCTTTCCATGTACTCATACACAAGAAATTTGCATGATCAATTAGAATAATAGCCATAAAGTTTAACGATGTTTCTATGTCTAATATCAGTAAGTATTTTAATCTCGTTCTTGAATTGTTCACCATCTAACACTAATGCTTCATCATCAACTTGATTTATCTTTTTGACAGCAAACACTTCTAAGGTAGGCAGCACCACTTTATACACTCTTCCACATGATCCACTACCAATGCAGTATTTATCATTGAAATCTTCGGTTGCATCAATAATATCATGATATATTATTTGACGGTGGAATTTTCATATCGACAAAGAATGGTTTTGGCTCTTTTCTTCTTCGTTAGGCTCGATGTTTTTCTTTCTGTTATGAAGTAGTATACAATCTCCAACAAATGTGAATTGAAAAAGCAATTACAATTAGCACATTGAGAAGGTTGAGGATTTTGTTTTTCTTATGATTTTTTGCTTTGGATGTTGGAGAGGTTCCATTGCGTGGATGTAGCCCTTGCACTTTGCCACAAAGGTCCTTATTGTGAGCAAAGTATCCCAATGGTGTTATTTCAAAGAATCTAGCATCAGGAATAGGCACTTCTAAATTATTATTAGATAAATCAATCTTAGATAAGCTAACTAAATTTCCAAAAAGCGATGGAATCGGCCCTGCCAAATTGCAGTAAGATAGATTCACACTTTCTAAGCGAGTCAACTTCACAAATTGTTCAGGAATCTCTACAGACAATAAATTATTACTCAGATCAAGAGAAGCCTGCAACTTTACAAAATTTCCAATTTGGTCAGGAATGCTCCCATTAATTTGATTGTTATTTGTTTTTAAAGTGATTAACTGGGAACAATCTCCCAACTGCTAGGGTAAAGGCCTGGTTAGTCTGTTATTTGACAAATCAAATAATAACAAGTTCCATAATTTTCCAATTTGTGAAGGTATTTTTCCAGAAAGTTGATTGCTTCCTTAATTTAAATTGGACAATGCAGAGATTTTGCCTAACTAGCTTGGTATAATCCCTTCAAGAAGATATGAGGATAAATCAAGCCTCCCGAGCTTGGATAACTTTCCTAACTCAACAGGAATGTTTCCCGTAATATGATTGTAAGACACAACAAAATCTGTAAGATTTTTGCACTCTCCCCAGTTTGAAGAAATATGGCCGTGAAGTTTATTATCGTTAAAATATATAAGTGAAAGACTCGGGTAAGCTGCAAATGCTTGTGAAATATCTCCATCAAGAAGGTTTCAATCAAATATAACTCAAACTAGGATACTGTAGTTTTCTCAAACTAGATGGGACTGGACCAGAAAATTTGTTATTTGACACTCCAAAACACTGAAGAGCTCCTCCATTGCATACTTCATTGGGTAAATGGCCCGTAAAGTTATTATTAGACAATTGAAGGGAAAACAAGTTGGTTATATTCGACATTTCTCGAGACAAGGCCCCAGAAAATTGATTTTCAAATAACGATAAAACTGTCAGGCTAGCTAACTTACCGATAGATGCAGGAAGTGAACCAGTCACATAATTTTGATGAATTATTATACTTTGTAGTTGGGTCAAGTTGCCTATAGTAGAAGGAATAGGCTCCGTAAGATTATTATTATAAAGTTGAAAATCCCAAAGACTAGTTAAACCACCAAACTCATGAGGAAGGTGGCCAGATAATTGATTGGTATATAAATAGAAGTGTAACAACCCGTATTTTGAATAACATGTTATAACGAAAATCAAGGCAGAATTACATGTTAAAATCTGAATCAAGGGAAACGGGTTGTGCCATTGCGTTCGTCTCGGAAAAATACGCGAAATAGATCCGAGTTTTCGAAAATCCGAGTCCGTATGACCCAGTTGTGGCCCGTCAAAGTTTTCAGAAAATTTCAAGTTCAAAAAAAAAAAAAAACAGTTCAAATTTCAAATATGGAGCCAAACAGACTGGGCGGGAAAGTTTCCCGCCCAGCCCCCAAGTTGACTGGGGAGTCGACTTAGGAGTCGACACGCCCCAGGTGGTGTCGACTGCCCAGTCGACACCCCTGTCGACCTGGGTGGTCGGGCCAGTTTGGCCTGGTGCACCTGCTGTCCCCTTTGAGTCATGTTTTGAGGCCTGTGACAAGATTTGATGGCTCAGATCAAAACTAGTGTTAATCCTATGGCATAAACTAAACTAAACTTCTATAAAAAGACCCCAAGACCTAGCCTAAACCCACACAAATCAATCCTACAACTAAGTGCTGCCAAAATGCTCCCTAATCATGGCCTCCATCTTCATCTTGAGAGCTTCTAAGGCAAATAGGAGCCATCTTTCTTCATCAAATCAAAGGAGCTACCTATTCTCAAGGCTATTTGTGTTGCTACATCATTCCTAGAGCTTCTACAACATCTCTATCTTGTTCTATTTGGTTCTAGTTCTCATAGCCACGCTTTGTAAGCCCTCCTCTACTCTTAGATCTAAACTATGAACTTAATATGACATGTAGCAAGTTGAAATGAGACTTTTGTGTTATGCTTGCCTTGGATTTCATGCATAGATTCATTCATGACCCTTTAGATCTTTGTTTGTGGACCTAATGTTTACCTATCATGGATCTAGTACCATTTATGTTGACTTTTGGGTGGAAAGCTATGAGCTTTATGTGGTGATTGTGCATAAATGCGACATAGAACCCCTCATGACCTTGATATTAACTTGCCATAATGGACCTATATGCTAATCACAAGTTTATCACCCTATTTGCTAAGTTTAATGCCATACATGTGTAGATTGGAATTGGACCTAAGTGCAATATTTGCCTTGAACCTATCATTGTATGCATAGATCTATTCATGTCTCTCTTGATCTATGATTGTGGACCTATCATGAACCTAGTACCGTTCATGTTGACCTTTGGGGAAAATGCTATGAAATGGATTATGGCATATGCATGTTAACAAACCTTAACCCCTCATGTTCCTTAACATGCATATGATGATATTGAACTTATTTGCTATGCACAAGTTAGGATTGTCACCCTATGTCAACTATTACCATGTTACCACCATATTTGCTAATTATGCTATTCATACATGTTTGTGGCCAAATCACCCTTATGCAAATGCATGCTTGAGGCCAAAGCACCCTTATGCTATTTGATATGTTTGGGGCCAAGTCACCTTCTATGCTATCATACATGTTGAGGCCATATGCTAGTATGTTGAACCCTTTTTTCCTCAAATATCACCATGTTTAACTTGTGATAGACTTTGCCATCTTATGCCCACCTTGTCATATTCTTATGTTCCCCCTTTTGATCTATTTGTGTTGATGCGAACTTACGTGCGATGGGGTTACGTTATGGGTAAACTTAAATGAAATGAAACATGACTTGAAAATATGACATGTGATTATGCCTGAAAACATGAACGTGGACATGACATGTAGAAAACATGAAAGTGGCCAACTCGACGTTGGGTTGAGTTTGTAGCATAAATCTACCCGGAACCGACCGGCTTAACTAGTGGCTACAAACAATAGGACCCAATGTGAGTAGTTGGTCATATCGCACTTAAAACCCGAGGTTAGACTAGGTTGTGGTGTAAAGCTACCCGGACCCGCCCGACTTAACTAGTAACCACAACAAAGTCTAATGTGAGAGGTTGGGGTGCATTAAGTTAATTAATGCCACATGGTAGGGTTAAGTCATGGACTACTTGAATACTTAACCAATTAAACACGATGGATTGGTAGGGTTAAGTCATGGACTACTTGAATATACTTAACCAGTTGAACACGATGTATTGATAGGGTTAAATCATGAACTGCTTGGATACACTTGACCAACTCAATACATGGTTAGGATAGGGTTAACCACACTTAACCCGTTTGAAATCCTAGTTACGTGGTCCTTTTCAGCAGTAACCTATAGTATCAAGATACCCTGGGACTAGGCTAGGGTGGGGCACGATTACTGGGCTGAGTGTAAGAGACCAAAAGAGACGGCTGAATGGTGCACCAGTTAAGTTCAGGCGGACCATGGTCGTGCACATTAAGTCCGAAGTTGAACATGGGCACCGGTAGGTTTAGACTCTGCGTGCTTGTTTTTGTGTCTGTGGTTTACACCCTAGGACTGGATACACCCTAGGGTGGACCTTGCACAGTTAACTACATTCCATGATTAAGCCGTATGACACCGATACACGACGAGTTAGGCTTATAGGGAGCCGATCGACTAGACCGAGTAGTTGGACCTTGATTTAGGTCATCTCATGAGTTTGGGCCAATATTGGGCTAAGGGATCATTTCTTGTTTATACTTGACATGGATTAGAATACTAGTACACTTGGTGCAACTTAACCTTGTATATTCGATGCCAATCTTGTTAACTTTTCACCATGCCAGTTATCATCCTATGTTTCATCTCTGTTTTACATGTCCAGTTAACTTTATTAGTTTTATACTAATAGTAGGTAGGACTTACCAGTCTTTTTGACTGACCTGTTTTCTTTTCGCCTCTTTTCTTCCGTTCCCCCCCCCCCAGTTTCTCAGGGTGGGAACATTAGCACCTAGCTTGGATCTTTAGCTTGCTTTCTGGACAGCTCATGTACGGTTTGGACTTGAGCTCGCTATGGCTTTACCACGTCTACTTTGGGGATAGTTTACTTTATGTTATTTCTAGTTTTCAGTTTATGTTTCTAGACTTGTAGTAGTTGGAAAATAATGACTAAGTACTTTGATGTAACTTAACTATGGTTTTGAAATAGTAATTTTACCCGCTGCTTTATTTACTCTGTTTTACTTATATGTTCTGTCTTGTGATATCTTCACGCACGTTTACCTTGTCCAACACCCCTCCAAAGCCAGTGTACTTGCAAGAGTGACCCTGGCAGAGGTGGGGTGTTACATTTGGTACCAGAGCATAAGGTTTACGGGATTGAACAAAATGTTTTTAAAACTTTGAAGAACCTTTGAAAAACTATTTTCAAAACCAATTATAAAGAATTATTTTTCCAAGAAAAGTCTAGTTTATTTTAAAAGGCTAGTCCCCAAAAGCCATTAGCACTATCCTTTGTTTCCTCATTCTGAGTCTATCTTTTTCTTCGTTTCAGTATGGCCGATAATTTTGCCATTCTGGAGGGCGTATCAGTACCTATTTGGTTTAGAAGGTACATGGAGGCAAGGGCGAATGAAGCCGGCCCCGCGGACGTTCTTCCTCCTCCCCCCGTGGCTAACATTCCTCCTCCTCCCATAGCTGAGGTTCCTCCTCCTCCTCAGCATCCACAAGCGGATTTCGCGAAGATTTGCAAGGACTTTAAGGCGATGGGTGGCAAGAATTTTGTTGGGACGGAGACTTTTGTTGAGGCAAGAAACTGGTTAAAGGAAACTGAAGACCTCTTTGCTATCTTTGATATGGAAGACCGTAGGAAAGTTCTGTTGGCGTTATGGCTGTTGAAAGGGGAAGCTGCATATTGGTGGGTTGTCACCACCACTACTAGGCCAATTCAAATTTGGGATGATTTTAGGAGAAGGTTTGGACTGAGGTTTCTATCATCAGCAGAAGAGAACCTTCAGATGGAGATGTTCCTATCCCTAAAGCAAGGGGACATGACAGTTAGGGAATACGTGGATACATTTAATCAACTTGCTCGGTTTGGTCTAGACTTGGTTAACACAGCTCAGAAGAAGGCCCTACACTTTGCTCTAGGATTGAATGAGCCATTGCACGGTTTGGCCGTGTCCCATATACCCATGGGGGCGACCTTCGAGAGTTTGGTGAATATGGCCCTGCTCCAAGAGGAAGATAAGAGTGGCAAGAAGGAGGTCAAGGCAAATGAGTCTCAAGGCAAGAAGGAAGATTCCGAGAATGGAGACAAGAACAACAAGAAGGTAAACAAGGGCAACAACAACAACAACAAGGCAAGAGAGACAAGAAAGTGCAACTTCTATGGGATCACTAGGCACATAGCCAAAGACTGTAGGAAGAAGAAAAGGAAGTTGGGAGAATGCTTTCATTGCGGAGAGGCTGGACACTTCAGCAAGGATTGCCCGAAAAAGCGAGGACAAGGGCAAAGGCAAACTCAGCGAGCAGGACCCTCTGGAGGGCAGTTGCAGGCTCTCCTTGCTCTTCCAGCTTTTGATCGAGGTAGTGTTTCTATAGAAAGTCATGTTTACATTTCTGATTTCCCTGTTCGTACCTTATTTGATTCTGGCGCATCGCATAGTTTTATTTCTGATCTTGTTGAAAGTTTGCACCTAAGTACTAGTCTAGTTGAAAATCCCATTAGTGTTTCAAATCCAATTGGGGGTTCCGCCCATTTATCTATGATTTGTATGGATTTGAAGATTTCTATCTTGAGCGTAGAATTCATGTGTAATGCTTGTGTTCTGGGGTTTATGGGATACAAGTTGATTTTGGGCATGGATTGGTTATCCAGTTATAGAGCCATTCTTGATTTCGAACATAGGGTTGCGAGGCTCATGACTCACCTTGGTAATACCCTCAAAATATCGTGTGACCTTTAGGGTCCCGTCATGATAAGTTATCTAGAATCCCATGGCACCTTTGTTGGAAATTTGTAATCCAATCGAGTAGTGTTCGCCACTAAGGCGGATAATCCATTTCGCTTAAGCATGGGTTATAGAAATCACCCTAGTAAGTACAATTGGCAACGTGGATTGGCATTTGTTTTCAAGAGATAATTCTTCTGCGTGGAATACCGTATAGTATGTAAACGAGATCCAGGATTCACTAACGAATTTTGGAAAGCTTGCATGAAACCATGAGCACGCAGTTATGTTTAAGCCAAGTATTTTAGGAAAAGAATAAGTGGAAGTGGAACGAGAGGCAACGGTGAAATGAGTTCTAACTCATATTTTGGAAATAAGAATTAAGAAGCTACGAAATTGTGAAGTTAAAAGACGGTCAAGGCACGATAGTATTAAGCTCAAGAAAATGCGACTTAGAAGATTGAAGACTAGATACGCGCATTATATCTCTTTCTAAGAGTATATCCTTGATCCCTATTATTCTATAGAGCTTACTCGCATGCTATCTTTTAAGTATATCCTCTCGGTCCTATTCTCAATCTTGGTTCTATTGCAAACCCCATAAGGAGTATGACTCGCCTGTTTGTAATATATAGTTGGGGTGAAGATGTCCATTAAGTTGACCAAACTTTTTGGGCTTTATGGTATATGGGTCATAGTGGATAGACTCACGAAGAGCGCCCATTTTATTCCGGTGAAGAGCCAGAGGACCGCATCAGGGCTAGCATCTGTTTATCTTCGAGAGATAGTGTGATTGCATGAAGTTCCTTCTAGCATAGTTAGCGATCGTGACCCTATCTTCACTAGCCAGTTCTGGAATAGTTTGCAAGAAGCGATGGGTACGCGATTGAATCTAAGTACAGCGTATCACCCACAGACGGATGGCTAGACCGAAAGGGTGAATAGGGTACTAGAAGATCTGTTGAGGCTATGCATTCTTGACTTTGGTGGCACTTGGGAAGACCACCTTCCTCTTGTAGAGTTTGCTTATAATAATAGCTACCAGGCATGCATAGGGATGGCACCATTCGAAGCTTTGTATGGGAGGTCGTGCAAGTCACCAACATGTTGGTGGGAGACGACGGATAAGCTTATACTTGGGCCCGACATGATAAGGGACACATCCGAGAAGGTTGAGTTGATTCGAAGGCGGATGAAAGCGTCCCAAGATAGACAGAAATCCTATGTAGACAAGCGAAGGACAGACTTAGAGTTTGAAGTTGGAGATATCGTCTTTGTGAAGGTTTCTCCTTTGCGAAATGTGGTTCGTTTTGGAGCAGTTGGGAAGCTGGCACCAAGGTTTGAAGGACCCTTCCCTATCATTGAGAGGATTAGGAAGATGGCTTATAAGGTGGAATTGCCCGAGAAGCTGGCCGGAGTGCACAATGTTTTTCATGTCTCGCATCTCCGAAAGTGCCTACATGAGTCAGCCAAGGTAGTTGAGCCTAGCATTCTTGAAGACATGGAGGTAGAGAAAGAGGCAACCCTGAGGCGAGCTCCGATTCGTATCTTGGGAACGAAGGTCAAGAATTTAAGGAATCGAGAAGTCAAGTTAGTAAAGGTTCAGTGGAGTGAAGCCGAAGAGGACGCAACTTGGGAAACCGAGGAGAAGATGCGTGGGCTTTATCCATTCCTTTTTGAGGGTACATTCTCAATCTCTTTTCCTAGTTAGCATATCTTTCTTTTGCTATCCATGTTTATCTTGTTATCTCGTTAACCTTGTCATGAGGACCTTAGGTAGAAACCCTTTGGATGAAACATGTATTTGAAACATGTTATGCTTGATGTTTGCAAGTGGTTGCAAGTGTTTGCAAGTGGATACTCGTGGATGCATGATACACATTAGGCACTAAGATCGGCTCACACACTCTCATATTGCATATGCATGAGTGCTTATACTTATTCATGGCTGAAACTTGTTATGCTATCACGTGGATGTTGCATATGGATGAATGTTATGTGCACTCATGTAGAGATTATGAATTATGTTAGGAATTTGCGTACATATGGACTCATTTCACTAACATACTTTGCATTAAGGAGGTTTACTGAATTAGTAACCGCCTGATTTTCGCATTAGATAAGTACATATACACACACCTTTCGCATTTGATCATACAACATTTAGAATCTCTTAAGGACAATGACTGCTCGTGGATGATGTTTTGAGTAGATGGATGATGGATGGTAGGATACGTTCTTCCTAACTTGAAGATTTCGGGGACGAAATCCTTTAAGGTGGGGAGAATGTAAAAACCCATATTTTGAATAACATGTTATAACGTAAATCAAGGTAGAATTAAATGTTAAATTCTGAATCAAGGGAAACAGGCTATGCCATTGCGTTCGTCTCGGAAAAATACGCGAAATAGAGTCCGAGTTTTCGAAAATCGGAGTCCGTATGACCCAGTTATGGCCCGTCAAAGTTTTCAGAAAATTTCAAGTTCAAAAAAACAGTTCAAATTTCAAATCTGGAACCAAACAGACTGGGCGGGAAAGTTTCCCGCCCAGCCCCCAAGTCGACTGGGGAGTTGACTTGGGAGTCGACATGCCCTAGGTGGTGTTGACTGCCCAGTCGACACCCCTGTCGACCTGGGTGGTCGGGCCAGTTTGGCCTGGTGCACCTGTTGTCCCCTTTGAGTCATGTTATGAGGCCTGTGACGAGATTTGATGGCTCAGATCTAAACTAGGGTTAATCTTATGGCCTAAACTAACCTAAACTTCTATAAAAAGACCCTAAGACCTAGCCTAAACCCACACAAATGAATCCTACAACTAAGTACTACCAAAATGCTCCCTAATCATGGCCTCCATCTTCATCTTGAGAGTTTCTAAGGCAAAAAGGAGCCATCTTTCTTCATCAAATCAAAGGAGCTACCTATTCTCAAGGCTATTTGTGTTGCTACATCATTCCTAGAGCTTCTACAACATCTCTATCTTGTTCTATTTGGTTCTAGTTCTCATAGCCATGCTTTGTAAGCCCTCCTCTACTCTTAGATCTAAACTATGAACTTAATATGACATGTAGCAAGTTGAAATGAGACTTTTGTGTTATGCTTGCCTTGGATTTCATGCATAGATTCATTCATGACCCTTTTGATCTATGTTTGTGGACCTAATGTTTACCTGTCATGAATATAGTACCATTTATGTTGACTTTTGGGTGGAAAGCTATGAGCTTTATGTGGTGATTGTGCATAAATGCAACATAGAACCCCTCATGACCTTGATATTAACTTGCCATGATGGACCTATATGCTAATCACAAGTTTATCACCCTATTTGCTAAGTTTAATGCCATACATGTGTAGATTGGAATTGGACCTAAGTGCAATATTTGCCTTGAACCTATCATTGTATGCATAGATCTATTCATGTCTCTCTTGATCTATGATTGTGGACCTATCATGAACCTAGTACCGTTCATGTTGACCTTTGGAAAAAATGCTATGAAATGGATTATGGCTTATGCATGTTAACAAACCTTAACCCCTCAGGTTCCTTAACAAGCATATGATGATATTGAACCTATTTGCTATGCACAAGTTAGGATTGTCACCCTATGTCAACTATTACCATGTTACCACCATATTTGCTAAATATGCTATTCATACATGTTTGTGGCCAAATCACCCTTATGCTATTATGCATGCTTGAGGCCAAAGCACCCTTATGCTATTTGATATGTTTGGGGCCAAGTCACCTTCTATGCTATCATACATGTTGAGGCCATATGCTAGTATGTTGAACCCCTTTTGCCTAAAATATCACCATGTTTAACTTGTGATAGACTTTGCCATCTTATGCCCACCTTGTCATATTCTTATGTTCCCCCTTTTGATCTATTTGTGTTGATGCGAACTTACGTGCGATGGGGTTACGTTATGGGTAAACATAAATGACATGAAACATGACTTGAAAATATGACATGTGATTATGCCTGAAAACATGAACGTGGACATGACATGTAGAAAACATGAAAGTGGCCATCTCGAGGTTGGGTTGAGTTTGTAGCATAAATCTACCCGGAACCGACCGGCTTAACTAGTGGCTACAAACAATAGGACCCAATGTGAGTAGTTGGTCACATCGCACTTAAAACCCGAGGTTAGACTAGGTTGTGGTGTAAAGCTACCCGGACCCGCCCGGCTTAACTAGTAACCACAACAAAGTCTAATGTGAGAGTTTGGGGTGCATTAAGTTAATTAATGCCACATGGTAGGGTTAAGTCATGGACTACTTGAATACTTAACCAGTTAAACACAATGGATTGGTAGGGTTAAGTCATGGACTACTTGAATATACTTAACCAGTTGAACACGATGTATTGATAGGGTTAAGTCATGAACTGCTTGGATACACTTGACCAACTCAATACATGGTCAGGATAGGGTTAACCACACTTAACCCGTTTGAAATCCTAGTTACGTGGTCCTTTTCAGCAGTAACCTATAGTATCAAGATACCCTGGGACTAGGCTAGGGTGGGGCACGATTACCGGGATGATTGTAAGAGACCAAAAGAGACGGCTGAATGGTGCACCAGCTAAGTTCAGGCGGACCATGGTCGTGCACATTAAGTCCGGAGTTGAACATGGGCACCGGTAGGTTTAGACTGTGCATGCTTGTTTTTGTGTCCGTGGTTTACACCCTAGGACTGGATACACCCTAGGGTGGACCTTGCACAGTTAACTACATTCCATGATTAAGCCGTATGACATCAATACACGACGAGTTAGGCTTATAGGGAGTCGGTCGACTAGACCGAGTAGTTGGACCTTGATTTAGGTCATCTCATGAGTTTGGCCCAATATTGGGCTAAGGGATCATTTCTTGTTTATACTTGACATGGATTAGAATACTAGTACACTTGGTGCAACTTAACCTTGTATATGCAATGCCACTCTTGTTAACTTTTCACCATGCCAGTTATCATCCTATGTTTCATCTCTATTTTACATGTCCAATTAACTTTATTAGTTTTATACTAATAGTAGGTAGGACTTACCAGTCTTTTTGACTGACCTGTTTTCCTTTCATCTCTTTTCTTCCGTTTCCCCCCAGGTTCTCGGGGTGGAAACACTAGCACCTAGCTTGGATCTTTAGCTTGCTTTCTGGACAGCTCATGTACGGTTTGGACTTGAGCTCGCTATGGCTTTACCACATCTACTTTGGGGATAGTTTACTTTATGTTATTTCCAGTTTTCAGTTTATGTTTCTAGACTTGTAGTAGTTGGAAAATAATGACTAAGTACTTTGATGTATCTTGACTATGGTTTTGAAATAGTAATTTTATCCGCTGCTTTATTTACTCTGTTTTACTTATATGTTCTGTCTTGTGATATCTTCATGCATGTTTACCTTGTCCAACACCCCTCCAAAGCCAGTATACTTGCAAGAGTGACCCTGGCGGAGGTGGGGTGTTACAATAAGAAACTTAATTGTGTAAGATTTACTATCCATGCAGGAAAAGGACCAGTAAGATAATTGTCACTTAAGTCTAGTTGATTGATAAACTCAATCTTCCAAAACTCGCTAGGAATTGCTCCAGTAAAACTACAACTTTTAAGAATTAAATTTATAACTCGACTCATGTTTCCCAAACTTGGAGGAATACTTCTTGTCAACGCTTTATTTCCTGACAGTTTTAAAGTTGTAAGGTTCAATAAATAACTAACCTTAGCTGCAATAGTTCCAGTGAAACCATTGTCATTGAGACTAAGTTCGATTAGGTTGAAAAACACTCGATAGCTGATGGGATTGAACCATTAAGCTTATTTGATCCAAGACTAAGCACAGAGAGTGAAGGAAAAGCAGAAAACTTGAACATATCAAGATTTCCCTCTATGTTCATTCTATTTAAATTGATTGCGGTGACTTCATGGGTTAAATTGATGCAAGAGATTCCGATCCAGTTGCAAATACTTGTACGTGTATCAAATTTCTATCGCTATATTATTTCAAATAGCCTCTAAAATAGCTCTTCGGCTTTAAACTCCGCTATATTCCGATATAATTCATTATTTCAGCTATATTTCGCTATATCTTTTATAAAAGAAATGAATTTAAGTGATATTTATACGTTATAAAATTTATAAAATTAGTTTTTCCAATTTAATTTTTTAACATATATTTTTCATAACATAAAATATTATAATATTCTATTAAATTTAATCAAGCTAATTAAAAGTTTGCATTTATTTACATATGCTTTTATTTATAATTAAGAATGTACTAATTCTAATTAAGTTGAGTGTTAATTTCTATTTATTTATCATTTATATCATAAAATACGAGTTTTATATGCTATTGTAGATTCATCCATTGTATCTCGCTATTTACTCGCTTTATCCCTACTACAACTTTTTACTACTCCAGCGCATTGGATCCGCTAAGCTTTTTAACTGCATAGAAACTTAATAAATGGTTGGTTGTTTTTAAGGTAAAAATATTATTGAAATTCGTGCGATCTCAAAAGTTAGTGTTACTTATCATTCATATTTCTTGAGTATCTCATAGTGATTTAATAGATTGAGTTGTGTTATTTTCCTATATTGATTGTTTCAGCCCCCTTGTATTTTTAGACTTAGTTGTGGATGATTTGAAGCTTATGAAGACTAGCTTGGTGATTACCAACTGTAGTATTTATTTTTCGGTTGCATTAATATATTAGCATTTTGTTTTTCTTAATATTTTATATTATCCTACAATTTGTTTTTGTTTTTTGATACATGGGTGCTCGACATGTGAATACTATAAATGTATTTATGGTCGACATTTTAGTATTGAAAAATCCAATCTTTACATGAAGATTTAGTTTGAAATATTATTGATATTATAAGGATAAATAATAAATCATAAACTACGATCTTCCTGAGTCATGGGTACATAAGGATAAATAATAAATCATAAACTACGATCTTCCTAAGTCATGGGTTTGCACTAATTTATATATGTTAATTTCCAACTAGCAATACAAGGAAGCAAATCAAAACCGGGTAGGCTGAAGCGTCTTTATTCTTCCTTTTCTTCTTCTATGCATGGAATGCAAGTAAAAATGGAAATCGACTCTAGACAACCCATCATCACAACTACAACAACTTGCGGATTCAAGAATTGCTTTTCCCAACACTCGGTATATTTATATGTTATGTGTATACAAGCACAAATAATAGAAGTACATATAGCTCCAAATCAGTATGCATATGATATAAGATACTTAAGCACATATATAGCTCCATATCTGTATATCTCTGTATATACATCATGCATATTAGTTACTTGCTTTGTGAATGAAGTTTCATATCAGAACTGAATCCTTCTAACATCGTCAGAGCAAAAGTACATATTAAATATAGATAGCCTTTGTGATATGTATTGCATTGTTGGACGATTTTGTGGATTGACATCCAAGCAGGATACAACTTTGGATATCGACTCTACTATAGCAGATGCAAATTCAGTTGTAGGAAGTGGGATACGATCATCCATAAATTTCATTAATAAAGTGTTTGGACCCAATGATGATGATGTTGATAGTTTAGAGAGAAGGTCCACTGGATATCATTCCAATATTATTTCATGTATATTAAATCCAAAGCTATACACATCACATTTCTAAATCACCCTCATGTTGTAGGAAAACTCTACAAGAATACATCAATTAAACATATCAAAATTGTCTCCTTTCTTAGCTTACATATTATGTACAAAGAAATCAGAAAGCAAGTTATAGTATAAAGAGTAAAAACACAAATGAACCTGGTGCTATGTATCCATGTGTTCCAGCAACATCGGTCCAATTTGATGTATCCGGCCTCAGTAATCTTGCTATACCAAAATCTGAAACACAAGCCCTGAATTCATGATCTAACAGTATGTTATTTCCAGTAATGTCACGATGAACAATAGTTTGAGAGCAATCATGATGCATGTAAGATATAGCATTTGCAACATCTTTTATAATTGTTATCCTCTTTACCCAGTCTAACTCCTTTGCACTCTCCGTACTAACAAGAATGTTTGCCAAACTTCCTCTTTCCATGTACTCATACACAAGAAATTTGCATGATCGTGTAGAACAATAGCCATAAAGTTTAACGATATTTCTATGTCTAATATTTGTAAGTATTTTGATCTCATTCTTGAATTGTTCACCATCTAACATTAAAGCTTCATCATCAACTTGATTGATCTTTTTGACAGCAAACACTTCCGAGGTAGACAACACCACTTTATACACTCTTCCACATGATCCACTACCAATGCAGTATTTATCCGGTGTTAATGATGCTTTCCACGTTTCTCATTTGCGGAAGTGGTTGCATGATACCGTAGATGTAGTAGAGCCGAGTATATTGGAGGAAGTAGAGGTGGAAAGGGAGATGACAGTTAGACGAGTTCCTACCGGTATTCTTGGATTAGAAGTTAAGAAGCTACGCAACCAAGAAGTCAAGTTGATGAAACTTAAACGAATTCCATAGTGACTATTATAAATTTTAAACTGAAAATGCAGCAATGCCCAGGTCTGGTCGTCCCTCCCCGGTCGTGCGCCGAGGCGCACGACCCCGTGATCTTCCGACCTCCATCTCTGATCCTCCCTCCCCCCTCCCCCCCTCCCTCGGCGTGTCGCGGCGATCTCGAGCTCGTCCGGATCGTCGTTGTCGCGCCGTCTCATTTAATTTTCAAATCATTTTAAAACTATGAAATGTGGGTTATGTTTTATGATTTTTGTGTTCCATTAACTACGGCGACGGTTTTTATGAATAATTGAACCGTAATGGATAATGGGGTATTATATTGTCAATGGGCACCGAACCAACGTTTAATCAGTTTTTAAATTCATATCCTTTTAAAATAAATTCGATTTCTAAACCCTGTTCTGATTTTATTAATTTACATACGATTCCTTATCCTGTCGATCGGATAAGAAATTTAGTTTATTCACCTTAATAAAAATGAGGACTATGACCCCTTATATGTTTATTTTGGCGAATAATTAGCGGACTCGTTTGTTTGAACATATGTGGTGATTTTCTCTTTTTTGAATAGAAACCAATGACGAGTGAGTAAATATTCGAGAATAGCATGTGGTTATGGGACATGTCGCTATTTTCTTATATTAACTAGCTCAGAATAATTTCTGTTCACCCAGATCGTTGGTATCTGCTTCACGACATATTTTTTTGGTTTGCGATCACCCGAGTGGGAATTTAAGATTTGTGGCCCTCATCTATGGGACTTCGGTCCAACCTTAATGATTTATGTGTTTTCTCTCTATCGGGGTCACGCCCTGGCACCGTGGGGAGCTTCGGCTCAAACATATGGGTTTGCTACCTTAAGATTTTATCTCATCTTCTATGACAGGCCTTTTTATGATGTTTTCTGAATTTCTAGTGATTTCTGGATTCTTGATTACTTCGATGCGATGCGCGTTAATTTGATTTATGTTTGTCATTTATTTGTCAACTCCTATTGTTATATGCTCTTTTCTTGTAATGAGATTTATTGAGATTTTATATATATTGACATCATGCATTTCAAATTATGTATGAATTGTCCCGCTTATTCTTCTCATGTCATTTATGTTATATCTCTTAATATTGTCCCATGTTATGAATAAGAATGGTTTAACTGATCCGTTTATTGTTTATTTTCTTAAATAATACTCAGGTCAGACCCATGTGTTACAGGGGCTTAGGTGACATTCCTGCTGGGACGTTATGATGACTTTTGGCTTGACTGCTTTACAGCTGCAGTCTTTTTGGATTATATGTAGTTGACTACCTTTATGACATGTATCATTATTAGTATGGGATTTGGTACATGTCTCTATTATTTTGGAGTTAGAGTGTCGTGTATGACCTCTAATTGATGTAAACACTTATTGTGTTATATTCATATCAGTTTATATGCCTGTGATGTGAATATATGTGACTATCTATGTTATTTTATTTTGTATGTGTTCTAAGGCTATTATGCCGTTGTGTAGATGCCCTTCACCTGGAATGGTCATGTCGAAACTTTAGGTACAGCCGTGCCATTCGACGTTACTTTCCAAGCAAGATTAAATATATTAACGGTCACTCCTAACCAACCTTATTCTCCGCTATGGTCGATGACATTTCACACGAAATGAACTTGACAATAACGGGTATAGAGGCGGGGCGTTACAATATAAGTGGGACAGCTGAGTGAGTTTTACTCATCTTGGGTTTCCATTGGTTGTTAAAATGGTTTGTTTTAATTAAATTAAACAAACATTTAATTTAATTAAAAACCTCAGTTGCTTGCATCAGAAAATTATAATCACATAGATTCAAATGTTTCTTGTTTCATAGAATTCTGACCTAAACGGATTTTGTATATTCAGTTGAAGTTCAAAACTCAATATTACGAACTACCATGATGTTACGAGTTCGTTTATAAATTAAATATAATTATAAACTTTCAGTCGTCGTTTTATAAATGAATTTTGTATTAATAATCCTTTAATATTCCAAATATAATACTTAAAACAAGTTTAAATATTCAATTTTAAATGACCGAAAAATCTGGGTCGTTACATTCTTTCCTCCCTTAAAAGAATTTCTTCTCCGAAATTACTAAATAAGAAGAATGCTCAAAACCCAATTATTTTCAAAATAGTTGTGGCTGATTTGAAGCTTATAAAGACCAGCTTGGTGATTACCAAGTATAATATTTATTTCGGTTGCATTAATTTATTAGCATTTGTGAGCACATATCATTAAAGTTGCACAAACTGATGATATGTTTACACTGATTTTTGTATTAATACAATCTTCTTTTATGAAAATAATTTTTTGATATTATATATTGTCGTTTCATTGTAAGATTCTGATATTTGTTATCCTCTAACTTGTTTTGATTCTTTTAATATTTTATTTTATACTACAATTTGTTTTTCTGACACGTGGGTGCTCGACATGTGAATACTGTAAATGTATTTAATGTCGAAATTTGAGCATTTCGTTACATGAAGATTTTATTTGAAACATTAATTATATAATGATAAACTATAAATCATAAACTACGATCTACCTGGGTCATCGGTACGCACTAATTTATATATGTTAACTTCCAACAATACAAGGAAGCAAATCAAAACCGGGCAGGCTGAAGCGTCTTTTTTCTTCCTTTTCTTCTTTACATGGAGTGCAAGTAAAAAATGGAAATCTACTCCAAACGATCCATCATCACAACTACAACTACTTGCAGATTCAAGAAATACTTCACCCAACACTTGGTATATTCATATGTTATGTGTATACAAGCACAAATACTAAAGTACATATAGCTCCATATCAATATGCGTATGATATGAGATACTTAAGAACATATATAGCTCCATATCTATATATCTCCGTATATACATCATGCATATTAGTTACTTCCTTTGTAGATGAAGTTTTATATCAGAACTAAATCCTTCTGACATCATCAGTGCAAGAGTACATATTAAATGTAGATAGCCTTCGTGATATGTATCGCATTGTTGGACGATTTTGTCGATTGGCATCCAACCAGGATACAACTATGGATATCAACTCTATTATAGCAGATGCAATTCTGGTTGTAGGAAGTGGGAAACGATCATCCATAAATTCCATCATAAAATGTTAGGACCCAATGATGATGATGATAGTTTAGAGAGAAGGTCCACTGGGTATCGTCCCGATATTATTTCAAGTGTATTGACTCGAAGCTGTGCACATCACATTTCTCAGTCACCCTAATGTTGTAGGCAAACTCTGCAAGAATAAATCGATTAAACATATCAAATTTGTCTCTTTTCATAGCATATATATTATGTATAGAGAAATCAGAAAGAAAGTTATAGTATAAAAAGTAAAAACAAAAATGAACCTGGTGCCATGTATCCATGTGTTCTAGCAACATCGGTCCAATTTGATGTATCTGGCCTCAGTAATCTTGTTGTACCAAAATCTGAAACACAAGCTTTGAATTCATGATCTAACAGTATGTTATTTCCAATAATATCACGGTGAACAATAGGTTGAGAGCAATCGTGATGCAAATAAGATATAGCATTTGCGACATCTTTTATAATAGTTATCCTCTTTACCCAGTCTAACTCCTTTGCACTCTCCATACTAACTAGAATGTTTGCTAAACTTCCCCTTTCCATGTACTCATACATAAGAAATTTGCATGATCGTGTAGAATAATAGCCATAAAGTTTAATGATGTTTCTATGTCTAATATCGGTAAGTATTTTGATCTCGTTCTTAAATTTTTCACCATCTAACATTAATGCTTCGTCATCAACTTGATTGACCTTTTTAATAGCAAACACTTCTGAAGTAGGCAGCACTACTTTATACACTCTTCCACATGATCCACTACCAATGCAGTATTTATCATTGAAATCTTCGGTTGCATTAATAATAACTTGATATAATATTTGACCGTGGAAATTCCATGTTGAGAAAGCATGGTTTTGATTCTTTTATTTTACATTGGGCTCGACATTTTTCTTTCTGTTATGAAGTAGTATACAAACTCC
This sequence comes from Allium sativum, assembly GCA_030737875.1. Lineage (NCBI taxonomy): Eukaryota > Viridiplantae > Streptophyta > Magnoliopsida > Asparagales > Amaryllidaceae > Allium > Allium sativum. The sequence continues at coordinate 185,864,010 of CM060919.1, forward strand.
AACAAATGCGAGTAGAGGTATTGAAAAAGCAATTACAGTTGGCACAATGACAAGGATGAGGATCTTGTTTTTCTTATGATTTTTTTCTCCGGAAGTTGGAGAGGTTTCATTGCATGGATGTAGCCCTTGCACTTTTCCACAGAGGATCTTATTGTTAGCAAAATATCGCAATGGTGCTATTTCAATGAGTCTAGCACCAGGAACAGTGAGACGACCCAAACTTCCCCGGTAAGGAAAGCCCGGATTGAAGTGAGAACAAGCCACAACAGAACGCAAACAGAAGAACATTTCATTGTTAATTACAACAATTCCATCAGAATACAAGAATATACAGAGTATGAATAAATAATACACATCACAAATTATCAGAGGTTACAATAAATTACATAGCAGCGGAAAATAATACAATACACAACTGAAGGAGATATACGGATACAAAGATTTCCGGATATCATTCCAGCTGTAAACCAGGTTCCTGTGAATATAAATCTGCAAAACCAAAACTACTAGCTGCCCGTGTCGAAAATAGGGGCACCCAGAGTTTAGGTTAAAACAATAAACTCCAGGTCAGTCATGTGACTGGTGTGAGAACTAAAACAGTTATTTATAACTTTACTTTAAATCAGATATATCAAGGGACCATGTCGTATAACACGGAACAGGTTTCCTCCCAAGAATACCATTGCATATAACAAAACAGCGCAATGCTTTTCAGAAAAATGAAGCTATTATAAGACCCAGGTCCTATCACACAATGCAACGCAAGCCGGGGGATAGGGTTTTCTCTTATAATAGCCAAACATGCTTAGTACGTTTAAAACAAATCATTTGATACTATTATTAGTGCATAGTGTATAAAAAAACTTCAAATCATAAGTATCAATCATAGACGGCATGGGTACCGTATATCATGTCGCCATACTAGGATCTGCAATCAAAACCGCAAAGTCATGTATTTGGAAATTGGATTTCCATCTGCGAACTGAGGCCAGGGATCGTCCTCAACCGATTTGAGACAATCCAGCCCATGTCTCAGGCAAGTACTCAGTCAAGCCTTTGGAGCGACAGGGCCGGTCCACCGATGTGGATTAAAATTCCTGAACACTGCGTTTCCCCGCCCTTTGGGGGCGTAAGTGAGCCAACGAATGACTCCATTGGACCCGGATCGTCTGATCAAACCGTGGCGCCTCGCAACAACAACAACCACATAAGTCAAACTCGTCAGGGCGTGTGAAACCACTGACGCCACTTCTAACTAGAAAGAAACGCATGCCCTCCCTGAGGTCCTCTCCCGTTTTTGGTTCACCACCGAGGTGTGAGGCTCACGAATTCACGTTACACAAAGCTATGCAACACAGGCCGTGCTTTGTTCATCAACCACAAGACTTTGCGGTTCACCACCGAGGTGTGAGGCTCACGAATTCACGTTACACAAAGCTATGCGACACATGCCGTGCTTTGTTCATCAACCACAAGACTTTGCTTTTCAACAAAAGCCTTGATCATTTGCGTCTTAGCATGCCATATAGGCAATTCACGCTATGCAACTGATATCAATCACACAGAATGAAATCCAATGTCAGACACACAGTCCATTTACAAGTCTGTTCTGGGCCTGAACGAAACCGGAGGCACCTTGTACCTCGCATATCCATCGATCTCCAAGCACGTCTGGACGACCACTAACTGATTCTCTCCTCTTGGGTGTACGGCCCAATCAAGATCATCAGTAATCACCCAAACGACGTGAAGCCTCCGGTCTTCTACCACCGTCTTCATCCTCGACACCATGTCGAATCAGTTATTCAGAATGGGATAGACCCGGTTTTTCTGAATAACTCGCATATATAATAAACAAATGTTACACAAACACAACATACGCCTCATTCCAATTCAGAATATTCTTTTATTCAAATATTCTTATACTTTGGGAAAGGTTCCCATTAATTTTATCAAAGATAAATTCTTTAAATTTATTCTTTAATCTTCTTTGAATATCAATTCAAACTAGACAGGATTAGCGAACCACACCGAAGTAATCATTTATTTCCCAATCCCAACCTATTCATCCCATGAAGTAAAACTGGCAATACATCATATCTAACACCACGGTGTTATCGGTAAATTCAATTACCATTTCACGTTCAAATCTAATTAAAGATTTAACTATCGCCTGGAGTGAACTGGTGATACTCCATTCTCAATCTTTTCAATCTAATTAAAGATTCATTAAAACTCCACTTAGTTTTAATCCTTAACTGGGTTAAAGAATCAGTGTCATTTAAAACACGGTTCACGGTAAACCCATAATCACATTCCATTAATTATCGGGTTAAAGAACAAGTGTTATTTAAAACACTGTTCACGATAAACCCAAAAATCAATACCAATTCAATTCCAATTAAATATTATTTAATTGGTACACTTCATTAAATCTAAATAAAAAGATTTAATCTTTTTTCTCAACTGGGCTTAAGAACAGTGTTAATGAAGACACCATTCACGACAAACCCAAATCACATTTGATATTAAATACAAGGCTCTGAATAGAAAATATATCGGCTTATATTGAATATCAAATTCTACGACCAACAAATATCGTAATGGAAATAACGATATAAATATATCTTTCAAATTCCCATAACAATACCTGTATCATCACGAAATCCAACATCGAAATATCCTAAAGATAATTTCGATTCAAATCCCTTCCAATTCAATTATCGGAAATCTTGGTTATTTTCAAAACAATTTCAAATCCAATTTATTTATTTTAAAAAAAAATAGAATTATAATTCTAGTTCAAAACTAGTTCATTCGAGAAAAATCTATTTTTATCTTTTCAAATATGGAGTTTTTTATCCCAATTCTTCCCAAATCATTTCTTATGATTTTACACAAATCATTACTATTTTTAATAATTTTATCAAGGCTCGTACAGTCGATTTCCATCAATGGCCATCGAACTGCACTTACAGCGACCTTTGCCAAATTTGATTTGGACATAATTCCAAATCGAACCATTAGATTTCTAAGTTCTAATATTCTTTAGAAAGCTCTTTTCGATACAAACCCAATGGTTCCAGTTTTAGGAGAATCCGACGGTCGGATCTCCCGTGATATCCATTCGAAGTCAATGGTCGAAATTCGCGAACTACCGCAGCGCGGCGGGTTCTATTCAGGCCATTATATATATAATATATATTATATGTATTTCATCGATTTCCTTTTAAAACGTATTTTATAAATTGTTTTAAAATTGTTTTCAAAACGATTTCAACTTCCTTTCCAATTTCAAATCAAAAATGAATTTTTCCTTATAAACTCGTTTAAATTCATTTCAAATTGAATTCAATTCAAATCGATTTTTAATTCAATTTCCGTTCGTTTTCAATTCAATTCGATATCAATTCGAATTCATTTCTATTCAATTTCAATCCGAATTCAATTTATATTCAATTTCAATCCGAATTCATTTCTATTTGAATTCATTTCAAATTGATTTCCATTCAATTTCAATTCGATTCGAATTCATTTTATTTTCAATTCGAATTCTAATTCATTTCAATTCAATTCGAATTCTAATTCGTTTCAATTCAATTCGAATTTCATTTCAAAATATTCGATTTTGAAATCACTTTCGATATTCATTATAAAATGAATAAAATCAATATAAATATCATTCACGTCAAAATGGCGTCAATCTAATCAACACGGCTTCATATATTTCTATTTTCAAATATTCTATTTCAAATATTTCTTTTTCAAATATTTCTATTCAAATAGTTCTCTTCAAATATTCTATTTCAAAACTGGAATGAGGCCCAATCAATTACCATATAATGTTAATTATATGGATTTTCCACAACACATGTATAAAATAACAACGATAATTAATCAACCATCATCCAGAGTGCACCACACAATTGCATAAGCATTAAATATAAATAATTAGCGCTTACACAGTCTGTCAATCCATCGATTGACATACAACTAAACAATCAGGATTAGTGTACGTCAAATATCATCCCAATACCCATGTGGGGTTTCAATCAATCAAACACAGATTTTATTTGTGCAGTTGGGCGATGTGTAAAATTTATCGTCCCAATCCATATCAGTCAAATGTGTGTATATAAACAAATCGTCCGATTTGTTTATATTTATTTATTTCATTTCATATACACGTTAAAAATTCTATTTTCAACTATAAAATATTTTAACTATATAAATATTTTATTTCATTTCACATCACATCACACAATCAACTACACATCAAAATCAAACAAACATGCATACAAGCCATCCATGGTCTGTGGACGACGGGTGTCGGGTGCTACTAAACACCGTTTGCATCCTAGTACATATTCTAATTAAAAATAAATTTAAAAGTGAGGAGTTCTCACCGATGAGCTAATCCAAACTCCACGACTCTTCTCATGTGGGAAATCTTCACCGTGCTCGCCTTTTGTTAATTTTCACTGTCCGTAGCCACTACATATATAAAAATCACATTTTTATATTGTTGCTATGTATATAAAAATTCCATTTTTATACCGCTATTATATAGATAAAAATTCTATTTTTACACCGCTACTATATCGACAAAAATTCTATTTTTATATAGCTACTATATCGATAAAAATTCTATTTTTATATAGCTACTATATAGATAAAAATTCTATTTTTATATAGCTACTATATCGATAAAAATTCTATTTTTATATAGCTACTATATCGATAAAAATTCCATTTTTATTTTTCTCACTATATAAAAATTCGACCTTTTCACTTTGATTAACTATATAAAAATCCGACCTTTTCACTTTGATTAACTATATAAAAATCCAACCATTTCTATAATATAAAAATTATATTTTTAACCTTTCTATAATATAAAAATTATATTTTTAACCTTTCTATAATTTAAAAATTATATTTTTATCCTAAAATAGTTTATATAGAATTCATTTCCAAAACAATAATTTTTTTAATATATAAAAACTGAGTTTAAACTAGGGATTCAAATTCGAATTGATTAACTAATAAGAAAGAAGAAGAAAAAAAGAAAGAAGACTCACCTATCTTGTAAAATTCGGTTTTTGGATGAAGAGGGGCTCCACTGTCGTTGTCGGTGGTCAGAGGAAGAGGAGAGGGGGCAGAGGGGGTGTTGCATGGGGTCTGGCCGGAGGTAGGGATGCGCGGTAGAGGGGATGGCGGGGCTAGGGTTGCGCGATGGGTTCTCTAGGCTGTGGGGGCTTCAACGAGGACGGGATTTGGGTGTGGGATCCCAGGCTAGGGTGCGACGCATTCTACAGAGGAGGAGAGGTGGAGGGGAAGGATCGAAGAAGGGGGGGAGGGCGCGGTGGTGGAGGCGCTCCTCCGGCGGTGGCTAGGGCTCCGTCAACGCCGCTTTCTCCTTTTTTTTATTTCTAAATAACTGTCGGGGGATAAAGAAGAGTGGGGGGGGGGGGTTATTATAACTATTTTATTAAATTTTAGGTCCAAAAAGTTACTTTTTAATTTGATCTCTAAATCAAGCCCAACGACTGTCGTCCCTAGCTAGTTACCCCCATTCCGAACATAATGGAATATGTATCGCAGGATAATTCGACCGTTATGATCAGTTTCCATTGAATTTAAAATATAAATCTTTATATATTCAAATTAAACGCACATTTCAATTTATCGGGGCCACATACTAACTCGAAAAATTATAGAAAAATATTTTCTAGCTTCGTATTGACGATATGGTCCTAACAAAACTAATTTCGTCGAATTCTGAGACCGTTCGAAAAATGGCTATTTTCCAGTCGATTAAAATCAACTAAAACTGGTCAAACGCGTTTTCCTTTGCCACACTCACATATTGATTCGAAAAATTACGAAAATTGGAATCTAGCAATAACTTGACATCACTGATCCAACAAAAGTGGTTTCGTCGAAAACAGAAGTCGTTTGCAAAATTTCCATTTTTAAGGGCCAGAATTCCATAGCGACTATTCTGAATTTTCAACTGGGCATATCTTTTGATCCCCGCTATGAAATTTCAATTTTTCGGATTCTTGGAAAGATATTCTCAAATAGATTCTAATATTTTTGGTTTCGCTAAAATCCGACTTATTTTGAATCCTGTACATTCATTTGAAGTTTGAAATCGAATTATCGAACTACCACGCCATTTTCAATTCCTTTTATAATTATAAATAAATATTTATATTTTAATGACAACGTATATAAATATATACATCCTAATTCTATTCAAAATAAATTTCTCGTCGTTATTATTTAAAATAATTCATTTTAAATAATCAAAATTCACTAAAATTGCCAAAATAAATTTTTTTAATTGGCCTAGATTTCCGGGTTATTACGAACAGTCCCTTCTAACTCATTATAAGATAAATCAATCTTAGATGGGCTGACTAAATTCTTAAAAAACGATGGAATAGGCCCTATCAAATTGTTGTGAGATAGATTCAAACTTTCTAAGTGAGTCAACTTTCCAAATTGTGCAGGTATTTCTCCAGACAATAAATTAATACTCAGATCAAGAGAAGCCTATAACTGTAATAAATTTCCAATTTGGTAAGGAATGCTCCACCCAACGCTCGGTATATTTATACGTTATGTGTATGCAAGCACAAATACTAAAGTACATATAGCTCCATATCAGCATGGGTATGATATGAGATACTCAAAACATATATAGCTCCATATCTGTATATCTCTGTATTTACATCGTGCCTATTAGTTTCTTGCTTTGTGAATGAAGTTTCGTATCAGAACTGAATCCTTCTAACATCATCAGAGCAAGAATACATATTAAATGTAGATAGCCTTCGTGATATGTATTGCATTGTTGGACGATTTTGTGGACTGACATCCAAGCAAGATACAGCTATGGATATCAATTCTACTATAGCAGATGCAATTTCAGTTGTATGAAGTGGGATACGATCATCCATATATTCCATCAATAAAGTGTTTGGATCCAATGATGATGATAGTTCAGAGATAAGGTCCACTGGATATCGTCCTAATATTATTTCAAGTGTATTAACTCCGAAGCTGTACACATCACATTTCTCGGTCACTCTCATATTGTAGGCAAGCTCTGCAAGAATACATCAACTAAACATACTAAATTTGACTATTTTCTTAGTTCATATATAATGTACAGGGATCAAGAAGCAAGTTATAGTATAAAAAGTAAAAACACAAACGAACCTGGTGCCATGAATCCATAGGTTCCAGCAACATCAGTCCAATTTGATGTATCTGGCCTCAGTAATCTTGCTATACCAAAATCTGAAACACAAGCCCTGAATTCATGATTTAACAGTATGTTATTTCCAGTAATGTCACGATGAACAATAGATTGAGAGCAATCATGATGCATATAAGATATAGCATTTGCAACATCTTTTATAATCGTTATCCTCTTTACCAAGTCTAACTCCTTTGCACTCTCCGTATTGATGAGAATGTTTGCTAAACTTCCTCTTTCCATGTACTCGTACACAAGAAATTTGCATGATCGAGTGGAACAATAGCCATAAAGTTTAACAATGTTTCTATGTCTAATATCAGTAAGTATTTTGATCTCGTTCTTGAGTTGTTCACCATCTAACGCTAATGCTTCATCATCAGCTTGATTAATCTTCTTGACAGCAAACACTTCATAGGTAGGCAGCACCACTTTATACACTCTGCCACATGATCCACTACCAATGCAGTATTTATCGTTGAAATCTTCGGTTTCACCAATAATATCTTGATATAATATTTGACCGTCGAAATTCCATATCTAGAAAGCATGGTTTTGACTCTTTTTGTCTTCACTGGGCTCGGCATTTTTCTTTCTGTTATGAAGTAGCATACAAACTCCAACAAACGTGAGTAGAAGTATTGAAAAAGCAATTACAGGTGGCACAATGACAAGGACGAGGGTCTTGTTTGTCTTATGATTTTTTGCTTTAGAAGTTGGAGAGGTTTCATTGCATGGATGTAGCCCTTGCACTTTACCACAGAGGTCCTTATTGTGAGTAAAATATCGCAATGGTGTTATTTCAAAGAGTCTAGCATCAGGAACATTCCCTTCTAACTCATTATAAGAAAAATCAATCTTAGATAAGCTGACTAAATTCTTAAAAAACGATGGAATAGGCCCTGTCAAATTGTTGTGAGATAGATTCAGACTTTCTAAGTGAGTCAACTTCCCAAATTGTGCAGGTATCTCTCCAGACAATAAATTATTACTCAGATCAAGTGAAGTCTGCAACTGAACCAAATTCCCAATTTGATAAGGAATGCTTCCATTAATTTGATTGCTATTCACCTTTAAACTGATTAACTGGGAACAATCTCCCAAGTGCATAGGTAATAGCCCGATCAGTCTGTTATTCGACAAATCGAAATATAACAAGTTCCGTAATTTTCCAATTTGTGAAGGTATTTTTCCTGAAAGCTGATTGCTTCCAAATGTTAAATTGAACAATACAGAGAGTTCGCCTAACTGGCTTGCTATAGTCCCTTCAAGAAAATTTGAGGACAAATCAAGCCTCCCGAGCTTGGATAGTTTGCCTAACTCAAAAGGAATGTTTCCAGTAATACGATTGTTAGATACAACAAAATCTATAAGATTTTTGCACTCTCCCCAGTTTGAAGAAATATGGCCGTGTAGTTTATTATCGTTTAAATACATAAGTTCAAGGTTCGGGTAAACTCCGAATGCTTGTGAAATATCTCCATCAAGAAGGTTTGATTCAAATCTAGCTCGAATCAGGCTACTGCAGTTTTTCAAACAAGATGGGATTGGACCGGAAAATTTGCTATTTGTCGCTGCAAAATGCTGAAGAGCTCCTCCATTGCATACTTCATCGGGTAAATGGCCCGTAAAGTTATTCACAGACAACTGAAGGGAAATCAAGTTGGTTATATTTGACATTTCTCGAGGCAAGGACCCAGAAAATGGATTTTCAAATAACGATAAAATGGTCAGGCTAGCTAACTTCCTGATAGATGCAGGAAGTGAACCAGTCATAAAATTGTGATGAATTACTAACCTGTCTAGTTGGGTCAAGTTGCCTATAGTAGAAGGAATAGGCCCCGTAAGGTTATTATTCGAAAGTTCAAAATCATAAAGGCTAGATAAACCACCCAACTCATGAGGAAGGTGGCCAGACAATTGATTGTTATATAAATATAAGAAACGTAAATGTGTAAGATTTACTATCGATGCAGGAAAAGGACCAGTAAGATAATTATTGCTTAAATCTAGTTGATTGAGAAACTCAATCTTTCCAAGCTCGCTAGGAATCGCTCCAGTAAAACTACAATCATAAAGAATTAATCTTGTAATTCGACTCATGTTTCCTAAACTTGGAGGAATACTGCCTCTCAATGCATTATTTCCAGACAGGTCTAAAAGTGTAAGATTGGATAAATAGCTAACCTCAGATGGAATAGTTTTAGTAAACTCATTGTCATAGAGTCTAAGTTCGGTTAGGTTGGAAACGAACTGGATAGCCGATGGGATTGAACCATTAAGCATATTCGATCCAAGATCAAGAACAGAGAGTGAAGGAAAAGCAGAAAAATTGAACATGTCAAGGTTTCCCTCTATGTTCATGGCATTTAAATTGATTGCGGTGACTGCAAGGGTTAAATTGCTGCAAGAGATTCCGGTCCAGTTGCAAATGCCTGTATGTGTGCTCCATGCGCTGCTGTTTCGTTGATTTATAAGAGAAGATCTCCAGTGAAGAAGGGATTGTTCTGCATCAGTTGCTGATGCAACATTTAAGAAAGTGAATGAGATTATTAGTAAGATAAGAGACATGTTTTTTTTATTCCATTTCTTTCTTCGACTGCATCATTTTATAAAGTGGCAAGCTGATTTCTTATAGGTGTATTAATGGCACAGTGTGAACAGCCTCACAGCCGACTGCCCGAATTCTTCTGAAAAAAATCAACAAAAAATAGACTGGTTGACTGATACACAGTGTAAACGTGCATATTGGCAAAAATGTATAGTTTGGGATACACGGTGTAAAGGAGCTTGCATCCATTTCCAGCTTGCATTCATGAATGTTAAGAGACTAACATTGAATAACACAAATATATACATATACATATACATATATATATATATATATATATATCTTAGGATAAACCACTTAAGGTGAACTTCAATGTTTTTTAGGTATATAACGAAATTATGTGAAACAAACATTTGAGCATTCTATTCTTTGCCTGTTTGAAAAGTGGATGATTAAATAGTATGTAATACAGATGGATTCATATATCAAAGACAATAAGTCCTTTCGAAATTAACTATGTGAAACAAACATTTGAGCATTCTATTCTTTGCCTGTTTGAAAAGTGGATGATTAAATAGTATGTAATACAGATGGATTCATATATCAAAGACAATAAGTCCTTTCGAAATTAACTACTTGCTCTTTCTCTTAGAATTGTTAAAATCAAAAGTTTACTAATCCATTTGTGACGGCAAGGAATTTCGCTCGGTCCGAACCAGTCGCTAAACCGACCCAGACCGTTCGAAACGCCCTATCGTTTGAGAACATGACAAAACAGAACGCATACAAAAGAACATTTCATTGTATATTACAACAATGCATCAGATTTCAAGAATATACAGAGTATAAATGAATAAATATTACACAGAAAAAATATCAGAGATTACAATACATTTCATAGCAGCGGAAAATAATACAATACAAAACTAGAATGAGATATACGGATACAAAGCTTTCCGGATATCGTTCCAGCTGTAAACCAGGATCCTGTGAATATAAATCTGCAAAACCCAAAACTACTAGCTGCCCGTGTCAAAATAAGGGCACCCAGAGTTTAGGTTAAAACAATAAACTCCAGGTCAGTCATGTGACTGGTGTGAGAACTAAAACAGTTATTAATCTTTATTTTTAAAGTTAGGTAAATCAAGGGACCACGCCGTATAACACGGAACGGGTTTCCTCCCAAGAATACCAGTGCATAAAACAAACAGCGCAATACTAAATAAAGAAAAATGAAGCTGTTATAAGACCCAGGTCCTATCATACAATGCAACGCAAGCCGGGGGATAGGGTTTTCCCTTATAACAGCCAAAGAATGCTTGATACGTTTAAAACAAATCATTGATACTATTATAAGTGCATAGTGTCAAAACAATTTCAAATCATAAGTATCAATCATAGGTGGCATGGGTACCATATATCATGTCGCCGTATATAGGTTTACAAATAAAACCGCAAATGTCACGTATTTGGAAATTGGATTTCCGTCTATGAACCGAGGCAAAAGATAGTCCTCAACCGATTCGAGACTGTCTAGCCCGAGTCTCAGGCACAGCCGCAACCGTACCTTGGATCGTCAGGGCCGGTCCACACGAAGTGGATTATAATGCCTGAACAATGCGTTTCTCCGCCCTTTGGGGCGTAAATGAGCCAACTAAATGACTCCATCGGTTCGAGAATGACCGATCAATCCGAGGCGCCTCGCAACAGCAACAACCACATAAGTCAAACTCGTCAGGGCGTGTAAAACCACTGACGCCACTTCTAGCTAGAAAGAAAACGCATGTCCCCCCTGAGGTCCGTCTCCCGTTTTTGATTCATACCGGGTGTGAAACTCGCGAATCAAACGTTACACAAAGCTACGCCACAAAGGCCGTGCTTTGATCATCACCACAAGACTTTGCTTTTCAACAGAAGCCTCGATCAATTGCCACTTAGGCATGCCACACAGGCAATTCACTCCATGCGTTTGATATCCATCAATATATAACCCCTGAGCTCGTACGTCTCAGAGAAGGGCGTTAAGCAAGAGAATAAATTCTCCGCCGCCAAACAGATATATATTTAATAGAGGTCAATCACACAGACTAAAATCCAATGTCAGACACACAGTCCATTTACAAGTCCGTTCTGGGTCTGAACGAAACCGGAGGCACCTAGTACCCCGCATATCCATCGATCTCCAAGTACGTCTGGACGATCACTAACTGTTTCCATCTTCTTGGGTGTACAGCCCAATCAAGATCATCAGTAATTACCCAAACGACGTGAAGACCCCTGGTCTTCGACCATCGTCTTCATCTTCGACTTATCGTCGTATCAGTTATTCAGAATGGGATAAACCCGGTCTTTCCGAATAACTCGCGTATATTTTAAATAAGTGTTACACAAACACAACATACGCCTCATTCCAATTCATTAGTCACTAACCGTAAATTAATCAAGAGAATAATTCCCCAAACATTAACCCCGAAGGCCGAAACCAACATCAGATCAATATCCAGAAGACCATTCTGCTTGGCTAACCGACAGTTAGTTTCTAAATTTCACGTTCATAGGGAAATGTTCCCATTAATTTTATCCAAGATAAATTCTTTGAATTTATTCTTTATTCTATTTTTGAATCTCAATTCAAACTAGTCGGGATTAGCGAACCTTACCGAAGTAATCATTTATTTTAATTTCCCCATCCCAACCTATTTATCCCATGAAGTAAAACTGGTAATACTTCATATCTAACACCACAGTGTTATTGGTAAATTCAATTACCATTTCACGTTCAAATCTAATTAAAGATTTAACTATCGCCTGGAGCAAAACTGGTGATACTCCATTTCGATTATTTCAATCTAATTAAAGATTCATTAAAACTCCACTTAGTTTTAATCTGTGACTGGGTTAAAGAATCAGTGTCATTTAAAACACGGTTCACGATAAACCCAAAATCACATCACATTCCAATCAGTCCCTAATTGTAAATTAGCAAGTGAGCAATTCCCTAAGTATGAATCCCGAAGGCCGAAACCAACATCAGATCAATACCTCGAAAACTATTCAACTTAACTAATCTCCAGTTAGTTTCTGATTTTCTTAACTCCTTTAGGTCTAAGAACTGTATTATTGAAGATACCGTTCACGACAACCAAAAATCACATTTCATCAATGATCGGGTTAAAGAACGAGTGTTATTTAAAACACTGTCCACGATAAACCCAAAAATCAATATCGATTCAATTCCAATTAAATATTATTTAATTGGTACACTTCATTAAATCTAAATAAAAAGATTTAATCTTTTCTCAACTGGGTTCAAGAACAGTGTTAGTGAAGACACCATTCATGACAAACCCAAATCACATTTGATATTAAATACAAGGCTCTGAATAGAAAATATCCCGGCTTATATTCAATATCAAATTCTACGATTAACAAATGTCGTATTGGAAATAACGATATAAATATATATCTTTCAAATTTCCATAATAACATCTGTATAATCACGAATTCCAACATCGAAATATTCCGAAGATAATTTCGATTCAAATCCACTCCAATGCAATCATTGGAAATTTTGGTTATTTTTAAAACCCTTTTCAAATTCAATTTATTTATTTAAAAATAAATGGAATTATAATTCTAGTTCAAAACTAGTTCATTTTGATAAAAATCTATTTTTATCTTTTCAAATATGGAGTTTTTCACCCCAATTCTTTCTAAATCATTTCTTATGATTTTACACAAATTATTACTATTTTTAATAATTTTATCAAGGCCGGTACAGTCGATTTCCATCAATGGCCATCGAACTGCGCTTACAGCGACCTTTTTCGAATTTGACTTGGACATAATTCCAAATCCAACCGTTAGATTTCAAATATCTAATATTCGTTAGAAAGCTCTTTTCGATACGAACCCAACGGTTCCGGTTTTAGGAGAATCCGACGGTCGGATCTCCCGTAATGTCCGTTTGAAATAAATGGTCGAAATTCACAAACTGCCGCGGCGCGGCGCGTTCTATTCAGGCCATTATATTATATATATAATATATATAATATATATATCGTCGATTTCTATTTAAAACGAATTATATAAATAGTTTTAAAATTCGTTTCAAAAGCGATTTCAACTTCCATTTCATTTCAAATCAAAACTGAATTCTTCTTTATAAATTGATTTTAAAATTCCTTTCTATTCAATTCAAATTTCAATTCAATTTGAATTCATTTCAATTCGCTTTCAATTCCATTTGAATTCGTTTTATATTCAATTCATTTCGAAATCGTTTTCAATTCATTTTGAATTCGTTTTCAATTCAATTCGAAATCGTTTTCAATTCATTTTGAATTCGTTTTCAATTCAATTCGAAATCGTTTTCAATTCATTTTGAATTTGTTTTCAATTCAATTCGAAATCGTTTTCAATTCATTTTGAATTCGTTTTCAATTCAATTCGAAATCGTTTTCAATTCATTTTGAATTCGTTTTCAATTCAATTCGAAATCGTTTTCAATTCATTTTGAATTCGTTTTCAATTCAATTCGAAATCGTTTTCAATTCATTTTATTTCGAAATCGTTTAAAATCGATATAAATATCGTTCACGTCAAAATGGCGTCAATCTAGTCAACACGGCTTCATAAATTTCTATTTTCAAATATTCTATTTCAAATATTTCCTTTTTCAAAATAGTTGTTATTATCAAAATATTTCGTTCAACACATGACCAATCTCAATGGATGAGTACTGTCAACACATGAACGTTTATTTTATATTGATAAAGATGTAAATTTTATTACTAAAATATTTCGTTCAACACATGACCAATCTCAATGGATGAGACTATCAACACATGAACTTTTATTTTATAATATTCTTTATTTTTCAAATTGGAATGAGGCCCAATCAATTACCATATAAAGTTAATTATGTGGATTTTCATACAACCCATGTATATAATAGCATTGAAAGATAATCAACCATCAACCAAAGTGCACTACACTGTATAAGCATCAAATATAGATATCTAACGCTTATAACAGCCTGTCAATCAATCGATCGACATATTTAATCAATTAGGATGAGTGAACTTCATATTTCATCCTAACACCCGTGTGGGGTTTTCAAACAATCAAACACAGATTTCAGTTGTGCAGTTGGGCGATGTGTAAAATTTATCGACCCAATCAATGTCCTTCAAATAAGTGTACATAAAAAAACCGTTCGGTTTGTAAATGAATATTTATTTTATTCACTTTCACTATATTCATTTTCACGTTAAAAAATTATATTTTTAACGATTAAACATTTTATTCCAACATATGTATTTCTATTATTCATTTACACAAATAAAATGATATTTTTATTTTCTAACATATTTTAGAAAATTTCGGCGGCATAACGGCACGATACTAGAAACGGGACGAGGCCTAGCCTTATCCCCGGTCTAGTGAAGGCCCACGCCATTCACACATCAATCAAATCAATTTCAATTCACCAAAAAAAAATTCAATTTCAAATCAAATCATCTAATCAACTACACAACCAAACAATTTAACAAACAAGCCATCCATGGTCTATGGATGACGGGTGTCGGGTGCTACTAAACACCGTCTGCATCCTAGTATATATATATATAACTAGAAAAAGAAATTGAAGAGTGAGAAGTTCTCACAATTAGCTATCCTAGCTCCACGGCACTTCATTGATAGAAATCTTCATCGCTATCGCCTTTTTGTTACCTTCATTGTCCGCTTTCACTACCTATGTAAAAATCGAATTTTTACTTCGCTATTCCATAAATAAAAATCATATTTTTAATTCGAAGTTCAATATATAAAAATCATATTTTTATTTCGAAGTTCAATATATAAAAATCATATTTTTAATTCGAAGTTCAATATATAAAAATCATATTTTTATTTCTACTTCATATATAAAGATCGAATTTTTATTACATCACTACAAAAATCTCATTTTTATTTCAACATATATATAATAAAAATCAGATTTTTATTTTGCTACATATATAAAGATAATATTTTTATTATTTCCACTATATAAAAATTACATCTTTAATATTTCTATAGTATAAAAATTACATCTTTAATATTTCTATAGTATAAAAATTACATCTTTAATATTTCTATAGTATAAAAATTACATCTTTTAACTTTTATTAATATAAAAATTATATTTTTATTATCGTCACTACATAAAAAACATAGTTTTCTACAATGAAAAATCATAGCTTTTTAACACCCTTCCTATAATAAAAATCTCATTTTTAATTACCTAAATAAAATAAAATAAAATGAAAATGAAATTAAACCCTCACCAGCCGTATTGGGGTTAGAGATGGCAGTACCGGAGTCGGGTTGCGCTGCATCGAGTTGAAGACGAACAGTGGTGCTTCGGAGAGATGAAAAGCAGCTCCCGGCGCTGCATTTTGGGTCCGACGATGGAACATGTGGCGGATGGCACAACTGGAAGGTCAGGGGTTGCGGTTAAGGTCGGCGGCAGGCGCGGTGGTGGCTCTGGGCGGATTTGGGCGTGTGGGGGGGGGGTGTTACGATTGGAGATCGGGGTTCGGACGAGGGCTTCTGTTCGGAGAAGGAGAGGAGAGGGAGGAGAGGGAGGAGAGCAGGAAGAGGAGGTGGTGGAGGGAGCTGGGAGGCGCGCGCCGTCATGGAAAAGGGGGGGAGCGGTCATCGTTGGCGACCGGGGAGGGATTTTTTTTTTTTTTTGATCGGGTTTCGAATAACTGAAGGGGGAGGAGAGAGATAAGAGGGAGTGGGGGTTGACCATTATTTATTTAATAATTTATATTATATTATTTTATTTTCTATAAAGGTGGACTTTTTATTCGAACTCGAAATCCAACGCAACGACTGTCGCCCCTAGCTAATTACCCCCATTTCGAACACAATGGGATATGCCACTCAAGCCATTTCATCTGTTTCGACTAGTTTCTGTCAAAATCAAAATATAAATCCTTTATATTTTAAATTTGAACGCACATTTCAATTTATCGAGGTCACATACTAACTCTAAAAATTCTCGAAAAATATTTTCTATCTTCGTATTGACGATACGGTCCTAATAAAACTAGTTTCGTCGAATTCTGAGATCGTTGGAAAAATGGCCAATTTCCAGTCGATTAAAATCAACTGAAACTGGTCAAACGCGTTTTCCTTTGCCACGCTCACATATTGATTCAGAAAATTATGAAATTTAAAACCTAGCAATAACTTTACATCACGGACCCAACAAAACTGGTTTCGTCGAAATCCGAGGTAGTTTGCAAAATGTCCATTTTTAAGGGCCTGAATTCCATAGCGACTATTCAGAATTTTCAACTGGACATATCTTTTGACTCTCGCTACGAACTTTTGATTTTGCGGATTCGTTGGAAAGATATTATCAATTAGATTCTAATATTTTTGGTTTCACTAAAATCCGGATTGTTTTGCACCCGGTACATTCAATTGAAGTTTGAAATCGAATTATCGAACTACCGTGCCATTTTCAATAATATTTATAACTATATATAATTATTTATATTCTAACGACGACGTATAATATATACGTTCTAAATATATTCAAAATAAATTTCTCGTCGTTTTCATTCAAAATAATTCATTTTAAATAATCAAAATTCGCTAAAATTGCCAAAATAAAAATTTCAAACTGGCTCGCATTTTACGGGTTGTTACAATCTCCCCCACTTAAAACTTTTCGTCCCCGAAAAGGAACAAAGTCGAAAGCGGTTTGATTATTCAACTCTACGCTCGATCTGGCTTATATTCTCCAACTCTTTAGTTTCTGAGAATTTTCTAAAATCTCAAAAATTTGGCTAACACCCTAAATTTTTGAAAAATTTCGCCATAACCTCCCCTGCACCGGGAGCATCGGGGAATTTCAAATAGCTTCCCCGGTCCTTCAGATCTCAAAAAGAAAAAGAAAAAGCCAAGCGGCTAGCCAATAGGCTCACAAAATCATCATCACCCAAACAAAACAGGAAATTATGTAGTAAACATGTACCTATTTGTCGGGCAAACAAATTTTATTCTCTGGCTCTAGCCTCCTTGCTATGACCTGTTCAATGATAGATATGTATATGCAAGCAAATGCGACCAAATTTTCAATATAATTCAATATTTGATTCAATTAGGCTAAATGGCTAAAAATTAGCAAACAAATAAACAAACAGCACAAACATCAATCAATTAGTGAATTAGAGTTTGAAATTCATAATTCTGATACATATGCAAAAATCACATTTTTGATGCCAAATCACAACAATAAGCCCTATCTAATTTTGGTTCTCACACCAGTCAATAGGAAATATATAGAAAGCCCACTTTCGTCACTCGAACATAAATTCTAATGATGGAGCTCCATCATCAAAATCATCTCCGGGCGATTAGAGTGTAATTCTATATCTATCCAGTATATTAAAATTTCGAATACACGCGGATCAGACGTATACGCAAAATCTATATATACTGGATTGTCCACATCAATATAAATAGATAATCAAATACGAATAATCGATTTAAATTTTCAAAACAAAAATTGTTTTCATTTTCAAAAATATACTCTTCACACTCGTTCTAGGATTCTACTGATCCTATCTCTAACGAGTCATCCCATTGGATATTACTAATCCAATTATCTAATGAATTCTTTAGTATGGTTCTAATGTGTCTTGTTCTCTGAGCTTTGTAAACCAAGGCTCTGATACCAACTGTGACGGCAAGGAATTTCGCTCGGTCCGAACCAGTCGCTAAACCGACCCAGACCGTTCGAAACGCCCTATCGTTTGAGAACATGACAAAACAGAACGCATACAAAAGAACATTTCATTGTATATTACAACAATGCATCAGATTTCAAGAATATACAGAGTATAAATGAATAAATATTACACAGAAAAAATATCAGAGATTACAATACATTTCATAGCAGCGGAAAATAATACAATACACAACTAGAATGAGATATACGGATACAAAGCTTTCCGGATATCGTTCCAGCTGTAAACCAGGATCCTGTGAATATAAATCTGCAAAACCCAAAACTACAAGCTGCCCGTGTCAAAATAAGGGCACTCAGAGTTTAGGTTAAAACAATAAACTCCAGGTCAGTCATGTGACTGGTGTGAGAACTAAAACAGTTATTAATCTTTATTTTTAAAGTTAGGTAAATCAAGGGACCACGCCGTATAACACGGAACGGGTTTCCTCCCTAGAATACCAGTGCATAAAACAAACAGCGCAATGCTAAATAAAGAAAAATGAAGCTGTTATAAGACCCAGGTCCTATCACACAATGCAACGCAAGCCGGGGGATAGGGTTTTCCCTTATAACAGCCAAAGAATGCTTGATACGTTTAAAACAAATCATTGATACTATTATAAGTGCATAGTGTCAAAACAATTTCAAATCATAAGTATCAATCATAGGCGGCATGGGTACCATATATCATGTCGCCGTATATAGGTTTACAAATAAAACCGCAAATGTCACGTATTTGGAAATTGGATTTCCGTCTATGAACCGAGGCAAAAGATAGTCCTCAACCGATTCGAGACTGTCTAGCCCGAGTCTCAGGCACAGCCGCAACCGTACCTTGGATCGTCAGGGCCGGTCCACACGAAGTGGATTATAATGCCTGAACAATGCATTTCTCCGCCCTTTGGGGCGTAAATGAGCCAACTAAATGACTCCATCGGTTCGAGAACGACCGATCAATCTGAGGCGCCTCGCAACAGCAACAACCACATAAGTCAAACTCGTCAGGGCGTGTAAAACCACTGACGCCACTTCTAGCTAGAAAGAAAACGCATGTCCCCCCTGAGGTCCGTCTCCCGTTTTTGATTCATACCGGGTGTGAAACTCGCGAATCAAACGTTACACAAAGCTACGCCACAAAGGTCGTGCTTTGATCATCACCATAAGACTTTGCTTTTCAACAGAAGCCTCGATCAATTGCCACTTAGGCATGCCACACAGGCAATTCACTCCATGCGTTTGATATCCATCAATATATAACCCCTGAGCTCGTACGTCTCAGAGAAGGGCGTTAAGCAAGAGAATAAATTCTCCGCCGCCAAACAGATATATATTTAATAGAGGTCAATCACACAGACTAAAATCCAATGTCAGACACACAGTCCATTTACAAGTCCGTTCTGGGTCTGAACGAAACCGGAGGCACCTAGTACCCCGCATATCCATCGATCTCCAAGTACGTCTGGACGATCACTAACTGTTTCCATCTTCTTGGGTGTACAGCCCAATCAAGATCATTAGTAATTACCCAAACGACGTGAAGACCTCCGGTCTTCGACCATCGTCTTCATCTTCGACTTATCGTCGTATCAGTTATTCAGAATGGGATAAACCCGGTCTTTCCGAATAACTCGCGTATATTTTAAATAAGTGTTACACAAACACAACATACGCCTCATTCCAATTCATTAGTCACTAACCGTAAATTAATCAAGAGAATAATTCCCCAAACATTAACCCCGAAGGCCGAAACCAACATCAGATCAATATCCAGAAGACCATTCTGCTTGGCTAACCGACAGTTAGTTTCTAAATTTCACGTTCATAGGGAAATGTTCCCATTAATTTTATCCAAGATAAATTCTTTGAATTTATTCTTTATTCTATTTTTGAATCTCAATTCAAACTAGTCGGGATTAGCGAACCTTACCGAAGTAATCATTTATTTTAATTTCCCCATCCCAACCTATTTATCCCATGAAGTAAAACTGGTAATACTTCATATCTAACACCACAGTGTTATTGGTAAATTCAATTACCATTTCACGTTCAAATCTAATTAAAGATTTAACTATCGCCTGGAGCAAAACTGGTGATACTCCATTTCGATTATTTCAATCTAATTAAAGATTCATTAAAACTCCACTTAGTTTTAATCTGTGACTGGGTTAAAGAATCAGTGTCATTTAAAACACGGTTCACGATAAACCCAAAATCACATCACATTCCAATCAGTCCCTAATTGTAAATTAGCAAGTGAGCAATTCCCTAAGTATGAATCCCGAAGGCCGAAACCAACATCAGATCAATACCTCGGAAACTATTCAACTTAACTAATCTCCAGTTAGTTTCTGATTTTCTTAACTCCTTTAGGTCTAAGAACTGTATTATTGAAGATACCGTTCACGACAACTCAAAATCACATTTCATCAATGATCGGGTTAAAGAACGAGTGTTATTTAAAACACTGTCCACGATAAACCCAAAAATCAATATCGATTCAATTCCAATTAAATATTATTTAATTGGTACACTTCATTAAATCTAAATAAAAAGATTTAATCTTTTCTCAACTGGGTTCAAGAACAGTGTTAGTGAAGACACCATTCACGACAAACCCAAATCACATTTGATATTAAATACAAGGCTCTGAATAGAAAATATCCCGGCTTATATTCAATATCAAATTCTACGATTAACAAATGTCGTATTGGAAATAACGATATAAATATATATCTTTCAAATTTCCATAATAACATCTGTATAATCACGAATTCCAACATCGAAATATTCCGAAGACAATTTCGATTCAAATCCACTCCATTGCAATCATTGGAAATTTTGGTTATTTTTAAAACCCTTTTCAAATTCAATTTATTTATTTAAAAATAAATGGAATTATAATTCTAGTTCAAAACTAGTTCATTTTGATAAAAATCTATTTTTATCTTTTCAAATATGGAGTTTTTCACCCCAATTCTTTCTAAATCATTTCTTATGATTTTACACAAATTATTACTATTTTTAATAATTTTATCAAGGCCGGTACAGTCGATTTCCATCAATGGCCATCGAACTGCGCTTACAGCGACCTTTTTCGAATTTGACTTGGACATAATTCCAAATCCAACCGTTAGATTTCAAATATCTAATATTCGTTAGAAAGCTCTTTTCGATACGAACCCAACGGTTCCGGTTTTAGGAGAATCCGACGGTCGGATCTCCCGTAATGTCCGTTTGAAATAAATGGTTGAAATTCACGAACTGTCGCGGCGCGGCGCGTTCTATTCAGGCCGTTATATTATATATATAATATATATAATATATATATCGTCGATTTCTATTTAAAACGAATTATATAAATAGTTTTAAAATTCGTTTCAAAAGCGATTTCAACTTCCATTTCATTTCAAATCAAAATTGAATTCTTCTTTATAAATTCATTTTAAAATTCCTTTCTATTCAATTCAAATTTCAATTCAATTTGAATTCATTTCAATTCGCTTTCAATTCCATTTGAATTCGTTTTATATTCAATTCATTTCGAAATCGTTTTCAATTCATTTTGAATTCGTTTTCAATTCAATTCGAAATCGTTTTCAATTCATTTTGAATTCGTTTTCAATTCAATTCGAAATCGTTTTCAATTCATTTTGAATTCGTTTTCAATTCAATTCGAAATCATTTTCAATTCATTTTGAATTCGTTTTCAATTCAATTCGAAATCGTTTTCAATTCATTTTGAATTCGTTTTCAATTCAATTCGAAATCGTTTTCAATTCATTTTATTTCGAAATCGTTTAAAATTGATATAAATATCGTTCACGTCAAAATGGCGTCAATCTAGTCAACACGGCTTCATAAATTTCTATTTTCAAATATTCTATTTCAAATATTTCCTTTTTCAAAATAGTTGTTATTATCAAAATATTTCGTTCAACACATGACCAATCTCAATGGATGAGTACTGTCAACACATGAACGTTTATTTTATATTGATAAAGATGTAAATTTTATTACTAAAATATTTCGTTCAACACATGACCAATCTCAATGGATGAGACTGTCAACACATGAACTTTTATTTTATAATATTCTTTATTTTTCAAATTGGAATGAGGCCCAATCAATTACCATATAAAGTTAATTATGTGGATTTTCATACAACCCATGTATATAATAGCATTGAAAGATAGTCAACCATCAACCAAAGTGCACTACACTGTATAAGCATCAAATATAGATATCTAACGCTTATAACAGCCTGTCAATCAATCGATCGACATATTTAATCAATCAGGATGAGTGAACTTCATATTTCATCCTAACACCCGTGTGTAGTTTTCAAACAATCAAACACAGATTTCAGTTGTGCAGTTGGGCGATGTGTAAAATTTATCGACCCAATCAATGTCCTTCAAATAAGTGTACATAAACAAACCGTTCGGTTTGTAAATAAATATTTATTTTATTCACTTTCACTATATTCATATTCACGTTAAAAAATTATATTTTTAACGATTAAATATTTTATTCCAACATATGAATTTCTATTATTCATTTACACAAATAAAATGATATTTTTATTTTCTAACATATTTTAGAAAATTTCGGCGGCATAACGGCACGATACTAGAAACGGGACGAGGCCTAGCCTTATCCCCGGTCTAGTGAAGGCCCACGCCATTCACACATCAATCAAATCAATTTCAATTCACCAAAAAAAAAATTCAATTTCAAATCAAATCATCTAATCAACTACACAACCAAACAATTTAACAAACAAGCCATCCATGGTCTGTGGATGACGGGTGTCGGGTGCTACTAAACACCGTCTGCATCCTAGTATATATATATATAACTAGAAAAAGAAATTGAAGAGTGAGAAGTTCTCACAATTAGCTATCCTAGCTCCACGGCACTTCATTGATAGAAATCTTCATCGCTATCGCCTTTTTGTTACCTTCATTGTCCGCTTTCACTACCTATGTAAAAATCGAATTTTTACTTCGCTATTCCATAAATAAAAATCATATTTTTAATTCGAAGTTCAATATATAAAAATCATATTTTTATTTCGAAGTTCAATATATAAAAATCATATTTTTATTTCGAAGTTCAATATATAAAAATCATATTTTTAATTCGAAGTTCAATATATAAAAATCATATTTTTATTTCTACTTTATATATAAAGATCGAATTTTTATTACATCACTACAAAAATCTCATTTTTATTTCAACATATATATAATAAAAATCAGATTTTTATTTCGCTACATATATAAAGATAATATTTTTATTATTTCCACTATATAAAAATTACATCTTTAATATTTCTATAGTATAAAAATTACATCTTTAATATTTCTATAGTATAAAAATTACATCTTTAATATTTCTATAGTATAAAAATTACATCTTTTACCTTTTATTAATATAAAAATTATATTTTTATTATCGTCACTACATAAAAAACATAGTTTTCTACAATGAAAAATCATAGCTTTTTAACACCCTTCCTATAATAAAAATCTCATTTTTAATTACCTAAATAAAATAAAATAAAATAAAATAAAATGAAATTAAACCCTCACCAGCCGTATTGGGGTTAGAGATGGCAGTACCGGAGTCGGGTTGCGCTGCATCGAGTTGAAGACGAACAGTGGTGCTTCGGAGAGATGAAAAGCAGCTCCCGGCGCTGCATTTTGGGTCCGACGATGGAACATGTGGCGGACGGCACAACTGGAAGGTCAGGGGTTGCGGTTAAGGTCGGCGGCAGGCGCGGTGGTGGCTCTGGGCGGATTTGGGCGTGTGGGGGGGGGTGTTGCGATTGGAGATCGGGGTTCGGACGAGGGCTTCTATTCGGAGAAGGAGAGGAGAGGGAGGAGAGCAGGAAGAGGAGGTGGTGGAGGGAGCTGGGAGGCGCGCGCCGTCATGGAAAAGGGGGGGAGCGGTCATCGCTGGCGACCGGGGAGGGATTTTTTTTTTTTATCGGGTTTCGAATAACTGAAGGGGGAGGAGAGAGATAAGAGGGAGTGGGGGTTGACCATTATTTATTTAATAATTTATATTATATTATTTTATTTTCTATAAAGGTGGACTTTTTATTCGAACTCGAAATCCAACGCAACGACTGTCGCCCCTAGCTAATTACCCCCATTTCGAACACAATGGGATATGCCACTCAAGCCAATTCACCTGTTTCGACTAGTTTCTGTCAAAATCAAAATATAAATCCTTTATATTTTAAATTTGAACGCACATTTCAATTTACCGAGGTCACATACTAACTCTAAAAATTCTCGAAAAATATTTTCTAGCTTCGTATTGACGATACGGTCCTAATAAAACTAGTTTCGTCGAATTCTGAGACCGTTGGAAAAATGGCCAATTTCCAGTCGATTAAAATCAACTGAAACTGGTCAAACGCGTTTTCCTTTGCCACGCTCACATATTGATTCAGAAAATTATGAAATTTAAAACCTAGCAATAACTTTACATCACGGACCCAACAAAACTGGTTTCGTCGAAATCCGAGGTGGTTTGCAAAATGTCCATTTTTAAGGGCCTGAATTCCATAGCGACTATTCAGAATTTTCAACTGGACATATCTTTTGACTCTCGCTACGAACTTTTGATTTTGCGGATTCGTTGGAAAGATATTATCAATTAGATTCTAATATTTTTGGTTTCACTAAAATCCGGATTGTTTTGCACCCGGTACATTCAATTGAAGTTTAAAATCGAATTATCGAACTACCGCGCCATTTTCAATACTATTTATAATTATATATAATTATTTATATTCTAACGACGACGTATAATATATACGTTCTAAATATATTCAAAATAAATTTCTCGTCGTTTTTATTTAAAATAATTCATTTTAAATAATCAAAATTCGCTAAAATTTCCAAAATAAAAATTTCAAACTGGCTCGCATTTTACGGGTTGTTACACCATTTCATTTACCCATCTAAATGTGCAGTCTTATCTCTTGCATTAGATGTCCCAAAACGAATACCAAAAATATTCTTGATATTTTTTACTATCTTCAATATTAAATGAATTCATTAAGTAATAAACTATTTTAGTAAAAAGTTGCTTGATATCAATTGATATTCCTACCGTAAACTATAAACAAAAATCCAATTAGTAATGTTTTATAATCAAATTCATGTCTGTTTAGTAAATGTGCATACTAGATACTGGCAGTTTGATTGGAGTCCTCCATGTAAAAATGTGTAGTTTGGGATACATGTAACCATTGTTTCCCTTCCATTCCAGCTTGTAAAGGAGCTTGTTTTCAGTTTCTTGCCAGCCACGTAAACAAGCATCAAATTGAGGATGGTTCCTATGAATAATTTTTATTTGTTATATATTCGTGAATGCTGCGATTGCATTTCACATGGATGTAAAGCGAAATGAAAATAAATTATTTTGCATTCGTTGGAATTGTAACTGAATTTGCAGTATTCATTGAAGATTACTACATTACTTCCTGCATAGACATATTTAGCCTAAATCTATCGTGCTAAATTCTAGGGCTGGAAATTTTTACCGTATTACACTTACCAACCATTACCAACCGCTACCAAAAAAGTGGTACCGAACAATCGATAACCAATTTGATTGGTATGGTATGCCAAACCACATAAAAATATGTGGTACGGTAATGGCAATTGACCATTAATAATGGTAATTACCGTACCTACCATATATCTTAAACAATACATATGCACATTCTTTTATTTAATCGTGTATGTTTGTTACATAACTAAGAACTTATAATATGTAATGATTTAATAAAATACCTCGGAATATACTATTACAATACAAGATTTAATTCAATTTTTATCATATGTTCGAAATGGTATAATTAATATAATATTTTCATCCATCCATAAAGTATCCATGCATGTTTGACTACGTAAAATAAGATAGATAAATAATAATATAATAACAAAAAAAATAAATTTTAATATTTAATATTTTAATGTGAAATATTGTAAACAAAAAGATCTCATACTAATTAATGGCAAAAACTTATTACCGACTTCTACCAACCATAAACCGAACTGTTGGTAACCCATTTATTTGACTGGTAATGGTTTGATTTTTCTATTAGCATATAAAGTTGGTACGGTAGTAGTTTTAAATACAAATTTCCGGTACCGAACCGATTCCACCCCTACTAAATTCCAGTTGGTAGACCAGGCACAAAGCAGATATCCAGCTCCATAGATATTACTGTGGGAAATTTATGTGAATTATTTAAAATATAGAAATAAGTGTATGATGGCTCCTATATGTGAATAGTCCCACATCATGGGATTATAAGAAAGATGAAAGTATTTATACTTGTTTCTAAGAAATCTTGTTGGGGCCTTGGGCTCCCAATGCATGCTTTGTTGTAAGGAGGGAGACCATGCATCATGACCACCACACACGCGCGCGCGACTGACCGACGACCGACCCGGCTCGGTTCGGTTCGGGATTGGGCTTGGACCTTGGGCCTTGGCTATGTGGTGTAGACACTTATATTTTTGAACCAGAAAAAAATTGTTTTTTTTCGAACAGAATTTTAAAACAGGAGATTTTTTCTGAGCCGACTTTCCCATGAAGCGGTAAACTGTTGACCCGGTATTTTAGCAGATCCGATTTTCTCCCACTGCACAATTCTTATCTATATATTATCTTCAGCTGTAGACGAAAATTAGACAACAGAAAAAAAAATCTTTTTTCTTACCTCTGCCATTAAAACTTCTTCCGAAAATTTTCGAGCAGTATGTTATTTTCGAAAGTCCAAATCTGCACTGATTTGTTTGTGCAAAGCATATCAGTTATTATTTTCAGAGATTGTTTTATCCTATAGGCGGCTGCGAGAGTACGAACTGGTTTTGCACCACCGACCAGATCGCCGAATCTTCTTCAAGAAAGCGACCTGGTCCGCGACTCAGCCATTGTTTCCCAACAATTTGAAGACGATCCGTGAAACAATGGCTTCGACTGCCCCATTTACATTCGGCGACCTAACATCTTCAACCTCGCTAATTTCTGATACCCGTCTAGGGTTTGCTGTATTCATTTCTATGTTTATCTGTACATACCAGACCGCAGCTACCACTCTCGATATTCACTGAAGATCCCAGATCTAATAATTTGGCCTGATTGAGCTTTCGGGTATACCCTGGATCTGAAGAAATACATGTATGGTGAAGATGAGATAGTTGAGTTGAGAGAGCTGTTGCGCGGTCATAAAGAGAAGTAAAGCTTCAGAACTTGTTTCCTACTTGCAACTTAATGTCTGGTATGGTTTTAATTTTTTATCGTTTCTTTTGCTCCATGTGACGTTTGAAGTATGATAACTTATACAGTAATGTGCTTTGTCAATGCTGATTAAATTGATTATGAATGCCGAAGCACATATACATGGTTAAATGTAATTACACACTCAAGTGATGACCACGAGGTTGAGCAAGTAGAAATGCATGAATTGCGATGTTCAGACTGTATTATGATGCATAAATCTCTCGATTTATTTATATATATTTTTAGGGAAGATAAGAAGTGGCCAAAATAAATAATTGGTCAATACATTTGAAATGCATATGATTATATGGAAATGTCATTAAATTTGACATTGATAGAATGTGTATGTTATTTGAAAAATGTCAATAAGAATTGACATTAATAGAACACATATAATATTGGGAAATGTCACTAAAAATTTGACATTAATAGAATGGGTATGTTATTTGATAATGTCCTTAAGAATTGACATTAATTGGATGAATAGGTTTTTTGCATCAAACAAATTGACATAGTTTATATGCATACAAGTGAAAAGATAGAATATAGAACACCTTTGTTGCATACATGTGGATAATTTATGTTAGTCTCTGAGTTTATGAATATTTTCCCATGAGAAAATATAAATTCTCAAACATATGAACATCTTTAAAAAATAGTAAACATCAACAACCGACCAGTAAATAACAGAATGGAATCCGCCAGGAAACCATAAATGACAGCAGCAATCAACCCAAATGAACGATTCTGGACAGTTATTCTATAATACAACTGTAGAAAACCAGATCATATGACACTAATGTATTGGAACAGGCCAGACCCTGCAACGTAGGCTAACCTGACTGAGGAGCCTCTTACGGCTATGATTACTAAGATTCGCCTTATTGGTGAATCAGAGGTTGGTGGGTAGACATTGGTGTTTCTCTCCATGTTTGCTATGATCGTGATATATTCACAATATACACGGTTGCTGACGATCAGAAAGTGTGTTGTGAGATTCTCGCACCACTTAAGCTGTAGAGACTGGTAATATGAAAATAAAACATATGATTGGAAAGACATTGATTCTTAAAGATGTGATGCATTTGATATGTTTGAAATATTCAAAATTGAAATCAAGCAAATAGGAAAATTAAGAGACTACATAGTGATAGAGGAACAGAATATGAATCAAATTCTATTCTGGATTTTTTATGTGATATATTGTACATAAGAGAACTGCACCATTTTCACCTGAATTGGAAGGTAAAGCTAAAAAAAATAGGACCTTTACCGAATTAGTAATTTTCATTTTATTAAATTTTGGTACAGCAAAACATTAGTGAGGGATATTTTATAGACTGTATGTTATGTTCTGAATAGAATCCCCAAATCTAAGAATAAAATTTCGCCTTATGAAATTTTAGAGAAATATAAATCCAATATGTCATACTTTAGAACTTGGGGTGGCTTAGCATATGTTCGCATTCCAGACCCTAAGAGAATAAAATTGGCAAGTAAATCATACGAATGTGTATTTATAAGCTATGCTGTTAATAGTAAAGCATACAGAATTTATGACCTAAATACACATAATATAATTTGAATCAAATGATGCCAATTTTTATGAAACGAAATTTCTTTTTTAAATTAAGGAATAGTGGGGGCACATCAAGTACGCCTATTAGAACAGAACTTAATAAAAGTTCTGAAGTTGAACCTAGAAGAAGTAAAAGAGCAAGAACCGTAAACGAATTTGGTTCGAATTTTTGTGATATTACTATAGAGGAGGATCCCTTAAACCTCCAAGAGGCCTTATCTTCTTTAGATGCCGATTTTTGGCGAGAGCCTATAAATAATGAGATGGATTCTTTGAAATCCAATAAGACTTGGCATTTGACATATTTACCCTCTGGTTGTAAATCTATAGGCTCTAAATGAGTACTTAAAAAGAAAGCTAAAACCTGATGGTACGATTGATAAATACAAAGCACGACTAGTAGCTAATGGTTTTAGAGAAAAAGAAAATATAGATTTCTTCGACACTTTTTCACCTGTAACTAGAATAACATCCATCCGGGTATTAATCTCACTTGCTTCTATTCATAATTTATTAATACACCAAATGGATGTTAAAACCGCATTTTTGAACGGTGAATTAGAAGAAGAAATTCATATAGATCAACCTGAAGGATTCGTAGTACATAGTCAAGAACATAAAGTATGCAAATTAGATAAACCATTATATGGTTTAAAACAAGCACATAACAATGACATAAAAAAAATTGATAACTTTAATCATTTCACATGGTTTTAAAGTTAATGAAAGTGACAAATGCATTTATTACAAATCTGAGAATGACATTTGCACTATTATATGCCTTTATGTAGATGACCTACTCATCTTTGGGTCAAACATTCATGCCATAAACTCAGTCAAATCCTTATTAAATGCCAATTTTTGATATGAAAGATCTAGGTGAGGTGAGTGTAATCCTTAGTATTAAGATTACTGGGTAAAAAGGGGATTTTCTTTGGATCAATCTCATTAAAATGAGAATACTCTAAAGAAATACAATTATTTTGACTGTAAACCTGAATATACGCCATATGGTCTCAGTGTAAAGTTATTTAAGAACACTGATGAAGGTGTAAGACAGTCTGATTTTGCGAGCATCATTGGCAGCCTTCGGTATGCCACTGAATGTACTAAACCCGACATTGACTATGTCGTGGGATTATTATGCAGATTTACCAGTAGACCCAGTATAGAGCATTGACAAGCTATTGAAAGGGTCATGAGATACCTTAAACGAACCATGAACCTTGGATTACATTATGAAAAGAAAATCAAGCTGTACTTGAAGGATATTCCGATGCTGACTGGAATATTTTATCTGATGATTCTATTGCGACCAGTGGCTATATATTTAGCATTGCTGGAAGAACTGTTTCTTGGAAATCTAAGAAACGATTATCTTGACTCAGTATACTATAGTGACTGAGATAAGAGCACTAGCCACAGCTAGTGAAGAAGCAGAGAACTAAAGAAATCTGCTAGTTGAGATCTCTATACGGGAAAGATAAACACCAGTGGTGTAATCGATTGTGATAGGTTCGCGGCTATTACAAAAAGTATAGAACCGTTATAACAACGGTAGAAAACAACGTCGTAAGCACAATACTGTAAAAAAACATCACATATATAGTGATGAAAGATTTGACGACTATTGAAAGAAAAATAGAACCGATAATACAACGGTAAGAAATGACAGTCGTATGCACAGTATTGTTAGAGGACATCACATATGAAGTGATGATAATTTGGCAGATCCTTTGACGAAAGGACTGACCAGAAAGAAAGTCCTTAATAATTCTAAAAGAATGGGACTATTTCCCTGAGATTGTGGAATCACGCACCATGGTAACCCGACCTAAATGACTAGTGATCCCAAGAAATAGGTTCAATGGCTAAAAACAAGTTGTGTAGCGATAGAAGTAGAACATGCTATTTAATAAACTAAGAAGCATGTATTTCTGAAGTGAGTAGAGGATGAGTTAATAGAAACTCTTAATGAGATCTATACTCTATTTGGAGTGGAGTACCTACCTTCAGGAGTACTCTTGGTAGACTCACCTGTGTGAATGTGGAAATGTGGTCGTTTCCTATGGAGTTTTGGGCAGAACTTCTAGAGCGTTCACTAAACTGGGATAGACGTGCATGGCCATAAACGCACAGGCTTATTTGATTGCACTATAGAAAAGGTTGTGTGTGGTTTGATGTCAGGAATAGAGTTCAAGACTATGTGTCACTCTAGTAAAAACTGAATCTTACTCACTATGCAAAGGTTCAAGTCGGATGACACCTTTGTTTATGCACAGTCTTATGTTTTTTAGAAACTGCTCGATAATATTTTAAAAAATTCAAGTGGGGGATTGTGGGAAATTTATGTGAATTATTTAAAATATAGAAATAAGTGTATGATGGCTCCTATATGTAAATAGTCCCACATCATGGGATTATAAGAAAGATGGAAGTATTTATACTTGTTTCTAAGAAATCTTGTTGGGGCCTTGGGCTACCAATGCATGCTTTGTTGTGAGGAGGGAGACCATGCATCATGACCACCACACACGCGCGAGCGACCGACCGACTCGACTCGACCCGACCCAACCCGGCCTGGCTCGGCTCGGTTCGATTCGGGATTGGGCTTGGGCCTTGGGCCTTGGCTATGTGGTGTAGACACTTATATTTTTGAACCAGAAATTTTTTTTTTTTTTTTCGAACTGAATTTTAAAACGGGAGATTTTTTTTCTGAGCCGACTTTCCCATGAAGTGGTAAACTGTTGACCCGGTATTTTAGCAGATCCGATTTTCTCCCACTGCACAATTCTTATCTATATATTATCTTCAGCTGTAGACGAAAATTAGACAACAGAAAAAAAAAATTCTTTTTTTCTTACCTTTGCCATTAAAACTTCTTCCAGAAATTTTCGAGCAGTATGTTATTTTCGAAATTGCAAATCTTCACTGATTTGTTTGTGCAAAGCAAATCAGTTATTATTTTCAGAGGCTGTTTTATCCTAGAGGCGGCGGCGAGAGTACGAACTGGTTTTGCACCACCGACCAGATCGTCGAATCGTCTTAAAGAAAGCGACCTGGTCCGCGACTCAACCATTGTTTCCCAACAATTACTTAATAAATAAACAAATAAAAACAGAAGATGAAAAGAATATCT
This sequence comes from Allium sativum, assembly GCA_030737875.1. Lineage (NCBI taxonomy): Eukaryota > Viridiplantae > Streptophyta > Magnoliopsida > Asparagales > Amaryllidaceae > Allium > Allium sativum. Next base: position 185,896,655 of record CM060919.1, read on the forward strand.
TCAGGAATACAGTGCGGTTTACGTAATTGTGTTAACAGAACACATCCGAGTGAAAAAGTTTGGAAATAAAATCTGGTAAAGATTAACAACTAACTGCTTGGGCTGCTACCCGTTAGCTAATTGCGGGTAAAGAATCTAAAGATCAACAAAACAGAAAATGAAAAGAATCAGTATAAATCTTCATGAATATATGAACTGGAGATAGAACATTTTGCTGAAGTTTGTAGCCAACTAGAACAGCGATTTGATTTTATTGACAGAACTCGTTCCAGTGAGAATGTTTGCAAATCTAAACAAATACGGGTAAAATTTTCATTTAGCCTACATTTAGAAAAGTTTGTAACAAAAATAAACTAGTTTTGAAAACAAATAACAAAAATAAACTGCTTATTGCTTAGTCACACGACAAATGTAGATAATTTTTAAATGAAAAACAGTGGATGACTTTTGAAATAGGGTCTATATGCTGTATTTCAGATACCGCCAAGATTTGTTTAGACTGTTTTAGTCGTCTACCGTTTATTTCAGGGTTAAGCGTTATTTGGTTAGATCAAATAAACCGGGAATTATTTTTTGATTTGGGTCAATTTTACCAACTTATATATATATATATATATATATAAAGATCAGTTTACAAACTAATTATAGAAACAGTTTTTTTTTTTTTTTTGCTTTTCTTTATTGGTGGCATGTCAAATACTATCCACTTCTCCCTACTTTATAAGCGGCATCTGAAATAACGCACGCATCTGAAATAACACCAGCGTGCGTTATTTCAGATGTCATCCAGATCTACTTACTTAGTTAGCCATCATTTCTTTTTCTTCCACAATTCAACTGAAAAAAAAACATTTCACACAAATTATAATTTCAAACAAAATTTCTATTTGGTTCGAAACAGATCTACTTGAGCATCGAGAACCTATTCTTCCTATCTATTTTAAAAAGTATGATTTTTCAAATATTAATTTATTAGTGTTAGTTTTTGTTAAGTTTTATGTTTGGTTCGTTATCGAAATAGTGAAATCCTTGTTGTTTTGAACGTAGAATGACATCTAAATGTGTTTCGATAATAAGTTATTTTGATGGTTAATTGATGAATATAATTTTGACAAATATATTGGAAGATAATATAACGACAAAAGTTGTTGAAGGATGTAATCTGGTTCAATTGAAAGAGTCTATATATAAATCGGCCGTGATAAAATCTAAGAAATTGATACAGATTTAACGTGTAAATAGCCTACTGATTTTAGATCGAAATTCATTGGAATAGCTGATAATATAGAGTTAATGTTCTCAATGACAACAAAATCCATAGAACGGTTTTATTATAAAGAGTAGACATGTACAAGTAGAAAAACACATAACAACATAAGTAGTTAATCATGAAATTGAAGGTTGTGGTAGAAGAGGGAAGACTGTCAGAATTGGTCATGAAAATGCATCGTCGAGCTTTAACACTCCATTTGTGATAGTGACTTACAGTCAGCCACAAGGCTTTTTCGGATATCGGCAATGTATGGGTTATTAACATGTATTCAGCATGACTATTTTTATTCGAGCTTTACACATACGATGAAAATGTTAATGCTATTTTGGTAATGTATATGAATGCTATTTTGGTAATAACAATGTTTCAAAAATTAGAATGCTATTTTGATAATAACAATGTTTCAAAAATGTGAATGCAATTTTTGCAATGTATATGAATGCTATTTTGGTAATAACAATGTTTCAAAAATGCAAATGTTGGTAATAGAAGAAGAAGAAGACTAACAACACAGAACCAGAGTCTTACATCGCATCAAAAATAAATATAATATAGAAAAAACCTTTTATAAAGAACTGGTATAAATATTTACATTCATCTGAGTACAATAGACAACCAACACATCTGGACAGTTATAATAACTCATCCTCGTATACAACACACAGCAAAATATTACTAATACATATCATATGTCTAAACTCATCCAACCCATCTTCTGAAGTTTGTAGTATCCTAACCTGAACCTGTAAAACTCGGTCTGACGGAGCATTGCAAACGTCATGGATCAGCTAGGTGAACCAACATGAGAAAAACTCACTAAGTTTATAGTTATCATCCAACTAATATAAATGTTAAAATCCTTTTGAAAGAAAAGGATAATCGTAAGACTAATCCGTACATAAACATGTACGATTTTTACCTTAAGATAGCCCAAAACATTTTGATATCAAATCCGATGATATTAAAATAGTGTCTATATCAAATAAATAACCATCTAGCATAACGCTTGCATCTCACGCTCTATATACTTAGTATACGATCAAAAACCGCAGGGCATTTATTGGAGAATGGAGTTCCAACTATGACAAGGTATGAGACTGTTAACCGGCTTTTTGGTCTGGTTTTCAAAAGTACACAAGACACACTCGACTCAACGCATCGCGTGGAACTAAAGCCGAAAGGGACGCCTAGGATCAAAGGAGACTGGATGAAGAGGGACTGCGCCGCCAAAGACCTCGCGCGTCCCCCATACGCATTTCCGAACCAAGGCCTAAAATCCCTAAGCCTGGATCTCGAGTCCCTCCTTCATACAGTCTTCGCACTCCTCAGAGCAAGAACTTCGTATTCCCCCGGAGAGGTGCAAAATTCGCACCCAGCAGAGGTATGAAATTCGAAATCCACTGGGTACAAAATTTGTGCCCTGGGGTGTGAATTTTTCACCCCTAGAGGTACAAAATTCGAACCCCTCGAGGTGCGAATTTAGTACCTCTGAGGGGTACGAGTTTTGCACCCAGCAGGGTGCAAAATTCATTTCCTACGCGGTACGAATTTCGCACCCCAGGGGGTGCAAATTTCGCACCCTACGAGATGCGAAAATTCACACCCCGGGCTCCAGGTGCGAAATTTTAGAGTGTGCAGGCCTGAGGTGCAAAATTCTGGGTGTGGTCCCCCATTTCTACCTACTCTCACCTACTCCTAGCTACTCCCTTTCCTATAAATACCCCATGACTTCACACTTGAAAAGGGTTGGAAATTGTGAGCTTAAGACCACTAGAGAGCTACTTTAATAGAATCTCTTATTTGAGGAAGAAGAAGGGCAAAAGTTTCTTTTTCCTAGTATATTAAATATATGATAATTATAACATCATAAATGATAATGATAACATCATGTCTTAGAGGTGGCAACATATACCCTTAGAGATGACATCATATAGCTTTGAGATGACATCATATAGCTTTGAGATGAATGTAATGAGATGTCATGAGATGTTCTTAACCTTGTAACCTTTTGTCATCAATAATATTCCAACAATGCTTCAAAGTGGCCGTAGGCCCCTCACGAGGCCGAACCACTATAAATCTCTTGTGTTATTTACTGCTTTCCACTCTTGTCTATACGACCAAATTAATTATTCCAATAATTGGAATCTTTGGTGTTTACTACATTTTTTTTCCATCAACATTTGGTGCTTTCACTGAGAAAACTTGGATTTTTGTGCTTTTATCGCCCATTGTCATCTCGACCTTCGACGAGCTATAAACCTGTCATCGAGTCTGCTCACGATGGCAAAGCGACCAAAGAACGCAATGGTTGGCTCTTTAGCCGCAACAGAGGCCGGTACATCCCAACAATCTCAACCGTCGGACATCCCGGCCACTAATGAAACCGTCCCTCCTATTGTGGACCCGAAGTGCCCGCAACAAGAACTCAAATCCGCGCATTTAATGAAAAATATGAGAACACAACGGTCGATCTTAATCAAGCATTAAGGAATAGCATCGACCTCATGCGACAACTTCAAGAAAGTCAGGTCATCGTCGCTCGATTTCAACTAGCTCGGAACAATGCTCGACCTCAACCAACTATCTCGGAAATTTCCTCTTCCGAGTCGAGGGGCCTACATCAAAGAAGGAGGTTTAGCCTCATCAACAACGTTGGCATTCGTGCCAACGCCCTCGACAATGACAACAGCAATGACCACGCCAATGGGAATGGCAACGGCGACCGAACTACAGTCACATATAGCGAGGGGGCACAGTACCGATAACGCTCTCGCTTGATCATCAATGAGGGACCAGGACCTAATAATCAACCTCTTCCTCGACATAACCCAACGGTCGATATTCAGGATGATGGGCCCGCAATTCCAACGGCCGCGCTCCTCTAGAATAGGATCCGCATCACTCTGTTCCACCTCACCGTCCACACCAGGACCCAATCATAGATGTCGAGGACATGGAGGAAGATGATTCGGACATCTTTCATAGAAGACGCCCTCGCAACAGAACTCCGGAACCTCGCCAAAACCCATGAGTCCCAATGGCGGATCCCCATCCGACTTATCTTCCAACAGGGTCCGAAGGATCATGAGGGAAATGCGAGGAAATGTGCATGATTCATGAGAAGCGCACATTAGGCGTAACCCCTTCACAAGAAATGTAAATGAAGATGAATAGCCGCGATGCTTCAGCATGCAGCAGATGCTGCTCTACGACGGCACCACTAATCTCTGTGCCTTCCTTAATCGATATGAATGGAAAATGGACTCGAGTCGAGCAATAATCTGGTCAAATGCAAGTGTTTCTCAGTCTTCTTATCAGGAACTGCTTTGTTATTGTTCTCTCGCCTCCCTTTTGATTTCATTAACAACTTCGGCCAGTTAGCGACACTGTTGGTCAAGCAATTCAGGATGCATATTCCAACTCCAAAGAATGCCTTCACTCTTTCCAACTTATACCAAGGGCCCACTGAGTCGCTCAAAAGTTACCTCTCCCGGTTCAATGTTGCCCTCGTCTAGGTTGAGGATCCAGATCCTTGCACCATACTCTTTCAATTAGCAAAAGGTGTTTTTCCTACTTCTGAATTTGGGGCATGGATTGATCGGAAGCAGCCAAAAAGCCTCGACGCTTTCTATGAGAAGGCGGGACAATACTTATGCCAAGAAGAGGTAAGATGGAATCGGTTCACCGCAACCAGTCGCCTTAACGACTCTCAAGCAGGCATTGCAAATAACAACCTCAGAAGAAAACAAGTAGGAAAGCCCTTTGATCAGAACAAGGGAGCAGGTCCCAACAGGAAATGCCCGAACAATGGTAGGCAAGGTGGCTGGAACAATGATCAAGCCCCGACCGAGCCAAGAAAGCCCAGCTCTTACCGAGCCTTCGAGACATACACCCTGCTAAACGAGGATCTAGAAACAATTTACTTGGAGACATGCAACACTTTGCCATATAAGAAGCCACACACCAGGGAATCAACCGACCTCAAGAAAAATATGGGAAGGTATTGCCGGTACCACGACGTGTACGGCCACAATACCAATGAGTGTCGCCAGCTCAGGGACGCAATCGAAAAACTCATCTGTGAGAAGCTACTAGAGCATAATGTCAAATAACCTTTTCCTTCCGAAGCCAATTCAAAGCCTCAGGCACCAGCACCTCAGGCAGTCGCTAAGGCCAGGTCCATCCAACCCAAGATGTGGGATCGTAATCAACACCATATGTGGAGGACCTTATTCCACACATGACAACTTCCGAAAAATGGAAGAGTATGTTAGTTCAATAAAGCATGCTACTTATGAAACTTGCTCCGCACCCAATGAGTCCATCCCAGCTAAGATCCAAAAGACCATGCGGGACGACATCATTTTCCGCAAAAGAGATTCTACTGGGGTGGAAATCCCAACCATCTATCCACTAGTTATCACGGCTTAGATCGGTGTCGCTTCTGTCCGAAAGGTATTAATCTATTCTGGAAGCTCACTCAACATCATTTTCAAAGCTGCTTACAACCAGATGAGGTTAGAAACAAATGACTTAAAGCCATGCCTCGCCACGATCCATGGCTTCAGTGGGGCATCTAGTTCCCCAATGGGAATGATCAATTTACCTATGGAGCTAGGCGAGGGAGATCGGAACCGGGTCTGAATCCTCACTTTCGTGGTTATAGACATTGTTTCCCTCTACAATGCTTTCCTTGGATGCCCTTCCGCACATAGTTATGGGTCTGCATGCCGCCATGGTCTCTCCTAATGAAATTTCCATAGAAAATGGGATTGGAACAGTCAGAGGCGACCAAGCAAACGCTAGAGAATGTTATGCAATAGAACGGAAGAATGCACACAATAAGGACAAGGGAAAAGCAGCGCTCACGCCTTCTTGCACCAAGACTATTTCAGCATAGCAATCAGCGGCGTCTGGGCCTTGGCTCAGGCGCCACTACCATCTTTTCGAAGACCTCGACCGACGGAAGGACGAAGAGTCCAAATACGAGAGGGCTACCCCGGTCGAATCTACAGTAGATATTCCCATTAATCCCGATGTTCCATCAAGGGTGCTAAAGATAGGATCCCAACTCCATCCCGCAATCAAAGAATATCTTGTATATTTATTGAAGGCAAATTTGGATGTGTTCGCATGAACTCACATTGATGTGAGAGGCATCGACTCTGTGGTCGCATGCCATTGTCTAAGCATCGATCCCACGATGCCTACGATCAAGTAGAAGTTCTGCTTCTTGGGACCCAAAAGGTCCAAAAGCACTGGAGGAAGAGGTAGACCGTCTACTCAACAAAAACTTTAATCGTGAAGCCGACTACCCCGAATGGGTCTCCAATCCGGTCCTAGTCAAAAAAGACAACGGTAAATGGTGAACGTGCATCGACTTCTCTTATTTAAACAAGGCATGCCCAAAGGACAACTTCCCACTCCCAAAGATCGACCGACTTGTTGATTCAACCGCCGAATACCAATTACTATCTTTCATGGATGCCTACTCAGGATACAATCAGATCCCAATGAACCTCCGTGATCAGGATCATACCTCCTTCATAATAGACCTCAGATTTTACTGTTAACGCGTCATGCCCTTCGGCCTCAAGAATGTCGGCGCTACTTATCAACGAATGGTTAATCAACTATTTAAAAAACCAAATCGGAAATTCCATGGAGGTATACGTTGACGACATGTTTTTAAAATCTAAGGTATTAAGCGGTCATGTCCACAACCTCTCTGAAATATTCGATATCCTCCGTCGGTACGACATGAAACTCAACTCCTTTAAATGCTCCTTCGGAATCGCTTTAGGAAAATGCTTGGGTTTCATCGTCAACTCTCGGGGAATCGAAGCCAATCCAAAAAAAATCCAAGATATTCGGGACATCCAAATCCCCAAGATCATCAAGGACGTTCAAAATTTAAATGGAAAGGTCACCGCTTTAAGTCGGTTCATATCTAAGGCCACCAAGAAGTGTATTCCTTTCTTCGATTTACTTCGAAAAGGGAAACGTAATTTCGATTGGACCCCAGAATGCATTTCTGCATCCAAAGAACTTCTGGATCACTTAGAGAGACCACCTTTCCTATCTATGACCATTGAACATGAGGACTTATACATTTATTTGGTTGTTTCTACGCAGGCAACCAGCTCGGAGTTAATCCGCCTAAAGGACCACATCCAACGACCTGTCTACTACATAAGTAAACGATTAACAGAGGCAGAGAAGAATTACCCGAAGCTGGAAAAGCTGGCATTCTGCTTGCTAATTTCCTCTCGGAAACTTCGGGTCTCATCCTAAAAAGGTTTTTATCGATCAACCACTACGACTGGTCCTGTAGCGACCCGAAGCGTCTGGACGGCTATTGAAGTGGAGTATGGAGCTGAGACAATTTGAGATAACGTTCATTCCCCGTCGAGCCATCCTCAGCCAAGCTCTTGCTGACATCATAGTAGAGTTCACTACCTCCGAGGAGACTCGAACAGTGAACACGGAAGCTCCCAATATTCAATGGAAATTGTTCGTGGATGGGTCCTCCAACAACAGATGCTCTGGGGCCGTAGTCGTGTTCATCGCCCTCGAGGAACGCCTGATATGTTACAAGCTAAAACTAAATTTCCCTACAACCAACAACGATGCAAAATATGAGGCCTTGATTGTCGTACTTAGAATCGTGATCGGGCTCAAACTAAAGACAATCCAAATCTTCTCTGATCCACAACTCATCATACGTCAATTACAAGGGGAATATCAAGCTAAGGGGGAAAGACTCACCCTGTACTTAACTAAGGTTCAGGAATTACTCGCTTACCTCGATTACTTCATCATCATTCATATACCCGGAGAATCGAATGAAAAGCAGATTCGCTATCCAAACTAGCAAGCTCCGAGGATCTGCAACTTTTGGGATTCACCCCTATTGAAGTGCTCAACTCCCCTAGTATCAAGCAAATTCAAACTGAGGCGGTCATGTGTATCTGCAACTTTTGGGATTCACCCCCGTTGAAGTGCTCAATTCCCCTAGTATCAAGAAAATTCAAACTGAGGCGGTCATGAACGTCAAACCCGAACATGAATCTTGGATGACACCAATCAAGAATTACCTACAGCACGGGACCTTTCTGAGGAGCTACAAGGAAAGACGGGCACCCACCCGCCAATCAGCTCGCTATCTTCTTATGGATGAGGTGCTCTACCGTAGAGGTTTTTTCGTCCCATTGCTCAGATGTGTAGCCCATCAAGACATCATCAAAGTCTTAACCGATGTACATGAGGGGGAGTGCGGCGACCATACTGGAGGGAAAACCCTGGCCAGAAAAATATTTAGACATGGTTATTATTGGCCCACGCCCGATCAAGACACCGCAGACTATGCTTGCAAGTGCAACAAGTGCTAGCACTTCTCAAAGATCCCAAGAGACCCGCCTATAGAGTTGACACAAATGATTAGCCCATGGCCTTTCGCTATGTGGGGGAATCGACATCATTGGAACTCTTCCAATGGCCAGAGTCGGGGCACGATACGACATCGTCGCGGTTGATTATTTTACCAAATGGGCAGAGGCCGAAGCTCTCGTCACGATTACCACCAAGAAGATGATCAACTTCGTTGTACGCAACATCATTACTTGATTTGGGGTCCCTCAAGCTATCATTTCCGACAATGACACTCAATTCGAGAGTGCCGAATTCTAAGGTTTTCTGCCATGCTCATAGCATCGAAAATAGATTTTTGACAGTGGGTCATCCCTAAGCCAATGAGAAGTTCGAGGCAGTCAACAAATTTATTAAGTCCATCATCAAGAAGCATGTGGATGGACGAAATTCCACTAGCCCTATGGGCATACCGAACCACCTACAAGACAGCAACTGGACATACTCCCTTCGCCCTGGCCTATGGATCAGAAGTTGTCATTCCCATTGAGCTCAAGCTTCCATCCCATCGAGTCACCTATTTTAATCCAAAGACAAACCAAGATTTACTTTTAGAGTCACTTAACTTGCTAGAAGAAAAAGGAACGAAGCTGATCTCTGAGCCATTGCCCAACGGCAACGAGTCGCACGATACTTCAATTCCAGGGTTCGTCATAAGGACCTGAACGTTGGCGACATCATCTTAAAGCAGATCATTCCTCCACCAACAGGCCTCGCCCTTCATTGGGAAGGTCCGTACTCCATACTTCGAAAGCTCAGCAATGGATCTTTCAAACTCGCAATCGTGGACGGTGCTGAACTTCCAAGGGCATGGAACAGTGAACATGTAATGACCCGAAAATCCGGACCAATTTGAGCTGACCAAATAACACAAGTCCAACCCAAAATTTGCACTGGAAATTCAAGAAATTAATAGAAAGAAGATAGAAGGTGAGGATAGACAAGATATAACTAATAGAATAGAAGAAGAAGAAGAACATCATCATCAGAGTGAACACGAATCTCACAGCGGAACGAATAAAATATAACATAACTTTTGAAATACAAACAGTATGTATACAATAACACTTATCAGAGTAAACACTTACAACATAGCGGAAATAAACTATAGCTATATGATCTTAAAGCCTCCTGCTCCAAGCTCCCCAAGTGTATCTGTAAAATCCTGACTACTTGACTGCCCGTACAAATTTGGGCACCCAAGAGTTTAGGGAAACAAAAAAAAATAAACTCCGGGTCAGTCATGGGACTGGAATGAGTAAAACAGTTCAAACAGGTAAATGATATCTCATAAGACCACGCCGTAAATACGGAACAGGTTTTCCCTTATGAGAATCCAAACATCTTTGAAAAGCAATATCATTCTGATATTATAATAATGTTTATATACAAATAGCTATCAATTTAGCAGAACGCTTTCATCTCACGTTCTACATATATAGTATGTAATCGAAACTGCAAGCACGTATTGGGTAATGGATTTCCAACTATGTCAAGGTATGGAACCACCTTCCGATCAGTGTACTCTAGGAACGATACACTGGAGTTCAACAATAACATCTTGCAACTCAGCCACACATGACAGACCACTCATTTCGCTTGAGTGTATCGAATGTACATCACCATCGGTTGGGATCAGCAACCGTTCCCGTATATATATATGGGACAACATTGATAGATTAAAGAAGCAAATGAATATTCTCTAGATAGGTGATTATACACCCTACTTCGGTGCGACTGACTTAACCATGCTGCCTCCCCGATTTCTGTCATTTACTGGATGTGAGGCTAGAAGCTACGCTTATCTTTTTCATATGAAATCTTCATTCACTTTGAATGTCACATCGTCATACCCGCCAAATCACAAATTGACTTATCCAAAAATACCACGGGTATAAGCTAAGAGAAACTAATTCCTCCGCCACCAACGTAAATACGTTTGAAACGATCAACTTATGTGATCTACCAGATATACTCTGTCAGAACTTCGTCCATACAAGTTGTCCTGGGAATGGACAAACCGAAGGCACTATTCAGTATATCCATCTTAGTCACTGTTATCTAAGAATTATACAAAGCCCTTGCACTTTACTCCGTCTTCAATTTTCTTTGGAATATATGATTCGCAGCACTTATGCCAATACAGAGTGGTTCTTTGGATAATAATCCAACCGGTCTCTCCATATTAACAACCGTAAAATGGTCAAAACTTCAATAGTCTGTGATTTAACTATCAAAGAAAAACAAGTGTGCAAACAACGATATTATTTCCAGATGGAAATTATATCGATCAATCATCAAACATATGTATATATATATATATATATTTCCTCATTTTCTATGTTTAGAAAATATACGTTATTAACACTGGAAAACATTTCCATGGCTTAATTATGTATCACTATTCTTCCACATCTATCAGACTCTAACTATAAACTAACAAGAGAATAACTTCCTAAGTATAAACCCCGAAGGCCGAAACCAACATCAGATCGATACTCAGGAACCCATTCAACTTACTAATTCTAGTCAGTTTCTAATTTTGCTTAACTCTATATCTTTAACTCTATTTGATCAACTCTAGTTCGTTTTTAACTCTAATCGATTAACTCTATTTGATTACTTCTAACTGGTTAACTCTAACTGATTAACTCCTTTCAAATAAACTATATTTGATTTACTCCTTTAACTCTATTCGAATTATATTCGATTTACTCCTTTTACTCTAACTGATTAATTCTAACTCCTTTTATAATATAGTATTTATTTGCTAAATAAATATTTCCTTTATAATCCTATTTATTTAACAAATAAATATCTCCTTTATTCTAATTCTATTTATTCCCTAAATAAATAAATAATCCCTTTTAATCTATTTGTAAATGTTCTACAAATATTTCCTTTATAATTCTATTTTATTTGTAAATGGTTTACAAATATTTCCCTTCTTATTTGTTTGACAAATATTCCCTTTATATTTTTACAAATATTTCCCTCAATATCTGTTTTAACAAATTCTTTCCCCTATATTTGATTTACAAATATAATTCCTTTATATTTGATTTACAAATATAATTCCTTTATTTCAAAATCCTTTTTCTTTTATAATATAAAATCCATTGATTTTATATAAATAAATTATTTTCAAAATATACTTTGAAAATCCCTTTTCCACATTCTGGTATTTCTTATGGTATTTTACACACCATATAACATCGATAAATATCGTCCAAACACACATAATCAACGTTAGATTATACATCACATTATATATCACAATATATATATCACAGTAAAATAAATGTTGAGGAATCCAGTTGGATTCCTATAACCTATTTTCCATGTATCACAGATGTTAAACAATATAGATAACATCACTTTCAGTTCCATATGATATATTCTGTTAAACAGAATCAATATAGAAATTCAACTAAATGACTAGCAGTTCAATCAAACAGTCAACACACAATCAATTAGCCAATATTTAACAGTTCTAGAAATACAACATGAAAATGCAAACTGTTCAGAGTTGGTGAGTTTTACTCACATTGGACGATCATCGTTGATAACGACAACCATCGCTCGATTTCATTCAGACGGACAATTTATTTTGCTATAAATTGTAACTTGCTCCGATTGACTTGCAGTCAGTTTCATTGTGTAGTGTCCGTCCATACGATCCCAACGCAACTTACGGTTCGTCAATCTGATATCGTATGTCGGAGATATTAACTATACAAGTTGTGTTAAATTTAAATTAAAACTAAACTATTTAATTCAATTTTCTTATAACATGGGCTCACCATCCCTTTTGGCCCAGTACCCAACATGGACAACCAGACCCGCTTTACCAGCCTTCTTCCCCGTTTGATTTCCAACTCCAGAACCCAAAACGCACGCCATTTGCCTACCTTATCTCCCTCTTACCTCTTCCTTCTTTCTACATACAAACAAACTAAATACTCCATTGAATTACACAACCGAATCTCTACCACTCCATACCCACCTCATCAGGTTTGATCTCAGGAATCGAAATTCCTCGCTGCCCCTTTTCACCTCACCGTACAACGAAACAGCGACGCCAATCACGATGGAATCACCCAAAACTTCCACTGCAAACTCCATTCGAACTCAGGAATCCCTCTTTACACTCAGAAACCCATATCGATGCAATAACTTGAAGAGAACCCAAACCCAAGCTCAAAATTACTGTTGCAGTTCACAGTCGATGCACAGAAAGTGATATGCGCACCCTCCCATCCTATACTCGATTGAAGTTCTCCACTAACCCAAGCTCACAAATTTAGTTACAAGATTTTAGAGAATTTCTTTGATTATATTTTGAATTTTTCATCGCACAATTTTTCCTCTGAAGAACAAGAGAAAGAACGGCGGGTTTTTGCTAAGTCCATTAGGTTTTAAGAGTAGGTAGGGTATTATATAGTGTATTTTGTAGATGATGTGGCACAAGGAGGACCAATTATATTAATATATTTGCTTATTTAAAACTCTAAAAATTCCTACGGTCAATACAATACCCAAAAATCACGAAACTGGACATGCAGCTAGAGTTCGACATTACAGTCCCAACGAAACTGGTTTCGTCGAATTCCGACTCCGTATGCTCACACAGCGTATTTTTAACCGTCAAAATACTGACTGTTTTTCACTCTAAAAATCCGTACGGCCACACAGTGACTCTAAAAATCACGGAAATTGACGTCTAGCAATAATTTAACATTGCGGATCCAACAAAATTAGTTTCGTTGAATTCCGACTTCGTTTGCAAACACAGCGTATTTTTAAAGCTTTGGATGACCAATTTAAATATATAAATATATTTAAATAAAACAAAATTAAATATAAATAAATTTATACTATCGTCTATATATATTCACAGTGGAATACCATACAGCCCTAGAATAATCCTGTATGGATTTCTAACTCGATATTTCAAATCCCGATTAAATCGATATTCGATTTATAATGAAATTCCTTTTTAAATATAATTAATTCCTTTATAAATTATAAAGGAATTCCACAGCGACTTTTCTAAAATTTGATTTGTACGTAAATCAAAATTTACACGATGAAATCCAGATTTTTCTCTTCTACTAGAAAGATATACTCCACCAGCTCCGTACGTTTCTTGTTTCACAGAAATCCGATTTAAAACGAACCCTGTATATTCAGTTGAAGTTCAAATCGCCAAATAGCGAACTGCCGCGCCATTTCGAGCTCTATTTTAATTATATTAAAATTCTACGTTCAAACTGACGTCGATTGAATATATTCGCCAATATAATTCAACTCTAAGCTGAATTAAATCTTAGGGATGACCCAGTTCACAGAATATTGTGATTTCCAATATTTTTGATTATTTCTGAATTAAATATATTATTCTATTATTTGATTTAATTAAATATTCCATATTATTTAATTTAACCACCATTTAATTCACTATATCACTATTTATATAATTTAATAAATTAATTATAATACCTCCACCAATGCGGGTCATTACATTCTTCCCCACATAAAATAATTTCGTCCTCGAAATTGCTAAGTTAGAGGACGACCCTATCTATTGGAATTCCTAAGATTTGTTTACCCCTTATTTCTGATTTCAACTGAACCAATTAATATCGACTAAAATATTTATTCATTCTGACTAACTAAAATTTTCAAAAATTCTGAAAATTTTCTAACTCTTTAAATTTTCGGAAAATATCGCCATAACCTCCTTTGTATAACCCTATCGGTAAAACCACAACTCGCCACTTTAGGCCTTCTCCAACCCAAAATAAAATCAAACGGCCAAGCGGCTTGCCAATTCGGCTCATAAATCTCATGCTTATATCAAATATAAACTTGTACCTTTTTGTCGGGTATATCAACTTTATCACTTCACCTGTCATCAATTCAACATATACCAATGCAATTCCAACTTGATCCCAAATCAATTCATCTTTAACACAACCATCCCCTTATACCTAAGTCGAATTCAATTTCAAATTCGAGTTCCATTCTCGATTCCCAAATTCTTAACTCCCCGACCCAATATCATTTCAAAATCTCTATGGTACAAATCCCATTTTATCTTGATATTTTCTATTACAAATCAAATTCCACTTAACTGGGTTCCATTCCAGTTTGTCTCCACAATTTTTTTATTCAATTGCTTTTAAATTCAAACTGTCTTTTTCCTGGGAGTTTCAAATCACTTTACCATATCAAAAATCAAAGTATTTATTTCAAAGTATCAAAACAACTTGTTTTTATCAAACAATTCAAAAACAATTTCTTTGGTAGTAATCCGTCACTTAGCAACTTGGAAATGAGAACTGATGATGTTGCGATTCATCATCAGGGTTATTTCCCAGCTATCAAAGTGAGTTCAATACTATATCACTTTTCAAAACCATTTTTGAATATTCCATTTTGAAATTAGTTCAAAATATCCTTCATAATGCTTTAAACAATTTAAAATCTCCCAGGATCTTAAAATTTCCTTATACTTAATCCAGATTCATTTACAAACACTTTTCCAATTTCTAGGATTTTAATCCCAATTAATTCAGATTTAACTCATCTGATTTCACGTATTTTACTTATATGAATTCTGATTGGTTATTTACATACCATTTCATATTTTATAATCTTATCTGATTATAATCACAACCAATATGTCCTATATATGATAATATATCACATATCCATACTGTGTCGGTCCATCGTATTCAAGTGTTTATTTACTCCTACCGATACAGTGGATCAAACTGATCGACCAGAACTCATAAACAGCTCAGCCAATGAATCTCCACAATATAAAACCATTTTATATCAAGTAACAAATACGCTCACTCGTATATAAACACTCAACTCAATCTAGGGTATTACTAACCCCATCTCTACTGAGTCACGCCACAGAGCCAAGGTAATTCTTAACTTAAGCTCTGATACAAACTGTAATGACCCGAAAATCCGGACCAATTTGAGCTGACCAAATAACACAAGTCCAACCCCAAATTTGCACTGGAAATTCAAGAAATTAATAGAAAGAAGATAGAAGGTGAGGACAGATAAGATATAACTAATAGAATAGAAGAAGAAGAACATCATCATCAGAGTGAACACGAATCTCACAGCGGAACGAATAAAATATAACATAACTTTTGAAATACAAACAGTATGTATACAATAACACTTATCAGAGTACAACACAGCGGAAATAAACTATAGCTATATGATCTTGAAGCCTCCTGCTCCAAGCTCCCCAAGTGTATCTGTAAAATCCCGACTACTTGACTGCCTGTACAAATTTAGGCACCCAAGAGTTTAGGGAAACAAAACAAAATAAACTCCGGGTCAGTCATGGGACAGGTATGAGTAAAACAGTTCAAACAGGTAAATGATATCTCATAAGACCACGCCGTAAATACAGAATGGGTTTTCCCTTATGAGAATCCAAACATCTTTGAAAAGCAATATCATTCTGATATTATAATAATGTCTATATACAAATAGCTATCAATTTAGCAGAACTCTTTCATCTCACATTCTACATATATAGTATGTAATCGAAATTGCAAGCACGTATTGGGTAATGGATTTCCAACTATGTCAAGGTATGGAACCACCTTCCGATCAGTGTACACTAGGAACGATACACTGGAGTTCAACAAGAACATCTTGCAACTCAGCCACACATGACAGACCACTCATTTCGCTTGAGTGTATCGAATGTACATCACCATCGGTTGGGATCAGCAACCGTTCCCGTATATATATGGGACAACATTGATAGATTAAAGAAGCAAATGAATATTCTCTAGATAGGTGATTATACACCCTACTTCGGTGCGACAGACTTAACCATGTTGCCTCCCCGATTTCTGTCATTTACTGGATGTGAGGCTAGAAGCTACGCTTATCTTTTTCATATGAAATCTTCATTCACTTTGAATGTCACATCGTCATACCCGCCAAATCACAAATTGACTTATCCAAAAATACCACGGGTATAAGCTAAGAGAAACTAATTCCTCCGCCACCAACGTAAATACGTTTGAAACGATCAACTTACGTGATCTACCAGATATACTCTGTCAGAACTTCGTCCATACAAGTTGTCCTGGGAATGGACAAACCGAAGGCACTATTCAGTATATCCATCTTATTCACTGTTATCTAAGACTTATACAATAGCCCTTGCACTTTACTCCGTCTTCAATTTTCTTTGGCATATATGATTCGCAACGCTTATGCCAATACAGAGTGGTTCTTTGGATAATAATCCAATCGGTCTCTCCATATTAACAACGTTAAAATGGTCAAAACTTCAATAGTCTATGATTTAACTATCAAAGAAAAACAAGTGTGCAAACAACGATATTATTTCCAGATGGAAATTATATCGATCAATCATCAGACATATGTATATATATATATATATATATATATATATTTCCTCATTTTCTATGTTTAGAAAATATACGTTATTAGCACTGGAAAACATTTCCATGGATTAATTATGTATCACTGTTCTTCCACATCTATCAGACTCTAACTATAAACTAACAAGAGAATAACTTCCTAAGTATAAACCCCGAAGGCCGAAACCAACATCAGATCGATACTCAGGAACCCATTCAACTTACTAATTCTAGTCAGTTTCTAATTTTGCTTAACTCTATATCTTTAACTCTATTTGATTAACTCTAATTCGTTTTTAACTCTAATCGATTAACTCTATTTGATTACTTCTAACTGTTTAACTCTAATTGATTAACTCCTTTCAAATAAACTATATTCGATTTACTCCTTTAACTCTATTCGAATTATATTCGATTTACTCCTTTTACTCTAACTGATTAATTCTAACTCCTTTTATAATATCGTATTTATTTTCTAAATAAATATTTCCTTTATAATCCTATTTATTTAACAAATAAATATCTCCTTTATTCTAATTCTATTTATTCCCTAAATAAATAAATAATCCCTTTTAATCTATTTGTAAATGTTCAACAAATATTTCCTTTATAATTCTATTTTATTTGTAAATGGTTTACATATTTTTCTCTTCTTATTTGTTTGAAAAATATTTCCTTTATATTTGTTTTTCAAATATTTCCCTCTATATCTATTTTAACAAATTCTTTCCCCTATATTTGATTTACAAATATATTTCCTTTATATTTGATTTACAAATATAATTCCTTTACTTCAAAATCCTTTTTCTTTTATAATATAAAATCCATTTATTTTATATAAATAAATTATTTTCAAAATATAATTAGAAAATCCCTTTTCCACATTCTGGTAATTTTTATGGTATTTAACACACCATATAACAACGATAAATATCGTCCAAACACACATAATCAACATTAGATTATACATCACATTATATATCACAATATATATATCACATTAAAGTAAATGTTGAGGAATCCAGTCGGATTCCTCCAACCTGTTTTCCCTGTATCACAGATGTTAAACAATATAGATAACATCACTTTCAATTCCATATGATATATTCTGCTAAACAGAATCAATATAGAAATTCAACTAACTGACTAGCAGTTCAATCAAACAGTCAACACGCAGTCAATCAGCCAATATTTAACAGTTCTAAAAATACAACATGAAAATGTAAACTGTTCAGAGTTGGTGAGTTTTACTCACATTGGACGATCATCGTTGATAACGATAACCATCGCTTGATTTGATTCAGACAAACAATTTATTTTGCTATAAATTGTAATGTGCTCCGATTGACTTGCGGTCAGTTCCATTGTGTAGTGTCCGTCCATACGATCCAAACGGAACTTACGGTTCGTCAATCTGATATCGTATGTAGGAGATATTTATTATACAAGTTGTCTTAAAGTTAAACTAAAACTAAACTATTTAATTCAATTTTCTTATAACATGGGCTCACCATCCCTTTTGGCCCAGTACCCAACATGGACAACCAGACCCGCTTTACCAGCCTTCTTCCCCGTTTGATTTCCAACTCCATAACCCGAAATACACGTCATTAGCCTACCTTCTCTCCCTCTTACCTCCTCCTTCTTTCAACATACAAACAAACTAAAAACTCCATTGAATTACACAACCGAATCTCTACCACTCCATACCCACCTCATCAGGTTCGATCTCAGGAATCGAAATTCCTCACCGCCCCTTTTCACCTCACCGTACAACGAAACAGCGACGCCAATCATGATGGAATCACCCAAAACTTCCATTGCAAACTCCATTCGAACTCAGGAATCCCTCTTTACACTCAGAAACCCATATCGATGCAATAACTTGTAGAGAACCCAAACCCTAGCTCAAAATTACTGCCGATGTTCATAGTCGATGCACAGAAAGTGATATGCGCACCCTCCCATCCTATACCCGATAGAAGTTTTCCACTAACCCAAGCTCACAAATTTAGTTACAAGATTTTAGAGAATTGCTTTGATTATATTTTGAATTTTTCATCGCACAATTTTTCCTCTGAAGAACAAGAGAAAGAACGGCGGGTTTTTGCCAAGTCCATTAGGTTTTAAGAGTAGGTAGGGTATTATATAGTGTATTTTGTAGATGATGTGGCACAAGGAGGACCAAGTATATTAATATATTTGCTTATTTAAAACTCTAAAAATTCCTACGATCACATACAATACCCAAAATCACGAAACTGGACATGCAGCTAGAGTTCGACATTACGGTCCCAACGAAACTGGTTTCGTCGATTTCCGACTCTGTATGCTCACACAGCGTATTTTTAACCGTCAAAATACTGACTGCTTTTCACTCTAAAAATCCATACGGCCACACAGTGACTCTAAAAATCACGGAAACTGGCATCTAGCAATAATTTAACATTGTGGATCCAACAAAATTAGTTTCGTCGAATTCCGACTTCATTTGCAAGCACAGCGTATTTTTAAAGCTCTGGATGACCCATTTAAATATATAAATATATTTAAATAAAATTAAATTAAATATAAATAAATTTATATTATCGTATATATATATTCACAGTGGAATACCATACAGCTCCAGAACAATCCTATATGGATTTCTAACTCGATATTTCAAATCCCGATTAAATCGATATTCGATTTATAATGAAATTCCTTTTTAAATATAATTAATTCCTTTATAAATTATAAAGGAATTCCACAGCAACTTTTTTAAAATTTGATTTGGACGTAAATCAAAATCTACACGATGAAATCCAGATTTTTCTCTTCCACTAGAAAGATATACTCCACCAGCTCCGTACGTTTCTTGTTTCACAGAAATCCGATTTAAAACGAACCCTGTATATTCAGTTGAAGTTCAAATCGCCTAATAGCGAACTGCCGCGCCATTTCGAGCTCTATTTTAATTATATTAAAATTCTACGTTCAAACTGATGTCGATTGAATATATTCGTCAATATAATTCAACTCTAAGCTGAATTAAATCTTAGGGATGACCCAGTTCACAGAATATTGTGATTTTCAATATTTTTTATTATTTCTGAATTAAATATATTATTCTATTATTTAATTGAATGAAATATTCCATATTATTTAATTAAACCACCATTTAATTCACTATATCACTATTTATATAATTAAATAAATTAATTATAATACCTCTGCCAATGCGGGTCATTACAGAACATCTCCGCCGCTACTTTACATAACTTAGTACACATTTGTTTATGCTTCCCAACAATGTTTTGTTTTCTCGCAACTCAATGCTTTGTGAACGCTATTACTGCCAAATTATTAGTGGAAATGATGTTCAACTTCCCATCTCCTCCTGCTTGTGTTTACTTTGTGCATGATGCATTTGATTAATCATGATAGCCGACTTCCACCTAACCAAACATTCGCCGTATCGACCCCCCGAGCATGGGCGTCGATACCACCATCTACGCCTCGAGCCAACATCAAGGCCAAACACCAATGGCTACGACTGGCACCCCGAGCAAGGGAGTCGGCCACGCTACTCGAGTCGCCGGCTCGCGGCGCTACCGAGTATAAATAACAATGAATTCGAACCTCGACCCCGTGCCGAGGCCGAGGATAAATCGTTCCGCGCCCAAGTTCCAAGCGGCTTGGGGCCACCCAACAACTAGGTAGGAGTGATACAAATCCCTCCCCTGGCTACGGGTGTCGGTCGAATCTTTGCGCAGCACCGAGACCGACCCTTAAATCGTTTCTTCCCCGAAGCTCTCAAGGCTAAGGGTTAGCCCATGGCCATGATCGGACCCTATGGGCTGATGATCCAGGCTTCTCTTCTCAGACAAATAAAAGATGCCCGCGGATCGCCTCAACCCGTTGAACGACAGGACAACAACACACTAGGTGGACCGCAAAACGCGATGCCTTATGCCTTCGCTACACTTGGGATTAACCCCGGGCAACCCAAAACAGCAGGCGCTCAGCTTGGCTTCGCAAACTACGGGTTTCCTAAGCTGAGGGAAACTTACTAGAAGCCTATGCTCAATCTCACCCCTCTGGAATAATTGAAATAGAGCGCGATACACAATCGCTTTTTTGTTAGGTGTAACGATAAGTATTCTTATGCAAGTACAGGATGCTGGAAAACATGAGAAGAACATCCAAACACTCAACACAAATTGCGATCTTTACTATTTCATTTTTACACACACGTTAAAATAGACTACGTGTCTAACATCTTTCTTTTCTGATGACAAGGTGTACATGAAAACCATACCAAGTCCTGAAAAACCAAAAAGTGAGGGTTGCACTCGCGTAAACTATCGGTCTACACTACCAAAATGAACAGTAACTCCTACTGAGGTTGCTAACACTAATCATGTTTCTTCCTCTTGTGCTTGTCATTGTGCTTTTTTGTAGATTACGCGCTCAACGGTTCATCCTTTGCACCAGGCCTCTTTTTCCCTGGCTTGCTCCTACCTCCTCGGCCCTTATGAGAAGTAGCCGATTCATGAGAAACCGAAATACCTCTCTTATCCACCCCATTGCCACTAGAGGCCTCGGTAATATCAATAAGGGTGGCATGCAGCGTAGGCTTGGGGGCCCTCCCAGCAGCGAGGCCAGCCACAACATCACACTTATCAGGGACCGCCTTGCTTTCCTGCTCAGCTTTCTCCTTGGCCTCTTTAGTAGCCCGCCATGCTGCAAACTTCTTGGACTTATGAGGCATGACATCACCAGCCATGGTTTTCTCAAGGGGCTCGGCGGCCCTCCTCTGGGCTTCCTCATCCTCCCTTTTCTTCCGGGCCTCATCAGTGGCCCTCTTCTTTTTCGCCTCCTCATCGTCCTTCCTTCTCGTAGCTGTCTCAACGGCTATCGCCTCAACATCCTGTTTGGTCTTCATTATGTCCTTCTTCTTGGCAGCCTCATCATGCTTCTACTTCTCCTCCACTTCTTCACACTTAGCCACCGCCTCCACCATAGCAGCCATCGAAGGCACATCAGCCTCCACTGGGCCTCGGATAGCCACACTTTGTCCATCAACCACCTCTCCTTCCTCCATAAGGCACTCAAACATGCTGAGAGTTATCCTTATATCCGAGTAGTTATCAAGCTGATCACCGCCTTCTCCAAATTGCACTGCCACAGGGTCCTGGCCCTGGTTCAGTTGTTTGTAGGACCACGAGGGCAGGGCTCGATGCCATGGTAAGTCTAGGAAGAGCTGTACAGTAAAATCACAACCTTTTAGTCCTCAAATTCGGTAATTACATCATCCTTGGGGGTGCATGAAAAAGAAATTTACCTTCAATCAGGGATGGTGTCGAAAGGACAAGAGGGGCACTTGTGGTGCAGGTAAAGTGAATTCGGTCTCTCTCAGCCCCGGATACTCAGGGTCATACTTAGTTGAAACCCAGCCAAAGCAGTGGGATCACTCACCACAGCAGATTTGGGGTCCAATGGCCGATAAGAGCTTCCTACTCCAAATGTATATGCTACTACCACACTTTTTGTCACAATACACTTCCCTTTCTCGGCAGTGAGCCTCTCTCTCTCTCTCTCTCTCGGTATCCTCAGGCAACATTCTCTTACCCTTCTCCAACTTCTTGCGCTCTTCAGTGGTCAAGAGATAAATCATAAGCTATCGTTCGTCCAAGGACCCGACATCCACTTGGCGCAAAAAGGCTTCATATGGAACCAACCTCTCCTAAGTCCGAGCTAGTTCCCAGGGATAGTCGTCAACCCATGAGAGTCCATGGAATCCCAGAACCTTAACATACATGTTTCGGATATCTTCCTCCATAGACAATTATAACCAGAATTTTGTATCCTCTAGCTCCTCTCTCAGATGTTCAACCTCTCTCAGATGGGCCACTCTCAATCCATCCATCGTTCCCAACACATCCCAGTTATTGTCTCCGCGTCCTCCTTGGCCTTTTTCATCTCCTCAAGCTACCTCTTCAAGCTGTCATTCTCCGCTCCCAAAGCATTATTGTCATTTTGAAGATCGAAGACTTTCGCGTTGACCCTTTCTAGATCGATACACTCTTATCCACCTCAGCCTTTTGCCTCTTTAGGGCCATGTTCTCGGTGGTCAGGTCAGCTATAGTTTCAGTGAAAAGGGAGCGAGAGTGATCGGCCTCCCTCTTGAGTGTTTCGTACCCTTCCTTCATATCAGCTACAACAACGAGATTCACGAATTAGCATTCAAAGGCATGGGAATGGACAATAGTATGCCTACGATACAAAAAAAAAAACTCACCTATTTCTGTGTTTAGGTAAACGACGGTGGTATGCTCAGCATCAATAGTTAACTTCTGATTAACGAGTTCCATCTTCTTCCTCTTGATCACCTCCGATAGATGAAAGGAATGGGCAGTAAGCTCTTCAGCCTGGTGGTACGCTTCCATCACATGCATCCAGATCTCCTTGGAATCCCTAGCTAGAGGCAGGTGGAGATCAGGAAGGACCGTCAGCTCATCAAAGTAATGTTCTGGGAAAGTCGTCTTCAACTATGCCCTCCGTTCCTCCATAGAAATCCCTTGTTGCCCAGAGGCCGATAATTCTCATGTCCCGGTTACATTAATCCTCTCCGGCCTTCATTGGCCGAGTGGCGGCTCCCTCTCTCTGGTAATTGGAATTGGCGTAGAAGCCGCTGCATGTGAAGGAGCTACCGAAGATGGACGCCGAGAACCCCGAAGTTAAGTCAAGAATCTCCCTCAGACATCCGAATCGGAGGGGGAGGAGTCGGTGACCGTCAAGGTCGATCCCCATCTCGGTTCCACTGCCGCGACCAGGCGGGGGTAGAGTGTCATGCAAGCGGGTCCCTCTTTTAAATCCCTCAAAGAAAGGATTCCTAGGGTGTTGGCGACCTCCATTTCCGTAACCTCGTCCTCCATGCCCTCTAGCCATATCACCTATCAAAGAAATGAAACAAAGTCGGTTAACTCGCATGCTCAGATAATCTGCAATGCTATGCAGTGTTAATGAGTGCATGCCCTAAGTGATCGCTCAACAAACCAGATTGTGGTCCACTCGAAGAAGTTAACCCCTCCGAAGAAATACCTAATTCGTCCATGATAGCCGGTGTCGGCCACATGGATACTTCTATGTCAAGATTTAAGCCATCAAACTGGCGCTCGTCCTCAAGCGGGATGGCGGCTCCAGGGTAAGTCACTAGAGACAATGGCCTAATCGACACTCCCCTCACCCCTCCTACAAGGGACGGGACGGGAACAATCAATTTGCCCTTATCTCCAGCTGTGGTCTCCTCACCGCAAGCCCCATCGCCACTGACGTCTCCTTGGAACTTAACAACCTTTTTCGGCCTAGGCCCAACCGAGGGCAACTTTCTTTTTTGACCAGGTGTCACAGTGCTTTTCTCCACCACCTTTTTTGGCTCACTGCTCGCCACTGCGTGCCTAATCATAGCTCGATCATCAGGAAGCAACCTGCATGGCGAAGGCGCTCTTGGCTTGTCACAGCATCAGTTTTGCGAAAATCTCCGGGAATTGCCCGCAAATCATTAAGGCGTTGCTTGTAGTCTACACCGGTGGTCGCCTCTGGGTTCCCTGCCGCGATAAAAAAAGAATAATGAGATACGGGCTCCAAGAACTTTATAATAAGGAACGAAGTTCGAAAGTACTTACCCCTTTCACTCCACCTCCATGCAAATCCAAGAGGGCAGCGTACAATGAACCAGTCTTGTTTGAATACCAACGGCCTAGGATTGAAGAATTTGGTGGCGGCTATTGCTTCCAAGAACCATTGGGAAGGCGATCTGCTATTCATTCTCCTTAGACTAAAGAAATACCGAATTTCCTCTTCGGTAGGCTCCAAGTGTAAATATTCTCGGTAAAGAACGTAAATGCCTAAGAGCGAAGAATAAGCATTTGGATGCATTTGCGAAGGTGCAAGATGGAAATATAACAGCATGTCCCGAATAAAATCATTGGCTAGGGGCACGCACCCCGCGAAACAAGCTTGCCTATTCCAAGCCGTTAAACCCTCGGGCGGTGCGTGAGCCCTTCCACCTTCTCCTGGTGCATGGGCGTCACCTTCCAGTATATTGAACCACTGCACCAATTTCATGACTGTTGTAGCATCCATGCGCGATGGTACCGAGTCCGTCGGATTTTCCAAGATAAAAGTGTCAAGCAACATATCTGGAGCTACCTTAGCCGCTGGTGCATCTCCACTCACAAAATGCACATTCTCGGCCTCCGCATATATGAACGGAGAACGTAATCTTTTAGTTTGTTCCCCATGCTTGGACATTTCAGGTGAACTGGCCATTTGAGAGGGAACAAACCCTTCAATCGTCTTAAGCTCACTGCCAGTCGAGCTACTGCTATCAGTAGAATTAGATGTATGTGGCGATGACAGGGAAGCCTCAACTTCTAGGGTTTTCCAGTCTTTGATCTTGTTTGCATTGCTAGCTGTACTTTAACACACTGGTATTAGACCTCGCATTGAAATAACCCGTACCCCTCATGCTGGTTAAAACTAACAGGTGCATGCGGTGTCATGCAAAATTAACATGTACAGAGGAAATTAAAACAGTCCAACAGTTTAGGCATATGCGCTATCCTATATGAAAAATTCAAATCCTTGTCCACTGACTATCATCGTACGCATTGGCGCCAAGCGCGCAAGTATAAAATCAATATGTAAATCTAAAGGTGGACAGCCTGGAGATCGAAGTCCTGTACAAGGGAAACAATGCCCTGCTAAGGCATGGCACAGAGCAGTTGGGCTAGCAGCAAACCCGAAAACCACGATAGGTGAGAGAGGCTCTAACCCACTTCAGAATACAAAAATCCAAAACCTCCCAGGGTCGAAGAATCAAACCCCTCAAGGTTTGAAATTTCGAACCCTCGAGGATTGGAATTTCAAGCCTTAGAGGTTTGAAACTCCGACCCCTGGAGGTCTAAAAATTCAAACCACTTAGGGTTCGAAACTTCTAGCCCTCGAGGTTCGGAGTTCCGAGCCTTAGAGTTTCGAAAATCTGACCCCCCAGAGGTCTGGAAATTCAAACCACTTAGGGTTCGAAATTTCGAATCTTTGAGCTTTGGAATTTCGAGCCTTAGAGGTGCGAAGCCCCGACCTCTGGAGGTCTGGAAATCCAAAACCCCAAGGCTCGAAAATCTGGGCCCTGAGGATTCATGAACTCGAACCCACGGAGGTTCGAAATTTCGAACCCCCAGAGGGTCGAAATTTCGATCCCTAGGAGGGTTCGAACTTCCAACCCGGCTCGAAGCCTCCGCCTCTCTCCCTCGCGTGTAACTACTCCTCCATGTCTCAACCCTTAGACCTCCTTCCTCCTCGATTTTCAGCCCCAGCCGTTACCTATGTTTGGTTTGAAATAATAGTGTTGTGTTATGGAGCTTTTACAACAATGGCGGCCAAGGCAGAAAATAAATAGAGGGGAAAAAGTGAAGGGGTGCTATTTATAATAAAAAGGGAAAGTCCCTTGGCATTCCCGAGGATTTTGAGCCTACGGGTTTGAAATTTCAAACCCATGAGTTCGAAATTTCGAGCCTCCAAGGTTCGAAATTTATAACCCACGAGTTCGAAATTTCGAACCCAAGAGTTCGAAATTCCGAATCTCCTGGTTTTGAAGTTTCGAAACTCCGGTTCTCGAAATTTCGAACCTCTGCGGGTCGAAATTTCGAACCCTTATGGTTTGGAATTTCGCACCCTAAAAAAAAGAGAAGGAAAAATCAAACCGTCGGGTTCAAAGCTTCACTCCGTGCGCTCATGTACACGTATTCCATGCGCATACAAACTCCCATGAACAAGTGAAGGCAACGCACTACGAATACTTAGCAACGTGAGCACAACGCCACACCAGCAATGGCTTGCTCGCAATCCTACAGCGAACGAGCCTGTCAACTAACTTGTTTTTTCCTTTAACTTATAGGATAAACCAGCAACTCAATTACTACCTCATCCAATCCAAAGTACATCATGTCAAGACAAGACGTACTCTAGGGGGGAAATGTTAACCAGCTTTTTGGTCCGGTTCTAAAAAGTCACAAGATACGCTCGACTCAACGCATCGTGTA
The DNA here is from genome assembly GCA_030737875.1 of Allium sativum. NCBI lineage: Eukaryota > Viridiplantae > Streptophyta > Magnoliopsida > Asparagales > Amaryllidaceae > Allium > Allium sativum. Next base: position 185,923,882 of record CM060919.1, read on the forward strand.
GGACTAAAGCCGAAATGGATGCCCAGGAGCAAAGGAGACAGGATGGAGCGGGACTTCATCGCCAAGGACCTCGTGCCTCCCCTAAACACATTTTAGAACTAAGGCCTTGAATCCCTAAGCTTTGATCTCAAGCCCTTCCTTCATATAGTATTCGGACTCATGGGAGCAAGAACTTCGTACCCCCCCGGGGGTGCGAAATTCGCACCCAGCAAGGGTACGAAATTCGCACACCCTAGGTGCAATATTCGCAACCAGCAGGGATGCGAAATTCATGCCCTGGGGTGTGAATTTTGCACCCCCAGAGGTAAGAAATTCGAACCCCCCAGGGTGCTAATTTCGTACCCCCAAGGGGTACGAGTTTCGCATCCATTAGGATGCGAAATTCATGTCCTACGGGGTACGAATTTCACACCCCTAGGGGGTGCGAGTTTTGCACCCCACAAGGTGCGAAAATTCACACTCCGGGCTCCAGGTGTGATATTTCAGGGTGTGTAGGCCTGAGGTGCAAAATTATGGGTGTGGTCCCCCATTTCTACCTACTCCCACCTACTCCTACCTACTCTCTTTCCTATAAATACCCCATGACTTCACACTTAAAAGGGGTTGGAATTTGTGAGCTCAAGACCTCTAGAGAGCTGCTGTAATGGCATCTCCTATTTGCTGAAGAAGAAGGACAAAAGTGTCTTTTTCCTAGAATATTAAACGTATGATAATTATGACATCATATATGATAATGATGACATCATGTCTTAGAGGTGACATCATATAGCCTTAGAGATGACATCATATAGCTTAGAGATGGTAGCATGTAGCTTTGAGATGAATGTAATGAGATGTCATGAGATGGTCTCAACCTTGTAACCTTTTGTGATCAATAATATTCCAACAACACTTCAAAGTGTCTGTAGGTCCCTCACGAGGCCGAACCACTGTAAATCTCTTGTGTTATTTACTGCTTTCCGCTCTTGTCTATACGACCAAATTAATTATTCCAGTAATTGGAATCTTCGGTATTTACGACATTTTTTGCTGTCAATGGAGACAACCTTCTAATAGTTTACTTCTAGAGACAATGTGTTAGGGTTCAACAAAAACATCTTGCAAACCGACCATACATGACTCACCGCTCATTCAACTTGAGTGTGTCGAATATATTATCACCAACGGTTAACGCCATCATAATCATTTCCCAGAGATACAGAAGCGATAAAAGAACAAATGAATTTTCTCTATCTGGTGATAATACACCCTAATGGGAATGATCCACATAGCCATCTTGTTTGCCTGATTTCTCTCATTTCCCTATTGATGAGGCTTGAGGTCGCGATTACCTTCCAGAGAACATCACATTAACTTTGATTACCACATCGTTAAATCCATCAAATCATTAATTGACGTCCACAAATATATACTGCGCGTTAAGCTAAAAAAAGTTTCCTTCTCTACCACCAATCTTGGTATACTGGAAAAAATACATGGACCCTAGGAAATACTCTATTAGACATTCTTACATACAAGTCATCAAGGAACAAGATGAACTGAAGGCATCCTACTACCGCATCCTATATAAGAGTTACCCCGAGAATCAGTAGTGAGAAGTCCTTGCAAATCCGCAGTTTTCAACCATGATAGAATCACAATTTATCTCTAGGAGCAACCTAGAGATTATAAGTAATCCTTCCGTTTTATGAAGATCTATGGGTCTTCAAATGCTCCATCTCGACCATCATTTTTTTACTATTTGATGGTCGTAATGATTTTTGAATATAAATTCGACCCCGGTCTTTATGTACCAACAATCGATAACAGGCCAAATTTGATAGTTGGTTTTTAACTATCAAATAAACAACCATGCAACCATAAAAATAAAATTAATTCACTAGTTTGGTACAAAGCAACACTTGTCCTCTATAATTAAAAATAATTAACGGATGGTTAATTAAACATTTCAATTCTTTGAAATAGAATTTCACCTCTTATTTTATATATAAGAGTACTCTCAAAACCATTTCATTTTCAATACTTAGAATATACCTCATAGCCATATCCAGTTTTCCATTTAATAACATCATTTGCAAAATGTTTGCTAAAACCATTATTCAATGTCTAAAATTGGGAATGAAGTTCCTTTATTATCGTAGTGTAATCTCAACTAGATATTAGGTCACCGAAAACTACCCAACCAACATTCTCGGATCAAGTCGATGAACTCTGCAATCCAAATCCAATGTTGATTCCCAATCTCGAACCTAAGTGACCATATAAATGTTAGATCCGGGTTTCCCAAGGTTGCTTTGGCTTACTTTTGACCGATGAAAAATGTCAATATTATTTATTAACCAGCTTAGTTCAACTTAATATTCATAAAGTAATGTTATAGATTTTATCTCCAATATCATTAACGCTTTCAAATTTTTCCAACACTTTGCAAATATTTTAAAACAAGTCGTTTAACCAATTGCACAACTTAAACTTCTATTTAACAATCCCTTTTATTATAGGAAATTAATTTATAACTCTTTTCTATATAATTCAAATTATATATGTACATATATATTTCCGTTTATAACTTTACTTTGGAAAACACAAAACTCAACTTTTAAATCCATTCCGTTTATATAGAAAAATCTCTGCTATAACATCAACAGTCATTTCTCTGTTCTTTAGATGTAGTCATAGTAAGTTTATTTTGCTTTTGGATATAAACATTTAATAAGTAGTCCTGACATGTTTATAATTTTTGGATCTAAAACCTATGTTTGTTAATAACCTGAATCATTATGAAACAGATCTGCCATTACTTGTACACCTGATCCTCTGTTTATATCTTACATGCCTATCTTCATTTTGTTTATTTCTGTTATCATATGCCTATTCTGTTATTATGCCCATTTCTATTATCATATGCCTATCCTGCCTTTATGGCTATATCTTTCATCACATGCTTGTTTTGTTATCATGCCTATTTTTGTTCTCTTCTCTCCCTCCTTCCCTTTTTATTTTTATAGCCAGGCTACCTTCGAGCCTAGGCCTATCACTGAAATATGTGAATGAACGAAATTGGGAATGGTTGGGAATGATAAATTGGGGAAAAACAAGTACTGTAAAACATGACTGTGATTTGGGGGCATAATCTATATCGTGCCTTAAGACTTTAATTTGGGCATATCGTACATAATTATTTATGACTTGGGAGTAGGGGCATGAAAAACTGGTAATGAACATGAACAATTGTTTAAGAATGAACATGCCTAAATTTACAGCAAATAGAAACTGTAACCGCACTTAGACACGAGGTTAGATTACACTTGTGATAGAAGTCTGCCCTGAACCGCCCGACAAATCAAGCATCCACAAGTGGTTAATCTAATATGAGGGGTCTAGTGTGTAAATGTACACGTAATGGTGCTAAGACACGAATTTAAGTCCGACTTACGGTAGAAGTCTGTCCGGAACCGCCTAACATATCCAGCATCCACAAGTGGTCGACTTAATGTGAGAGGTCTAATGGATTAACAGACATGAATGCAAAAATGATAACAACCTTTTAATCTATAATACTTAACCTGCTTAAATCTATGGGGGTTATATGAACCTATCAAAATTTTGTATGGGTTAAGTAAACTAGCTTGAATTAATGAGGGGTTAAGTAAATCTCTTAAATCTATGGGGGTCGAGTTATATAAACTCGACAAACTTAACCTGTTTGATTTGGTGGGGTTATGCGGGTTTGTTGATCTGTTAGGCATAACCTGTAATAATCCTATTAGTGGGGATGCAAGGCTAAGGGGTGGTTTGTATCGTCTATTGTGTTGAACCATATCAGTCAGTAACCCATCTTTGTATCGAAAGGGGGACCCCAAACTAGGTAGGAGTCAGGGCACGCTTACTGAGCTCATTATAAGAGGTTCATCTGAGTGGGGGTGTCAATGGCGCATTCCGTAGGACTCATGTGTGTGCATGAATCCACTTGCTTGGGATAATAAGGCGATGTAGCATCAGTAGACATAGATTTGCCTCTCGAAAAAAGAGGTTGCCACTTTAAGAAGTGATACATCCTACTGTGGGGCCAGCACAGGGTATCTATAGGATAGGGGGCCGATGGATTGGGGTAGTAATTAGGGTACATATAGCCTTGCTTATTTTGGGGCCCGTTATTATCGTTGGGCTAACACTTATTGTTTCTGTTAGGCTGCCTGTTATTATCGTTAGGGATGAAACCCGTCACTAGAAGTACACCTAAGTCTACCATCTGTTTCCGTTGGGATCATTCTGTTTATGTTATACTAGTATTGGTGAAGAGAAAAGTACATGAGAAGCGCAATATATTCCATTCTGTTGATTCTATTTATCCTGCTCAGTCCGTTATACCTGTCTTATGGTAATGTTATATCTATCATCTAGTTTATATGCCTATCATGATGATTTATTTATATGCTAAAAGTAACTGGACTCGCCATACTTCATGTCTGACCCGTTTTGTTTACTTTTCTCTCTCTTCATTTTTTCCCTAAGTTTTCAGGGTGGGAATACCCAGGCTTGATTAGGATTCTCTCTTTCATTCTTCTTGGAGCTGCTTAGATGTGCCGCTTTTATTTCCTATCTACTCTGATATGGCTCTTTTTGAGGATTACGCTTTTATATTACTATACTCTGATGATTTTAGTACAAGGAAGATATTTTAATTTGATGTAATGGGTTTTCTGTACTTCAGACTTATGTTGTAACTGGGTTTTGGACCATGATGTTTTCTATTTGGAAAATAATGTTTTAAACTCCATTGTTATTTTATATCTATCTTGTGATGTTTCTGTTTCTATTTACCTATAACGTTGCATGAAAATTAATGCATTCTGTTAAAGAGTTACATTAACGGACGTGGGGTGTCACATTTTGTATCAGGGCTAAAGGTAACCAGATCGGATAAAAAGGTTATGAATTTTTTTTCAAAAGGTTTTAAAAGAAAGCATTTTCAAAAGAAAACTCTGTTTTGAAAATCATATTCCTTAAAGCTATATGAAATATCTTTCGAATCTCTATTTGATCCCCTTTTCCTTTTCTTTTTAGCATTTCTGGGGAACTGATTCTTCCCGAGGGCATTACGATGCTGGCTTGGTTCCGTAGGTATCATGAGGGCTACGACGCCTGCTGGAGGTCAAGCAGATGTCATCCCCCAGCTATAGCCGTTATTCCTCGTCCTCCTCCATGAATGGATAATTTCTCCAAGATATTCAAGGATTTCTATGCTATGAGAGGAAAGCCATTCCTAAAAACTCAGACTTTTGTAGAAGCAAGGAATTGGCTTAAAGAGGCGAAGGATTAGTTTGGGAATTTTGAGGTTGACGACCATAGGAAGATTCAGTTGGTCGTTTAGCAGTTGAACGATGTAACGACCCGCATTCTACGTATCGAAGGACCGTAGAATATTTATTTATTTTTCATATGAGGTCGTATGGTCGTGTAACTTTGGGGAACGACTATTGTGGTCATTATCCATGTTCATGATTTTTGCCGATTTTTAAATGACCATTTTGCCCCTAGAGAATCTTGTTTCGCCTACTTTTGATTGGTAAGGAGTTTTGATGAAACACCCCACCTCCGTTAGGGTCACTCTCAAAGGGAATGCCCTAATTTTGGTGGAGGTTTATAAGTATAAGTCACAGATATACAAGACAGATATAAGAACACATATTTTTGAATAGCGGAAAACAACAACTTTTATTTCATTAAAATATGTGTTACACAATCCATGCCATAATTTGTTTTACAATACTTCCAAAAACATAACATCTTCATAACTGTCTTGATTACATTATTTAAAGAAGCATAAAGGAAACATAAATAAACTGCAAAAGTCCCATAGTTGCTGTCCAAAGCCATAGTCCAAAACGAAAAGATCCAAGCAATACATTCTTTCCCTTCAAGCTGGATATGAAGGTTGGTCAAACTGTGGTATTCCCTCCTTGTGGACCTAGGGGGGGGATGGAAGAAAAGAAGACAAAAGAAAAGTAGAGTCAGACATAAAGACTGAGTAAGTCTAGGACTATTTAGTCTATGAATAAAGAACTGGGTATGATAAGTATAAACTAGAAGTGGGAAAGCACCATAAACTTAGTTCAGTTGTCTAGGATCGAATATACTATCGTACCCCATTTTAATCTCTGTACCCATATAAACTAGTTCCCAACAGGCACCTCATAACCAGGGTGAAGTGATCCATTTTATGATGATCGGCTCCTACTCGCATAGTTACATGTGTCTTACGGCCCCCGATGTTGTAGTTACCTATGCTGGTCCCACCATGGGGTGTATCAAGTCCCATGGTGGTGGCCCGACACAACCCTAGAATGCACAGGTATGCTACTGGTGCCCAGTGCCTTGTTTTTCTGTGCCGGAGTGAGTGCACGCCCACACCCCGCTAGAACCTACACTGCTGCACCACCGCCGTCGATTTGACCTCTTACAGTCAGCTCAGTACTCGTGCCCCACCCTGCCTAGTTTCAGGGTATCATGATACCTTATAGGGTTACTGCTAAAAAGGGTCCCCCGCTACTAGGTTTTCTATTTCTAGCCAACATGCTAATTTGGTTAAGTGTTTTGTAATCCTAACCCCCAATCAGTCTGTTTAGTTTAGCATGTTCCATTTTGATTAAGTATTAATATAATTTACTTAATCCTATCAATCCTGACTCAGCCTTAATTGTCTTATTAAAGCCATGACCTCTCACATTAGACAGGTATTGTTGTGGCTGCCTGTTGCCGGTTGGGTCCGGGAAGTCTTACACCACAACTCAGTATAACCTCGGGTCCTTATTGGGCTCCATGTTTAACCACCCACATTGGATAGGTATTGTTGTGACTACTGGACAGCCTTCCGGGCAGGTTTACATCACAACTCAATCCAACCTCGGGTTAAACACATCGTATTTTCTACATTTACATATTTTGTCTTTCTTCTTTTTATATGTAAATATTTGCGGCCCATTATTCAAAATCAATTTAAGCTAATGGTGTAAAGGTTTACACCAATCATGGGCCCAACCCATTCTTGAATTTGGGCCCATCTACTTTTATATTTTCATTTATTAATTAATTTGGGCCAACGCTATTTCCCCCGTTTAATAAGTTCGTTTATTATATATATATGTTGGGCTTAGCCTTTTTAAGCCCAACTTAGCCACGTGAAAAAGGGGAGGCTTAAAACGTGATTATATACACAAAAAGGGGAATGTGAACGCATGAACTTGCAGCATAACGTTGAAACTACAAAATAGAAACTGGTGTACTTGCATTGTAGTAACATATACTTTGGTCATAAAGCATAAGTGACATGAATCAAACCATGTAAACTTGTAGTTAAGTTAAGAATCTAACTAAATTAGATATCATTATTGACACATAGTCTTAACTACAACATAAACCTATATTTTTACTTAGGCATAATGTCAAACATAAGCAAATCATGTTTATAAAATTACTATATGTTTACAAAGGTGCTTACTTTTGTTACTAATACAAAAGTATAGTTTAACTAGAATTATTGCAACTTAATCATGATTTTTAATCTATTCACATAATCATGGCACAAATATACCCAAGCATGAAATCATGGTTTCTGATCTATTCATGTAATCATGGCATAAATATTCTTAAACATGAAATCATGGTTTTTACTTTATTCATGCAAACTTGCAATTGGAATGTAAATCTAACTTAGCTATTTGTCACATATAATTCTTGTTAACAATATAAGCCTAACATGTTTTTCAATTAGGCATAATACCAAACATTGCCTAGTCATACTTATAAAATCAGCATAGGTTCACAAAGAGGCTTACTTTTGTTTCTAATACAAAAGTATGGTTTTATACATAGATCATGATGCCAATTCCAACATAATTTCATATGAATCATAATACCCCAAATTTGATCCAATTACACAAAAAGTGATTTTGTACAAAAATATACATTATGTTGGCATAGTAGCAAAACCACATACTTGCATGAATCTAAATTAAACAACCACAAACATGTAGCTTCAACATGAATTACATACTTGCGAATATCCAATCGTATACTTGCAAGAATCTCAAATAAACTACCGCAAACATGTAGTTTTTATCATGAATTACATACTTGCGAATATCCAATTGTTACATCACAATATTCCAAATCGATTAAATCATAGCAACGCACAAATATGAATTACTATCACCACAAATCAAGTGTACAAATCAAACACAGTTATTTATTCACATCGGAATAGTACTCTACTTACAATCGTGTGACGAATTCTTCAATTCAGGAAGCTGAATTCTGGATTTGGAGATGATATTCCTTTGACGTAGGTGTTGATTTGATTTGTTTAAGCTTAACTTGTAGTTGCTTTATGCTTTAGAGTTTGTCTCCTAATCGTCTCTCAAATTGGTGGCTACTCCTAGTCGTTCCTCAGCAGCATGATGGCCTCATTCTTATTTTTGAATGAATAGATTAGGTAGAGTCTAGGGTCATTTTTATAGAGTTTATGAACTGATTAGGACCATCGATGTAGCTTGGGTTAATCGTAGCCATTCATTCGAAAGAGAGACCAATCAGGAGCTGACACCTAGCCCTAGTGACAAGGCAAGGCTTAGAAAATCGACCAAACATAGACCAGGCCAGCCAGGGTGGGCTGGCTTCGACCTGGCTCTGGGGCCAGGTCGACAGCCCAGTCGACAGCCCTGTCGACAGCCCTGTCGACCTGGCTAGCCCAGGTCGACTGCCAAGTCGACCTGGGTGCCTTAGGCGGGAATTTTCCCGCCCTGGCCAAATGGGTCCGATTTTGAATTTTAAACTTGTTTTCTGAGCTATTTTCGTTTGTTTGAATTTTAACCTGAATTCTGAAACTTCCGGAGCCCATATCTTCTTCATACGGACTCCGTTTTTCGAAAACTCGGACTCTATTTCACGTATTTTTCCGAGACGAACACAACGGCGTATCCCGCTTCCCTTAATTCTTTGATTTGAAATTAATTATACTTTAATTTGTGAATTTCACGGTTATAGAATACACGGGGTGTTACATTCTCCCCCACTTAAAAGGATTTCGTCCCCGAAATCTTCAAGTTTAGGAAATATATACATATCCTAACATCCAAACACCCATCTACTCATCCATCAAACACGAGTATCCATTGTCCTTAAAAGACTTCTAATGCTTCATGATCATATGCAAAGTGTGTGTGTACATGTACTTATCTAATGCAAAATCAGGCGGTCTACTGATTCAGTTGACCTCCTTAATGCGAATTATGTAAGTGCCATGAATCCATTATGTATGCAAATTCTCCTATTCATGATTCTACATGAGTGCACAATCATTCATACAAATGCAACATCCATATGACAACACATTAAAGTTCAACCATATACGAATGCAAACATATATGCATATGCAATATGAAGTGACTGAGCCGATCTAAAACCTAGATTGTGTGTGTATATGCAACCACGAGCAACCACTAGCAATCACTTGCAGCCACTTGCAACCATCATCCATAACATGTTTCAATTACATGTTTTCATCCAAAGGGTTTCTACCTAAAAGATAAGGTCGAGGAAATATACCTAAAAGATAGATAAAAGCGCAACTTAAGGAAAAAGAAAGATCAAGGATGTACCCTCGAAAAGAAAAGGGTAGGCAGTGCGTATTCTAGCTTCAGTTTCCCAAGTCGCGTCTCCCTCGGCGTCGCTCCACTGAACTTTGACGAGCTTGACGTCGCGGTTGCGTAGCTTCTTCACTTCCGTTCCTAACATGTGGGTTGGAACTTTTCTTATGGTTGCTTCGCGTTCCACTTTAGCTTCTTCTAGGATATTTCGCTCTACCACTTCAGCAGACTCATGTAGACATTTCCGGAGATGTGAAACATGAAAAACGTTGTGAACTCCAGCCAGCTTTTCGGGTAGCTCTAATCTATAGGCCATTTTCCCAATTTTCTCGATGATAGGGAATGGCCCTACGAACCTTGGTGCTAGCTTTCCTGTGGTTCCAAAACGAACAATGTTCCTTTGCGGAGATACCTTAAGAAAAACTCTGTCCCCAACCTCAAATTCAAGGTCGGTCCTCCTCTTGTCGGCGTAGGACTTTTGTCTGTCTTGGGCCGTCTTCATCCTTCTTCGTATTAAGTCTACTTTCTCTGAAGTCTCTCGGATCATATTTGGTCCAAGTATGAGCTTATCAGTAGACTCCCACCAACAAGTGGGCGATCGGCACGGTCTTCCATATAAAGCTTCGAAGGGCGTCATTCCGATGGTTGCTTGATAGCTATTGTTGTAGGCAAATTCCACCAAAGGAAGATGGTCTTCCCACGTTCCTCCGAAGTCAAGGACGCACAGTCTTAAAAGGTCCTCCAAAACTCTGTTCACTCTTTCCGTTTGTCCGTCGATTTGGGGATGATAGGCTGTGCTCAAGCATAACTGCGTGCCTACCGCTTCTTGCAGACTCCGCCAAAACTCACTTGTGAAGATAGGGTTTCGGTCACTAACAATGCTGGATGGTATTCCATGGAGTCGAACGATTTCCTTGAGGTAAAGAGATGCTAGGGATGAGGCAGTTCTTTTACTTTTGACAGGTAAAAAGTGGGCGCTTTTAGTAAGCCTATCCATTATTACCCAAATGCTAGTGTCGCCTCTCCTAGACCTAGGCAGCCCATCGATGAAGTCCATTGAGATGCTATCCCACTTCCACTGCGGGACCTCTAGAGGATGTAGCAGTCCGCCAGGCTTTTTCTGTTCCGCCTTAACCTGTTGGCACACCATACACTTAGAAACGAATTCTGCCACGTCCTTTTTCATGCCGTTCCAGAAGAAAGTTCTTTTTATGTCCTTGTACATTTTATCTCCGCCTGGGTGTATCGTCATCTTGGAGTGATGTGCTTCCTCGAGAACCTTCTTTACTAAATCCCTTGTCTGTGGGTCGCATAGTCTTCCGTCTCGCCTTAGCAAACCCTTATCGTCGATGGAGTATCTGTTGAGGTGACTTGAAGTCTCACCCCTAATTAGCCTATCAATCGTTTCCACAAGCTGGGGGTCTTCGCGTTGTGATGTCCCTATTGAGTCCACTAAAGTTGGGCGCACTTCGAGAGATGCTAGCAAGCCTGGCACAAAATCGGAGGAAGGCCTAAAGTCGAAGCTGGCTATAAACTCTAGGCTTTGTCTTTCAACAAACAGCGGGCATAGGGTCAATTTCTTTCGGCTCAACGCGTCTGCCACTACGTTGCCTTTGCCCGGAGTGTAGGAGATCTCGAAATCATACGAGGTAAGAAACTCCATCCATCTTTGTTGCCTCAAGTTAAGATCTTTCTGCGAGAAAAGATATTTCAACGATTTATGGTCAGTGTAAAGTTCAAACTTCTCACCTAGGAGATAGTGTCGCCAAGACTTGAGTGCAAAGATGATGGCAGCTAACTCAAGATCGTGGGTCGGGTAGTTCTTTTCGTGCACTTTCAACTGTCTCCCGCCATAAGCTACTACCCTTCCTTCTTGCATTAAGACGGCGCCTAGCCCTGTCCCACATGCATCTGTATAAACAGTGAACATCTTGCTCCCATCTGGCAACGTCAAAACTGGGGCTGTTGTAAGAGCCCTTTTCAGTCGCTGGAAAGCAAACTCGCAATCCAAGTCCCAATTGAACACTAGATTCTTCTTGGTCAATTTCGTGAGCGGAGCTGAGATTTTCGCAAAATCCCTTATGAACTTTCGATAGAAACCAGCTAGTCCTAGAAAACTTCGGACCTCAGTTGCATTCCTTGGTGCCTTCCAATCCTGTACCGCCACTACCTTAGCAGGGTCCACTGCTAACCCTTGTTTGGATACTATGTGCCCAAGGAACCTCACTTCTTCTCTCCAAAAGTGGCATTTGGAGAATTTGGCTTTTAGCTGATGGACTCGCAGAGTTTCCATGATTGCCCTTAAGTGCTGAGCATGTTCCTCTTCACTCTTTGAGAAGATAAGGATATCGTCTACGAAGACCACTACGAACTTATTGAGGAAATCTCTGAATACCCTACTCATCAGGTCCACGAAGTAAGCAAGTGCATTTGTCAAGCCGAAAGGCATGACAAGCCATTCAAAGAAGCCGTCTGGGGTTCTGAATGCCGTTTTATCGAAACTATCTTCAGCCACCCTTAGCTAATGAAAACCGGTCGCTAAATCGAGTTGGGAGAAAATAGAAGCTCCTACAAGCTGATCAAACAAATCGTCAATTCTGGGGAGAGGGTGCCTATTCTTTTTCGTTAGCTTGTTGAGCTCCCTATAGTCAACACATAGACGGAGTGAACCATCCGCCTTTGTAGCGAACACCACTGGAGCGCCCCATTCTGAAATGCTCCTCCTAATGAACCCCTTTTCTAGAAGCTCTTTAATCTGTTTACTGAGCTCTTTCCTTTCCCGTGGAGCCATGTGTCTAACGGGCAACGCAACGGGCTTTGCATTATCTACAAGGTATATGCGGAAGTCTATCTCCCGCTTCGGAGGCAAGCCCTTCACCTCTTCGAAGAGATCCGGATAATCCCGGACCACTCTAACTGATTGCAAATTTTCAACAGAGGCATCTAGTGATTCAAGATAACTAAGCATAACCGCATACGAGGGGTTACAAGAAATTTCCAAAGTATTACCGAGCTGGGTTAGGATCCTAACAACCCTTCTCTCACAATCAAGGATGGCCTCATTACTGGATAGCCAATCCATGCCCAAAATCAAACCATATCCCGAAAAGCCCAAAACAAAGGCACTAAATTGAAATTCTACGCTTAGAATAGAAATTTTCAATCCCAAACAGATCATAGACAAATGAGCTGGGCCCCCAATTGGGTTTGAAACAATTAAGGGGTCCTCTACTATACTAGTTTTTAGGTGCAGAGATTCTACTAAAGCAGACGAGATAAAGGAGTGTGATGCGCCGGAATCAAATAAAATTCGAACGGGGTTATCATAAAGATAAACTACATTTTCTATAGAAGTATTTATACCTCGCTGTTGCAGAGGTGGCGCTTCTAGCACATGAACCTGTGCCCCTGAGGTGGATCCAGCCCTCTGCCCCTGTCCTCGTTTCTTTGGGCAGTCCTTAGCCATGTGGCCTGTGTCACCGCAAGAAAAGCACCCACCATTCATCTTGGCCTTCTTTTTCCGGCAATCTTTTACTAAGTGCCCCATTTTGCCACAGAATTTACACTCCCTCTTCTCTCGGGACTTGTTGTCTTTCCCGCCCTTCTCAAAGTCTGTCTTCTCAGGGCAGTCTTTGCTGATGTGTCCAGTCTCCCCACAATGAAAACATTCTCCTAGCTTTCTTTTCCTCTTTCTACAATCCTTGGCTATGTGCCCTTCCATACCACAAAAATTGCATTTCCTTTTTCCCGTTTCTTATTATTACTGTTACGATCCTTTCTTGGTTGACTATTATTCGTCTTACTACTCTGGGACTCTTCCGCTTGCTGGTTTACGTGGAGGAGGAGGAGTGAAAGCGTCAGCAGCTGGGGAGTAAGGTCTCTAGACATGCTGAAACAGAAAGGATAGATTCAAAACGAAGGATAAGAGATAGTACCTATGGCTTTGGGGGACTTTGCCTTTTTAAAATAAAATAATATTTTATCTTTTTTTTCAAAATGCTTCTTTAAATTTCTTTTTTTTTTTTTGAAAATAAATTTTCAAAACTTTTTATCTTATCTGGTAAACCTATGCTCTGATACCAAGTGAAACACCCCACCTCCGTTAGGGTCACTCTCAAAGGGAATGCCCTAATTTTGGTGGAGGTTTATAAGTATAAGTCACAGATATACAAGACAGATATAAGAACACATATTTTTGAACAGCGGAAAACAACAACTTTTATTTCATTAAAATATGTGTTACACAATCCATGCCATAATTTGTTTTACAATACTTCCAAAAACATAACATCTTCATAACTGTCTTGATTACATTATTTAAAGAAGCATAAAGTAAACATAAATAAACTGCAAAAGTCCCATAGTTGCTGTCCAAAGCCATAGTCCAAAACAAAAGGATCCAAGCAATACATTCTTTCTCTTCAAGCTGGATATAAAGGCTGGTCAAGCTGCGGTATTCCCTCCCTGTGGACCTGGGGGGGAACGGAAGAAAAGAAGACGAAAGAAAAGTAGAGTCAGACATAAAGCCTGAGTAAGTCTAGGACTATTCAGTCTATGAATAAAGAACTGGGTATGATAAGTATAAACTAGAAGTGGGAAAGCACCATAAACTTAGTTCAGTTGTCTAGGATCGAATATACTATCGTACCCCATTTTAATCTCTGTACCCATATAAACTAGTTCCCAACAGGCACCCCATAACCAGGGTGAAGTGATCCATTTTATGATGATCGGCTCCTACTCGCATAGTTACATGTGTCTTACGGCCCCCGATGTTGTAGTTACCTATGCTGGTCCCACCATGGGGTGTATCAAGTCCCATGGCGGCGGCCCGACACAACCCTAGAATGCACAGGTATGCTACTGGTGCCCAGTGCCTTATTTTTCTGTGTCGGAGTGAGTGCACGCCCACACCCCGTTAGAACCTACACTGCTGCACCACCGCCGTCGATTTGACCTCTTACAGTCAGCCCAGTAATCGTGCCCCACCCTGCCTAGTTTCAGGGTATCATGATACCTTATAGGGTTACTACTGAAAAGGGTCCCCCGCTACTAGGTTTTCTATTTCTAGCCAACATGCTAATTTGGTTAAGTGTTTTGTAATCCTAACCCCCAATCAGTCTGTTTAGTTTAGCATGTTCCATTTTGATTAATTATTAATATAATTTACTTAATCCTATCAATCCTGACTCAGCCTTAATTGTCTTATTAAAGCCTTGACCTCTCACATTAGACAGGTATTGTTGTGGCTGCCTGTTGCCGGTTGGGTCCGGGCAGTCTTACGCCACAACTCAGTCTAACCTCGGGTCCTTATTGGGCTCCATGTTTAACCACCCACATTGGATAGGTATTGTTGTGACTACTGGACAGCCGGGCGGTTCCGGGCAGGTTTACATCACAACTCAATCCAACCTCGGGTTAAACACATCGTATTTTCTACATTTACATATTTTGTCTTTCTTCTTTTTATATGTAAATATTTGCGGCCCATTATTCAAAATCAATTTAAGCTAATGGTGTAAAGGTTTACACCAATCATGGACCCAACCCATTCTTGAATTTGGGCCCATCTACTTTTATATTTTCATTTATTAATTAATTTGGCCCAACGCTATTTCCCCCGTTTAATACGTTCGTTTATTATAATATATGTTGGGCTTAGCCTTTTTAAGCCCAACTTAGCCACGTGAAAAAGGGGAGGCTTAAAACGTGATTATATACACAAAAAGGGGAATGTGAACGCATGAACTTGTAGCATAACGTTGAAACTACAAAATAGAAACTGGTGTACTTGCATTGTAGTAACATATACTTTGGTCATAAAGCATAAGTGACATGAATCAAACCATGTAAACTTGTAGTTAAGTAAAGAATCTAACTAAATTAGATATCATTATTGACACATAGTCTTAACTACAACATAAACCTATATTTTTACTTAGGCATAATGTCAAACATAAGCAAATCATGTTTATAAAATTACTATATGTTTACAAAGGTGCTTACTTTTGTTACTAATACAAAAGTATAGTTCAACTAGAATTATTGCAACTTAATCATGATTTTTAATTTATTCACATAATCATGGCACAAATATACCCAACATGAAATCATGGTTTTTGATCTATTCATGTAATCATGGCATAAATATTCTTAAACATGAAATCATGGTTTTTACTTTATTCATGCAAACTTGCAATTGGAATGTAAATCTAACTTAGCTATGTGTCACATATAATTCTTGTTAACAATATAAGCCTAACATGTTTTTCAATTTGGCATAATACCAAACATAGCCTAGTCATATTTATAAAATCAGCATAGGTTCACAAAGAGGCTTACTTTTGTTTCTAATACAAAAGTATGGTTTTATACATAGATCATAATGCCAATTCCAACATAATTTCATATGAATCATAATACCCCAAATTTGATCCAATTACACAAAAAGTGATTTTGTACAAAAATATACATTATTTTGGCATAGTAGCAAAACCACATACTTGCATGAATCTAAATTAAACAACCACTAACATGTAGCTTCAACATGAATTACATACTTGCGAATATCCAATCGTATACTTGCAAGAATCTCAAATAAACTACCGCAAACATGTAGTTTTTATCATGAATTACATACTTGCGAATATTCAATCGTTACATCACAATATTCCAAATCGATTAGAATCACAGCAACGCACAAATATGAATTACTATCACCACAAATCAAGTGTACAAATCAAACACAGTTATTTATTCACATCGGAATAGTACTATACTTACAATCGTGTGACGAATTCTTCAATTCAGAATCTGAATTCTGGATTTGGAGATGCTATTCCTTTGACGTAGGCGTTGATTTGATTTGTTTAAGCTTAACTTGTAGTTGCTTTATGCTTTAGAGTTTGTCTCCTAATCGTCTCTCAAATTGGTGGCTACTCCTAGTCGTTCCTCAGCAGCATGATGGCCTCATTCTTATTTTTGAATGAATAGATTAGGTAGAGTCTAGGGTCATTTTTATAGAGTTTATAAACTGATTAGGACCATCGATGTAGCTTGGGTTAGTCGTAGCCATTCATTCAAAAGAGAGACCAATCAGGAGCTGACACCTAGCCCTAGTGACAAGGCAAGGCTTAGAAAATCGACCAAACATAGACCAGGCCAGCCAGGGTGGGCTGGGTTCGACCTGGCTCTGGGGCCAGGTCAACAGCCCAGTCGACAGCCCTGTCGACCTGGCTAGCCCAGGTCGACTGCCAAGTCGACCTGGGTGCCTTTGGCGGGAATTTTCCCTCCCTACACAAATGGGCCCGATTTTGAATTTTAAACTTGTTTTCTGAGCAGTTTTCGTCTGTTTGAATTTTAACCTGAATTCTGAAACTTCCGGAGCCCATATCTTCTTCATACGGACTCCGTTTTTTGAAAACTCGGACTCTATTTCGCGTATTTTTCCGAGACGAACACAACGGCGTATCCCGCTTCCCTTAATTCTTTGATTTGAAATTAATTATACTTTAATTTGTGAATTTCACGGTTATTGAATACACGGGGTGTTACATTTGACCTGAAACAACTTCCATTGGATTCAGATGATGGTTTACCTTTCCGTAGAATGGTCAAATTTATCAAACGGATTCACTATTTGGGAGATATGACTGAAATAAAGTTTGGAAGGTGAAAAACAGATTAATTGGGCCTAAATAGAGTGATAAACAGCTAGGTCCATAACCCATTTTGGGATTAGGGTTTGGGGGGGCTGAAAGGGTTTGGGAAATCATTTCTAATCAGTTTTCCAGCCGCCACTTACATCTCTTGAACCCTAGCCATGGCCTCCGCTTTCTAAAACACCTTCAAATCACTTTCTAATTGAAGATTAAGCTAATTAGCACCAAAACAAGTCTAATCAACATCAAATTAGAGGCAAAGGCTGCTGTATGCATTGGAATTCGTGCTATTTAAAGAAACATTTCAAATCTGAGTTTATATTTTGTCTAAGGTGAGTGATTTGCATTGTTTTTCAATAATTACGGCTAATTAGGGGTGGTTACTATTAATTAATGAAATTATGCATGTTATAATTCTGGAAAAAAATGTTCAGAAACTCTTAAATATTATTTTATGCCTCTGGTAGAAATTTTGGTCAATTTGGACATATTTTGCTAATCGTAAGGTTAAATCATGATTAAGGGTATTAAGGGGAAAATCATAGTTTTGGGTATGTTTGATCCATATTTGCATGTTAAATTATTATTTTGGTGTTTACTTTTCATTATATATGTTGCTATTATTGTTCGGAATGATTTGAGATTGCATAGGAAAGTTAGATTAGTCGAAAACGCCGTCGTAAGGCGTAGATTGCTTGTTGGAAAAAGTTACAGGAAATTGGTCATTCCCATTCGTGAAGCACCCGTCCCTTACGACCCGAACCCTAGGATCATGCAGCACACTCACACCCTAAATCCTAGGATGGCGAAGTACCCTCACGACCTGACCCCTAGGATGGTGAAGCATCCTCATGACCCCACTCCTAGGATGGCGAATTATCCTCACGAACTGACTCCTAGGATGGCGAAGCACCCTCACGACCCGACTGTGAGGAAGATGGCAAACCTCCACACGCCGATCATGAGGAAGATGGTGAACCCTCACATCCCTACTGTGAGGAGTAGGGCGAACCCAAGGAGGGCGATTGTGAGGAAGTGGGCGAACCCTAGGATTGCGAGCTGTAAACCGCACCAGGAAGAAATGGGGATTACGACCCGGACTGGAGAATCACGAACCGGATCAGGATAGGGACCACGAGCCACCTATTTACCACGAACCCAAACAGAGAATGGAAGAAAGGTGAATCACGAACCATGCCAAGAGGGGGATCGCGAGTCATGTGGATCACGCACCGAAGCCAAGGGAGTGACACGAGTCGAAGCTTGACCCGAACCACGAACCACAAACCGAAGTTTTGGAGCATCATGAGTCGATATGGAGGATCACGAACTGAACTGAAGAGTCACGTGACAGGATAATGACCAAAAGCCGAGATACAAAGGTAATCCAAATGAGAGGTTATTACTCAGGATCCCAAAGGGGATCAACGAGTTAACTTCATGAGTTGGACTTTGCTGCGGGACGTGTGCAAAGGGGTTATTGATATCTATAACTTTAGTTCACCACTGAGAGATGGATTAGTGGCTATGGATTAGTGCAATTGGGTCATTGTGACTCCATGGAGCAAAGTGATCATACCAAAGGATTGGGTGATCTAGTGGTGGAGATCGTATGCTTTACGCACTGGGTGAGAGATGTGAGGATGATTGCTATGTTTGATGTTTTCTATCATCATAAACCTACCCCATTTACACTTTATGTTAGTGTTACGTTAGAGTAATGTACGTCTTGTTGTGCTAACTCTTTGGTTGCAGGTCCAGGTTCAGGTATGATTCGATTATACATGTTATTGTTCTGCTTTGTTGCTTATCACTCATACTAGACTTTTGTCTGACCCAGAGTTTTATGTCTCTTCTTATTATTCTGGGTGCTCCTAAATCAGCAAGCTAGAGATAGATTTGTTGGTGATGTGCGAGTAGCTGTCCGGAGACGAGCATGAGGCTTACACGTACTATTTACTCATATATACTCCCTGTGTTGTTGCTGGCCACTGCTTGGGCATTAGTAGTGTAACTTTTCTTTCTTTTGCTTTAGAGATATTAATTTGGAGTTGTAATACTGATGGTTTGGATCATAAGCTGTATTTTGGATTTACGTTGCTATGATGGTTTAGTTTTCAGCTTATGCACTGTCTCGCCTGTTTTATGTCAAAGTTATGTCATTATTATATTTTATTCCATGTGTTGTGAGAGATACTACAGGTTCCTTGTTAGTTCACTCTTATATTTCATTCCTTCTGACGACCGTCCCGTGTTAGTTGGACATCGGCACGGTGCGTTTCTTGGGAAATGTCGGCTAATGCGGGGCAGGCTGTCACATTTGGTATCAGAGCTCTAGGTTACATAGTTAACCTAGGGGAAGACATCAGGGAGAGATAGTATACGTATATGAGAACCCGTACTTGTGATATTTTGGTTTTCAAAAGCTATATATATGTATGTATACTATTAGTATATCTTAGGAGGAAGTCGCACTGCACTGGCATGACATTGAGATGGTTAATCGTTTTCTCTTTACAGACATAACGATGAGCCGATATACGAGGAGTACAGGTTCAGGAGAAAACATAGGGATGTTCCTGATATGAGGATGATGTTTACTACCTTCATGCGAGAGATGCTTAGGGATGCTCGGGGAGTAGTTGCTAATGCCGCTAAAGGTGGTGGTGCAGTAGTGCAGGCACCTGGGGCCGATTTCGCCAAGCTTAACAAGGATTATACTAGTCTTGGCGGGAAGCCTTTCACGGAATGGAGTCGGCTACGGATATTCAAGATTGGTTGCGTAGTTGTGAGTGCATCTTCAAGGACTTGGGAATCGATGATGCCATAAAGAGAAAGTTAGCATCGTGTCAGCTTCAAGGACGAGCTGTGAATTGGTGGAATGCTACTAAAGCAGCTACTCCTGAAGATCGAGTTACTTGGAATCAGTTTATGACTCGTTTCAGCGGAAAGTTCATTCTAGTTGCTCACAAATCTGAATTGTTTAGGAAATTTTTGGAGCTTAAGAATAATGGTAGGGCAATCTCGGAATATATTGCTGAGTTCGATACTTTATCGAAGTATGGATTATCTCTTATCGACATTTTTGAGAAGAAGAACGAGAAGTTCATAACCGGCATAGATGAGTGCTTAGGGGAAAGGCTGATAAACCACGTTGACGAGACAATCGAGTCTATAGTTGGGAAAGAATTGAGATCGGAGAGTCGTTACCCTAAGTCAAAGGCCGTTGTTGTTGTTGCATCTAAAGAGGAACCAAAGCTGCAAGAAAGCAGTGGAGGTAAGTAGGAGTCTCAGAATAAGAGAAAACAGAATCAGACCAAGGATGGTCAGAAAAAGATGGACAAGAAAGATAATGAGTGCTTTAGTTGTGGCATGAAGGGCCACTATGCTAGAGATTGTCAGGAAAAGCCTAATGAAAGAAAGTGCTTCAATGGCGGCCAAGTGGGACATCATAAGGATAAATGTCCACAACCTCCTAAAGAAAAGCAGATCGTGAAAGAATATGCTATCAATGCTGTTCCTTCTTCAACGAGTACCTCAACTGCAGCGGAGAAGGGAAAGGGCATCATTATTCGAGGTATGCTTTCTGTTTATGATGTTCATGTTCGATTTTTGTTTGATATCGAAGCTTCCCATTCCATCGTATCTAGTGACCTGGCAGATAGGTTGGAATTGGAACTCGAGATTGTTGATAGACCATCAGTTGTGACGAACCCGGTCGATGGTTCGACTAGCCTTTGCATGATTCGTTGTAATGTGGTCTTATCGAGTCATGGATGTATGTTTGCTTGTGATTGCTCAGTGCTTTGCCAGTATCATCTCACGTAGACTGTCTAAATTCGGAGGAGATGTTCCTTGAGTGCTTGTCTGATATTGGTTTAGGCCTTTGGGGCTTGTGCTTGGGGAATGTCGAGTTCGACTAGGATGGTTTGCATGAGGTATAAGTAGTTGCTGTGATTTCCATTGAATGATATCTCGGCTTACTCGAGGAGTGATGTGCAGCCGTGACAAGATAAGACTGTTCAATGGTATGGACTGCCCCGAGTTGGATTCGATAGGGCTAGGAGATGACTTGAGTGGGACTGGAGGAAGCTGTAAAATAATGGATTGTTTAGGACCCTATGTTGATGTTCTCTTTAGTCCAAGAATGGTAGAACTTTGAAGGGATAAGATGTGCTCGTTGATCGTGGAGATGCAATGAGGGCTAGGACGATTTAAGTTAGACTTGAACTCGTAAAAGGATAAGATGTGTTCGTTGATTGTGGAGATGTAATGAAGGTTAGAAAGATTCAAGTTGGACTTGAACTCGTAAAAGAAAAATGGTTGTTCGTTGATCTTAGAGATGCAACGAATAGAGAGACGACTCATGTTGGACTTGAGATTTGTTAGTAATGGTTACTTGAGACTGGGTCTGAGTATGTGGGTAGCTCTTCTGATGAGGGTACCAAGAAATCGTTGATACGTAGAGTATTCTAGGAAGACTCAAAGTAGGTGTATCTGGGGACGCCTGTTACCTTGGATCCGTTGGACGTGATCTATTTATCCTTGGAGGATAAACAAACGTTGGACGTACAGTAGTCCGTACGGAGGCAGGGCTTCTGTTAGCTTTGGGATTGGTTGGACCAGTAAGGTAGTCATCGACGTACGTATGGAGGCGGGGCTTCCATTAGCCGTGGGATTGGTTGGACCAGTCAGGTAGGTATCAACGTATTTATGGCTTTAGCAGTTGATAGATAGGACATGTTTGGTGGATGCTATTGTTTCTATGTTTGTTCCTATTTTTGTTCCCTTGAGTAGACTATCACCTGTAGGATTATGGTAATAGAGAATGAAGAGATGGCGACATACATGGATGCTTGTGCTATCGGACTAGGTGCGATAGCTGATGCATTGAATAGGAAACATGAAAGTTTAGATGCTATGTTTTTTGAATGGAAGCAACTGGAGTATATTGTGGGATATGATCTCAGATGTAAGTATGGATTCGATCCAGAAATGTTAGCAAGTTAGACGATCAGACCGACTTTGATTGAGCGGGTTGGTTCCAGTTAGAGGAACGATCCTGACCTATTGGAAATCATCTCCAAATTAGAAACGCATATCGAAAACAAGGAGATAAGCAAGTATGGACTTGATAGAGTAGGATGGCTTTGAAAGAATAGGAGACTGGTTGTATCCAATGCTAATGGATTGAGAGATGAAGTACATGAATTTTCAGTTAAATAAAACTAAGCAAAAGGAGCCTAATGGTTGTTACAACAGTTGGAAATTCTTAAATGGAAATGGGAACAAGTCTCAATGGATTTCATTGATGGTTTACCAAGGACTAGATTGAATTATGATAGTATTTGGTGAATCGCGTACTAGTGGATTGCTTGAGGGCTTTTATATTAGATTTTGGTGGGTCATGGGATGACCATTTGCGTCTAGTTGAGCTTGCATATGATAATAGTTATCAGTCCAATATTAGTATGACTCCATTTGAAGCTTTGTATGGAAGACCATGCAACTCACCATCATGTTGGTTTGAAACTGGTGAGAAAGTTGTGCTTGGGCCAGATACGATAAGAGAAACCTTAGATAAGGTCAAGGTTATCCAACAGCGAATGAAGGCTGCTCAAGATAGGCAGAAGAGTTATGCTGATAAGAGGAGAAGAGATTTAAAATTCTCCACTAGCAACTTGATGTTTGTCAAGATTTCTCCATTAAAGAGCGCGATTCGATTTGGTAGGAGAGGCAAGTTAACACCAAGATTTGTTGGTCCATTCCCAGTTCTCGAGCAAGTTGGGAATTTGGCATATAAAGTTGAGTTACTAGACAAGATGGTGGGAGTTCATAACGTGTTTCATGTTTCCCCGTTAAGGAAGTTCGTGCATGATCCCGATATGACTATTTCACCAGATTGGTTGGATGACACCGAAGCAGAACCCAAGGCGGTTGGGAACCGGAAGCCGATCTGTATTTTCGAGAGCGATACGAAGCAACTTCGAAGGAAGGTGGTGAAACTGGTCAAGGTTCAGTGGGGGCGATAATGAGATGACTGTACTTGGGAAACAGAGGAGAGCATAAGGGAATCGCATCCAGAACTCTTTGCTTGGTATGATTTTAATAGTGAGTTTCTTTCCTTTTTAGTAAACCGCATGCTAGGGTAGGCTTGTTGAGCTTGTTGTATATGTTTGCTTGTTGTGAATGACTGATAGGCATGCGAAACACCTTTGTATGTTTTTGGTTAAGGAATTTCGGGGGCGAAACTTCTTAAGGGGGGAGAGGGTAACGACCCACATTCTACGTATCGAAGGACCGTAAAATATTTATTTCTTTTTCATATGAGGTCGTATGGTCGTGTAACTTTGGGGAACGACTATTGGGGTCATTTTCCATATTCATGATTTTTGCAGATTTTTAAATGACCGTTTTGCCCTTGACGAATCTTGTTTTGCCTATAACTTTTGATTGGTATGGAGTTTTGATCTGAAATCACTTCCATTGGATTCAGATGATGGTTTACCTTTTCATAGAGTAGTCGCATTTATCAAACGGACTTACTATTTGGGAGATATGGCTAAAATAAGGTTTGGAATGTGAAAAATAGCGTAACCAGGCCTAATTAGAGTGATTAACAGCTAGGCCCATAACCCATTTCGGGATTAGGGTCATGGGGAGGCTGATAGGGTTCGGGAAATCATTTCTAATCAGTTTTCTTGCCGCCACTTATATCTTTTGAACCCTAGCCATGGCCTCCACTTTCTAAAACACCTCCAAATTACTTTCTAATTGAAGATTAACCTAATTAGCATCAAACCAAGTCTAATCAACATCAAATTAGAGGAAAAGGTTGTTGTGTGCATTGGAATTCGTGCCATTTAAAGAATCATTTCAGATTTGAGTTTATATTTTTGCTAAGGTGAGTGATTTGCATTGTTTTTCATTAATTACGGCTAATTAGGGGTGATTAGTGTTAATTAACGAAATTATGCATGTTAAAATTTTGGAAAAAAAATGTTTATAAATTCTTAAATATTATTTTATGCCTTTGTTAGAAATTTGGGTTAATTTGGGAATGTTTTGCTAATTATAAGGTTAAATCATGATTAAGGAGATTAAGGAGAAAATCATAGTTTTGGGTATGTTTGATCCATATTTGCATGTTAAATTGTTGTTTTGGTGTTTATGGTTGATTATATATGTTGCTATTACTGTTTGGAATGATCTGTGAATGCATAGGAAAGTTAGATTGGTCGAAAACGCCATCGTAAGGCGTAGATTTCTTACTAGAAAAAGTTACAGGAAATTAGTCATTCTCGTTCGTGAAGCAACTCTCCCTCACGACCCGATCCCTAGGATCGTGCAACACCCTTACACCCCGACTCCTAGGATGGCAAAGTATCCTCACGGCCTGACCCCTAGGATGGTGAAGTATCCTCATGACCTAACTCCTAGGATGGCAAAGTATCCCCAAGAACTGATTCCTAGGATGGAAAAGCACCCTCATGACCCGACCGTAAGGAAGTTGGCGAACCCCCACACCCCTACCGTGAGAAAGATGGCGAACCCTCACACCCCGACCGTGAGGAATAGGGCGAACCCTAGTAGGGCGGCCATGAGGAAGGGGGTGAACCCTAGGATGGCGAGCCGTAAACCGCACCAAGAAGGAAAGGGGATCACGACCCACACTGGAGAATCACGAACTGGATCAGGATAGGGACCACGAGCCACCTGTTTACCACGAAACCGAACTAAGAATGGAAGGAAGGTGAATCACAAACCGTGCCAGGAGGGGGACCGCTTGTCGTATGGATCACGAACCGAAGCTAAGGGAGTGACATGAGTCGAAGCTTGACCCGAACCTTGAACCACGAACCAAAGTTTTGGAGCATCACGAGTCGATATGGAGGATCACGAACTGAACTGAAGAGTCACATGATGGGATAATGACCAAAACCCAAGATGCAAAGGTAGTCCAAATGAGAGGTTATACTCAGGATCCCAAAGGGGATCAACGAGTTAACTTCATGAGTTGGACTTTGTTGCGGGACGTGTGCAAAGGGGTTATTGACATCCATAACTTTAGTTCACCACTGAGGGACGGATTAGTGGCTATGGATTAGTGCAATGGGGTCATTGTGACTCCATGGAGCAAAGTGATCGTAGGAAAGAATTGCGTGATCGAGTGGTGGATATCGTATGCTTTACGCACTAGGTAAGAGATGTAAGGATGACTAATACGTTTGATGTTTTCTATCACCATAACCCTAACCCCATTTACACTTTGTGTTAGTGTTACCTAAGAGTACAGTACGTCTTGTTGCACCAACTCTTTGGTTGCAGGTCCAAGTTCAGGTATGCTTGGATTATACCTGTTATTGTTCTATTTTGTTGCTTATCGCTCATACCAGACTTTTGTCTGACCCAAAGTTTTATGTCTCTTCCTATTACTCTGGTTGCTCTTAAACGAGCAGGCTAGAGACAGGTTAGGTGGTAATGCATGAGTAGCTGCCCGGAGATGAGCAGGAGGCTTACACGTACTATTTACTCATATATATACTCCCTGTGCTGTTGCTGGTCACTTCTTGGGCATTAGCAGTGTACCTTTTCTTTCTTTTGAATTAGAGACAGTAATTTGGAGTTGTAATAATGATGGTTTGGATTATAAGCTGTATTTTGGATTTCCGCTGCTATTATGGTTTAGTTTTTAGCTTATGCACTGTCTCGCCTGTTTTATGTCAAAGTTATGTTATTATTATATTTTATTCCATGTGCTGTGACAGATATTACAGGTTCCTTGTTAGTTCACTCTTATGTTTCTTTTCTTCTGACGACCGTCCCGTGCTGGTTGAACATCGGCACAGCGCGTTTCTTTGGAAATGTCAGCTGGTGCGGGGCAGGCTGTCATAAAAGATGAGGCTTCATTTGGGTGGGAAGTGACGCAAGCAGGGCATCCAGTTGAGACATGGGATGATTTCCGACATAGATTTGAGATGAAATTTCTTTCTCAAGCCGAGCAAAGTATGCAAATGGAAAGATTTCTAGCACTTAAGCAAGGAGGCATGTCTGTCAAAGAGTATGTCAATAAGTTCACTCAATTGGCGAGGCTTAATTTGGATCTAGTGAATACGCTGTACAAGATAGCTTTGAGGTTTACAAGAGGGTTAAATGAACCCCTTCATGGATTGGCTATGTCTCATATTCTGATGGGGGCAACTTTCGAGAAACTTGTTGATATGGCATTGATGCACGAAGAAGATAAAGGTGAAAAGATAAAGGCTAAGATTGATGAAACATAAAACCAAAAAGTATGGCCTAAGAAAGAAAAACAACAGCAAAAGAAGGGCAAAAAGAACGAAAAAGCCCGAGAAAAGAGGAAATGTCATAGTTGTGGAAGCGTGGGTCATTTGAGCAAAGATTGTAGAAAAAAGAATGCTTGTTTCCAATGTGGAGAGGTTAGACACCATATTAAGGACTGCCCGAAGAAGCAAGTACATGGCCAAAGGGCATGATCTTCTGGAGGGCAAGTGCATGCTCTCGTGGCCAGTGTAATGGACAGAAGTATGAAAGTTTCCTTCGAAGGTTTGATTTCTCTTTCCGATCATCTTGTTAGAACTATTTTTGATTCTAGAGCTTCACATTGTTTTATATCTGATTCTGTGATTGAGTCTCTTCACCTTAGTACTATTATGGTTTTGGATCCTGTTGTTATCTCAAACCCCGTTGGGGGTACGACACATATATCTATGATTTGTCAGGGTTTGAGAATATCTGTGTTGGGCGTCGAGTTTGAGTGCGGCGCATACATGCATGGTTTCATGGGATATGGTTTGATTCTAGGGATGGATGGGCTATCCATGTATGGTGCCATTCTGGACTGTGAGAGGAGGGTCGTTAGACTTTAGATTTTCCATGGGAGGACCCTCGAGATTTCTTGTGACCATAAGGGGTCTGTCATGCTTAGTTTCCTAGAGTCACTTGATGCATCTATCGATGATATGCGATCTGCACCCGTAGTCTATGAGTATCCTAATGTTTTTGAGGCAGTTCGGAGATTACCTCCAAGGTACGAGATTGATTTTCGTATATACTTGGTGGATAATGTAAAGCCAGTTGCATTGCCTGTGTGCCACATGGCTCCGAGAGAAAGGAGGGAGCTCAGTAAGCAACTAGGGGAGCTACTTGAGAAAGGGTTTATTAGGTGAATCATATCTGAATGTGGTGCTCCAGTAGTATTCGCAACTAAAGAGGATGGTTCGCTTCGCTTATTCGTGGATTACAGGGAGTTGAATAAGCATACAAGAAAAATAGGAACCCACTTCCAAGGATAGATGATATGTTTGACCAACTTATTGGTGTATCTGGTTTTCTCCTAGTTAGACTTGGCCGCGGGGTTTCATTAGTTGAGGGTGTCCGAGGAGATCATAGAGAAGACTGCTTTTAGAACTTCAAATGGTTTCTTCGAGCGGCTTGTCATGCCTTTTCGGTTGATGAATGCACCTACCTATTTTGTGGATCTGATGAGTATGGTGTTTCAGGAGTTCTTAAATAAGTTCGTTGTGGTCTTTGTTGATGAAATCTTGATTTTCTCGAAGAGAGAAGAAGAGCATGTCCTACATTTAAGGGAGTTTTTGAAGACTCTCCGAGTGCACCAGCTTAAGGTAAAATTCTACAAATGTGATTTTTGGAGAAGGGAAGTGAGATTTTTAGAGCATGTGGTCTCTAAGGATGGGATAACAGTGGATTCCACGAAAGTAGTTGCAGTTCAAGATTTGGAAGGTTCCAAAGAATGCAACAAAGGTGAGGAGTTTCCTTGGTTTAGCGGGTTATTATAGGAAGTTCGAGTTGTTTATCGATCATAAATCTCTCAAGTATTTGTTCTCGCAGAAGGATCTCGATTTGAGGCAACAGAGATGGATGGAGTTCCTAGCATCCTATGACTTTGAGATTGCTTATACCCCTTGTAATGGTAATGTGGTGGCTGATGCATTGAGTAGGCAGAGAATGACTTTGAGTCCACTATTCGTAGAGAGGCGGAGCATGGAGTATATACCCACCTTTGATTTTAGGCCATATACAGATATTATCCCCGGTTTGTTGGCATCCTTAGAGGTGCGACCTACTCTTATGGATCAGATAGGAACTTCGCAACGAGAGGACCCACATATAGTAGACATCTTAGATAGGCTCAGTAAAGGGGAGACTTCTAGTCACCTCGGTAGATATTCCACAGATGACAGAGGGTGGTTGCGATGAGCTGGAAGGCTCTGTGTTCCCCGAGTTGGGAGTCTATTGAAGATAGTCCTTGAGGAAGCCCATCTTTCTAGGATGACTATCCATTTAGGCGGTGATAAGATTTATTGGGCCGGGATAAAGAAGATGTAGCAGAGTTTGTTTCTTGATGTTTGATTTGCTAGCAAGTCAAAGCTGAGCCAAAGAAGCCTAGTGGTTTACTTCATCCTTTGGAGGTCCCACAGTTAAAGTGGGAAAGCATCTCTATGGATTTCATTTTTCCTAGATTGAGGAAAGGCAACACCGGTATTTAGGTTATAGTTGACAAGCTTACCAAGAGTGCTCATCTCATTCCTGTTAAGAGAAAGACGATGACATCATGGTTTGTAGCAGTTTATCTTCGTGAGTTAGTCTGTCTATATGGAATACCTTCCAGTATAGTGAGTGACCATGGCCCCATATTCACCAGTGAGTTTTGGGGGAGCTTACAAGAGGCGTTCGGTACACAGCTGTGTTTGAGCACCATTTATTACTCTCAGACCGATGGGCAGACAGAAAGGATGAATGGAGTTCTTGAGGATCTTTTAAGACTGCATATCCTAGACTTTGAATGACTTAGGAAGAGCGTCTTCCATTGGTAGAGTTCGGCTACAACAACAGTCATCATGTTAGTATTGGCATTGAACCCTTCGAGGCATTGTATGGACGACCTTGAAGATCACCAACTTGTTGGTGGGAGTTTATAGAAAGGCTTCTATTTGGACCTGAGATGATTAGAGAAACTTCAGAGATCGATCTTATTCGTAGACTCATGAAGACAACATAGGACAGGCAAAAGTCCTACGTAGATAAGTGAAGGACTGATATTGAGTTTGAGGTGGGAGACATGGTTTTCATCAAGGTATCACCTTTAAGGAATGTGGTTCGCTTCGGAGTTGTAAGGAAATTGGCACCAAGGTTTGTAGGGCCATTTCCCATAACAGAAAGGATTGGCGAAATGGCTTATACGGTGAAGCTACTAGAGAGATTGATGGGTGTTCATGATGTTTTCCACATTTCTCATCTACGGAAGTGTTTGCATGATATCGCGGAAGTAGTTGAGCCGAGTGTGCTAGAGGAAGTAGAGGTGGAATGGGAGGTGACAGTTAGACGAGTTCCTACCTGTATTCTTAAATCAGAAGTTAAGAAGCTACGCGACAGAGAGGTCAAGTTGATGAAAGTTCAGTGGGGATATGACCACAAGGATGCAACTTGGGAAACTGAAGACAAGATTCGCGCTTTGTACCCTTTTCTTCTCAAGGGTATGTTCTTAACTTCTTTTCTAAAGCTTTTATTCGTACTTGCTTCTATCATTTAAGTATGCCCTATCGATCAAATCTTCAACCTTTAGGTAGGGAGCCAGTGGATGTAAACATGTGTTTGAGACATGTTATGTTTAATGGATGCAAGTGGATGCAAGTGTTTGCTAGTGGTTGCTCGTGGATGCATATACACATGCATTAGGCTCTAGATCGGCTCAATCACTCTCATACTACATATGGATGCGTGTGCATTTTTCTTCTTTTATGGATGGAAATGTGTAACACCCCGTAATTTTAAAACATGACATGAGAGATAATTAAAGATATTGTTTAGCATTGTTCTAAGTTTTATAAACAAAAGACTTAGTAGCTCCTTTGGTTAGAACATGTGACTTGTATACAAGAGGTTCTAAGTTCAATCCCCGCCAGCGCCATATTTTTGTTTTAGTGGAATGGCTAAAAAGTGGCTTAGTGTGATCGCAGTTCAATTAAAAAGCGGGTTAGTGTGAAAAGGGTTAATTGGAGGATTAATTGGAAAGATGGTTAGAAAGAAATATATATATACACACATATGTAATATGTCGTGTGGGTGTCAGCACTCCTGCTGCTGCGCATCATGTTGCACACATGGCGCGTTTTTATTGGTTAAAGATTGTTTTTTTCGTAACATGGCTCTTTTCTATTGGTCGGATGACATGGACGATTCCTATGGTCTCTAATTTAATCTAAAGGCCCTACTTAACTCACTACACCTATATAAACGCACCTAGACCTAAACCGAATTTCACTACACCAATTCATGGCGCCTCCATGCTTCCTCAACCTAAACTAGTCATTCGTCTTCAACAAATCAAAGTAAAGGAACTCTGTAAAGGGGTTCGAATCTGCAACAATTTCAACGCCTAATTCTCTTCCTTAATCCAATCTTTGTGAGTCCATTGACTATTTTTAGATTTAAATAATAAAAATAATTCTAACATGTTGTAAATTGGATTTGGGGATTTTACATGATAACAAGATTGAATCTCATCAATTCTATCTTAACCTATACATCAGTTTCATGATTCTTATATGCCCATGTTGATATTATCATCAGCTTTATCATATCTTTATGACCAGTTCATACGTGTGCCTATTCTATTGTTATTATTATGCCTGTTCTTTATCTTATCCCTTCCTCCTTCCCTTTTTGGTTTTTATAGCCGGGCTACTTCGAGCATAGGCCAAATTTCATAAAGATGAACGTACGAATGGTAATTTAAGGAACGATGGGAAATTTGGAAAAATAGACATTGGATTGATTTGGGCATGACAAATGTTAAATTTGGCATAATATATGTTAATTGTTGGGCATGATATGAAATTGGGATTTTTGGGTAACTAACATAATTAGCCTAAAATTGGCATAAACTACAAAATGAATAAATTGGCTAAGATAAGCATGCTGAGACACGAGGTTAGACTCCGTTTGCGGTAGAAGCCTGCCCGGAACCAACCGGCCTAACCAGCAACCGCAAACGGTCAGTCTAATGTGAGAGGTCGTAGGCATAACTAAAAGATGCTTGGACATGAGGTTAAGTCTAGCTTGTGGCAGAAGTCTATCCGGAACCGCCCGGTACATCCAGCGGCCACAAGCAATCGACTTAATGTGGGAGGTCTGTGCATTAATAACTAATTAATGTTGATCCAAGATGAATATGATACCTAAAACATGTTAGGTGGTGGGTTTAAGTTAACCTGTGTAAGATGACAACTTAACCAATGTTACATGAGCAAAGTGGATAGGGTTAAGTCAAGCTTAACCAATAATACATATTAATTTGATAAGTGGATGGGGTTAAGTCAACTCGATGGATAGACAACACTTAACCAATATAAGTCGGGTTAGGATAAACCTTGGGGAAAAACCTAGTAGCGGTAAGGATCCTTTTCAGACAGTAACCCACTTAGAGGTATCGTTAACCCTGAGTTAGGCAGGGTTGGGTCACGCTTACTGGGCTGATAATAAGCGGTCAAATAGAAGCGAGGGTGTAGCAATGCAGGTTCCAATGGGTTCGTCAAGCGTGCAAAAAGTTGTTCCCGGCATTGGAAGATTTAGCCACTGTACACTAGTGCGTATAAAGCTGTGCAACAAAGGGTTGCCACTTAGGGAGTGATACACCCTAAGCTGGGGCCCACACAGGTATCTACAAGTTAAGGAGCCGATCGATTAGGGGTAGTTTGGTGACATCTAGTATCTATTATAGGAAAGTAGGCTGTCAAAGATTGTATGGGGTGGATATCTCTTACTAGATGTTACGCCTGAGGGCTACCAATTACGGGATTGGGATCATTTTGTTAAGAATTACTAATAGGTGGTGCAGAGAATTAAATTAAGTAAGAAATCTGGGAAGTGCACTAGACATTTCCTTTATATTCATCTTGTTATCCAGCTTTACCTTATGTCCTGGTTATACTTTTCATCCAGTTTATTCCTGTCATATTGCTTTACTTGTTTTCATGCTAAAAATAGCTGGACTTGCAAGGCTTTATGTCTGACCTTTTAGTTTTCGCCTCTTTTTCTTCCGTTCTCCCCCTGGTTCTCAAGGAGGAAACACTGAAGCTTGACTTGGATTTCTTTCTTCTTGAAGCGTCTGAAAGTGTTGAGAGTAATGCTCAGCTTTATCTTTTTTCATTATGGCTATTTGGAGTGGGACTATGATTTTACTTTTATGTACTCTGAAAATAATTTTGTTCAAGATGGATATTTATGTACTTGACTCTAGTATGTGGTTTTGATGTTGTAACCAAACATGTTTTGCTTTTCCGCTGCAAGAATAAATTTAGAATTTTCTTAATTACCATTTATATATCTGTCTTGTGATATTCTGTTCTATACTCTTATAATATTCCATGGAAGTTAATGCATTCCCTTAGTGAGTGACATTAATGAACGTGGGGTGTTACAAAATGGGTGTACCATCATGTGGATGTTGCATTTGGATGAATGATTGTGCACGCATATAGAACTTACATGTTATACTAGGATTATTTGCATACATGATTGGATGCATGGAACTAACATACATTGCATTAAGGAGGTCGACTGAATCAGTAGACCGCTTGACCTTTCACATTAATATATGGACATATACACACATTTGCATATGTTTATATAAGCATTAAAAATAATTTAAGGACAATGGATTCCTATGATTGGTGAATGAGTAGATTCATGATGGATGTTAGGATATACATTCTACTTAACTTAGAGATTTAAGGTACAAAATCCTGTAAGTACGGGAGAGTGTTAACACCCCGTAATTTTAAAGAACACTATATTGATAAACTAAAGAATACTTAATTAAATATTGGGAATCAAGTAAAACGGACTACGTTGTTGCATTCGTCTCAGAATTCTGCTTAAGATAGACTACAAGTTTGCGTAAAATGGACATCTTGTGAAGAAGTTATTAAGGTTTGAAGTTTGTATACACATAAGTAATATATACATACATACACATATATATATATAATCAAGTTCAGAAAATCAAAATCAAAGAGCGGGGAAGGAGGGAAATTATCCCATTAGGGGTCGACCGCATGCCCCACGGGTGTTGACCCATGGGTCGACCCCTATAAGGGGTGTCGACGCTAGGGTCGACCCTAGGTTCGACCACACCTAGATCTAGGGCAGATCCATTCTGTGAACCCGGAATTGTTTCTTGACCAGATTCGTTGATCGTAGGCAATAAATAGGACCTCTTTTATTGTTTTATTTATCAAAAACAATGGAGACAACGAGGTGATGCCCCAACTTAGATTGAATTAACCTATTCTACTGCAACAACAACAACTTATACATACAGAAGAATCTCTACTACAACATCAACGGTCGTTTCTCTGTTCTTTAGATGTAGTCATAATGTGTTTATGTTGCTTTTAGATATAAACATTTAATAAGTAATCCTCACATATTTATAAGTTTGGATCTAAAATCTGTGCTTGTTAATAACTTAAATCATAACTAAACAGATATGCCATTACTTGTCCACCTGATCCTCTGTTTAGATTTTACATGGTTATCTTCATTATGCCCATTTATTTTATCATATGCCTAATCTGTTATTATGCCCATTTTTATTATCATATGCATATCCTGTCATTATGCCTGTTTTTGCCATCATATGCCTGTTTTGTTATTATTCCTATTTCTGTTCTCTTCTCTCCCTCTTTCCCTTTTTATTTTTATAGAAAGGCTACCTTCAAGACTAGTCCTATTGCTAAAATACGCGAACGAACGAAATTGGAATGATAAATTGGGGGCATAACTTGTACTGTAAAATATGACTTGGATTTGGGGGCATAATCTATACCGTGGCCTAAGACTTTAATTTGGGCATATCATACGTAATGATTTATGACTTAGAGGTAAGGGCATGAAAAACCTGCAATGAACAAGAACTATTGTTTAAGAACGAACATGCCTAAATTTACAGTAAATAGAAACTGTAACTGCACTTAGACACGAGGTTAGATTACACTTGTATTAGAAGTCTTCCCAGAGCCGCCCGGCTAATCTAGCAACAACAAGTGGTTAATCTAATGTGAGGGTTTTAGTGCGTAAATGTACACATAACGGTGCTAAGACACGAGGTTTAGTCCGACTTGTAGTAGAAGTCTGCCCAGAACCGCCCATATTTCTAGCATCCACAAGTGGTCGACTTAATGTGAGAGGTCTAGTGCGTTAACAGATATGAATGGAAAAAAGATAACAACCTGTTAACCTGTAATACTTAACCTATTTAAATCTGTGCAGTTTATATGAACCTGTCAAAATTGTGTAAGGGTTAAGTAAACTTGTTTGAATTAATGAAGGGTTAAATAAGTATGTTAGATCTGTGGGGGTAGGTTATATAAACCCAACAAACTTGACCTGTTTTATCTGGTGGGTTTATGCGGGATTGTTAATCTGTTAGGCATAACCTGTCAAAATCCTAGTAGTGGGGATGCAAGCCTAGGGGCTGGCTTGTATCATCTGTTGTGTGGGACCCGTATCAGTCAGTAACCCATCTAGCTATTAAAAGGGGGACCCCGAACTAGGTTGGGGTCAGGGCACACTTATTGAGCTGATTATAAGAGGTTCATTTGAGTGGAGGTGCTGATGGCGCATTTCTTCAGACTCATGTGCATACATGAATCCACTTGCTTGGGATAACAAGACGTTATAGCGTCAGTAGATATGGTTGTGCCTCTCGAAAAAAAGGGTTGCCACTTTAGGAAGTGATACCTCTACGAAAGAGTCCAGCATAGGGTATCTATGGGATATGGAGCAGATCGATTAGGGTAATAATTAGGGTACATCTTGTCTTGCTTGTTTAGGGGCCCATTATTATTGTTGGGGGTAACACCTATCATTTCTGTGGGGCTGCCTTTTATGATCGTTGGGGGTAAAACCCGTCACTAGAAGTATACCTAAGTCTACCATCTATTTCTGTTAGGATCATCCCGTTTCTGTTATACTAGTGTTGGTGCAGAGAAAAGTACTTGAGAAATGCAATATATTCCGTTCTGTTTATCCTACTCAGTTTGTTATACCTGTCTTATTGTTGATGTCAAAAGTTGGTCACTAGTGATAGTCAACCCCAGCCGTGTGGAGAACACACGAATAATGATTATAAAATGCGAAAAAGTAAAGAAAACAGGGAACATGTAATTATTTTATAGTGGTTCGGTAAAGATGGTGCCTACGTCCATTTTATATGTATTGACTTTCTTTTTGATTACAAGTACAATGCTTTTTCTGATTTGGGAAAGAAGAAGAACAGGCTATTTTTAGACTTGGCCATGGAGGAGCTTAGATTTAGGAGGAAAAGATCTGCTAAGGGTTGAAGCAGCCGAAAAAAGTCCCTTTCAATTTTGAGCCTGGATGTATTTACAGGTGATGAAATGGGCTGAGCGGGCCGCCACGTGGCTTTCCTCTCTTTTGAAGCTTGGATACGTGGAGCTTGATTAGTGTAAGTAGTTATGGTAGTAGGGCCCGGTCTACTGCTGATCTATAATATCCTTGAAAATCGTGGCTTACATGGCAGTCGAGATGAGGTGTATCAAAAGTAGAGCTTTGGCCGGTAGCATTTGACCGTCTTTGTTGCCTTGAAACTTGGTCCGAGTGACGAATGACTCGGTTGGATATTTCCAGATGGACCCGAGATATTCAGTCGATCCGATTTTAAAGGAAGCGGCTAACTCGATTAGTTGGGAGGAGCGATTCTTCCAAGCTCGATGAGCCACCATTTGAAGGAAACCAACTCGAGCTTGTCTTGGTTCGAGCTGACTTTGGAGGAAGCTGTTTTGGGCCGAAGCTTGCCTGGGCTTTCTAGAGTGCAAGTTGCTCTGTCGGCTGATCGATCAATGCTGAAGAGGGTTTCTAGATGTTGGGCTTCGATTCGTTGAACCGTGATAGCTTTTGCCAAAAATTTGGTCAACACCTTGCCCCTCAGAATACATCTTTCTTTGTAAAGGAGGTGTGTTTCGATCCTTGCATCGAAGTCCAATATGCGAATAGTGATGGTTGCGCCAAACCATATTTAAGGCCCAAAGTCTGACGATCCCGATGGTCGTATTAAGACAAAAAACGACGATCGCGGTTGACCTATAAAGATCAGAAAACTGACAACCATCGAAGATCGTATTAAGGACGAGAAAATGATCGTTAACTCCAGTCGTGAGAACCATTACCTGCAGAGGGTATGTGGGCCATTCTCAGTAAAGAGAAGGCATTGATCTCGTTTGGGCGAGTATTAACAATATTTGGTTTAAAGATAAGATCGAGTAGTAATTACACTTGGCTTAGAGAGGTGGCGAGTATTATCCATATCCGGCTTATTGAGGTGGTGAGTATTAACCATACTTGGCTTACAGAGATGGCGAGTATTAACCATACTTGGCTTACAGAGATGGCGAGTACTAACCATAGTCGGCTTGTGGCAAGTGTTAACCATGCTCGACTTATATTAAGTCATTTGTGAAGTTCAACGAGTGAGAATGCACTGGGTTTAGAGAAGAGGCGAGTACGACCCATACTCGGCTTAAAAGAAACCTTACCATACTCGGCTTGACGATTAGGTTTAGAGATGGTGGCGCGCTTTCGCACTGACCATATTCGAGGAGGGTGTCTAGCGTCGGTCATGCTCAATCTAAATTATTCAAACATAAGCCATGTTTGCATAAGAAAGATCAATGTTCCCTAAAGAACTATTACAGGAAATAAATTTTAAGATGACGAGTGTTGATTCCAAAGCATGCCTAGGAGTTAAATCCTAACCCCATACATGTGTACATCAACATACCCTTTTTATTGAAAGAAACAAAAATACAATGAAAATAAGAAATCTAAACCCCATTAATTGATGATTATGACACAAGTACTAGGCTCGGGGTCCTTTCCGTTTCTAGGAGCTCGAGGATCGTCCTGAGGAGCTTGGGTAGAAGATTGTGGTGGCAAGGGCGATGTGTTTCTCTGGACGTATTCGGGAATCTGTCCTCGCCTGACCCTGTCCTCAATGAAATCGCATAGGTGCCTACATTCACTGGTGCTTTGACCGACAATGTGATGAAACTTGCAGTGCTTTCCAGAGTCAAGCTCTTTCTGGGTCTTCTCTCTTCAAGGAGGCCTTGGGAAGGGTAGGGACCCTTGTACGTCAAGGTAGATGTCGAGCAGGGAAGAATTGATCTCGGTATATTGATCGTACTTGATCTCTCTTCGAGGTCATAAATCACATTCATCCTTTTCTGAGGCCTTTCGTCTTCCTTTATTCTGGCCGTTGGTGTTAGATGGACCTCCTTGTTTGGTAGTGAGGTCCTCGAGGCTCTCCATCGCAATACAGGCGTCTTCTTATCGGAAGAATTGCTCGGCCTCTACGAAAAAATCTTCTATATCTTTTGGAGGATCTCTGGTCAAAGAGATTGAGAATTATGATCGGTTCTAAACACCTATAGTGGCGGCCATAAGCACCATCCATGGCTTGGGTCGATCGAGTGATGCTACGACCCCATTGAATCTTTCGAGAAAAGATCAAAGTGTTGCTCACAGGCATTGCTTGATGGAGGTCAAGAACATAACACTCCTTGGTCGGGAGATGTAGACTCTGAATTGCTCGATGAAGCGGGTGACCAGTGTGTTCCAGCTGCTGATCGAATCCATGGTTAGCTACCGAAACCACATGTCGGCTATATCAGTGAGGAAGAGTGGGAAGCATTTGGCCATAACATTGGTCGATACGCCGAGCACTTCCATTTGGAGCATGTATTGCATAAGATGGATTGTTAGGTCGGTCCGACCGTTGTAAGACTCAATGGCCGGAAACTTGAAATCTAGTGGATAGCGGGAGTTCCTGATTTCCCTGGTAAAGGGGCTACGGTGGATATTATCTATATCCTATTGAGAAGAATTTCCCTAGGTGTAACGTCGTACGATGCTTGCAAGCTAGCTTCCATTCCCGAGGAGTCGTCGCCATGAATCCAGCTTTGCATTCTGGAGAGCTCCTACACTAGGGCCCAACGAAAGCATGCTCGGAAGGGTGGCCGTAGGTTGGGATCAACCTCGGGGAGTTGAGTGAAGATGAGGGCGAGGGTCCACCACAGTTGTTGGTTTTTGGCAGATTGGACCTTCTTGAACTTGATGAGAATTGGACTGAGTCGTACCCATGACAAATGGTCCAGGCTGATCCTGCATAGCATGTGATGTTCGAGGCTCTTCAATGCCCCTTCCCGAGTTGATGTTAGAAGGGTCTAAGGTTGCATTTTCCTCTTCCAATCTTAGAACTGGTATGGTAGAGTGGTCTCCCTGGTTTGAAGAGAAGGCTCCACAAGCTCGTCGTTGAAGGAGGGGCGGCATAAGACGAGTC
The DNA here is from genome assembly GCA_030737875.1 of Allium sativum. Taxonomy (NCBI): domain Eukaryota; kingdom Viridiplantae; phylum Streptophyta; class Magnoliopsida; order Asparagales; family Amaryllidaceae; genus Allium; species Allium sativum. Next base: position 185,962,593 of record CM060919.1, read on the forward strand.
TTTTGTAAGATACTGGGTTGTAATGGGAATGGCATTGATTATGACTGATGCAGTGGTTTCTCGATTGGTCAGGGGGGTATATCCATCCCCAAGAGTGGAGTCAAAGTGGTCGAACGATCTAGATCTTGATAACGAGTCTCCTGTGAATCTGCAGCTGCGATTGCGCTGGTCGCTGGAAGAGATACTCCTGGTTGTGATTGGTTGGGAGGTGGAACCAAGCCAAGAGGAAGCAAAGGTTTGACCCGATTTGGGGCTTAGGTATCAATAGACCGAAGATCAGTTATTTCCATAATCTCACTCGGTACAAGAATTGATGTTGAGGCATTAAGTCCCTTTTCTATCCAAGCAAGAAAGTGATCCATAAACTGTTGTTGTCGTATGAGGAGTTTATCCTGAGATGTCATATGGCCTCTGAACTTGACCATAATCTTATCCATGTCGTCCTGGGTAAGATATCGGGACACATCTTCATGAGAGGTGGCTTCATGACTTGCTTCTGCAGCGTTTTTCTCAACTGCATTGGCATTCGTGGGATGGGAAGATGTTGCATCTTTCTTTTGCTTGTTCGCCATGGGTCAGAACTTGCTGAAGGTCGTAGGGTATGTCGGTGCGTCTTCCCCTTCCTAGCGCACTAAAATATTGACATCAAAAGTTGGTCATTATTAACAGTCAACCTCCAGTCGTGTGGAGAACACACGAATAATGATTATAGAATGTGGAAAAGTAAAGAAAACAGGGAACACGCAAAACTTTTTATAGTGGTTCAACAAAGATGGGGCCTACATCCACTTTATATGTATTGACTTTCTTTTTTATTACATGTACAATGCTTTTTCTATATTGGAAAAGAATAAGAACTGGCTATTTTTAGACTTAGTCGTGGAGGATCATAGAATTAGGTGGAGAAGTTCAGCTAAGGGTTGTAGCAGCTGAAAAAAGTACCTTTCCGTTTTGATCTTGGATGTATTTATGGGTGAAGAAATGGGCTGAGCTGGCTGCCACGTGGCTTTCCTCTTTTTCAGAGCTTGAATACGTGGAGCTCGATTAGTGGAAGTAGTTGCGGCAGTGGGACCCCGTCTACTGCTGATTAATAGTTGCTGAAAATTGTGGCTTACGTGGCAGCCGAGATTAGGTGTATCAAAAGCAGAGCTTTGGCCGGTAGCGTTTGACCGCCTTTGTTGCCTTGAAACTTGGTCCGAGTAATGAATGACTCAGTTAGATATTTCCAGATGGATCCGAGATATTCGGTCGATCCGATTTTAAAGGAAGCGGCTAACTCGGTCGGTTGAGAGGAATGATTCTTCCGGGCTCGATGAGTCGCTATTTGAAGGAAAACAACTCGAGCTAGTCTTGGTTCGATCTGACTTTGGAGGAAACTGGTTTGGGCCAACCTTGCCTCGAGTTTCTAGTGTGCGAGTTGCTCTATCGACCGATCGACTGATGCTGAAGAGGGTTTCTGGATATTGGGCTTCAATCTGTTGAACCGTGATAGCTTTTGCCAAAAAGTTGGTCAACACTTATGATACTATTTTATCACTCGTCCTATTTATATGCCTATCTTGATGCTTTTGATTATTTATATGCTAAAAGTAACTGGACTTGCCATACTTTATGTCTGCTCCGTTTTGTTTCCTTTTCTCTCTCTTCCTTCCCCCTAAGGTTCTCTGGGTGGGAATACTCAAGCTTGATTATGATTCCCTCTTTCGTTTTGCTTGGAGCTGCTTAGATGTACCGCTTTGATTTCTTGTCTACTCTGATTTGGCTTTTTTGGGAACTATGCTTGTACTCTGATGAATTTAGTACAAGGAAGATATATTAATTTAATGTAATGGGTTTTATGTACTTCAAACTTATGTTGTAACTGGGTGGACCACAATGTTTTCTATTTGGAAAATAAAGTTTAAATTCCACCGTTATTTTATATATGTCTTGTGATGTTTTTGTTTCTGTTTACCTTTAAAGCTTCACGGAACTTTATGCATTCTGTTAAAGAGTGACATTAACGGACATAGGGTGTCGCAATTTCTCTCTAGTTTCAAATGAAAGCACAACAAAATCTAATCTAAAACCAACCCTTGTAACATACGACCCATCGTCCACTCTCTCTCTAAATGAGCAAGCTGAAAAGAAAGAAATAATTAGCTGGGAAAAATAAACAAAGAATACTGGGTGTTCCAGGCACGAGCGTGCGTATGCGCAGAAGCACCAAGCCGAAGGGTTTAGGACCAACAGGAAAGAGATGGCGGCGCTGAGGTCCAGATGGGGAGATGTGTTGATCAACGAAGTGGGTGGTGGGTTTGCTTGAGCATGGTTTACTGTACAGATGATCAGGTGATGATAACGAAGGTGCAACATGGTTTTTCAGCATAAGGATGGTCGACTGGTGTGATGTTTGGTGGATTTTGGCGATGGATGCGGTCGGACTCAGGTTGGAAGCTGTGGCATGAGCGTGTTCAGTGAGAAGAAAGTCGGTACTTGTTGTTGTACCAGGGAAAGTGCTAGAGCATGGGTGTTTTGTGTCCATTGGTAAAGCAAACTCCCTCCTAGGACAAGCATGGGGTTTAGTCAAGTAGAACCGGGTTGCGCTACTTGATGCTCTAATCATAAACAAATCAGTGTTGTTCACTACTTGGAAATGATGGAATGAATGTGATGCCTTTTCCTAGAACAAGTATTTATGTGAGTGTAAGAAGGGATAAAGAAAACTTAAATTAAGTTGCTAACTGGGATGGGTTCGCACGTAGATAACTAGAAGATGGAAGGAGTATAAAGCTAGGGAATGGCTATAGGCAAATTTTTAAATAATTAGAAAGAAGGTAGAAGACGGGTTGTAGTTGGTCTCTTGGGCTTGGGCTCATAGTTGAAAGGGAAAGAAAAATAATCTGCGTAAACAAGAATGGTTGAAGAATATGAATTGGTCTGGTGTACCTCTCCAGAAAATGGAACAATGGGTTATGAGCAGCTGAAGTCGAACTAACTGGAAGAGATGATTAGAGGTAATGAAAAGTTAAGAAAAGGGTATGATTAATCAATTAAAATTTGAAATTATAAGTTAATGATTATTTAAAATATTTATACAAACTTATAATATTAATAATCGTTTCATACGTTATTAGATCGGAGAGAGACCAATTGTGTGGGAATCGCCTAGATGAACACTGCGCATAAGAACCATTTGGAAGTGACTTTGATTCAATGAGAATTTTGTCCAATTTTAAACGTCCATTAAAAATTGGATAAAAAAGATGCGGATCATCAATCGAAATAAAGGTGAGTTAACTCTCATACATTTCTGGAATCATATGATGTGTTCAAATTCATATAATTAAATTTAATTGTTGGTAATATACATTGGTTCACTGGATGCCTTGGATGCCTATTGTTGATTGAATGGTTGACGTTAATTTTATTATCGTCGTTTGATATATTACATGCTATTACAAAACATTATAATTATCTGTGATGAAGGGAAGAACAGGTTGGAGGAATCCAACCGGATTCCTCAAATAATATGTATTTTGTTTGTCTTTATATTGTTTATAATGCACTGTTGAACACTATTAATGTTAAAACCTGTTTCATTATTGAATGTGGAATTAGAATATAATGGTTGTTGTGATTTGAATCAATGGACGACACTGATTAAGGGATTGACAACAAATGGCATAAAATCCACATTTTTTTTGTTAACGTTGTTTTTCGTTCGACGAATTAACAAAGTTAAGTTATAAAATTTTATTTTATAACTGAATGAGATTTTTAACTTTATTTTATATGTTGTAATGAAGTTTCAAAATATATTGATGTTTTGGTTTTTATAAAATATTATTAAATGGTTATATAATAAAGATTTGACGTTTAAATCAGTTTCGCAAGCAAATAAAACTATAAATAAATTACTATTGATATTTTGGAATAATTAATTTAAATAAAAAAAATTAGACATATTATTAGATTAATTTAATTGATCTAATCAGGAATGAGTAATTGAAATCGATCAACAAATTAATCAATGGTTAAAGTTGACCGAGTCAACAATTTTGTCAATAAGTGGTTACTGATCACAATTATTTAACTTAATAAGATTTCTTCAGTATAATTTATTATTATTATAATTAATTGTTATTTAATAATTGCAAAAGTTATTAACTGAGTTTTTAGATAATAAAGAAGAAAAACGCGTTTACTTTGGTAAATAATAAAGTTAATTATATTTTCAAATGATTACTTCTTAAGTGAAATTTAATTAAGAAGTTAATCAAGCATGTTTTTAAGACCTAGTTAAATTAGAATGGGATTATGAAGAAATTGGATAATATGATCTGAGTTTCATAAATGAAACCATGAATGGGGATTTGTGTTAATCTGATTAGTTTAAAATAAATATTTTATTAAGTAATAGAAATTTGGATAAAAGGGGAAGATTTTCAGGAATGTAAAGGGGATTTACTTATCGGTTTAAGTAAAGGAGTTGAAATGGATTTTAGCTTTGTATTTATAATATATTATTAAACGTTTTTGTGTAAAGTATGTAATTGAATTGTAGAAATACAATTCCAAATATAAAAGGAATTCATATAGCAAAGTTAAAGCAGAATGTTCATATTAAATTGTCATAATCAACCGGAATTTCCAAAAGTAAAATTATGATTTAAATCATGGTTTAAATAAAATAGAAAATAATTTTTATTGATATTGAGTTTTAGTTACGAATTTCTACCTATTCTAAGATAAGAACATTGACAGTCACGATCTGAGAGGTAAATAAAATGCCCCAACTTGGACAACTACACTATTATCGAGTTTGATGATATTAGTTTGTAATGATAAAAGAAGTGGGACATATTTATTTCCAGAAAGGGATGTCACCACATTTGATACGAGATTTGAATTATGTGTGTGTACATATATATCGCAATATTTGTTGCGAGATCTTTAAATAAACTAATACTGGAACGTTGTCGGCAAGTAATTGAAATATAAATAGGCGGTTTGGTTTAAAGAAAAACAATGAATAATTCAACATTGTTTGGTCAAAGTGAAATATAATTCGAATTTATTTCTATTAGATATGCATAGCGTTATTTTCAAGAATGATAGGTTTGGAATATTTAATAATTGGCGATGGTAAATTTCAAAAAGTTGGAAAGGGTTAATTTGGATTGAGAAGGAAGATTACATTTGAAATCCAATTATATTTTTACATAACTATTAAAATATAGTCTTCAAAGTTCGAAGTTTGACAAAGCTATTTTGAGGTATATATACAAATTAATGTGTCATTTGACATTATTTTGACCATTACAAATTGAGCTTGTAGTATATAGCGATATTTCGAAATTAAGCAAATAGAGATTTTATAAAATATGGCGATAAAAAGGATATTTGGAAAATAGGTTATTCTTAAAATTCAAGAATACAATTATTATTCCGAATGAAGGAAGCAAGGGATGTTTTGTTAAGATAAATGAATGGAATCGATGTTAAATAGATGAAATGAGATTCAATGATCGATAAGAGTTTTAGGAATGTTTGAAATAGTAAAAAGGGTCTGTGCTGCCAATATACTTGACCGTACTATTTTGAGATTAATACTTAAAACACCAAACTATCAACGGAATATTATTGGGCCTTTTGATGTGTTGTTTCAAAGAGACCGGGATGAGAATTAGACCAAAAACCACTTCGAATCAATGTTGCATACGAAACTAATCTGTAGGGATATTTATGAAGACGGTGTATAATGCAAGCGCGGTTCTGTTTACAGGATAGTGCCTTCGGTTTGTCCGTACCCAGGACAACTTATATCGACGAATGTCTGACAGAGTACACCTAACGGATTACATAAGACGATCTTTTCAAGGTATTACGTCTGGTTGTGGAGGAACTCGTTTCTCTTAGCTTTTATACCCATAATATTTTTGGGAAGCTCAACTGGTGATTTGATGGGTATGACGATGTGGCATTCAAAGTGTGGTGACCAGATGTCCTAAGAAGGTAAACGTAACCTCAACCCTCACAACCGAGAAATGACAAAAATCGGGCAGGCAGCATGGCTAGGTGGGTTATTCCCAAGCAGGGTATATTGTCACTGATCTATAGAAAATTCATTTCGTTCTTCTTTCACTTCAATATATCCCAGGAACGGTTTTGTCGGTACCGACCATTAGTGACAGTATATTCGATACACTCAAGTTGAATGAGTGGTTGGTCACGTGTGGCCAGGTTACAAGATGTTCTTGTTGAACCCCAGTGTTTCCCTTTTAGAGTACACTGATCGTAAGGTTGTCCCGTACCTTGTCATGTTGGAATCGAATCACCAATAAGCGCCCTGCAGTTTTTGATTTTATAGTATGTATGTGGAGCGTGAGATGCAAGTGTTCTGCTACTTGGTTATTTATTTGTTATTTGATAGAGACTATTATAATATCATCGGATTTTGTTATATAAAAAAATTGTTCAGTTATAGTAAGGTAAAAACCGTTCGTGTTTATGTGTGGGTAGGTCTTACTATTATCCTTTCTTTCAAAAAGAATTTTCAAAGATAAACAAGTTGTTTGTGTTATGAATTTGTCACTGATAGTATTCCAAACCGATCCGGGTGAATTTTGTTTTGCTTCAAATGTGCTCGAGTCAGACCGAGTACATCTCCAAGTTAGGTTTCCCTTGGAACTTCAGAAGATTATATGGAGTCAAGACGTTTTCCAATTTTACTGGTACTAGTTTATTCTACTGTGTGTATTGATTGAGATGTATATACTCTGATGTTGTAATATATATATATACAGTTTCCTTTTAAATAAAGTATTGTTGATTATTATATTTTTTCCATTCCGCTGTGAGACTCTGATCGTCTTATTCTTCTATTTTAATATTTCTTTCTTTCTTCTCTCACCCTCTAATTTCTTTCTACTAACATTCTGCTTTTCTATGCAATTTGAGTTGACTTGGGTTGTTAGATGTCGGCTTAAAATGTATGGAAAAAGTCGGTCGTTACAAGTGGTATCAAAGCTGAAGATCCTAGACTGAGTTTGTGTGTATATACAAAAGAGCATATTAGTAAATTTGTATAAGTAAATGGTTTTATATTGTGTTGGTTGGTCTGTTGAGTGGTATATAAATTCCAAATCGTTGCGTTTAGCTGACGTGGTCGATAGGGATTTATTAACACGTAAACGAGGCAAGTTGACCTAATATTGTTTTAAAAGTTGGGTAATTGACATAATTTTACCTAAAATTATATTTTGATATAAAGGAATAATTTTCTGAGAATTATTGATGTGATTGGTTGTTTATATTATAATCAAATGAGATTATAATATGGAGATGTTTATTTATAACCAGATTAAATTTGTATATAATAAAATATACAAATAAGTTGAACTAAAATCGAATTTATACCAGTATTGAGGATTTAAATCCCAGATATTTGGAAAAATATTCTCTGAGGTATTATAAATTAATGTTTTTTTGTTTTGGATGGTTTTTGAAAAAAAATCATTTTTAAATAGATTTTAAAAGTGATATAAGCACTAAAATCACTTCAGTGGCTGGAAATAATCCTGATAATGGACTGTAGTATTATCGGTATTCATTTTCGAGTTTGTAAGTGACGGATTGCTACCTTTGTAAAATTTGTTAATAGGAATTTTTGGGAAAAAATTTAAAAATTCAATTATTTTGAATTGAGTTTAATTTTTTTAAAACTTATGTGAGTTAAAATTTAACAATTCGACAAGAATTTGACTTGTGAAATATTTTGAAATTGATTGATTGTATGGTTGAAATATATTCGTTGGATAACGATTTGAATTGGAATTTCAAGTATGAAAAGGGCAAATTAGAAGATTGACCTGAAAATAGAAATATGTGCAGATAATGAATCCAAATGAATTGTTTGGAAACCAATTTGATTGTATGGTTGGAAATGATTGCGTGGTTATAAAATAAACTGACTGAAAACAAAATCTTGAGTGAATAAATTGAATTTTTTGAAATGGACTCAAGATAATGAATTTGAAATGGATTGATAAGAAATGGTTACGAATAAAAAAAACATATGAATTTGATATATGTAAAACTTATTTGGAATCGATGGCTGGGATATTTAGATATAACTATTGATTTTGAAATTGATGAATTTTATCTAAGTTAAGAACAGGTATAGAGAATAATTCATCTTTAAATTTGTCCAAGTGAATTTGGAAGCTGATTGAATCCAGTTTGTTTAAGAGCTGCATAATGATTGAGCAAACTCGAGTATAGTTTATCACTTATCGAATGATAACGCTCTCAAAAAGGTATGCCTGTGCAAATATAAATTTTTGGTTTCGATTTGGGTTTTGAATTTGATTACCCGGCCGTGTGGGTCGATGTATATATTTTTGTTGTTCTTGAAATATTGCAGAAATCCCTCCGTACAGGGGAGACTCTACCAAAAAATTTCCAGTATTTAAGATGTTAAAATATTTTTAGTATTTTTGAAATTTTTTGAATTGGTTTTTCTGTTGAAGCTAATTGAATTAGTTAAAATGTAAAATCAGGAAGTATAACCAAAGATTTTTGGCTGATAAATGTTTGAAATTTACTGAGTATGTAGCATTCTTCCGTTCTTAGTAATTTCGGGGACGAAATTCTTCTGAGGAGGAAGGAATATAACGACCCAGATTTTAACCGTTTTACATAATACTTTGAAACAGTTTTAATTGTGTTTTAGAATTTAATTACCATGAATTCAATAATTTTCAATATTTTATTAATATAAATAATAAAAAAATAATTTAAATTTCGGAATGGTTGGAATTTTTTGGACTCGTAATATAATGTGAACGAGCAATTTAAACGGATTTAATGTCGTTTGGTTTTTAAATATATTAACGATTTCGTTTATTTAACGACGTTTGAACGTTTAATTTGTTATTTGATTTTAAAATGAATCGCAATGGCGCGGTAGTTCACAATTTAACATTTTGAACTTTAAATGGTCGTACAGAATCCAACATAAGTTGGATTTCCTCGAAACAAGAAATGTCAGAATCTATTGGATAATAATTTTCTAATGGAAGTGAAAAATCTAGTTTTTATATTGTAGATTTTGTTCTATGCCCATATAAAATTTTCAAATAGTCGCTATGGATTCCGTTAATAAATTGTAACGTTTATTTATATTAAATAAAGGGATTTTTAATATATTTAATATCGTTTTGGCTTAGATTTAAACGCGAGATAACTTATTATGAAACTATATGAAATTCAGGTCAGGTATGATCGATAATAATATTTTATTACTATTATATTAAGGTATTTTAAAATGGTTTATTTTAATTTAATTTGGATCCTTAAAAAGGGACTTTATTCAAATGGTCTCCGTTTTTAATAAAACAAATTTTATTAAGACCGTAATATCTAATTATTGCTAGATTTCAAGTTTCGCATCAATTGGAGTTATTTGTGAGCGCAGCAGAATTAAATGCAAATAAAATCGACCATTTGAGCTCAAACAAGTGCCATTTGAGAAAAAGAATTCAAATTTGATGAAATAAGATTAATTAGAATCGTAACGTCAAATTATATAACGATGTCCGTTCTCACCTCAAATTGAGTTTGCATGTGGATACAAGAATCAATAAACGGTATTCAAAAGTTGCTATAGACACGGAAAATATTGTCGGGCATTTCGCTAAAATATCGTTGGTCTCTTCATTCATCACATCAAATAAAATATATAATTAAAAAAAAATAAAACCGCTGTCCTTCCGCCGAGTACCGCACATGGTATTATATTTTCTTTCCCCCTTCGTCCTGTATAAATTGCTCAACCGTCTCTACTGAATCCCTCACCGTAAAGTCCACCATATTCATTGTTCATGGCAACCAAAAGAAAATAGAAAATAATAACAATAATAAAAAGACCATCGAAGCTTTCTCTGTAACTCCCCTCAACAAAGCACTATGTTTCTCGCTAGATTCAAACGAAAAGCACAGTAAAATCAAACTAAAACCAACCCTCGTAACATACGAAGCCGACGTCCTCTCTCTCTCTCGAAATAAGCAAGCTTAGAAGAAAGAAATGATTGGCTGGGGAAAATAAACGAAGAAGAGTGGGTGTTCTAGGCACGAACGTGCATATGTGCAGGAGCACCGAGTTGAGGGGTTTGGGGCCGACATGAAGGAGATGGCACCTCTGAGGTCCAGATGGGGAGACGTGTTGATCAACGAAGTGGGTGGCGAGTTTTCTTGAGCACAGTTTTACTGTATAGCGAAGGTGGTTGTCTAAGGTATGATCAGGGGATGATGACGAAGGTGCAGCGTGGATCGTCAGCGTAAGGATGGTCGACTGGTGTGATGTTTGGCGTATTTCGGTAACGGATGCGGTCGGACTCAGGTTGGAAGCTGCGGTATGAACGTTTTCAGTGAGAAGTTGTTCGATGCCTAGAAAAGATAAAAGGAATTTGATGTTTTTGCCTGCATAATGGATATCCGTGAGTGTAAGGAGGAAAAACAAACTTAATTAAGTTGCTTACTGGGATGGATTCGCATGTAGATAACTGGAAGAAGGAAGGAGTTTAACGCAAGTGAATGACTACAGGAAAATTCTTAAACAATTAGAAAGAAGGTAGAAGACGGGTTGTTGTTGGTCTCTTGGGCTTGGGCTCACGGTTGAAAGGGAAAGAAAAAAATCCACGTAAACACGAACGGTTGAAGAATATGAATTGGTCTAGTGTACCTCTAGAGAAAATGGAACAATAGGTTATGAGCAGTTGAAGTCGAACGAACCGGAAGAGATGATTAGTGGTAATGACATGTTAAGAAATGGGTATGATTAATTAGTTAAAATTTTAATTTATAAGTTAATGATTATTTAAAATATTTATACAAACTTGTAATATTAATAACCGTTTCACATGTTATTAGATCGCAGTGAGACCAGTTGTGTGGGAATCACTAGACGAACACTATGCATCAGAACTATTTGGAAGTTACTTGGATTCAACGAGAATTTTGTCCAATTTCAAAAGTCAGTTTAAATTGGATAAAATCGATGCGGATCATCAATCGAAATAAAGGTGAGTTAACTTCCACATATTTCTGGAATCCTATGATGTGGTCAAATTCATATAGTTAAATTTAATTGTTGGTAAATATATTGGTTGATTGGATGCCTTGGACGCCTATTGTTGATTGAATGGTTGACTTTAATTTATATCGTTGTTTAATATATTATATGCTATTATAAATTAGAATAGATTGGAGGTATCCAACCGCATTCCTCAAATATTATGTATATTGTTTGTTTTTATATTGTTTATATATGCACTGTTTGAACCCCATTGATGTTAAAACTTGTTTGATTGTTGAACGTGGAATCAGAATTCAACGTTGTTGTGATTTGAATCAATGGACGGTATTGATTGAGGGATTGATAATAGATGGCCTAAAACTCAAACTTTTGTGTAAATATTGGTTTGTCGTTTGGCGAATTAAAAAAGTCAAGTTATAAAAATTTATTTTATAACTGAATGAGATTTTTAATTATATTTTGTATGTTATAATGAAGTTTCATAATATATTGATGTTTTGTATCTTATAAAATATTAATAATGGTTATATAATAAAGAAGGGGACGAACTCAAAATGTTAAAGGAGAACTACAGGAAAACTCTTGCTGAAATAGATGATAATCCCACTGACGAGAACAATTATGAAAAACTTAATGATGCATATAATAAATGGAAGGATCAAAACAATATTGAAGCCTGTAATGCTAAGCAGAAAGCAAAGATTAACTGGCTTACTGAGGGGGATTCGTGTACTAAATTTTTCCATGCTAAAATGTCGTTGAGGAGACATATAAATAATTGGACCAACATGATCATGCGGAATGGTGATCTTGTGCATGATACTGACATCATCGAAAGGGAGGCTATACATTATTTCTCAAGAATTTTCAATTCTGATACTCCTATGATTGATTCTTTTCCAGAAATTAACTGTATTAACATTATAAATGACAGGGGCAGAAGGCATCTAAAAGAGGATGCAAAATTGGAAGAAATTAGAAAGGCTATTTTCTCTATTCCAGATGACAAGATTCCGGGGCCTGATGGCTTTACAGCTAAGTTTTTAAATTTCATTGGGAAGATCTTAAAATGTGCATGTTAGAGATGATTCAAGAGGTTTTTAGTACTGGTAGACTTGCTAAGGGCATTAACCATACTTTTATTACTCTTATACCCAAAGTTGATAAACCCAGTGCTATTTCGGACTACAGACCCATAGCATGCTGTAATGTTATTTACAAGATCATTTCTAAAGTTATTTGTAATAGGATTAAACCATACCTCAGATATCTGATTTCCGATAACCAGTTTGCTTTCATCTCGGGTAGATTCATTGCAGAAAATATCCTGTTAGCACACGAACAAATAAGACAATTTAATAATAAGGGCAGTGGTAGAGTTTGCATTAAGATTGACCTTCAGAAAGCATATGACATGGTTAACAGGAATTTCATTTGTCACATGCTTATGAGAATGGGGTTTCCTAGAAAATTAGTGCGAATTATTAAAACCTGTATCGCTACTCCTACCTTTTCTATTTTGGTTCAAGGCAGCCCAAAAGGTTTTATCTATAGTAACAGAGGCCTTAGGCAAGGAGATCCGCTCTCCCCATATTTATTTTGTGTGGCGATGGAATTTTTTTCAAATCTTATGTTCAAAGCTGCGGCTACGGGACTGATTCAGCCCATATACAAACAGGAGCCTCTTATTACTCACTTAATCTATGCAGACGACTTGATGATCTTCTCTAGAACTAAGGCAAATGGGATAAAGGCTATCATGTCTACGTTAAACCTTTTAAAGCATTTTGCTGGGCTTAAAATCAATAATATGAAATCAAAGGTGTTTTTCAGCAAAGGTGTTAACAATAAGTTTCAGGTGCTGCAAGACCTAAACATGAACGAAGGCAGACTTCCGGTGAAATATTTGGGAGTTCCTATTTCAAATAACTATCTACATTTCTCCGATTGTGGAGAACTGTTAGACAAAATAAGAGGTAAGATGGACAAATGGGATTGTAGATTGTTATCTATGTCAGGGAAAATTGAATTAATTAGATCGGTCACTACCCTGATGGTTATGTACTGGATGTTAACTTATCAACTCCCAGAGGCTACAATTAGCAAGATTAATAAATTGTGTGCTTATTTCATATGGGCGGGTAAAAGACACAAGATCGCTTGTGAGAGGTTATGCACACCTAAGTCCGAAGGAGGTGTAGGACTACGGAATTTTAAAGACATTAAAATGGCAGCAGCCCTTAAACTCCTCTGGCATTTTGTTAATGGTGATGGTTTGTGGAAAAAGTGGATGGTGAATAGATACTGCTCAGGAAATAATTTTTGGGTTATGAATATCAATAACAATAGTTCGGGTACATGGAAAGCTATATTAAAACATAGGCAACTGAGCCTGAAATGTATAAAGCGAAGTATTGTAAATGGCAGGGACACTAGTTTATGGTTTGACCCGTGGGTAAATAATGGCATCATGGTTAGAATTTTTGGATGGGATCATTTGAGCCTTTTTGGTCAGGATGATATTACAGTTAACCAAATAATCCAAAACGGGGTTTTTAGTCCAAACTGTTTAGCGGCAACGAGACAAGTTTCTTCACAAATTAATGAAGTTAATATTCATACTACGGGGGACCTAGATTTCTGGAGCTGGAATGACAAGAAAGACGGTTTCACTTTCTATTCAGCCTGGGACATCTCTAGAAATCACGATAGTGAAAAAGAATGGTGTAAAGTCGTGTGGCATTATTTAAACAGCCCAAAAATGTCGATGTGTATGTATAAAGCTATCCTAAATCGGCTAAATACTAAGGATATGATGGTTAACTAGGGGTATGACGTAGACCCTATATGTGGTTTATGTAAAGAAGAAATTGAATCGCGAGATCACCTTTTCTTCCATTGCTCATATGCTGCTTATTTATGGGTTAGATGCCGACTCAAGCTGGGAATTGTGCCTTCTCACTCGTGCTCGCTGAATCTTGAAGATGAAATAACGATGCTGAAGAACTCCTTTCCCAAAGCTTCGTTTGGGCAAGACGTGGCCTTTTGCGCCATGACTACCACGATCTATCATATATGGAAAGAACGAAATCTTAGATTACATAGCTCTCAAGAATGGGATAAATTTCGAAGGTGGGATATCATTGAAATTGAAGTACGTTACCTTCTTAAACAATCAAGGAGAACGAGCTACAGAAGCCAATCTGACATTCGAATTGGTGAGCGGTGGGGAATTTCATTACTGGACGCAGGTTAAAGATGGAGTCTTTGTTCGAGAATTTAGGGTTTGCTGTGGTTTCTTTTTGGGAAGAAACAGTGTTTGTCTCGGTTTCTTTTAAATATGTCTGTGATGTTCCAAGTTTATACTGGCACGTGTCGAGGTGTGAAGTAGTTTAACAGGTTCCTGCCGATTATGATGTTTTTATTTCCTTTTTTTGGGTTGGAAGCAGAGATTCTGGGTGTATTGCTTGCCAGATGTACAGTTTTTGTACCTTTTATTGATACGCTGTCAATAAAGCACCGCACTCTTTTTTCCTGTCTAATTCTCACGCTGAGTTCTAGTTCAGGTTTTTAACGAGGCGGTTTACCCATTTTCAAAAAAACAAAAAATAATGGTTATATAATAAAGATTTAGCGTTTAAATCTGTTTTGCAAGCAAATAAAACTATAAATAACTTAGGTTGATATTTTGGAATAATTATATTTAAATAAAATGATTTAGAAATATTATTAGATTAATTTAATTAATCTAATTAGGAATGAGTAATTGAAATCGATCAACAAGTTAATCAATTGTCAAAGTTGACCGAGTCAACTATTTGGTCAAAAAGTGGTTATTGAACAAAGTTGTTTAACTTAATAAGATTTCTTCAGTATTATTTATTATTGTTATTATAATTAATTATTATTTAATAATTGCAAAAGTGATTAACTGAGTTGTTAGATAATTAAGAAGTAAACTGCGTTTACTTTGGTAAATAATAAAGTAAATTATATTTCAAACGATTACTTCTTAAGTGAAATTTAATTAAGAAGTTAATCGAGCATGTTTTTAAGAAAAGGGGATTTACTTATTGGTTTAAGTAAAGGAGTTGAAATGGATTTTAGCTATAAATCCAAGAATTGGATTTAAAATATAATATTAAAAGTTTTGCGTAAAGTATGTAAATGAATTATAAAAATATAATTCCAATTATAAAAGGAATTCGTGTAGAAAAGTTCAAGCAGAATGTTGACATTAAATGGTCATAATCGACTGGAATTTCCAAAAGTAAGATTATGGTTTAAATCATGGCTTAAATAAAATAGAAAATAAGTTTTGATGATATGGAGTTTTAGTTACGAACTTCTTCTATTCTAAGATAAGAACGTTGTCAGTCAAGGTCTGGGAGGTAAATAAAATACCCCAACTTTGATGACTTCACTATTATCGAGGGATGATATTAGTTTGTAACTGTAAAACAAGTGGGTCTTATTTATTTCCAAAAAGGGATATCGCCACATTTGATACGAGATTTGAATTGTGTGTGTATATATATATTTCAATATTTTTGCGAGATCTTGAAATAAACAATTATTGGAACATTGTCGACAAGTAATTGAAATATAAATAAACGGTTTGATTTAAAGGAAAAAATTGAATAATTCAACATTATTTGGTCAAAGTGAAATATAGTTCGAATTTATTTCTATTCGATGTACATAGTGCGCTATTTTCAAGAATGATAGGTTTTGGAATATTAAATAAATGATGATGGTAAATTTCAAAAAGTTGGAAAGTGTTAATTTGGATTGAGAAGGAAGATTACATTTGAAATCCAATTATATTTTTACATAAGTATTAAAATATAATCTTCGAAGTTGGAAGTTTGACAAATCTATTTTGAGGTATATATACAAATGAATGTGTCATTTGACAGTATTTTGACCGTTATAAATTAAGCTTACAGTATATAGCGATATTTCCAAATTATGGAAATAAAAAGAGATTTTATAAAATATGGCGATAAAAAAGGATATTTGGAAAGCAGGTTATTCTTATAATTTGAGAATACAATTATTATTCCAAATGAAGGAAGCAAGGGATGTTTTGTTAAGATAAATGCATCGAATCGATGTTAAATCGATGAAACGAGCTTCAAGGATGGATGAGTTTTAGGAATGTTTGAAATAATAAAAAGGGTCTGTGCTGCCAATATACCTGACCGAATTGTTTTGAGATTGATACTTAAAACACCGAACTATCAATATAATATTATTGGGCCGTTTGACGTGTTGTTTCGAAGAGACCGGGATGGGAATTAGACCTAAATCCATTTCGAATCAATGTTGCAAATAAAACTAATCTACAGGGATATTTGTGAAGACAGTGTATAATTCAAAGGCTGATCTATTTACAGGATTGTGCCTTCGATTTGTCCATACCCATGACAACTTGTATAGAGGAATGTCTGACAGAGTACGCCTAACGGATCACATAAGACGATCTTTTCAAGGTATTATGTCTTTTTGCGGAGGAATTCGTTTCTCTTAGCTTTTATACCCGTAATATTTTTGGGTAGCTCAACTGGTGATTTGACGGGTATGACAATGTGGCATTCAAAGTGAACGGTGACCAGATGTTCTAAGAAGATAAACGTAGCCTCAAGCCTGAAAACCGGGAAATGGCAAAAATCGAGCAGGCAGTATGCCTACGTGGGTCATTCCCAAGCAAGGTATATTGACACTGATCTAGAGAAAATTCATTTCGTTCTTCTTTTTCTTTTGTATCTACCGACCATTGCTGACAATATATTTGATACGCTCAAGCTGAATGAGTGGCCAGTCATGTGTGGCCGGGTTACGAGATGTTCTTGTTGAACCCTAGTGTATCCCCTCTAGAGTACATTGATCGGAAGGTGGTCTCATACCTTGTCATTGGAATCCAATCTCCAATAATCTCCTTGCGATTTTTGATTCTATATTATGTGTGGGGAGCGTGAGATGCAAGCGTTCTGCTGCTTGTTTATTTATTTGTTATTTGATAGACACTATTATAATATCACCTGATTTTGATATATAAAAAAATTATTGGGTTGTAGTAAGGTAAATACCCCCCGTGTTTATGTGTGGGCTGGTCTTACTATTATCTTTTCTTTCAAAAAGGATTTTCAAAATTAAACAAGTTGTTTGTGTTATGAATTTGTCACTAATAGTATTCCAAACTAATCCGAGTGAATTTTGTTTTGCTTCAAATGTGCTCGGGTCAGACCGAGTATATCTCCAGGTTAAGTTTCGATTAGAACTTCAGAAGGGGAGCTAGAGTCGAGATGTATTCCTTTTACTGGTACAAGTTTATTCCGTTGTGTGTATTGATTGAGATGTATATACTTTGATGTTGTAATATATATATATATACAGTTTCCTTTTGAATAAAGTATTGTTGATTATTATATTTTGTCCATTTAACTGTGAAACTCCGATCATCTTATTCTTCTATTCCAATATTTCTTTCTTTCTTCTCTCGCCCTCTAATTTCTTTCTATTAACAATTTGCTTTTCTATGCAATTTGTGTTGACTTGGGTTGTTAGTTGTTGGCTTAAACTGTACGGAAAAAGTCAGTCGTTACAATCGTAGATTATCTCATGACTGAATAAAATATACTTTAAACAAAGAGTGTTATATATATAATCTTAAAATGTTTTAGACTTGATTTAAAAATGATTCTAACAATTCCTTACTTTTATCTACAGTATTAAATAGCCAAACTACTGCTAAAATGCCAAACCGTGAATAAGGTTTTGCCTCATCCAATTTCACACTCAACCAAAATATATACATCATATATGATAAGCATTGTCAATATTAGTGAGGAATCCAGTTGGATTCCTCTAAGCTGTCTTTTCTTGCATCGTAATTTCAATAATTCAACATATATCATAATATATGAAATTTAACAACTATTGGTGAGGATTGCTGTTGGATCCCTCCAACCCATTTTTTCCTACAACACAAACACGTTACCTCAAAGTAAAATCACCCATTTCAATGAAGAGATGTGATTTTCAACAATCAACCAATAACAGTAATACAAGCATCCATCTTAATTTTTAATACGTTTATATTACTATAAATGTGACCAACAGGGTAAGTTACCTCATTTTGGTAATAATCATTGATATAACAATTTGATTTTAATTAAATTAAACGAACATTTAATTTAATAAATTCATTCAATATATATAATAATATTCAGCACACATTCAACAATTATCAAACATAATAAATAAATAAAAATCCCGATTTATATGAAATATAATTGGGTCAAACTGAGTGAGTTATACTCACTTGATTCCATTTGTCGCTAAACGATTCAGTTTCAGTTAAACTAAATAGGCATTTAATTTAACTAAAAATCTAGCTAGTCGTCTCCAGCTTTGTCTAAATTAGCTCCAAAATGTTGTGTTCGTCAATACGGTTCCAACGTTGATTGTATCATTCAATTCTTTTAATATATGCACGAGTTATAAAGAATATAAGTTCATGATTTTAATTAATATTTAGTTTCTGTAACACCCCGTATTTTTAAAAATTAAAAGAGGATAAATTAAATAATAATTAATTTAATATTCAGAATTAAGGGAAACAGACTGCGCCATTGCATCCGTCTCGAAATTCTGGTCAAGATAGACATTTGGCTTGCGTAAAACAGACACCGTATGAAGAAGTTATGAGGATTTTAATTTTGTATACGCACAAAAGAATTATGTATATAAATATGAGTCAGAACTTATCCGGAAACGGGTTCAAAAATCAGAATTTCGTTAGGCGGCAAATCTCCCGCTCTAGGGGGGTGTCGACACCAGGGTCGACCCCCTATAGGGGTGCTGACACCATTAGGGCTGACATGGCAGACGGTTTCTGGAGGCTGGCAGCTATATATACAGGTCCATTTCTCTTGCTTTCTTCATTGGAATTCAATGGAGGCCAAAGGATGCCGGTGTCTGAACTGAACTGGATCCTTTATCTTGTACAACTATCACCTAAAGCAAATCAGTTAGAAATTCAAGATCCATTCTTTTTCTATTTTCTAATCCAAACTCTGTGAGTTCTTAGTTTCTTTCAGATTTAAATATTTAAAAGTAAACCTGATATGACTATAGTAGTTTGGATTTGTTCATGTGCCTGTGTTATTTTGGATCCATTGTAAATTGTGAACATATGACATTTGAAATTGGTTATAACTTGGATCTAAATCTCTATTTTGCCGGATCTATTGTAACTTCTGTGGCATTGTATGTTGTGGATCTTAAACCCTATTTGTGTCATATTTACTTTTAACTATTAGGTCTGAATTATGTGAACATCTAAATTATTAATAAGATCTAGCCTATAACTTAGATTCCCTTGTGTTTATCATATTAGATCTGAACCTTTTGGACATCTAAATTAATATTAGATCTTGTCATGTTTATTTTATCACCTTTGCTACGTTACAACTAGTCCACAACCACATGTTCATCCGATCTATGCTTATATGTTCATCTTATCACTATGTTAGTACATATTTATGTCTGTTATGTTAGAACATTCACTCTTATTATATTTCCATCACCTTTCCCTTTTATTGTTTATGACTAGGCTATTATCTTGCCTAGGCATGCCGCAAATTATGTGAATGCGCTAGTTAGGGAACAAGCAAAAAGATTAGTATTGTCATAATTTGAATAATGCTTATAAACATGAATTGGAGATATAATTCCATAATTTTGTAAATGGGCATTAACACCTATAATGGCATAGGTCTAATTAATTGATTAATAATGAATGTCTTGGATTACAATTAGAAATTGTAATTGCACTTATGACACGAGGTTAGGTTGCATTCGTGGTGGAAGTCTTTCTGGACCCGACCGACATATCCAGCAGCTTCTAATGTTGAACCCAATGTGAAAGGTATAAGTGCAAAAATACAAATCGGCTAAGACATGAGGTTAGGCCCAACTTATGGAAGAAGTCTGCCCAGACCCGACCGGCATATCCAGCATCCACAAGCTGTAGGCCTAATGTGGAAGGTCTAACCCATTATAACCATAAATGAAAATATGGTAATAATTGAAATACTTAACCTAGTGGAATCCATAAGGATTGTGTGAACATGAACATGAAAAAGGGGTTAAGTAAATTTGGAGGGTTAGGTTGAGTATAGCTGAGATGGGTGGGTAATATCTAAATATAGGCCCACGAAACATAACCAATCGAGGGTTATGTAATTAAAGATACCTAGTGGTATACATAACCGACGGAAATAATAAAGATATGCAATTAAAGACACATAGTGATAAACATAATCAAATGGAAAACCTAGTGGGTGATACAAGACAAAGGGGAGAGCTTGCATCATATTATGTCGGACCCGTTTCATCCAGTAACCAGGAGTAGGTATCAATAATGTACTCAGAACTAGGTCGGAGAAAGGGCATGCTTAGTGGATTGACTGTAAGAGATCCAAATATGGAGGACGGTGTGGTCGGCGCAAACAGACCGGCCATGTGCATGCATGAGCCAGGCAGAGGGGGATAAGACGACCATGAGACCTATAGATATGGGGTTGTGCATATCAGCGAGGGGTTTCCACTTTAGGACGTAATACATCCTACGGTGGGGCCGATACAAAGTATCTACGCGGATTAGGAAGCCGATCGATTAGGGTAATAGTTAGGATACATTAGGACGTATGCCTAATTCTACCACCTTATAGTGGAAGGGATCATCTCATTTTGGTTATACTTGTAATAGTGCGGAGTAATCATTAGGGGAGCATATACACTTTATCTTATCTACCTTGTCACACTTGCCTTTTACATAATAATCTCTCTTATCCACTTTATATGCTTGTCATGCTACTTTTATTTATTTATTTGCTAAAAGTAACTAGACTCGCCAGACTTTATGTCTAACCCTTTTTGTTTCCTTTTCTTTCGTTCGATCCCCTTTCCCCCTAAGGTTCTCAGGGTGGAAATACTCAGGCTTAGTCAGGACTCAGTTATCATCTTGCTAGGAGCTTCTTTCGAAGTATGGCTCAAGTTCTTATCTCTAGTATGGCTTTGTCTTTTTTTGGGGAATTATGTTTTCTTTTAAGTATTTATGTACTCTGATGGTACAAGGCAGAAGTTATATTATTGTAATGGGTTTTATGTAATTTTCAGACTTATAATATTTTGGACCACGATGCTATGATTTATGCTGGAAATAAAAATTTAAATTCCGCTGTTGCTTTTATATCTATCTTGTAATATTTCTGTTCTGTTTACTTATGACGCTTCACGAAACTTAATGCATTCCCTTTGTGATTAATATTAAAGGGCGTGGGGTGTCAGACTTGGTATTAGAGCTGAAGGTTACCAGATTAGATGAACATATTTGAAATTATTTTCAAAAATGGGTTTTAAATGAGAGCATTTTAAAAAAGAAAAGTCTATTTTAAAAAACATTCCCCAAAAAGCCATATGTAATATCTTTAGATCCTTTGTCTGAATCTCTTCCTTTTACTTTTCTGCATGTCTGGGGAACTAAACATTTCAGAGGGCGTTACGATACCCGGATGGTTCTTTAGGTATCTAGAAGCCATGGCGCCTGCTGCTGGTCAAACTAACGTTCCTCCCCCAACTGCACCAGTCATTCCTCCTCCTACTCCTCTAACAGCAGATAATTTCGCTAAGATCTGCAAAGACTTCCGTGCTATGTGAGGGAAGCCATTCCATGGGAATGAGACATTTGTAGAAGCACGGAATTGGCTGAAGGAGACGAGGCCTTGTTTGTAATCTTTGAAGTAGAGGATAGAAGGAAGATCCAGTTAGCTGCTTGGCTACTGAACGATAAAGCCTCGTTCTGGTGGGAAGTTACCCAATCAGGACGTCCGGTGGAAACATGGGATGATTTTAGAAAAAGATTTGAAATGAAATTTATTTCCCAAGCCGAAAAAAGCATGCAGATGGAGAGGTTTTTGGCACTCAAACAAGGGAATATGACTGTTAAAGAATATGTGAACAAATTCAACCAGCTAGCAAGGTTCGAGTTGGAACTGGTGGATACTCCGCATAAGAAGACTTTGCGGTTCACTAAAGTGCTAAATAGATCCCTTCATGTGATATCCATGTTCCATATTCCAATGGGAGCCACTTTTGAAAAGCTTGTCGATATGGCCCTAATGCATGAGGAAGACAAGGGAGAAAAGAAGGAAGTAAAGGCTGAGGAAAATTAAGAAGGTGTGGCCCAAGAAGGGGCAACAACAACAACAATAGCAGAAGAAAATTGGAAAGAATGACAAGGCCACAGATAAGAGGAAATGTCACAGTTGTGGGAAAGAGGGTCACTTGGTCAATGATTGTTAAAGAAGGAAGAACACTTGCTTCAGTTGTGGAGAGGTCAGACACTTTGCTAGGGAGTGCCCGAAGAAACAGGGATCACAGGGACAGGGTCAAAGGACAGGAACTTTTGGAGGGCAGGTGCATGCTCTCGCGGTTAGTGCTCTTGATAGAGGTAGAAAAGTTTCTGTGAAAGGTTTAATTTCTCTTTCTAATCATCTTATTAGAACACTTTTTGATTCTGGTGCTTCACATTCATTTATATCTAGTTTTGTGGTTGAATCTCTGCACTTAATTACTAGTATGGTAGTGGATCCCGTAGTTGTCTCAAACCTCATTGGTGGTTCGGCTCATTTATCTATGGTTTGTTGGGGTTTGAGAATATCTGTGTTAGGCATCGAATTTGTATGTGACGCGTATGTGCTCGGGTTCATGGGCTATGGGTTGATTATAGGAATGGATTGGCTTACCACGTATGATGCCATTCTAGACTGTGAAAGGAGGGTCGTTAGACTTCTGACTTGCCATGAGAGGACCCTTGGGATTTCTTTCGACCCACAAGGGTCTATTATGCTTAGCTTCCTAGAGTCTCTTGATGCATCCATAGATGATTTCCAATCTGTTCCGGTAGTCCGAGATTGTTCTAATGTTTTTGATGAGGTACGGGGCTTACCTCCGAAGTGCGAGATCGATTTTCGTATATATCTGGTGGACAATGTAAAGCCAGTCGCATTGCTAGTGCACCATATGGCTCCAAGGAAAAAGGGGGAGCAGAGTAAGCAAGTAGGGGAGCTACTTGAGAAAGGATTTATTGGATGAATCATATTTGAAAGGGGTGCTGCAGTTGTATTCGCAACTAAGGTGGACGGTTTGCTTCGTTCATGTGTCGACTATAGAGATTTGAATAAACTCAGTAAGAAGAATAGTCACCCGCTCCCAAGGATTGATGATTTATTTGATTAGATTGTTAGTGCCCCAGTTTTTTCTCAGTTAGACTTGGCCATGGGGTTTCATCAATTGAGGGTCGCTGAGGACGGCATAGATAAGAATGCTTTTAGAACTCTGGACGGTTTCTTCGAATAGCTAGTTATGCCTTTTGGGTTGACGAACGCACCCGCCTGTTTTCTTGATCTGATGAGTAGGGTGTTTCGGGAGTTTCTAAACAAATCTGATGAGGTCATTGTTGATGATATCTTGATCTTCTCGAAAAGCAAAGAAGAGCATGCCCAACATTTGAGAGAAGTTTTGAAAACTCTTCATGCGCATCAGCTTAAGGCGAAGTGCTCCAAATGCCATTTTTGGAGAAAAGAGGTGAGATTCTCAGGGCATGTGCTCTCTAAAGAAGGGATAGCTGTAGATCCCGTAAAGGTGGTTACAGTGCAAGATTGGTAGATTCCTAAAAATGCAACAGAGGTGAGAAGCTTTCTTGGGTTGGCAGGTTATTATAGGAAGTTTATTAAGGACTTCGTAAAGATACTAGCCCAAATCACCAGGTTGACAAAGAAGAATTTGACGTTTTCATGGGATATATATTGTGATGTTGCTTTCCAAAGACTGAAGAGGGCTCTGACAATAGCCCTAGTCCTGACCTTGCCTGATGGAAGTAAATTCTTTACCATTTACACTGATGCATGTGGTACAGGGCTCGGTGCAGTTCTGATGAAAGAAGGGAAAGTAGTGTGTTATGGGGGTAGACAGTTGAGAGTTCATGAGAAGAACTACCCCACCCATGATCTAGAGCTAGCTGCCATAGTATTCGCGTGTAAGACGTGGCGTCATTATTTACTCGGAGAGAAGTTTATATACCGATCATAGATCCCTCAAGTACTTGTTCTCATAGAAGGATCTTAATTTAAGGCAACAACAATGGATGGAGTTCCTAGCTTCTTATGATTTTAAGATTGCTTATACCACTGGCAAGGGTACTGTGGTGGCATATGCACCAAGTGGGCAAAGGATGGCCTTAAGTCCTCTGTTTGTGGAGAGGAAGAGCTTGCAGTTCATCTCAACTTTTAATTTTAGACCCTCCGTCAAGATTTTGCATAATTTGTTTGCATCATTAGAGATACGACCAACTCTTATGGACCACATAGGTGCTTCGCAGCAAGGTGACTCACAAATTTTAGACATCATGGATAGGCTCAGAAAAGGGGAGACTTCTAGTCTGTAATGACCCGCATTGGCAGAGGTATAATAATTAATTTATTTAATTATATAAATGGTGATTAAAAGGATTTAATGGTCGTTGAATTAAATAATGGTGAATATTTAATTTAAAATAATAAATTAAATAATATATTTAATTCTGAAATAATCAGAATTGGCTGAAATGGCGATATGGTGTGAACTGGATCATCTGCGATATTTAATTCAGTTTAAAATTGAATTAGAATAACGAATATATTATTTTAATGACAGTTTGAAAGTATAATTATATTGTAATTAAAATCGAGCCTGAAATGGCGCTGCAGTTCGTAATTTGGCGATCTGTACTTCAACCGAATGTACAAGATTCGTTTTAAGCCGGATTTCTATGAAACAAGAAACGTGTGGAGCTGGTGGAGTATATCTTTCTAGTGGAAGAGAAAAATCGGGATTTCGTCGTGTAGATTTTGTTTTACGTCCAAATCAAATTTCAGAATAGTCGCTGTGAAATTCCTTTATAATTTATAAAGGAATTATTTATATTTTAAAAAAGGAAATTCATTTTAAATCGAATATCGATTTAATCGGGATTTGAAATATCAAGCTGGAAATTCATATAGGAATATTCTAGAGCTGTATGGTATTCCAATATGAATATAGACGATAATATTTACTTTTAAATATTTAATTTAATTATATTTAAATATATTTATATATTTAAATGGGTCATTCAGAGCTTTAAAAATAGCCAATTTTACAAACGAAGTCGAAACTCGACGAAACTAATTTCGTTGGATCCGCAATGTCAAATAGTTGTTAGATTCCAAGTTCCGTGATTTTTGGGGTCACTATGTGGCCGTATGGATTTTTAGAGTGAAAAACAGTCAGTATTTTGATGGTTAAAAATACACTGTGTGAACATACGAAGTCGGAATTCGACGAAACCAGTTTCGTTGGGTCCGCAATGTCGAACTGAAGGGGTATGTCCATTTTCATGATTTTTGGATATCATGTGTGATTATAGGAATTTTTAACAGTAAATAAAGGTAGCGTTTGCTATAAATAAAATAAAATAATCAATAAAGAATTATTTAAAATTTTCTATAAATACCCTACCTTTCCTTCTAACCCTAAATTCTTATTCTCTCTGGTCAAAAGGAATTTGCCGCCACCAGAAAACCCAAAATGTTGAAATGTCCGTCTTTGAAAATAGAAAACAATTCAAATAAATATCAAGAAAATACAAATTAAGTGTCTTTGGATTTGTTGTGGGATTAGCTTCATTTCTCTATCAGTTGTGTAGGGTGAGATCCACCGTTTGGGTTTGCTGAATTTCAGCAGCGAACTAGGGTTCAGGTGTTCGTGGAATTCAAGCTGATATACGTGTTTTTGCTAATTGGTTTGGGGCCTGGAGGTGAAACCGCACCTACTGGCTTGCTTCAGGAGAGTTCGATGATTAAAAATGTTCGTGACTTTTTACTGGAGTTCGGGAGTCTCCTGTTCGACGCGATATGGTGAAGAAGGCTGGGTTGGATGAAAGTGATGTGGTTTTATGGAGAGTCAGGCGAGAAGTGCAATGGTGCTTGAGATTTTGCAAATCGGTGGACAAAAGAAAAGAATGTGGTGATAGGAGTTTTGGAAATGGACGGTCTTTAAGTTCTGAAGCTCAGACAAATATCGGGGAAGAATGGTGTTGTGTAAACGGGTATTTTCACGGGTATTGGGCTGAGATAAAAGGGTTGGGACAAATGGTAATTCACAATTTAGTTAATTAATTATAGCGTAAAAGGGCTGAGATAAAAGGGTTGGGACAAATATCGGGGAAGAAGGGTGTTGTGTAAACGGGTATTTTCACGGGTATTGGGCTGAGATAAAATGGTATTTTCACGGATCATATAATTGTTTAAATCTTGTATAAACCATATCTTGACCATATGGTATCGGAATTCAGAGAAACAAGATCCGACAGGATCGTATGGACGGGGACTACAACATGAGACTGACTGAGAGTGAATCGAAGCTCGTTACAATTTATATCAAAATAAATTGTCCTTCTGAATCAAATCAAGCTATGGTTATCTTTATTAACGATGATCGTCCAATGTGAGTAAATCTCACTAACTCTGAACAGTTTATAATTTCATGTTGTATTTTTAGAACTGTTAAATATTTGTTGATTGACTGTGTGTTGACTGTTTGATTGAACTGCTAGACAGTTAGTTGAATTTCTATATTGATTCTATTTAACAGTATATATCATATGGAACTGAAAGTGATGTTGATTTTATTGTGTAACATCTGTGGATGCAGGGAAACAGGTTGGAGGAATCCAACTGGATTCCTCAACATTTATTTTATTGTGTTTCATATATTGTGATATATGATGTGTTATATAATCTGTTATGGATTTTGTGTGTTAAAATGATATTGATCATTGTTGTTCGATATTTTTAAATATCATAAAAGACCCTGGGATGTAAAAAGAAATATTTTAATGTATATTGAAATAAAGTGATTTTGGTAAATCAACAGATTTTGTAAAAGAAAATATTTCAAAAGTAAATAAAAGGAAATGTTTATAAA
This sequence comes from Allium sativum, assembly GCA_030737875.1. NCBI lineage: Eukaryota > Viridiplantae > Streptophyta > Magnoliopsida > Asparagales > Amaryllidaceae > Allium > Allium sativum. Next base: position 185,989,747 of record CM060919.1, read on the forward strand.
ATGAATAGATTTTATAAAAAGGAAAAAATGTTGATAAACAAATAGAATAGAATAAAGGAGAATATTTATTTAGAAAATAAATAGGATAAAGGAATATTTGTTTAGGAAATGAATATAGTAAATCGATTAGAGTAAACCATACATGGTTATTCGGGATGAGATTCCATTTAGCACGACTGCTAGCGTAATTCGCAGGGCTGCAGATAGCCTACGGCGGTCAGATGTTTCCTGAGGGAATCAGGCGTAACCATTGTGATCGCTGCGATCTAGAGTTAAGCGAATGAAGTTAATCGAATATAGTTATTCAAGATAGAGTAAAATCAGTTAGAGTTAACCTCTTAAGTAATCGAGTTAAGAGAATCAAGTTAAGTTAATCGATGGAGTGAATCGAGTTAAGTGAATTAAGTTAAGTGGATTGAGTTAAGTTAAATAAGTAAAGTTAAACCAGTTAGAGTAAATCGATAGAGTTAAATCGAACTAGAGTTATTCAGAAAGAGTTATTCGAATTAGTTATTCGAACTAGAGTTATTCAAATAGAGTTATTTGAATTAGTTATTCGAATAGAGTTTATCACATAAGAGTTATTCGAATTAATTATTCGAATAGAGTTAATCACATAGAGTTATTCGAATTAGTTATTCGAATAGAGTAAAACACATATGAGTTATTCGAAGTGCGATATCGAAAATGGTTTATTCGAAAGGAGACATCGAATATAGTTTATTCGAAATGAGTTATTCGAATATAGTTTATTCGTAAAGAATTAATCGAAAAGGATTACTCGAGAAGAATTTATCAAATAAAGTAAATCGGTTAAAGTGAGTGCAATAGGGTAAATCGAATAGAGTTAATCAAATAGAGTTAATCAAATAGAGCTAATCAAAAAAGGAGCTAATCGCATATAGTTATTCAAAAAGAAAGGTTAAGTAAGGAAGTTAGTTAAAGAAATAAAGTGAACTTTGCCTATTTCAAAGTTAGAAATATTGTTCAGTTAAGGTCTGAGAGGTAGTTCTACCCCAACTTGATTGGCTTGGTATTTAACTAAGGAATGGTTAAGGTTCGGCAGTAAAGGATGGTTAAGTGAATTTACTAATTAAAGGAAATGGTTTGAGTTGGCATAGCGATGTTTTATCTAACCATCTGTCTAAGCCCAATGAAGGAGTTTTGGAAATGTTTTCCAAATAAGAACCAGAATGTTTTCTAATATAGAAAACAAGAAATGGAAATGTTTTCCAAGGGTAATAACATATATTTTCTAAATTTAGAAAATAAGAAATGTTGAATATAGAAAAACAGGAGATGAAAAATGAACTAAGGATATAAATATTAAATGATGTTTGATCGATAGAATTTCCATCTGGAAATAATATCGCTGTTTGCACACGTATTTTTCTTCGATAGTTAAATCACAGACTATCAAAGTTTTGACCATTTTAACGTTGTTAATATGGAGAGACCGGTTGGATTATTATCCGAAGAACCACTCTATATTGGCATAAGCGTTGCGAATGATATATGCCAAAGATAATTGAAGACGGAGTTATGCAAGGGCTATCCTATTTACAGAATAGTGCCTTCGGTTCATCCTGTTTCTGGATGACTTGTATGGATGAATGTCTGACAGAGTATTTCCAGAAAGGTCACGTACATTGATTTCTTCAACCGTACCAAGAGTGGAAGCGGAGAAGGAAACTTCTTTTAGCTAACACATAATGTATTGTTGAGGACGTCAATTGGTGATTGGATGGATTTGACGATGTGGCATTCGAAGTGAATCTGATGTGATGATGAAGTGTAACCTCAAGCCTCATCAACCGGTAAATGACAGAAATCGGGCAGGCAGCATGGCTAAGTTGGTCGCACCGAAGTAGGGTGTATAATCACCTGATCTACAGTTTCATTTACTTCTAAAAATCAATTGTTGATGCTGTCCCATTTGGGAAACGGTTGTTGATCCCAACCGTTGGTGATAAACATTCGATACACTCAAGCGAAATGAGTGGTCGGTCATTGTAACGACCCATATTCTACGTATCATAGGATCGTAGAATATTTATTTCTTTCACATACGAAGTCGTATGGTCATGTAACTTTAGCAGACGACTATTGGGGTCATTTCCCATGTTCATGATTTTTATCGATTTTTAAATGACCATTTTACCCCTTATTGGCACTGTTTTGGCCATAACTTTTGACTGGAAAGGAATTTTGACCTGAAACCCCTTCCATTGGCTCTGGTTGATGGTTTACAATTCCGTAGATTGGTCACATTAGCCAAACGTACTCACCGTTTGGGAGATATGGCTGAAACAAGTTTCAGATTGTGAAAAACAGCTTAATTGGGCTTAACCTGGTGATTAACAGCTAGGCCCAATGGGGGATTTCGGGATTAGGGTAAGGAGGAGGCTGAAATCAGTTAGAGAACGATCTTTTCATTTCCCAGCCGCCACTTTCATTCTTGAGCCCTAACAATGGCCGCCAACATCTAGAAACATCCCAAAATCACCTTCTAATTGAGTTTTGGCTTAATCTACATCAAATTAAGGAGAGGAAACACGAAAGCAAGATTAGAGCTACTGTTAGACGTTAGAATTCACCCAAATAAGCGAGGTTTCAGTTCTGAGAATTTCATTTGTGGCCAAGGTGAGTGATTAGCATTGTTTTGACACTAATTACAGTTAATTAAGGGTAATTAGTGAAGATTAGCGAATTTACACACTAATAAATTCTGGAAAAATATTTATAAATTCGAAAATAATATTTTATGCCTCTGGTAGAAATTTGGTTTAATTTGGTTAAGTTTTGTTAACCCTATGATTAGTTTTGCTTAAACATGCTTAAGGGAAAATATGGGGTTTTGGGTATATTTGATCCATTTTGACACGTAAATTCGTTGTTTTTGTGTTTGTGGTTAGTTTGCTATGTTGCTATGACTGTTTGGAATGATTTGTGATTGATTAGAATAGTTAGATTGGTCGAAAACGTCGTCGAATGGCGTAAACAAGTTGCTGGAAAAAGTTGCAGAAAGTTGTGCAGGGTTTCAGATCGGATCGGGTTGGGGGCTCGGGTCGGATAGGAGAGCTGGGCAAGGAATCCGACCCGAACTGAAGTTTGGCACAAAGGAAGTTTGGCAGGAAGGAAGGCCATTGCTTAGAGTTGGAGTTGGACAGAAGATCGGATCGGAGCAAGGGAGCAGATCGGATCGGAGCAAGGGAGCAGACCGGATCCGAGCAAGGGAGCAGGACGAATCGGAGCAGGCAAGCAAGTCAAACTGAAGCATCAGATCAGATGAAGGACCTCCGAACCGAACTCAAGCAGAGGAACACCTGAGTCGAACCACTTCAGAGCATCCGAACCGAACCGAAGTCTGAAGGGGGAGAATCACCGAACCGACCCGCATCCAGGAGCGCACTAGGAAGCATTACACCGAACCGAACCGTGTTATACGTATGTATCCGAACCGAATCGAATCCATGACCACTTCCACGCGACGACTCTTTTGAAGACCAACTCCAATTTGATCAAAACCCGAGATGCAAAGGAAGTCCAATTGAGGAGCCTTGACTCAGGATCCAGTTGGGAACCAATGAGTGGGCTTCATGATTGGGCTTTGCTGCGGGACGTGTGCCAATGGGCTATTGATGTCTATGACTTTGGATCACTATGTATGGGAGGTACGTGAACGGATTCAGGGCCGCAGTGGCCTAGGTACGACTAAAGGGCTATAGACCAATGAAGTGGGGTCATTTGTAAAGATTTGGTCATAACTCCATGTGATAAGCTTGGTAGTAGCAGTAGTTGTACAAGTTGAACTCCGTCACTACTTCTATGGGTCTAGTGATTGACAGTGGTGGACATTGTATGCTTTACGCACTGAGTGAGAGATGTGAGGATGGTTGCTATAGTTGATTTGTTTGCCATCATTACGACATACACACCCCACCCCCCGTATTCTTTACACTATCTATTATGGCACCCTAGAGTATTGTACGGTATGTGGTACTAACTCTTTGGTTGCAGGTCCAGGTTCAGGTATGGTTTAGTATACCTGTTATTGTTCTGTTTAGATGCTTATCGCTCATACCAGGCTTTATGTCTGACCCAGTGTTTTATGTCTCCTCTTATTACTCTGGGTGCTCACACGAGCAGACTAGAGACAGGTTAGCTGGTGATGCACGGGTAGATGATCCGGAGACGAGCAGGAGGCTTCCACGTATGATATATATATATAGTATTCTCCCTGTGTTGTTGAAGATCACTGCTTGGGCATTAGTAGTGCATCTTCTACTTTCAGTTTTTCTTTTGTTTTAGAGACAGTAAATTTGGAAAGTTGTAATAAGCTATATGTGGATTTCCGCTGCTCTGATGTTGATGTTGGTTTTAATTATCAGCTTATGCACTGTCTCACCTGTTTTATGTCAACTATGTTATTATTATATTTTATTCCATGTGCTGTGAGACATTCTACAGGTTCCTCGTTAGTTAATTCCCTTCTTTCTTTTCTTCTGACGACCGTTCCGTGCTAGTCGGGCATGTGTACAGCGCACTTTCGGAGGAAATGTCGGCTGGTGCGGGGCGGGCCGTCACACTTGGTATCAGAGCTCTAGGTTGCGTAGTTAACCTAGGAAATTTATCAGGGAGAGATTATATACGTATACGAGAGAGCGTATTTGTGATTACTTTTGTTTTTAAAGGCTATATATGTATATACTATTAGTAGTATAAGGGTGAAGTCATACTGCACTAGCACCACTATGGGGTCGTTAATCGTTTCCTTTTACAGATTGATGATGAGCCGATATACTAGAGGTGCTGGTAGGGGAGCCAATAATGGGAATGCTGCTGACATGAGGACGATGTTTACTGACCTCATGAGAGAGATGCTTACAGATGTGCAGAGGGCAGCTCCCAATGGTGGAAATGGTGGTGGTTCAATAGTGCGGGCGCCTAGAGTCGACTTCGCCAAGCTGAATAAGGATTATACTAGCCTTGGTGGGAAGCCGTTCCACGGAACGGAGTCGGCTACGGATATTCAGGATTGGTTGGATAGTTGCGAGCGTATCTTCAAGGAATTGGGTATCGAGGATGCGATGAAGAGAAAGCTAGCGTCCCGTCAGCTGCAAGGGCGGGCAATGAATTGGTGGAATGCTATAAAGGCAGCTACTCCCGAAGATCAGATTACTTGGGAGCAGTTTAAGGTTCGCTTTAGCGAGAAGTTCATTCCAGTTGCTCAGAAATCAGTGCTGTTTAAGAAATTCTTGGAGCTCAAGCAGAATGGCAGAGCTGTCTCGAAGTATATTGCTAAATTCGATACTTTGTCGAAGTATGGGTTATCCCTTATTGATACTGCCGAGAAGAAGAATGAGAAATTCATAACTGGTTTGGATTAGTACTTGGGGGAAAGGCTTAATAACCACATCGATGAGACGTTTGAATCAATTATGGGGAAAGCATTGAGATCAGAAAGTCTCTACCCTAAGCCGATGACTGAGGTTGCATCTGCAGAGGAGCCAAAGCCACAAGCAAGTGGTGGAGGCAAGGGTGGTTCCCAGAATAAGAGAATGCAGAGTCAGAATAAGGATGGCCAGAAGAAAAAGAATAAGGAAGATGTTGAGTGCTTCAGCTGTGGTAAGAAGGGCCATTATGCTAGTAATTGTCGGGCCAAGCCAGCGGATAGGAAGTGCTTCAACTGTGGCGAAATGGGACATCACAAGGACAAGTGTCCGCAACCCCCCAAAGAAAAGCAAATGGTGAAAGCATATGCCCTTAATGCTATTCCTTCTTTGTCGAATGCCCCAACCGCGGCGGAGAAGGGAAAGAATGACGTCATTCAAGGTATGCTTACTGTTTATGATGTTCCTGTTAGAGTTTTGTTTGATACCGGAGCTTCCAGTTCTTTCATATCTAGTGACCTGGTAGATAGGTTGGGATTGGAGCCCGAGATTGTCGATAGACCTTTAGTGGTGACGAACCCGATTGGTGGTTCGACTAGCCTTAGCATGATTTGTCGTAATGTGGTCTTATCGAGTCATGGGTGCATGTTTGTTTGTGATTGCTTTGTTTTGGGCTTTACTGGGTTTGGCATTATTTTGGGAGTAGATTGGCTCCAAAGATATGGGGTGGTGGTAGACTGTGAGGGCTTTTTGGTGACAGCTAGAGCAGATGATGGGTGGAGGATAGTGTATGGTGGTCTACCCAATGAGGGGGTATTGGCTAGTTTTCTAAACTCCCTCGACATTCCTCATAGTGAGTTGTCAGGTTTGTGGTTGGCCAGTATCCAGATATTTTCGAAGAAGTGACCGGGCTTCCACCACATCGAGTGATTGAGTTCCGTATTGACTTGGTGAAAGGTGCCATACCTATAATGATGCCACTTCGTTGTATGGCACCAAGGGAGCAGTGAGAGCTCGAGGTGCAAGTCAGCGATCTTTTGAAGAAGGGATTTATCAGAAGGAGTGTTTCTGAATGGGGAGCACCAGTTGTGTTTGCTACCAAGGCGGATGGTTTCCTTCGTTTGTGTGTAGACTACCGCGAGTTGAATAAAGTGACGAGGAAGAACAAGTATCCTCTACCGCGGATAGATGATTTGTTTGATCAGTTGAGTGGTGCGAGAGTATTTTCTCAGTTGGATCTCGCGACAGGTTTTCATCAGCTTAGAGTGGAAGCTGAGAGTATAGCTAAAACGGCATTTCGGACGCCGTCTGGATTTTATGTGTGGTTGGTCATGCCATTCGGGCTGACCAATGCCCCAGCATATTTTGTGGATCTTATGAATAGGGTATTCAGAGATCAGTTGAATAAGTTTGTCCTTGTGTTCGTTGATGATATTTTGGTCTATTCAAGGATAAAGGAAGAACACAAGGAACATTTAAGAATAGTGATGGAGGTGTTGAGAAAACACCAACTGAAAGCAAAGTTTTCTAAGTGTCACTTCTGGAGGAGGGAAGTGAGGTTCTTGGGTCATGTTGTTTCCGAGAATGGTATTGCCGTGGACCCTACGAAGGTGGCTACGGTACAGGGCTGGCCTACGCCCAAGAATGCAACAGATGTAAGAAGTTTCTTGGGATTAGCTGGATATTATCGTAAGTTTATCCAAGGCTTCTCCAAGATAGCAGCACCATTGACCCAGTTGACCAAGAATAATCAAGCTTTCGTCTGGGATGAAAGGTGAGAGAATGCATTCAAGAGTCTAAAGGACAAGTTGACATGCACACAAGTGTTAGTCATTCCTAAGGGGAATGAAGAGATGACGGTATACACGGATGCTTGTGGTACCGGACTAGGTGCTGTATTGATGCAAGGAGGTAGGCTTGTAGCTTATGCAAGTCGACAATTGAAACCGCACGAGAGAAGATACCCTACCCATGATTTGGAATTGGCAGCGATCGTGTTCGCATTGAAGATGTGGAGACACTATCTCTTGGGAGAAAGATTTGAGTTGTTTACAGATCATAAATCGCTAAAGTATCTGTTCTCTCAGAAAGATCTGAATCTCCGTCAGCAGAGATGGTTAGAGTTCTTAGCTTCGTACAATTTTGATATCGCATACACACCTGGGAAAGGTAATGCGGTAGCCGATGCCATGAGCAGGAGACATGCCAGTTTAGGGGCAATGTTTCTTGAATGGAAGCAACTGGAGTATATCATGGGATTTGACCAAAGTGCGAATTGGATCCAGTCATGCTAGCTAGTTTGGTGATCAGACCCACTTTGATAAAGCGGATTGGTTCCAGCCAGAGGGACGATCCTAATCTATTGGAAATCATCTCCAAGTTAGAGATGAACATCGATGGTGAGGAGATGAATTTGTATGGGCTTGATCGAGATGGATGGCTTAGAAAGAATGGAAGACTAGTTGTACCCAACGTGAATGGTTTGAGAGATGAAGTGCTTAGAGAATGTCATCACTCAAAACTGACTATACATCCCGGTGGTAATAAGATGTATCGAGACATGAAGCAGACTTAGTACTGGGAAGGGATGAAAAGAGACGTTGGGAAGTTTATATCCAAATGCATGAATTGCCAGCTAGTTAAGGCCGAGCAAAAGAAGCCTAGTGGGTTATTGCAACCATTAGAAATTCCCGAATGGAAATGGGAGCAAGTCTCAATGGGTTTCATCGATGGTTTACCAAGGACTAGATCGGGACATGATAGCATTTGGGTAATCGTGGATCGATTGACTAAGAGTGCAAGATTCATACCAGTCAAATCGACCAGAACGGCAACCAAGTTGGCAGAATTGTATATGAAGTGGGTATTGAGATTTCATGGAGTACCTAAAAGCATTGTGAGTGACCGAGACCCGTTGTTCACTAGTGGATTTTGGAAGAGCTTACAAGAGGCTCTAGGGTCAGAGTTACATCTCAGTACCGCATATCATCCTCAGACCGACGGTCAGACGGAGAGGGTGAATCGTATTTTGGAAGATCTCTTTAGAGCTTGTGTACTGGATTTTGGTGGATCATGGGATGACCATTTGCATCTAGTAGAGTTTGCATATAATAATAGCTACCAATCCAGTATCGGGATGGCTCCGTTTGAAGCTTTGTACGGAAGACCGTGCAACTCACCATCATGTGGGATAGAGACCGACGAGAAGTTTATGCTTGGACCAGATGTGGTGAGGGAAACTTCAGATAAGATTAAGATCATTCAACAACGAATGAAGGCTGCCCAAGATAGGCAGAAGAGTTATGCTGATAAGAGGAGAAGAGACCTAAAATTCTCCGTTTGTGACTTGGTGTTTGTCAAGATTTCTTCGTTGAAGAGCGTGATACGATTTGGCAGGAGATGCAAGTTGGCACCAAGATTTGTTGGCCCATTTCCTATTCTTGAACTAGTCGGGAATTTGACATATAGAGTTGGCTTACCAGAGAAGATGGCGGGAGTTCACAATGTATTTCATGTTTCCCAACTAAGGCAGTTCGTTCACGACCCAGATATGACTATTTCACCTGATCAGTTAGAGGACTTCGAAGTAGAACCCGAGGCGGTTGGCAACCGCAAGCTGGCCCGTATTGTCGAGCATGACATGAAGCAACTTCGAACGAAGGCGGTGAAGCTAGTCAAGGTTCAGTGGGGCGAGGACGAGAATGATTGCACTTGGGAGACAGAGGAGAGCATTAGGAATACATATCCAGAACTCTTTGCCTGGTAAGATTTTAACTTCGATTTAGTTTTCCGCATGCTAGGATAGGCTTGTTTGCTTGTTTTGCATGTTTGATTGTTGTGTGTGGTTGTTAGGCATGCAGGATCCTTTGTATGTTTAGGGTTAAGGAATTTCGGGGGCAAAATTTCTTAAGGGGGGGAGAGTGTAACGACCCGTATTCTACGTATCATAGGATCGTAGAATATTTATTTCTTTCACATTCGAAGTCGTATGGTAATGTAACTTTGGGAGACGACTATTGGGTTCATTTCCCATGTTCATGATTTTTGTCGATTTTTAAATGACCATCTTACCCCTAGTTGGCACTGTTTTGGCCATAACTTTTGACTGGAAAGGAATTTTGACCTGAAACCACTTCGATTAGCTCCGGATGATGGTTTTCAATTCCGTAGAGTGGTCACATTAGCCAAACGGACTCATCGTTTGGGAGATATGGCTGAAACAACTTTCAGATGGTGGAAAACAGCTTAATTGGGCTTAACCGGGTGATTAACAGCTAGGCCCAATGGGGGATTTCGGGATTAGGGTAAGGAGGAGGCTGAAATCAGTTAGAGAACGATCTTATCCTCATTTCCCAGCCGCCACTTTCATTCTTGAGCCCTAACAATGGCCGCCAACATCTAGAAACATCCCCAAATCACCTTCAAATTGAGTTTTGGCTTAATCTACATCAAATTAAGGAGAGGAAACACGAAAGCAAGATTATAGCTGCTGTTAGACGTTAGAATTCACCCAAATCAGCGAGGTTTCAGTTTTGAGAATTTCATTTGTGGCCAAGGTGAGTGATTAGCGTTGTTTTGACACTAATTACAGTTAATTAAGGGTAATTAGTGAAGATTAGCGAATTTACACACTAATAAATTCTGGAAAAATATCTATAAATTCGAAAATAATATTTTATACCTCTGGTAGAAATTTGGTTTAATTTGGTTAAGTTTTGTTAACCCTATGATTAGTTTTGCTTAAATATGCTTAAGGGAAAATATGGGGTTTTGGGTATATTTGATCCATTTTGACACATAAATTCGTTGTTTTGGTGTTTGTGGTTAGTTTGCTATGTTGCTATGACTGTTTGGAATGATTTTTGATTGATTAGAATAGTTAGATTGGTCGAAAACGTCGTCGAATGGCGTAAACAAGTTACTGGAAAACGTTGCAGTTGGGGGCTCGGATCGGATAGGAGAGCTGGGCAAGGAATCCGACCCGAACTGAAGTTTGGCACAAAGGAAGTTTGGCAGGAAGGAAGGCCATTGCTTAGAGTTGGAGTTGGACAGAAGATCTGATCGGAGCAAGGGAGCAGATCGGATCGGAGCAAGGGAGCAGACTGGATCGGAGCAAGGGAGCAGGACGGATCGGAGCATGCAAGCAACTCAAACTGAAGCATCAGATCGGATGAAGGACCTCCGAACCGAACTCAAGCAGAGGCACACCTGAGCCGAACCACTTAAAAGCATCCGAACCGAACCGACGTCTGAAGGGGGAGAATCACCGTACCGACCCGCATCTAGGAGCGCACTAGGAAGCATTACACCGAACCGAACCGTGTTATACGTATGTATCCAAACCGAATCGAATCCATGACCACTTCCATGCGACGACTCTTTTGAAGACCAACTCCAATTCGATCAAAACCCGAGATGCAAAGGAAGTCCAAATGAGGAGCCTTGACTCAGGATCCAGCTGGGAACCAATGAGTGAGCTTCCTGATTGGGCTTTGCTACGGGACGTGTGCCAAGGGCTATCGATGTCTATGACTTTGGATCACTATGTATGGGAGGTACGTGAACGGATTCAGGGCCGCAGTGGCCTAGGTACGACTAAAGGGCTATAGACCAATGAATTGGGGTCATTTGTAAAGATTTGGTCATGACTCCATGTGGTAAGCTTGGTAGTAGCAGTAGTTGTACAAGTTGAAATCCGTCACTACTTCGATGGATCTAGTGATTGACAGTGGTGGACATCGTATGCTTTACGCACTGAGTGAGAGATGTGAGGATGGTTTCTATGGTTGATTTGTTTTCCATCATTACGAAATACACACCCCACCCCCCGTATTCTTTACACTATCTATTATGGCACCCTAGAGTATTGTACGGTATGTGGTACTAACTCTTTGGTTGCAGGTCCAGGTTCAGGTATGGTTTAGTATACCTGTTATTGTTCTGTTTAGATGCTTATCGCTGATACCAGGCTTTATGTCTGACCCAGAGTTTTATATCTCCTCTTATTACTCTGGGTGCTCACACGAGAAGACTAGAGACAGGTTAGCTGGTGATGCACGGGTAGAAGATCCGGAGACGAGCAGGAGGCTTCCACGTATGATATATATATAATATTCTCCCTGTGTTGTTGAAGATCACTGCTTGGGCATTAGTAGTGCATTTTCAAATTTCAGTTTTTCTTTTGTTTTAGAGACAGTAAATTTGGAAAGTTGTAATAAGCTGTATGTGGATTTCCGCTGCTCTGATGTTGATGTTGATTTTAGTTATCAGCTTATGCACTGTCTCACCTGTTTTATGTCAACTATGTTATTATTATATTTTATTCCATGCGCTGTGAGACATTCTACAGGTTCCTCGTTAGTTAATTCCCTTCTTTCTTTTCTTCTGACGACCGTTCCGTGCTAGTCGGGCATGTGTACAGCGCACATTCGGAGGAAATGCCAGTTGGTGCGGGGCGGGTCGTCACAGTCATGTGTGGCCGGGTTGCTAGATGTTCTTGTTGAACCCAGTGTATTCCTTTCTAGAGGTACACTAGCAAAAGGTGGTTCCATACCTCGTCATAGTTGGAAATCCATTACCCAATACGTGCTTGCGGTTTTGATTGTATACTATGTATGTAGAACGTGAGATGAAAGCGTTTCTACTAGATGATTATTATATTGTGGTTGATAGACATTATTATAATATCAACGGGTTTTTGATATAAAGATAATTTGGATTCTCATAAGAGAAAAACCCATTCCGTTATACGGCGTGGTCTTATGAGATATCGTTTACATGCTTAAACTGTTTTAACTGTTTTACTCACACCAGTTCCATGATTGACTCGGAGTTTATTTTGTTTTGTTTTCCCTAAACTCTTGGGTGCTCAATTTTTTATGGGCAGTCAAGTAGTCGGGATTTACAGATACTTGAAGAGCTGGAGCAGGAAGTTTCAGGATCATATATCTATAGTTATTTCCGCTGTGTTGTAAGTGTTGTACTTTGATATTATGTGTATTCAAGTACAGATGTATATTTCAAAGTTATGTTACATATATTATATGTCATTCGTTCCGCTGTGAGATTCGTGTTACTCTGATGATGTCTTCTTCTTCTTCTATTCTAAGTTTTTAACTTATCTTTCCTCACCCTCTGTTTTCTTTCTATAAATTTTCTTATTTTCATTTTAATTTGGGGTTGGACTTGTGTTTTTGGTCAGCTCAAATTGGACCGGATTTTCGGGTCATTACAATTGGTATCAGAGCATAAGGTTATGTGAACTACCTTGGCTCTGTGGCGTGACTCGGTAGAGATAGGGTAAGTAATACCCTAGATTTGAGTTGAGTGTATATATACGAGTGTGCGTATTTTTTATTGATATAAAAATTGTTTTATATTGTGGAGATTTGTTGGTTGAGTCGTTTATGAGTTCTGGTCGATCAGTTTGATCCGCTGTATCGGTAGGAGTTTAGAAACACTCGAATACGATGGGTCGACACGATATGTTTTGAAAAGAGGGTAAATAAGTTTACCCAAGGTATATCTTGATATAGAGAAGATATATATATCAAAATTATAATATTGGTTGTTATTATAATCGAGTAAGATTATAAATTAAATGGTTATGTAAATAACCAATCAGAATTCATATAGGTGAAATACATGAAATCCGATGAGTAAAATCTGAAATTTAAACCAGAAATTGAATTAAAAATGCTGGAAAATTGGATAAGTGTTTCTAAATGGATTTGGATTAAAAATAAGGAAATTTTAAGATCCTGGGAGATTTTAAGTTGTTTTACAAGCAGTTTGAATTATATTTTGAAATGGATTTCAAAGTGGAAATATTTAGAAATGGTTTTATAGTATTGAACTCACTTCGATCGCTGGAAAATAGATTCTGATGATGACAGCTGCATCATCACTATTCATTTTCAAGTTGTAAGTGATGAATTATTACCAAAGATACCGTTTTGAATTTGTTTTGGGAAAGACAAGTTGTGTTGAATTTCAAAATGGGATTTATAATAAAGAATGAATAAAAAAAGTTTGAAATAGAAATTCAAAGGCAGTTTGAATATATGAAATTCAATGGAATTGAAATAGAAATTGAATATAGAAATTCAAAGGGAGTTTGAATATATGAAATTCAATGGAAGTAATATAGAATTTGAATATAGAATTAAAATGGAATTTAAACTATAGGATTTGAATATATAGAATTTGAATACAGAATTCAAATGGAATTTAAACTATAGGATTTGAATATATGGAATTTGAATATAGAAATTCAAATGGGAGTTATAATATAGAATTTGAATAATAGAATTTGATATATAGATTTGAATAATAGAAGTAATATAAAATTTGAATAGAAATTGAATAGAATTAACTAAGTCGAAGAGGAATTAGTTAACCGAGTTTTGAATTTGAAGTTGAACTTTGAAAGGTGAATTGGATTTGTAAATGGATATTCGAAATCGAATATAGAACTTAAATTTGAAATTTGGATTCAAATTAGTTAATAAGCAAGTTAAAATATATTTGAACGTGTCATGTTCAAATATAAAAGTGAAATAGACTAAAGAGTTCATTAAAAAATTAATTAACGAATTGAGTTAAAACGATCAGGTATAGTTAAAAATAGATTGGGCAGGTATAAATATACATAAGATAGGTATGGGTAAGGTATGAACGTATATAAATAGAATGCTCGACGAAAAGATATGTATTTAATTCATATATGAGATTTTATGTACCGTATCGGCTAGCCGCTTGGCTTTTTCTTTTTCTTTTGGATTGGTGAGGGCCATGGGAGGCTATTTGAAATATCACGATGCTCCTGGTACAAAGGAGGTTATGGCGAATTTTTCCGGGAATTTAAGGAGTTAGAATATTTTTAAGATAATTTGATAGTTAGAAATCAACGTATCAATATATATATAGAAGTCGATAAGGAAACGAACTTAGAAATAGAATAGTAAAATCAGAAAGGAAGACTAAGAATAAAATCTAGTAAGAATAGAAAGAGGAAGCGTATACATGTTTAAAAGTGAATAAGTAGGTATGGTATTGATTATTCGAGTAAGTAGTCATATCTGTTTTGACGTTATAAATGTTAATCAGTCAAGGTCTGAGAGGTAGTTATACCCCAACTTGATTGATTTCATTATTAACAAACAAATATTAAGATTTCAGGCTCGAAGATCAATGTTGAATAAGAGTTAGTTGAATATAGTATTTAGGTTGTCGTAACGATGTTTTAAACAACATTCGTTTTAACCCAAATAAGTGTAAGCTGGGATTTATAATAAAGAATATTTCCTAATTATAGAAATAAACGAGATCAGAAAAGAGATAAGTAATTGGATATTTTCCAATTATAAATAGCATATATTTTCTAAAGTTTAGAAAATAAAGGAAGGCGATATTCATAAATGTTTTCCAAATAACATAAAAGGCCAATATGGTTATTGAAAATATTTGGTTAACAAATATTGATAAAGAAATATAGAAGTGATTTAACTAATGGAATATTAATTAAGGGCTTAGTGACATGTTCAAAAGGAAAATTTGATTTTTGAAAAGAGTAAAGTATTTAAAAAACTCCTAGGGAAAGATTGTTTGAATTAAAAACAAATTTAACATAAATTTGTGAAAGCAAATTTGAATTAAAGTAAAGCCCGTAAAGTGGTAACTGAGATTGAATTAGAATGATATCAAGACCAATTGGATTGTGAGATTCAAATTTGAAATGTAATGTGATAATCAAGTTAAGAGTTGGGAATCGAGAAGAAACTCGAGTTGAAATGATATTTGCCTCGGATATAAGCGAATGGTTGTGTCGTGGATAAAAGCAGATTGGGATTTGATTGGGATGACCCTTGTATCTGCTGAATTGATACAGGTGGAAAGGATATAATGATATGCCGACAAAAGTTACAAGTTTATATTTCATATTTGATATAAGATTTATGAGCCGAATTGGCAAGCCGCTTGGCAGTTTGGTTTTCTTTTGGGTTGGAGATGGCCTTGAGAGGCAAGTTGGAGTTTGATCGATTGACCAGTACAAAGGAGGTGCTAGCGAAATTTTTCGCAGAGTTAAGGCGTTAGAAAATTTTCAGGATTTTTGGAAAATTTCGATGATAAGAATTAATTAATAATTTAATTGAAATTAAATTGGCTCAGTTGAAACTGAAGTTAAGAAGTGAAAAAATATGTTCAAACCAGTCGATAGGGTCGCCCTCTACCTTTTAGCAATTTCGAGGACGAAATTATTTTAAGTGGGAAAGATTGTAATGACCCGCATTGGCAGAGGTATTATAATTAATTTATTTAATTATATAAATGGTGATTAAAAGGATTTAATGGTCGTTGAATTAAATAATGGTGAATATTTAATTTAAAATAATAAATTAAATAATATATTTAATTCTGAAATAATCAGAATTGGCTGAAATGGCGATATGGTGTGAACTGGATCATCTGCGATATTTAATTCAGTTTTAAATTGAATTAAAATAACGAATATATTATTTGAACGATAGTTTGAAAGTATAATTATATTGTAATTAAAATTGAGCTTGAAATGGCGCTGTAGTTCGTAATTTGGCGATTTGAACTTCAACTGAATGTACAGGATTCGTTTTAAGCCGGATTTCTGTGAAACAAGAAATGTGTGGAGCTGGTGGAGTATATCTTTCTAGTGGAAGAGAAAAATTGGGATTTCGTCGTGTAGATTTTGGTTTACATCCAAATCAAATTTCAGAAAAGTCGCTGTGGAATTCCTTTATAATTTATAAAGGAATTATTTATATTTTAAAAAAGGAAATTCATTTTAAATCGAATATCGATTTAATCGGGATTTGAAATATCAAGCTGGAAATTCATATAGGAAGATTCTAGAGCTGTAAGATATTCCACTGTGAATATAGACAATAATATTTACTTTTAAATATTTAATTTAATTATATTTAAATATATTTATATATTTAAATGGGTCATTCAGACCTTTAAAAATAGCCAATTTTACAAACGAAGTCGGAATTCGACGAAACTAATTTCGTTGGAGCCGTAATGTCAAATAGTTGTTAGATTCCAAGTTCCGTGATTTTTGAGGACACTGTGTGGCCGTACGGATTTTTAGAGTGAAAAACAGTCAGTATTTTGATGGTTAAAAATACACTGTGTGAACATACGAAGTTAGAATTCGACGAAATAGTTTCGTTGGGTCCGCAATGTCGAATTGAAGGGGTATGTCCATTTTCATGATTTTTGGATATCATGTGTGATTATAGGAATTTTTAACAATAAATAAAGATAGCGTTTGCTGTAAATAAAATAAATAATCTATAAAGAATTATTTAAAATTTTCTATAAATATCCTACCTTTCCTTCTAACCCTAAATTCTTATTCTCTCTGGTCAAAAGGAATTTGCCGCCACCAGAAAACCCAAAATGTTGAAATGTCCGTCTTTGAAAATAGAAAACAATTCAAATAAATATCAAGAAAATACAAATTAAGTGTCTTTGGATTTGTTGTGGGATTCACTTCATTTCTCTATCAATTGTGTAGGGTGTGATCCACCGTTTGGGTTTGCTGAATTTCAGCAGCGAACTAGGGTTCAGGTTTTCGTGGAATTCAAGCTGATATACGTGTTTTTGATAATTGTTTTGGGGCCTGGAGGTGAAACTGCACCTACTGTCTTGCTTCAGGAGAGTTCGATGATTAAAAATGTTCGTGACTTTTTACTGGAGTTTGGGAGTCTCCTGTTCGACGTGATATGGTGAAGAAGGCCGGGTTGGATGAAAGTGATGTGGTTGTATGGAGAGTCAGGCGAGAAGTTCAATGGTGCTTGATATTTTGCAAATCGGTGGACAAAAGAAAAGAACGTGGTGATAGGAGTTTTGGAAATGGACGGTCTTTAAGTTCTGAAGCTCAGACAAATATCCGGGAAGAAGGGTGTTGTATAAACGGGTATTCGGGCTCACGGGTATTGGGCTGAGATAAAAGGGTCAGGACAAATGGTAATTCACAATTTAGTTAATTAATTATAGCGTATATATAATCATATAATTGTTTAAATCTTGTATGAACCATATATGGACCATACGGTATCGGAATTCAGAGAAACAAGATCCGACAGGATCGTATGGACGACACTACAGCATGAGACTGGCCGGGAGTGAATCGAAGCTCGTTACAATTTATATCAAAATAAATTTTCCTTCTGAATCAAATCAAGCGATGGTTATCGTTATTAACGATGATCGTCCAATGTGAGTAAATCTAACTAACTCTGAACAGTTTATAATTTCATGTTGTATCTTTAGAACTGTTAAATATTGGTTGATTGACTGTGTGTTGACTGTTTGATTGAACTGCTAGACAGTTAGTTGAATTTCTATATTGATTCTATTTAACAGAATATATCATATGGAACTGAAAGTGATGTTGATTTTATTGTGTAACATCTGTGGATGTAGGTAAACAGGTTGGAGGAATCCAACTGGATTCCTCAACATTTATTTTACTGTGATTCATATATTGTGATATACGATGGGTTATATAATCTGTTATGGATTATGTGTGTTAAAATGATATTGATCATTGTTATTTGATATTTTTAAATATCATAAAAGACCCTGGGATGTAAAAAGAATTATTTCAATGTATATTGAAATAAAGGGATTTTAGTAAATCAACAGATTTTATAAAAGGAAATATTTCGAAAGTAAATAAAAGGAAATGTTTATAAAACAAATAGAGTTTTATAAAAAGGAAAAAATGTTGATAAACGAATAGAATAGAATAAAGGAGTATATTTATTTAGAAAATAAATAGGATAAAGGAATATTTGTTTAGGAAATGAATAGAGTAAATCGATTAGAGTAAACCATACATGGTTATTCGGGATGAGATTCCATTTAGCACGACTGCTAGCGTAATTCGCAGGGCTGCAGATAGCCTACGGCGGTCGGATGTTTCTGTTTCCTGAGGGAATCAGGCGTAACCATTGTGATCGCTGCGATCTAGAGTTAAGCGAATGGAGTTAATCGAATATAGTTATTCAAGATAGAGTAAAATCAGTTAGAGTTAACCACTTAAGTAATCGAGTTAAGAGAATCAAGTTAAGTTAATCGATGGAGTGAATCGAGTTAAGTGAATTAAGTTAAGTGGATTGAGTTAAGTTAAATAAGTAAAGTTAAACCAGTTAGAGTAAATCGATAGAGTTAAATCGAACTAGAGTTATTCAAAAAGAGTTATTCAAATTAGTTATTCGAACTAGAGTTATTCAAATAGAGTTATTCGAATTAGTTATTCGAATAGAGTTTATCACATAAGAGTTATTCTAATTAGTTATTCGAATAGAGTTAATCACATAGAGTTATTCGAATTAGTTATTCAGATAGAGTTAA
This sequence comes from Allium sativum, assembly GCA_030737875.1. Taxonomy (NCBI): domain Eukaryota; kingdom Viridiplantae; phylum Streptophyta; class Magnoliopsida; order Asparagales; family Amaryllidaceae; genus Allium; species Allium sativum. The sequence goes on from CM060919.1 coordinate 186,008,541, forward strand.
ACACATATGAGTTATTCGAAGTGCGATATCGAATATGGTTCATTCGAAAGGAGATATCGAATATAGTTTATTCGAAATGAGTTATTTGAATATAGTTTATTCGAAAAGAATTAATCGAGAAGGATTACTCGAGAAGAATTTATCAAATAAAGTAAATCGGTTAAAGTGATTGCAATAGGGTAAATCAAATAGAGTTAATCAAATAGAGCTAATCAAAAAAGGAGCTAATCGCATATAGTTATTCGAAAAGAAAGGTTAAAGTTAGTTAAAGAAATAAAGTGAACTTTGCCTATTTCAAAGTTAGAAATGTTGTTCAGTTAAGGTCTGAGAGGTAGTTCTACCACAACTTGATTGGCTTTGTATTTAACTAAGGAATGGTTAAGGTTCGGCAGTAAAGGATGGTTAAGTGAATTTAGTAATTAAAGGAAATAGTTTGAGTTGGCATAACGATGTTTTATCTAAACATCTGTCTAAGCCCAATGAAGGAGTTTTAGAAATGTTTTCCAAATAAGAACCAGAAATGTTTTCTGATATAGAAAACAAGAAATGGAAATGTTTTCCAAGGGTAATAACATAGATTTTCTAAATTTAGAAAATAAGAAATGTTGAATATAGGGAAACAGGAGATGAAAAATGAACTAAGGATACAAATGTTAAATGATGTTTGATCGATAGAATTCAATATCGCTGTTTGCACACGTATTTTTCTTTGATAGTTAAATCACAGACTACCAAAGTTTTGACCATTTTAACATTGTTAATATGGAGAGACTGGTTGGATTATTATTCGAAGAACCACTCTATATTGGCATAAGCATTGCGAATGATATATGCCAAAGATATTTGAAGACGGAGTTATGCAAGGGCTATCCTGTTTACAGAATAGTGCCTTCGGTTCATCCTGTTCCTGGATGACTTGTATGGATGAAAGTCTGACAGAGTATTTCCAGAAAGGTCACGTACATTGATTTCTTCAACCGTACCAAGAGTGGAAGCGGAGAAGGAAACTTCTTTTAGTTAACACATAATGTATTGTTGAGGACGTCAATCGGTGATTGGATGGATTTGACGATGTGGCATTCGAAGTAAATCTGATGTGATGATGAAGCGTAACCTCAAGCCTCATCAACCGGTAAATGACATAAATCGGGCAGGCAACATGGCTAAGTCGGTCGCACCGAAGTAGGGTGTATTATCACCTGATCTAGAGTTTCATTTACTTCTAAAAATCTATTGTTGATGCTGTCCCATTCGGGAAACAGTTGCTGATCCCAACCGTTGGTGATATACATTCGATACATTCAAGCGAAATGAGTGGTCGGTCATGTGTGGCCGGGTTGCAAGATGTTCTTGTTGAACCATGTGTATTCCTTTCTAGAGGTACACTAGCGAAAGGTGGTTCCATACCTTTTCATAGTTGTAAATCTATTACCCAATACGTGCTTGCGGTTTTGATTGTATACTATGTATGTAGAACGTGAGATGAAAGCGTTTCTGCTAGATGATTATTATATTGTGGTTGATAGACATTATTATAATATCAAAGGGTTTTTGATATAAAGATAATTTGGATTCTCATAAGGGAAAAACCCGTTCTGTTATACGGCGTGGTCTTATGAGATATCGTTTACCTGCTTAAACTGTTTTACTCACACCAGTCCCATGACTGACCCGGAGTTTATTTTGTTTTGTTTCCCCTAAACTCTTGGGTGCTCAATTTTGTATGGGCAGTCAAGTAGTCGGGATTTACAAATACTTGAAGTGCTGGAGTAGGAGGTTTCTGGATTATATATCTATAGTTGTTTCCACTGTGTTGTAAGTGTTGTACTTTGATAATGATGTGTATTCAAGTACAGATGTATATTTCAAAGTTATGTTACATATATTATATGTTATTCGTTCCGCTGTGAGATTCGTGTTACTCTGATGTTGTGTTCTTCTTATTCTATTCTATGTTTCTATCTTATCTTTCCTCACCCTCTGTTTTCTTTCTATAAATTTCATGATTTTCAATTTAATTTGGGGTTGGACTTGTGTTTTTGGTCAGCTCAAATTGGACCGGATTTTCGGGTCATTACATGGTCACCTCAGTAGATTTTCCGTAGATGAAAAGGGGTGGTTACGATGAGATGGAAGGGTTTGTATTCCTCAAACTGGAAGTTTGATAAAGGCAGTCCTTTAAGAAGCCCATCATTCTAGGATGACTATTTATCTAGGCGGTGATAAGATGTACAAAGACATGAAAAGAGTTTTCTTCTGGGCTGGGATGAAGAAAGATGTGGCAGAGTTTGTTTCTCAATGTCTAGTTTGCTAGCAAGTTAAAGCTTAGCAAAATAACCCTGGTGGTTTACTTCATCCTTTGGAGGTTCCTCAGCGGAAATGAGAGAGCGTCTCTATGGGTTTCATAGATGGTTTGCCTAGATCGAAGAAAAGAAACACTAGTATCTGGGTTATGGTGGATAGACTCACTAAGAGTGCTCACTTTATTCCAGTTAAGAGTAAGAGGATGACATCATGGTTGGCAACAATTTATGTCCGAGATATAGTTCGTCTTCATGGAGTACCTTCCAACATCGTGAGCGATCGTGACCCCATCTTTACAAGTGAATTTTGGAGGAGCTTACAAGTAGCATTATGTATACATTTGTGTTTGAGCACCGCTTGCCATCCTCATACTGATGGGAAGACGGAGATGGTGAACAGAATTCTTGAAGATCTTTTAAGGCTGTGTATCCTAGACTTCGGAGGGACTTGGGAAGAGCATCTTCCTTTAGTAGAGTTTGCCTATAACAACAGTTATCAGGATAGCATCGACATGACACCTTTCGAAGCATTATACGGACGACCCTGTAGATCACCAACTTGTTGGAGGGGAACTACAGAAAGAATATCACTTGGACCTGATATGGTTAGAGAAATGCACAAGAATATTGACCTTATTCGACGGCGGATGAGACAGCCCAAGATAGGCAGAAATCCTATGCAGACAGGGGAAGGAATGACATAGAATTTGAAGTGGGAGATGTAGTTTTTATTAAAGTATCACCTCTGAGGAATGTGGTTCATTTCAGAACTGTAGGGAAGTTGGAACCTAGATTTGTGGGACCATTTCCCATAACCGAAAGACTTGGCCAGATGGCCTATAGATTAAAGCCCCTAGAAAATCTATCTAGCGTTCATGATATTTTCCATGTTTCTCATCTACGGAAGTGCTTGCATGACACAATTGAAGTTGTTGAGCCAAGTATATTAGAGGAAGTAGAAGTGGAACGGGAGGCAACAGTTAGACAAGTTCTTACCCATTTCCTTTGATCATAAGTTAAGAAGCTACGAAATAAAGAAATCAAGCTGATAAAGGTTCAATAGGGAGATAACCCAGAGAATGCGACATGGGAGACCGAAGACAAGATTCGTGCTTCGTACCCTTTTCTTTTCAAGGGTATGCTCTTAACTCCTTTTTTCGAAGTTTTATCTATGCTTGTTTCTATCATTTGAGTACATCCTATCCATATTATTTTCGACCTTGAGATAGGAATCCTATGGAAGTAAACTTGTGTTTGAGACATGTTATGTTTGATGGATGCATGTGGATGCAAGTGTTTACTAGTGGCGGCCTATGGATGCATACACACACGCATTAGGCACTAGATCGGCTCAGTCACTCTCATACTGCATATGGATGTGTTTGCATTTTCTTTTCTTTTATGGATGGAAATGGATGTATTAGCATATGGATGTTGCATTTGGACGAATAAGTGTACACATATATAGAACTCACATGTTATAATAGGGTTATTTGCATACATATTGGATTCATGACACTAACATACATTGCATTAAGGAGGTCAACTGAATCAGTAGACTACCTGATCTTCGTATTAGTATTGGACATATACACAGACCTTTGCATATGTTCATACTAGCCTTAGAAGTCTTTAAGGACAATGGACGCCAGTGATTGATGGATGAGTAGATGGATAATGGATTGTAGGATATGAATTCTTCTCAACTTAGAGATTTCGGGACGAAATCCTTTGAGTAGGAGAGAATGTAACACCCCATATTTTTAACAACATTAAAAGAGGATAAATTAAATAATAATTAATTTAATATCCAGAATTAAGGAAACGGACTGCACCATTGCGTCCGTCTCGAAATTCTAGTCAAGATAGATATTTGGTTTGTGTAAAACGGACACCGTATGAAGAAGTTATGAGGATTTTAAGTTTGTATACGCGCAGAAAAATTATATATATACAAATGAGTCAAAAATGAGTCAGAACTTATCCAGAAAAGGGTTCAAAAATCAAAATTTCGTTAGGCGGAAAATTTCTCGCTCTAGGGGGTCGACCCTCCTAGGGGGTGTCGACACCAGGGTCGACCCCCTATAGGGGTGTTGACACCCCTAGTGCTGACATAACAGTCTATTTCTAGAGGCTGACAGCTATAAATACGGGTCCATTTCTCTTGTCTTCTTTGTAACACCCCACGTCCATTACTGTCACTCACAAAGGGAATGCAGTAACTTCCATGGAGGTTTTAAGTGAATATAGAACAGAAAAATTACAACAAGACAGATAATAAGTAGTACTTGGAAATCTAAAACTTCATTTTATTGCAACGGAATTTAAACATGTTTATTACATCATAAAACCATAATCAAAGTCAAGTACAATATCCTTCTTTTAAAACAAAATACATAACCCCATTACACAAATAGCCATTAAAGAAGATAACAAGCTGGACTTTACTTCAACGGTCCAAGCTTTCCGAAGAGAGATGAAGCGATCCAATCAAACTCCACTAGAGCTGGGCCCAACCTGAGGACCTGGAGAGGGAAAAAGGATAGAAATGGAGGGGGTCAGACATAAAGTCTGGCGAGTATGATAATTCTATCAATACTATTATCAAAGTAACTAGACCAAGGCATAAGCTGGAAAAAAAGGAAATGTCTATGAACTATTGGGTATGGAAGAGCAGATAAAGATAACGTTAAAGGCACACCTAACTACTAACAAATAATTACTACACTGCACCGCACTAGTCACCTTCAAAGTTGATCCCGCTTGCTTCACTTAGAAATTACATAAATAGCCTTGCGTACACCTAGCTGACTACATAGGTGCCGTCTGCCCCTATCTCCACTAGGTGTACCCCATTACCCACTTTCGATCGGCTCCCTACTCCTAGATACCCGCGCTGGCCCCACAGTGGGGTGTATCACTACCCTAAAGTGGCAACCCGATAAAACTTGAGAATGCACGACTTATACCTACACGATGTAACGTCTTACCTACCAGCCCGGGTCCACACACGCATATTAAACCCGTTGGACTTGCGTTGCCACCGCTACCCCGTTTTGGCCTCTTATAGTCAAACCCAGTATGCGTGTCCCGTCCTCGACTTGGGTCGAGCCCACAAAGATACGTTTGGGATACTGGTTGAAATGGGCCCCCACAAGCTACCCACCTAAGCTTGTCACCACTAGTATATCCCACTTAACCCTCTTAGTCATGTTCATTTACATGTGTGTTTGGTTAAGTCTTACTAATCGTATTTCACATGCCACTAAGTACACCCACTAGATTCCTCATGCCACCCAAGGCACCTACTTAACCCCCATCTCCCACCTTACATGTTTATTTGGTTAAGTATTTCTTAATTCATTCAGGCCATAACCTCATAAAGACCTCTCACATTAGACTGGCATTTATGGCAGCTGGATTTGCCGGGCGGGTCCGGGCAGTCTTACACCATAAAAGAGTCTAACCTCGTGTCTTTATAACTGTTATGCTTTAGTTTGGGCCTAGGACCTCTCACATTGGGCTGACATTTGTGACCACTGGATTTGCTAGGCGGGTCCGGGCAGGTTTACGTCACAAACGAGTCCAACCTCGTGTCCTAAGCATTGATTAACACTTTCAATCTTTTACCCCAGTTTTAATAATTCCCTATTCAAATTATTATTTAATTCCAATTTTAATGATGTCCATAATTGACTCAATTATGGCCATCCACTCATGGAATGCAAAATCATATCAATTGCACCCCGAACTTCTTAATATTAAATCTTTAATATTACCCCTACCCCACGTTATACGTTAGCTTATTCAACGCAAAATTTATGTTAGACTCGAATAGTCTAACTCATAGCACAAATATAAATTATCACAACATATAGACAAATAAAATAAATCTAATCATAATAGGGGTGAAACTTGCATAAACTACACATGTTAAGGATCTAAAGGTGTCAACTTGTTAAATGTCACAATTTACATGATATGATCATAACCTAAATTCATGTATATACTTGCATATGGGATTTTATGCAACATAATGATGGTGTGAACTAGCATCTAATACATAGAATTCACATATGTCATAGCATAATTCTAGATGTCATAATTCTAGGCCTAAATAGATGTCATGGCATATGTTCATAATCTTTACTAACCAATCTAAACTTGCATACATGAATTGTCATATAGATCAACATAGCCCAAACATTATGATTTGATTAACATGAACTAACTAGCATAGATAATAACATCATGACTTTGTAACATGTATGATTTATTCCAATTTAGCATAGAAACTTTCAACATATATAACATCATCACAGCATGATTTACAACATATAGGATATCATCATCACATAACATAGGATTTACAACATACATGATAGCATAAGGTTTACAACAACATATATGACAATCCACATCATTCACTTATAATCCATTCATGACTTAATCTAATTAGTTTAACAATAATCTTGTTAATATCATCATACTCACAATTTAGAGACGAAAGAGAGTCTTGATTTGCTTTAGAGTTGAGTAGAATTAGGGTTTTGATTAGTTTTTCTTCCTTCTTAGTTGGCGGCGGCTAGACTGAGTTCCATGGCAGCGGTATGACGGTAGCTATTCTATTTTTCATGTGAATTAGAGTGAGAGACTACCTAGGTATTTATAGAGTTTAGGATTTATTTAGACTGTCAGATCAACTCAGAACTAATCTCAGCCAACCAGATTAGGTCAAAACTCTAATGGGTCATCACTCAATCAAAAACAGGCCCAGAACAAAAACTTCTCGGGGGGGGGGGGGGGGGGCAGGTCGACTGCCAAGTCGACCCCCAGGTCGACTCTATGGTCGACCTGGTTAAGGCAGGTCGACTGCCCAGTCGACCCTAGGGTCGACCTGGGCCTGGAGGGAATTTTCCTGCCCAACCTGTTTTGACTCCGAATTTGAAATTTAAATTTTTCTGAAATCTGTTTTGAATTTTCTGAAACTTCCGATGGCCATAACTTCTTCATACGAAGTCCAATTCATGCAACCTCGGACTCTATTTCAACCAGAATTCCGAGACGAACACAATGGCGCAACCCGTTTCCCACAATGCTCACGTCTGAGATTAGTTATTCTTTAATTTTTGAATATTAATATCAACAGAATTACGGGGTGTTACATTCTTCGCTGGAATTCAATAGAGGACAAACGCTGCCGGTGTCTAAACTGAATTGGATCCTTTATCTTCTACAACTATCACCTAAAGAAAATCAGTTAGAGATTCAAGATTCATTCTTTTTCTATTTTCTAGTCCAAAATTCGTGAGTTCTTAGTTGCTTTTAGATTTAAATATTTAAAAGTAAACCTGATATGACTATAGTTTGGATTTGTTCATGTGCCTATATTATTCTGGATCCATTTTAAATTGTGAACATATGACATTCTAAATTGGTTATAACTTGGATCTAATTCTCTATCTTATTGGATCTATTGTAACTTCTGTGGCATTCTATGTTGTGGATCTTAAACCTTATTTGTGTCAGATCTACTTTTAATTATTAGATCTAAATTGTGTGAACATCTAAATTATTAATCAGATCTAGCCTATCACTTAGATTCCCATGTGTTTATCTTATTAGATGTGAACTTTTGGACATCTAAATTAATATTAGATCTTTTCATGTTTAATTTATCACCTTTGTTATGTTACAACTAGTCAACTGCCACAAGTTCATCCGATCTATGCTAATATGTTCACCTTATCACCATGTTAGTACATATTTATGCCAGTTGTGTTAGAACATTCACTCTTGTTATATTCCCATCACCTTTTTCTTTTATCGTTTATGACTAGGCAATTATCTAGCCTAGGCATGCCGCAAATTATGTGAATACGCTAGTTAGGAAACGGGGAAAAAGATTAGTACTGGCATAATTTGAATAATGCTTGTAAACATGAATCGAACATATAATTCTGTAATTGGGTAAATAGGCATTAACACCTATAAAGGCATATGTCTAATTAATTGATTAATAATGAATGTTTAGGATTACAATTAGAAATTATAATTGCACTTATGACACGAGGTTAGATTGCATTGGTGGTGGAAGTTTGCCCGGAACCGACCAGCATATCCAACAGCCATTAATGTTGAACCTAATGTAAGAGCTATTAGTGCACAAATACGAATCGGGCTAAGGCACGAGGTTAGGCCCAACTTGTGGAAGAATTCTGCTCGGACCCGACCGGCATATCCAGCATCCACAAGCTGTAGGCCTAATGTGCGAAGTCTAACCCATTATAACCATAAATGAAAATATGGTAATAATTGAAATACTTAACCTAGTGGAATCCATAAGGATTGTGTGAACATGAACATGTATATGGGGTTAAGTAAACTTGGGGGGGTTAAGTTGAGTATATCTGAGATGGGTGGGTAATATCTAAATATAGGCCCACGAAACTTAACCAATTGGAGGTTATGTAATTAAAGACACCTAGTGGTATACATAACCGATGGAAATAATAAAGATATGTAATTAAAGATACCTAGTGGTACACATAATCAAATGGAAAACATAGTGGGTGATACAAGACAAAGGGAAAAGCTTGTATCATATTGTGCGGGACCCGTTTCATCCAATAACCCGGAGTAGGTATCAATCATGTACTCCGAACTAGGTCGGAAAAGGGGCATGCTTACTACACTGATTGTAAGAGATCCAAACGTGGAGGATGGTGTGGGTGGCGCAAACCTACCGGGCCATGTGTGTGCATGAGCTAGGCAGAGAGGGATAAGACGACCATGACACCTGTAGATATGGGGCTATGCATATAACCGAGGGATTGCCACTTTAGGACGTGATACATCCTGCGGTGGGGTCGGCTCAGAGTATCTACGCGGATTTAGGAGCCGATCGCTTAGGGTATTAGTTAGGATACATTTGGACGTATGCCTAAGTCTAGCACTTATAGTGGAAGGGATCATCTCATTCTGGTTATACTAGTAATAATGCAGAGTAATCATTAGGGGAGCGTATACATTTTATCCTGTTTGCCTTGTCGCACCTTCCTTTTATGTAATAATCTCTCTTTTCCACTTTATATTACTGTCATGCTACATTTATTTATTTACTTGCAGAATGTAAGTAGACTCGCCAAACTTTATGTCTGACCCTTTTTGTTTCCTCTTCTTTATTCTGTTCCTCCCTCCCCTCAAGGTTCTCAGGGTGGAAATACTTAGGCTTAGTCTGGGCTCAGCTAACATCTTGCGCGTAGCTGCTTTCGATGTATGGCTCAAGTTATTATCTCTACTATGGCTTTGTCTTTTTATTTAATGGAATTATGTTTTCTTTTTAGTATTTATGTATTCTGATGGTACAAGTTAGAAGTTATATTATTGTAATGGGTTTTATGTAGTTTTGAGACTTATGGTATTTTGGACCACGATGCTATGATTTATGTTTGAAATAAAAATTTACATTGTGCGGTTGCTTTTATATCTGTCTTGTAATATTTCTGTTCTGTTTACTTACAACGCTTCACGAAACTTAATGCATTCCCTTTGTGAGTGACATTAACGGACGTGGGGTGTCACAGTTTCCTTAATTAAATTTTAATTTAGTAAATTACTTTTTTAAATCGGTTATCATGCCGAACATTTTCTTCTTCAAAAACGCTATACTTCCCTCTAGACATCGACCATGCACAACCGAATCAACACATTGCCACTATATGTCCCACTAGGCAACATCCGACTCCACCACTCTGAGCGCCTCAACCTCCTTAACTAATGCCCATATCTTATTAGGTCTGACTCCCCCTTTTCCCAGAAAAATCCCCAAGAGCGCCGACCCTTCCTTTATAGATTCTGGCCAATATAGTCCCCTAAAATTGATCACCACCATTGAATAGACAAATCTCATTGAGCTCCAAATGTTTATCATTGAAAATTTTCAATTAGGGCTATGAATTTGGAGAAATCAGAGGAAATATTTGGAATGGTTTCAGCCGTTCATTGGAAAGAGCAGGCCATTCAAACCCCTTTGACCACGCACATTGTTTTTGACCAAAGAATAAGGGTTTCGTGGTGTATCTATATAGAAAATATATTAATATTTTAATATTTACGAAACTTACCTTCTAAGTTGCGTGCTAAAATGACTACATACGACCCCCGATTGTGATTAAAATTGAAATCCTAGCATAATGTAATATTCGGATATGATGGAACTGGTTTCGCCAAATTCCGGGTTCATTTGTAAAAGTTCCTTTTTAAATCACAACGTGAATCTATACGCGGTATATTACGCATGTTCACAACATAAATCTAATTGACTTGAAACTTGAAATCTTACAATAATTAATCTTTACAGAATTAATAAAATATGTTTTGTCGAATTCTGGGTCATTTGAAAATTGGTTATTCTTAAGCTACATATTAAATCGATAAAAAATTAAAAAAATCTTGGTGTTTTATTCGCACGGTCAAATGGTAAGTCCAATCGATACAAAATCGAAATCCTATAATAACTTACTAATAAAAATCCAATGACTCGAGTTTCGTCGCATACTAAGACTATTCTCCTGGAGTGATATTTTGCACGTAAAACGACACTATTTTGGACACCAAATATCTAATCTCCAAAAATAACGAACTATATATACATATCCTAACTTTAAACGTTAATATGAATTCAACGGAACAGGTCTCATGTCTTAATTCAATCGCTAGCTCAAGTTACATAAAAATTCCTTCTGACCAAATTAAATTCATTTAATTAATCGCTACGCAAACTAGCTGCGTGTTTACGGCTACCGAAGTCACTTACGATATGGGATCACCACGAAATTTATTTTCATGCAATAATTTAATATTACGGATCCAATGTAACTAATTTCATTGAAATCTGTGACTGTTTAGAATTGGCTATTTTTAGCTTGATTAAAATAATATAAGAATCTCATTTCTACCAAATCAATGTTAAACTACATTTTAAAACTCAATCAGCTTCCACTATATTTCAACAACATATAGACAATTTAGAAACCATTATGATAAATTCCAGGTTATAACGATATTTTATATATTAAAAATATATTTATTTACTAAATAAATTGTTATGGTTTATAAATGATTCCATAGTGGCTTTCTGAAAATTTGATTTTGACGTAACTAAAAAATTATAATATGAAATCTTGACTTTTCTCTTCCATTAGAAAATTATAATCCAATAGATTCCGATGATTTTTGTATCAAATAATTCCGACTAATATTGGACTCTATATATTCAATTAAAGTTCAAAACGTAATATTATGAACTATCGCGATGTTACGAGTTTGTTTTTAATTAGATATAAATTATACGTTCAAATTTTGTTTAATAAATAGAATTCCTTGTTATATTTCCAAATTAACATTTAAAACCAACTGTAAATGTTCAAACTTAATGGTTAAATATCTGGGTTGTTACATTCCTCCCCCTTTAAAAGAATTTCGTCCCAGAAATTACTAAGTAGGAATAAATGCAACAAACCCATTGACCTTTAAAAAACTATTCAGTTAAAAATTTTCATTCTATTTTTTTGAACCTTAAGTTTTAACAAACCCAATTAGTTTTAATTGAAAACCAATTCATTGCTGTTAACAAAAATTTCAGAAGCATCGAAAAAAATTTAACACCTTAAATTTTTTAATTTTTTTGGTAGGGCCTCCTCTGTACGGAGGGACTTCTTCAATACTGCACGAACAACAAATATATATACATCGACCCACATGGTCAGAAAACCCAATTCATAAACCAAAATTTATATTTTCACGTAGGCGTACCCGGTATAAGCACTATTAAGCTTACTTGCTCAACTGATACGCAATCTACTAAACCAAAATCAATCCGCATAGTCTTCTGGTATATGTACTTAACTTAATTTACCATATAAGTAACAATTCATGAAATTTAACAATACCACGTCATTGATCAACAAGTCCAACTATACAAATTTATTATACTAGAATTCATTTCGTTAGTCTTTAGTTCATTCAACCTTTATTAAACCGTTGATGAGTTCTATCCAACCCATCTAACGTACACTAAAAAAACAATGCAAAACCAACTTGTTCCAATCATTCAATTTTTTTTATTAAATTAATATTTACTTGTTTTTCTTCACTTTGGTTAAACATACCTTAATATTAATTGGTTAATATTTGATTGACTTCCATTCAATTTTTTTTTATTCGATTTCCAAATCTATTTTATTTAATTCCATATCCCATTTTCTAATTCATATTGAAATCACCTTGTATTATATTAAACCATTCCAATTTTATTATCCAATTCGAATTCCATTCAAATCAATCAAACAAACCAATACTACAACAATTTCAGAAAATTATGTCTATATAAAATGTATTTTGGAAAAACTATTTCATTTACCCTTTCTAGAAAATATTAGCAGAAATGATATAAAAATAATTTTATATTCAATTACAAATACGCGCTCTCATATATATAAACTCAAACTTAATCTAGGATATTACTTACCCCGTCCCTATTGAGTTGCGCAACAAAGCCAAGGTTATCACTAAGCTATATGCTTTATACCACTGCAATGGCCCGATAGGATCCGATGCTCGAATTTCGACAATAATACCTAATCCCGTATTATTGCCAAAATCCAAGCATCGAAAACACCAGATAGTTAATAGAAAGAAATAAGAGGGTGGGAAAAGAAAGAAATATTAGAATAGAAGAAGGCATAAAACACAGAATTAGAGTCTCACATCACAACAGAAATAAATATAATATAAAAATAATTCTTATTTAAAGAACAGATATGAATACTTACATTCATCAGAGTACAGCAGACAACCAACACATCAAGACAAATATAAAAACTATCCTCATATACAACACACATCGGAATAATTACTAATACATTTCATACGTTTGAACTCCTCCAACACGTCTTCTGAAGTTCGTAGCATCCTAACCTGAACCTGTAAAAATTTGTCTGACTTGAGTATTGCAAACTCCACAGATAAGTCTAGTGAACCAGCGTGATAAAACCACACTAAGTTTGTGGTTACCATCCAACTGATTTAAAGTTAAAGTCCATTTGAAAGAAAAGGATAATTGTAAGCCCAATCCACGTATAAACACTGATGGTTTTTACCTTACGATAATCCAAAGCATTTTGATATAATATATAGTGATATTATAATAGTGTCTATATAAAATAAGTAAACTCTTGCAAAAAGCTTGCATCTCACGCTACACATACTTAGTATATAATCAAAAATCGCATGGCATTTATTGGAGAATGTGACGAACCAAAAATTTCTATTGTGACACCCCACGTCCGTTAATGTCACTCGCTAAAGGAATGCATTAAGTTTCGTGTAGTGCTATAGGTAAATAGACACAAAATAATTACAAGACATATATAAAATATCAGCGGAATTAAAAAAACTTTTATTAATCATAAAGCATGGTTAGACCATATGTCTGAAAATACATAAACCCAGTACATCATTAAAACTTCTGTCTTGTAATTTAAATATCAGAGTACAACAACAAAGAAAGCATAATCCCCAAGCCATAAGCTATAGTAGCAAAGATAAAAGCTTGAGCAATACGTCTAGAAGCTCCAAGCAAGACGATAGCAGAATCCTGACTAAGCCCGGGAATTCCCTCCCTTTAGAACCTTGGGAGGACGGAGGGGAGAGGAAGAAAGAAGGAGAAACCAAAAGGGTCAGACAAAAAGTCTAGCAAGCCTAGTTACTTGTAGCTAGTAATTAAATGAAAGTAACATGATAGGCATATAAAGTGGATGAGAGAGATCAATACATAAATGGAAGGTGCGACAAGAGAGACAGGATAAGGAGTATTCGCTTCTAATGATTACTCTGCACTGTTACTAGTATAACTGAAATGAGATGATCCCTTCCACTATGAGTTGGTAGGATTAGGTCATACGTCCAAGTATACCCTAACCACTACCCTAATCGATCGACTCCCTACCCTGTAGATATCCTGTGCTGGCCCCACAGTAGGAGGTATCACTTCCTAAAGTGGCAACTAATGGTGTGAACAACCTCATCTACTGGTGTCACGGTCGTCTGAGCCCCTTTTTCCTGTCCCATGCACGCACATGTCCCCGGTCGGTTTGCGCCGCCCGCACCATCCGCCTCGTTTAGATCTCTTATAATCAATTAGTAAGTGTGCCCCCTCTCCGCCTAGTACGAAGTTCTTTACTTGATATCAACTCCGAGTTACTGACTGAAATGGGTCCCACACAATACAATATAAGCTCTCTCCCTTGTCTTGTATCCCCACTCAGTTTTCCACAGACTATGTATACCCCTAGGTGTCTTTAATTAAATAGCCCTACACTGGTTATGCTTACCCTAAAGGGTGTCTTTAATTACATAACTTCATTACATTGTCGATCGGTTATGAATAACACTAGGTTTTTCACTGACTATGTATACCCTTTGGTGTCTTTAATGACATAGCCCTAGGTTAGTTATGCTTACCCTAAAGGGTGTATTTAATTACATAATTCCAATATTTCTATTGGTTATGCTTACCTATAGGTGTCTTTAATACATAACCCTAAGATCTTACAACTGGTTATGCTTACCTATAGGTGTCTTTAATACGTAACCCTATCATTTCTACAAGTTATGTTAACCCTATAAGGTGTCTTTAATTACATAAATTTATCATTTCCACCGATTATGTATACCACTAGGTGTCTTTAATTACATAACCTTATCGGGTTAAGTTTGTGGGCCTATATATATATATATATATATATATATATATACTAATATTGCCCACCTACCCAAGATTTACTTAACCCTCCCGCCGATTCAAGCATGTTTATTTAACAGTTAAGTTTGTGGGCCTATATATCCTAATATTACCAACCTAGCTAAGATTTACTTAACCTCCCACTGATCCAAGCATGCTTGTTTAATGGTTAGGTTGTGGGCCTATATATACTAATATTACCCACCTACCCAAGATTTACTTAACTTCCCACTGATCCAAGCATGTTTGTTTAATGGTTAAGTTGTGGGCCTATATATACTAATATTACCCACCTACCCAAGATTTACTTAACCTCCCACTGATCCAAGCATGTTTGCTTAATGGTTAAGTTGTGGGCCTATATATACTAGTATTACCCACCTACCCAAAATTTACTTAATCTCTCACTGATCCAATCAATTTTACTTAACCCTAACTTCAGTTCTATATCATACAATCCCTATGGATTAGATTTGGTTAAGTAATGCAATTCATTACCATGTCCATTTATGGTTTATAATGGGCTAGAACTCCCACATTAGGCCTACAACGTGTGGATGCTGGATATGCCGGTCGAAACCGGTCAGTCTTATTCCACAGTTGGGCCTAACCTCGGGTCTTAGTCCAATTCATATTTGCGTACTTCGACCTCCCATATTAGGTTAAATGTAACAACCCGGAAAATCAGAACCAATTTAAATTTTTTTATTTTGGCAATTTTAATGAATTTTGAATATTGAAAATCGTTTATTTTAAATAATAACGACTAGAAATTTATATTGAATTGAATTAGAACTTATAATTTATTTAAATCAAAACTAGAATATAAATATTTATTTTAATTATAAACGAAATTGGAAATGGAGCGGTAGTTTGAAAATTCGATTTCAGATTCAAATGAATGTACAAGATTCAAAATAAACCGGATTTTAGTAAAACC
Organism: Allium sativum; assembly: GCA_030737875.1. Taxonomy (NCBI): domain Eukaryota; kingdom Viridiplantae; phylum Streptophyta; class Magnoliopsida; order Asparagales; family Amaryllidaceae; genus Allium; species Allium sativum. The sequence goes on from CM060919.1 coordinate 186,024,589, forward strand.
AGAAATATTTGAATCTGTTCGAGAGTATCTTTCCAACTAATGTGAAAATTTGAAATTTCATAACGGGAATCAAAAGTTATGGCCAGTTGAAAATTCAGAATGGCCACTATGAAATTTAAATAATATATGGCTCTTAAAAATAGTCATTTTGCAAACGACCTCCGTTTTCGGTGAAACCACTTTTATTGGATCCAAAATGTCAAATTATTGCCACATTCCAATTTTCATAAGTTCTTAGAATCAATATCTGAGTGTGGGAAAAGAAAACGTGTTTTAACTGCTTCAGTCAACTTGGATCGAACAGAAATTGGCCATTTTTCAAACAGCCTCCAAATTTGACGAAATTAGTTTTGTTAGGACCGTATCGTCAAAACATAGCCAGATTTATTTTTCAAGGATTTTTGGAGTCAGTATGTGGCCCCGGTAAGTTGAAATGCACGTTAAAATTCAATATATAGTTTTTTATTTTAATTTAAAGAAAAACTGACTGAAACTGTCGAATTAGCTTACGAAACACATCCCATTGCGTTCAGAATGGGGTATTTAGCTATGGGCGAGGGTCATTGGGTTTAATTTGGATTTCATATCCAAAACAACTAAAGTTTGAATTAAATAATAATACAAAATTTATATAAATACCATAAATCTAACCCTAGTCGAACTTTCTAAGCCGTGGTCAAACCCGCTGGATGCCGCCTCCAAGCGATTCAGGGGCCAATTTTATTCGGGTTTCTTCCCCAATAATCTCCTGATCCTCACAATAATGCTTCAATCTTATAAATCCAAAATCAAAGAGGAGATTGAGATCTATAAACCCAACGGATATAATCGATTTTAGTGGCCTGGTTTATTCGAATTTTGGGCTGAAAGGGGCGGTTTTCGCATGGGATTTAGGAGCTGCTACGACCATCGAACCGTACGTGGTCGTGGGTGGAGGATGGCGATGCGGAGGGCGATGATGTGGGGTGTTCCGGTCGTGGTCCAGCGTTGGCAAGGAGGAGCAGTGGATGGAAATAAAAGTTGAGCAATGGGTTCTGTAATAACCCGAAAATCTGGGCCAGTTTAAAATTTTTATTTTGGCCATTTTGGCGAATTTTGAATATTTAAAATGAATTATTTTAAATAATATCGACGAGAAATTTATTTTGAATAGAATTCGACGTATATATTATATGCGTCGTCGTTAGAATATAAATAATTATATATAGTTATTAATGGAATTGAAAATGGCGCGGTAGTTCGATAATTCGATTTCAAACTTCAATTGAATGTACCGGGTGCAAAACAATCCGGATTTTAGTGAAACCAAAAATAATGGAATCTAATAGTGAATATCTTTCCAACGAATCCGACAAATCCAAATTTCATAGCGGGAATCAAAAGATATGTCCAGTTGAAAATTCTGAATAGTCGCTATGGAATTCAGGCCCTTAAAAATGGACATTTTGCAAATGACCTCAGATTTCGACGAAACCACTTTTGTTGGGTCCGTGATGTCGAATTATTGTTAGATTCCAAATTTCATAATTTTTCGAATCAATATGTGAGCGTGGCAAAGGAAAACGTGTTTTGACCATTTCAGTTGATTTTAATCGACTGGAAATTGGCCATTTTTCCAACGGTCTCAGAATTCGACGAAACTAGTTTTGTTAGGACCGTATCGTCAATACGAAGCTAGAAAACATTTTTCGAGAATTTTTAGAGTTAGTATGTGACCCCGGTAATTTGAAATGTACGTTTAAAATTCAATATAGTGATTTAAACACAAATTAAACGGAAACTGATTCAAACAGTCGAATCAGCTTGCGATACATATCCCATTGAGTTCGGAATGGGGGTAAAACGCTATGGACGACAGGCGGTGGGCCTCGTTACGAGGTCGTATGTAAAAGTCAACTTTTTGAAATATAAATTAATTAAAATAATAATAAAAAATTATATAACCCCCCCCCTCTCGTTTTCGTTCAGAAACGAAATAAAAATAAAAAAAAAGAGAAAAAAAATGTCGATCTCCATCCCGCCGCCCTCCGCATCAGACGCCGCCGCCGGCCAAGACCCGCGCTTGTCCACCTCCGCCTGCTGCCGAACCCCCTCCCCGCCTTCCTCCTCCCTCCACTCGAACGCCCGTAGCCAAGAAACTCCCCCCCCCCCCCCCCGAATCGATCTCGAGCCCCCCCTAAAACCCACCGCGCAACCCACCTGAGGACCCGCCTCCGACGAACGCCCTCCGCCAACCCCAAACCCCCCCTCTCGCCTCACCCTCGAGACAGCGAAACCCTCCCTCCGCCTTCGATTTTTTTTCTGTAAGTGTTTTTTTATTTTTATTTTTATTTTTATTTTCAAAACTGATTTTTAAGTATATTATAAACTGAATTTTTAAATTTTAAAAACTGATTTAAAAAAAAAAGAATTTAAAATAGAAAAGGTTTGAATTTTAAATGGAAAAAGGTTAGAACTTTAAAAGGTGAAAAGATAGGATTTTTATTTGGTAAAAGGTATGATCTTTATATTTTTAAAGTGATAAAAATATGATTTTTATATTTTTAAAGTATTAAAAATATAATCTTTACTATATAGAAATATTAAAAATATGGTTTTTATATTTTTAAAGTATTAAAAATATAATCTTTATAGGATAGAGAATATAAAAATATCATCTTTGTGTATGTAGCAAAATAAAAATCTGATTTTTATTTTATATAGGTTGAAATGAAGTGTTTATTTTTATAAAGGCGAAAACTTTATTTTTATAAAGGCGAAAACTTTATTTTTGAAAGGGCGAAATCTTTATATGAAGAATAAGGTGATAAAATATAATTTTTGTCTATATGACATAGTAGTAAAAATTCGATTTTTATATATATGAAGTGATTATAAAAATATGATTTTTAAATTGAAAGTGAACAAATAAAAATGTGATTTTTATTTTAAAGACATCAAAATATAAAAATGTGTGATTTTTATATATGTAGTGACTACGGGCAACGAAGATGATAAACAGGCGAGAATGAAGAAGATTTCTTTAAAAGAAGAATCATGATGATTGGATAGCTATCGGTGAGAACTTCTCACCTTTCAATTTCGTTTTCTAGTTATATATATACTAGGATGCAGACGGTGCTTAGTAGCACCCGACACCCGTCATCCACAGACCATGGATGGCTTGTTTGTTAAATTGTTTGGTTGTGTAGTTGGTTAGTCTAATTGGTTTGAATTGTTTGGTGAATTGAAATTGATTTGATTGATGTGTGAATGGCGTGGGCCTTCACTAGACCGGGGATAAGGCTAGGCCTCGTCCCGTTTCTAGTATCGTGCCGTTATGCCGCCGAAATTTTCTAAAATATGTTAGAAAAATAAAAATATCATTTTATTGAATAAATGAACCGAATAAAAATTCAAGTGTTGAAATAAATATTTTTGACGTTAAAAATATAATTTTTAACGTGAAGGTGAATAAATAAATATTTATAAACAAATCGGCCGATTTGTTTATATACACTGATTTGACTGACATTGATTGGGTCGATAAATTTTACACATCGCCCAACTGCACAAATAAAATCTGTATTTGATTGTTTGAAACCCCACACGGGTGTTGGGATGAAATTTGATGTTCACTCATCCTGATTGATTAAATATGTCGATCGGTCGATTGACAGACTGTTATAAGCGTCAGATATCTATATTTGATGCTTATACAGTGTAGTGCACTTTGGTTGATGGTTGATTGTTTATTAATGCTATTATATACATGTGTTGTATGGAATCCATATAATTAACGTTATATGGTGATTGATTGGGCCTCATTCCAATCGGGAAAATAATGAATATTATAAAAGAAAATTCATGTGTTGAATATAAAAATAGTCATGTGTTGACGATGATTATGGGTTGAAACTATTCATGTGTTGAGTGAAATATTTTAAATAAAATAAATTACATCTTTATCACATTTAAAATTAGAACTACTTCCCAGTAGAAGTCTAATTGAAAATCAAACGATAGATACCTTAGTTTTATAAAATATTTTACATAACAAAAATAGTGATGTGTTGACAGTACTCATGTGTTGAGATTAGTCGTGTGTTGAAAAAAATATTGATTCATGTGTTGAATGGGATGAATATTCATTTGTTGAATAAAATAAAGAAGTTGTGAAAAATATAAAGCCGTGTTGATTAGTTTTGCGCCATTTTGACGTGAACGATATTTATATCGATTTCATTCGTCGTATAATGAATATTGAAAAGTGATTTCGAAATTAAATATTTTGAAATTGAAATTCGAATTTGAATTGAAATGAAAACGATTTCGAAATGAATTGAAAACGAATTCAAATTGAATTGAAAGTGAATTGAAATGAATTCAAATTGAATTAAAATTTGAATTGAATAGGAATGAATTTTAGAATGAATTTATAAAGAAGAATTCAATTTTGATTTGAATTGAAAAGAAAGTTGAAATTGCTTTTGAAACAATTTTAAAACGATTTATAAAATTCGTTTTAAATAGAAATCGACGAAATATATATTATATATATTATATATATAATATAATGGCCTGAATAGAACGCGCCGCGCCGCGGCAGTTCGTGAATTTCGACCATTTATTTCAAACGGACATTGCGGGAGATCCGACCGTCGGATTCTCCTAAAACCGGAACCGTTGGGTTCGTATCGAAAAGAGCTTTCCAATGAATATTAGAAATTTGAAATCTAATGGTTAGATTTGGAATTATGTCCAAATCAAATTTGAAAAAGGTCGCTGTAAGTGCAGTTCGATAGCCGTTGATGGAAATCGACTGTACGGGCCTTGATAAAATTATTAAAAATATTAATAATTTGTGTAAAATCATAATATGTGAATTGGAAAGAATTGGGCTGGAAAATTCCACATTAGACGATAAAAATAGATTTTTATCGAAATGAACTAGTTTTGAACTCGAATTAAAATCAATTTATTTCTGAAATAAATAAATTGAATTTGAAAGTGATTTTGAAAATAATCGATATTTCCAATACGTGGATTGGACTGGAGTTGAATCGAAATTATCTTCGAGATATTTCGATGTTGGATTTCGTGACTATACAGATATTGTTATGGGAATTTGAAAGATATTTTATATCATTATTTCCAATACGATATATGTTGGTTTCAGAATTTGATAATTGAATATAAGCCGATATATTTTCTATTCAGAGCCTTGTATTTAATATCAAATGTGATTTGGGTTTGTCGTGAATCATGTTTTAGAAGACATTGGTTCTTTAACCCAGTTAAAGACATAATATTGATTTTTGAGAAGATTAAAACTAAGTGAAGTTTTAATGAATCTTTAATTAGATTAAAATGTGAATTGATAATTTAAATTATCAAATCTGAAAAGTGATCGAGAGTGGAGTATCACCAGTTTTGCTCCAAAGCGATAGTTAAATCTTTAATTAGATTTGAACGTGAAATGGTAATTAATTTTACCGATAACACCGTGGTGTTAGATATGGAGTATCACCAGTTTTGCTCCATGGGATATATAGGTTGGGATTGGGAAATAAAACAAATAATTACTTCGGTGTGGTTCGTTAATCCCGACTAGTTTGAAATGATATCCAAAGGAAGATTATAGGATAAATTTAGAAGAATTTATCTTGGATAAAATTAATGGGAACATTTCCCTAAGAATGAGACTTTGTGAATAAAAGAATATTCTGAATTGGAATGAGGCGTTTGTTGTGTTTGTGTAACATTCATTTATTATATACGTGGGTTATTCAGAAAGGCCGGGTTTATACCCATTCTGAATAACCGATTCGACGAGATGTCGAAGATGAAGACGGTGGTTGAAGACCGTAAGTCTTCACATCGTTTGGGTGATTACTGATGATCTTGATTGGGCTGTACACCCAGGATGAGGGAATCAGTTGGTGATCGTCCAGACGTACTTGGAGATGGATGGATATGCGAGGAAAGTGCCTCCGGTTTCGTTCAGACCCAGAACGAACTTGTAAATGGATTGTGTGTCTGACATTGGATTTTATTCTGTGTTGATTGATCTCTATTAAATATACATCTGTTTGGCGGCGGAGAATTTATTCTCTTGCTTAACGCCCTTCTCTGAGACGTACGAGCTCAGAGGTTGTATATCGATGGACATCAGTCGCGTGGAGTGAATTGCCAATGTGGCACGCGTAAGTGGCAATTGATCAAGGCTTCTGTTGAAAAGCAAAGTCTTGTGGTTGATGATCAAAGCACGGCCTGTGTGGCATAGCTTTGTGTATAACGTGGATTCGCTAGCCGCACACCTCGGTATGAGTCAAAAACGGGATACGGACCCAAGGAGTGCACGACGTTTCTTTCTAGCTAGGGTGGTGTCAGTGACCTACCAGCCCTGACATTTATATACTTTTCACCTGTGTGGTTGTTGGATACGAGGAGCCTCGGATATAGGTCTGTAAGGACCGGGAAACGTGTGTTCAGGAATAATTAATCCTCAAAAGTAAGAGAGGACCGACCTTGGAGGATCTAGGGGATTGCTGTGTGCGGTCCTGAGGCATTGCTAGAGTGTCTCGAACGCGGAGAGGAGCTTGCCCCTTGCCTCGGCTCATGACGGAATCCAATTTCCAATACGTGATATTGCGGTTTTAATTGTAGAACTAGTATGGCGACATGATATATGGTACCCATGCCGTCTATGATTGATATTTATGATTGAAAATTGTTTTGACACTATTCACTTATAATAGTATCAAATGATTTGTTTTAAACGTATCAAGCATGCTTTGGCTGTTATAAGGGAAAACCCTATCCTCCGGCTTGCGTTGCATTGTGTGATGGGACCTGGGTCTTATAACAACTTCATTTTTCTTTATTTAGCATTGCGCTGTTTGTTTTATGCACTGGTATTCTTGGGAGGAAACCCGTTCCGTGTTATACGGCGTGGTCCCTTGATTTACCTAACTTTAAAACCAATATTAATAACTGTTTTAGTTCTCACACCAGTCACATGACTGACCTGGAGTTTATTGTTTAACCTAAACTCTGGGTGCCCCTATTTTCCGCACGGGCAGCTAGTAGTTTTGGTTTTGCAGATTTATATTCACAGGGTCCTGATTAACAGCTGGAACGATGCTCAGAAAGCTCTGTATCCGTGTATAACTTTTAGTTGTGTTTTGTATATTTCTCCGCTGCTATGTAATTTATTGTAATCTCTGATATTCGTCGAATGTAATTTATTCATTTATACTCTGTATATTCTTGTATCTGATGGAATTGTTGTAATAACAATGAAATGTTCTTCCGTCTGCGTCCTTTTGTGTGTTGTTCTCAAAGTAATTCGTTCTTTCTCATCTCTTCGGAGACCGGGGAAGTTCGGGTCGCTTCATTTGGTATCAGAGCTTTGGTTTACAGAGCTCGAGAACAAGGCACATTAGAACCATACGAAAGAATTCATCAGATATTGGATTAGTAATATCCAATTAGAATGACTCGTTAGAGATAGGATCAGTAGTGTCCTAGAACGAGTGTGAAGAGTATATTTTCCAAATGAAAACAATTTTGTTTTAAAATTTAAATCGCTTTATACGTATTTGAATATTTATTTATTTTGAATATGGACAATCGAGTATATATAGATTTCGCGTATACGCGTCATGAACGTATATTCGAAGTTTTAATATACTGGGTAGATATAGAATCACATTCTAGACATCCAGGGATGATTCTGATGATGGTGCATCATCATTAGTATTCATATTCGAGTTTCGAAGGTGTGATTTCTATATATTTCCATTAGACTGGTGTGAGAACCAAAACACATATAGTTAGAACACATTGTTGTGAATTGGCATCAAAAACATGATTTCTGTATATATATCAAAAAAATTATGAATTTGAAACTCTAATTCACTAATTGATTGATGTTTGTGTTGTTTGTTTAAGTGTTTGCTAATTTTTAACCATTATGCCTAATTGAATCACATATTGAACTATATTGAAAATTGGTTGCGTTTGCTTGCATATACATATACTTACATTGAACAGGTCATAGCAAGGAGGCTAGAGCCGAAGAATAAAATTTGTTTGCCCGACAAATAGGTACATGTTTACTACATAATTTCCTGTTTTGTTTGGGTGATGATGATTTTGTGAGCCTATTGGCTAGCCGCTTGGCTTTTTCTTTTTCTTTTTGAGATCTGAAGGACCGGGGAAGCTATTTGAAATTCCCCGATGCTCCCGGTGCAGGGGAGGTTATGGCGAAATTTTTCGAAAATTTAGGGTGTTAGCCAAATTTTTGAAATTTTGAAAATTCTCAGAAACTAAAGAGTTGGAGAATGGAAGCCAGATCGAACGTAGAGCTGATTAATCAAACCCCTTTCGACTTTGTTCCTTTTCGGGGACGAAAAGTTTTAAGTGGGAGAGATTGTAATAACCCGAAAATCTGGGCCAGTTTAAAATTTTTATTTTGGCCATTTTGGCGAATTTTGAATATTTAAAATGAATTATTTTAAATAATATCGACGAGAAATTTATTTTGAATAGAATTCGACGTATATATTATACGCTTCGTCGTTAGAATATAAATAATTATATATAATTATTAATGGAATTGAAAATGGCGCGGTAGTTCGATAATTCGATTTCAAACTTCAATTGAATGTACCGGGTGCAAAACAATCCGGATTTTAGTGAAACCAAAAATAATGGAATCTAATAGTGAATATCTTTCCAACGAATCCGACAAATCCAAATTTCATAGCGGGAATCAAAAGATATGTCCAGTTGAAAATTCTGAATAGTCGCTATGGAATTCAGGCCCTTAAAAACGGACATTTTGCAAATGACCTCGGATTTCGACGAAACCACTTTTGTTGGGTCCGTGATGTCGAATTATTGTTAGATTCCAAATTTCATAATTTTTCGAATCAATATGTGAGCGTGGCAAAGGAAAACGTGTTTTGACCATTTCAGTTGATTTTAATCGACTGGAAATTGGCCATTTTTCCAACGGTCTCAGAATTCGACGAAACTAGTTTTGTTAGGACCGTATCGTCAATACGAAGCTAGAAAACATTTTTCGAGTATTTTTAGAGTTAGTATGTGACCCCGGTAATTTGAAATGTACGTTTAAAATTCAATATAGTGATTTAAACGCAAATTAAACGGAAACTGATTCAAACAGTCGAATCAGCTTGCGATACATATCCCATTGAGTTCGGAATGGGGGTAAAACGCTATGGACGACAGGCGGTGGGCCTCGTTACGAGGTCGTATGTAAAAGTCAACTTTTTGAAATATAAATTAATTAAAATAATAATAAAAAATTATATAACCCCCCCCCTCTCGTTTTCGTTCAGAAACGAAATAAAAATAAAAAAAAAAGAGAAAAAAAATGTCGATCTCCATCCCGCCGCCCTCCGCATCAGACGCCGCCGCCGGCCAAGACCCGCGCTTCTCCACCTCCGCCTGCTGCCGAACCCCCTCCCCGCCTTCCTCCTCCCTCCACTCGAACGCCCGTAGCCAAGAAACCCCCCCCCCCGAATCTATCTCGAGCCCCCCCTAAAATCCACCGCGCCACCCACCTGAGGACCCGCCTCCGACGAACGCCCTCCGCCAACCCCAAACCCCCCTCTCGCCTCACCCTCGAGACAGCGAAACCCCCCCTCCGCCTTCGATTTTTTTTCTGTAAGTGTTTTTTTATTTTTATTTTTATTTTTATTTTCAAAACTGATTTTTAAGTATATTATAAACTGAATTTTTAAATTTTAAAAACTGATTTAAAAAAAAAAGAATTTAAAATAGAAAAGGTTTGAATTTTAAATGGAAAAAGGTTAGAACTTTAAAAGGTGAAAAGATAGGATTTTTATTTGGTAAAAGGTATGATCTTTATATTTTTAAAGTGATAAAAATATGATTTTTATATTTTTAAAGTATTAAAAATATAATCTTTACTTTATAGAAATATTAAAAATATGGTTTTTATATTTTTAAAGTATTAAAAATATAATCTTTATAGGATAAAGAATATAAAAATATCATCTTTGTGTATGTAGCAAAATAAAAATCTGATTTTGATTTTATATAGGTTGAAATGAAGTTTTTATTTTTATAAAGGCGAAAACTTTATTTTTATAAAGGCGAAAACTTTATTTTTGAAAGGGCGAAATCTTTATATGAAGAATAAGGTGATAAAATATAATTTTTGTCTATATGACATAGTAGTAAAAATTCGATTTTTATATATATGAAGTGATTATAAAAATATGATTTTTAAATTGAAAGTGAACAAATAAAAATGTGATTTTTATTTTAAAGACATCAAAATATAAAAATGTGTGATTTTTATATATGTAGTGACTACGGGCAACGAAGATGATAAACAGGCGAGAATGAAGAAGATTTCTTTAAAAGAAGAATCATGATGATTGGATAGCTATCGGTGAGAACTTCTCACCTTTCAATTTCGTTTTCTAGTTATATATATACTAGGATGCAGACGGTGCTTAGTAGCACCCGACACCCGTCATCCACAGACCATGGATGGCTTGTTTGTTAAATTGTTTGGTTGTGTAGTTGGTTAGTCTAATTGGTTTGAATTGTTTGGTGAATTGAAATTGATTTGATTGATGTGTGAATGGCGTGGGCCTTCACTAGACCGGGGATAAGGCTAGGCCTCGTCCCGTTTCTAGTATCGTGCCGTTATGCCGCCGAAATTTTCTAAAATATGTTAGAAAAATAAAAATATCATTTTATTGAATAAATGAACCGAATAAAAATTCAAGTGTTGAAATAAATATTTTTGACGTTAAAAATATAATTTTTAACGTGAAGGTGAATAAATAAATATTTATAAACAAATCGGCCGATTTGTTTATATACACTGATTTGACTGACATTGATTGGGTCGATAAATTTTACACATCGCCCAACTGCACAAATAAAATCTGTATTTGATTGTTTGAAACCCCACACGGGTGTTGGGATGAAATTTGATGTTCACTCATCCTGATTGATTAAATATGTCGATCGGTCGATTGACAGACTGTTATAAGCGTCAGATATCTATATTTGATGCTTATACAGTGTAGTGCACTTTGGTTGATGGTTGATTGTTTATTAATGCTATTATATACATGTGTTGTATGGAATCCATATAATTAACGTTATATGGTGATTGATTGGGCCTCATTCCAATCGGGAAAATAATGAATATTATAAAAGAAAATTCATGTGTTGAATATAAAAATAGTCATGTGTTGACGATGATTATGGGTTGAAACTATTCATGTGTTGAGTGAAATATTTTAAATAAAATAAATTACATCTTTATCACATTTAAAATTAGAACTACTTCCCAGTAGAAGTCTAATTGAAAATCAAACGATAGATACCTTAGTTTTATAAAATATTTTACATAACAAAAATAGTGATGTGTTGACAGTACTCATGTGTTGAGATTAGTCGTGTGTTGAAAAAAATATAGATTCATGTGTTGAATGGGATGAATATTCATTTGTTGAATAAAATAAAGATGTTGTGAAAAATATAAAGCCGTGTTGATTAGTTTTGCGCCATTTTGACGTGAACGATATTTATATCGATTTCATTCGTCGTATAATGAATATTGAAAAGTGATTTCGAAATTAAATATTTTGAAATTGAAATTCGAATTTGAATTGAAATGAAAATGATTTCGAAATGAATTGAATTGAAAACGAATTCAAATTGAATTGAAAGTGAATTGAAATGAATTCAAATTGAATTAAAATTTGAATTGAATAGGAATGAATTTTAGAATGAATTTATAAAGAAGAATTCAATTTTGATTTGAATTGAAAAGAAAGTTGAAATTGCTTTTGAAACAATTTTAAAACGATTTATAAAATTCGTTTTAAATAGAAATCGACGAAATATATACTATATATATTATATATATAATATAATGGCCTGAATAGAACGCGCCGCGCCGCGGCAGTTCGTGAATTTCGACCATTTATTTCAAACGGACATTGCGGGAGATCCGACCGTCGGATTCTCCTAAAACCGGAACCGTTGGGTTCGTATCGAAAAGAGCTTTCCAATGAATATTAGAAATTTGAAATCTAACGGTTGGATTTGGAATTATGTCCAAATCAAATTTGAAAAAGGTCGCTGTAAGTGCAGTTCGATAGCCGTTGATGGAAATCGACTGTACGGGCCTTGATAAAATTATAAAAAGTATTAATAATTTGTGTAAAATCATAATATGTGAATTGGAAAGAATTGGGCTGGAAAATTCCACATTAGACGATAAAAATAGATTTTTATCGAAATGAACTAGTTTTGAACTAGAATTAAAATCAATTTATTTTTGAAATAAATAAATTGAATTTGAAAGTGATTTTGAAAATAATCGATATTTCCAATACGTGGATTGGACTGGAGTTGAATCGAAATTAGCTTCGAGATATTTCGATGTTGGATTTCGTGACTATACAGATATTGTTATGGGAATTTGAAAGATATTTTATATCGTTATTTCCAATACGATATATGTTGGTTTCAGAATTTGATAATTGAATATAAGCCGATATATTTTCTATTCAGAGCCTTGTATTTAATATCAAATGTGATTTGGGTTTGTCGTGAATCATGTTTTAGAAGACATTGGTTCTTTAACCCAGTTAAAGACATAATATTGATTTTTGAGAAGATTAAAACTAAGTGAAGTTTTAATGAATCTTTAATTAGATTAAAATGTGAATTGATAATTTAAATTATCAAATCTGAAAAGTGATCGAGAGTGGAGTATCACCAGTTTTGCTCCAAAGCGATAGTTAAATCTTTAATTAGATTTGAACGTGAAATGGTAATTAATTTTACCGATAACACCGTGGTGTTAGATATGGAGTATCACCAGTTTTGCTCCATGGGATATATAGGTTGGGATTGGGAAATAAAACAAATAATTACTTCGGTGTGGTTCGTTAATCCCGACTAGTTTGAAATGATATCCAAAGGAAGATTATAGGATAAATTTAGAAGAATTTATCTTGGATAAAATTAATGGGAACATTTCCCTAAGAATGAGACTTTGTGAATAAAAGAATATTCTGAATTGGAATGAGGCGTTTGTTGTGTTTGTGTAACATTCGTTTATTATATACGTGGGTTATTCAGAAAGGCCGGGTTTATACCCATTCTGAATAACCGATTCGACGAGATGTCGAAGATGAAGACGGTGGTTGAAGACCGTAAGTCTTCACATCGTTTGGGTGATTACTGATGATCTTGCTTGGGCTGTACACCCAGGATGAGGGAATCAGTTGGTGATCGTCCAGACGTACTTGGAGATGGATGGATATGCGAGGAAAGTGCCTCCGGTTTCGTTCAGACCCAGAACGAACTTGTAAATGGATTGTGTGTCTGACATTGGATTTTATTCTGTGTTGATTGATCTCTATTAAATATACATCTGTTTGGCGGCGGAAAATTTATTCTCTTGCTTAACGCCCTTCTCTGAGACGTACGAGCTCAGAGGTTGTATATCGATGGACATCAGTCGCATGGAGTGAATTGCCAATGTGGCACGCGTAAGTGGCAATTGATCAAGGCTTCTGTTGAAAAGCAAAGTCTTGTGGTTGATGATCAAAGCACGGCCTATGTGGCATAGCTTTGTGTATAACGTGGATTCGCGAGCCTCACACCTCGGTATGAGTCAAAAACGGGATACGGACCCAAGGAGTGCACGACGTTTCTTTCTAGCTAGGGTGGTGTCAGTGACCTACCAGCCCTGACATTTATATACTTTTCACCTGTGTGGTTGTTGGATACGAGGCGCCTCGGATATAGGTCTGTAAGGACCGGGAAACGTGTGTTCAGGAATAATTAATCCTCAAAAGTAAGAGAGGACCGACCTTGGAGGATCTAGGGGATTGCTGTGTGCGGTCCTGAGGCATTGCTAGTGTCTCGAACGCGGAGAGGAGCTTGCCCCTTGCCTCGACTCATGACGGAATCCAATTTCCAATACGTGATATTGCGGTTTTAATTGTAGAACTAGTATGGCGACATGATATATGGTACCCATGCCGTCTATGATTGATATTTATGATTGAAAATTGTTTTGACACTATACACTTATAATAGTATCAAATGATTTGTTTTAAACGTATCAAGCATGCTTTTGCTGTTATAAGGGAAAACCCTATCCTCCGGCTTGCGTTGCATTATGTGATGGGACCTGGGTCTTATAACAGCTTCATTTTTCTTTATTTAGCATTGCGCTGTTTGTTTTATGCACTGGTATTCTTGGGAGGAAACCCGTTCCGTGTTATACGGCGTGGTCCCTTGATTTACCTAACTTTAAAACCAATATTAATAACTGTTTTAGTTCTCACACCAGTCACATGACTGACCTGGAGTTTATTGTTTAACCTAAACTCTGGGTGCCCCTATTTTCCGCACGGGCAGCTAGTAGTTTTGGTTTTGCAGATTTATATTCACAGGGTCCTGATTAACAGCTGGAAAGATGCTCGGAAAGCTCTGTATCCGTGTATAACTTTTAGTTGTGTTTTGTATATTTCTCCGCTGCTATGTAATTTATTGTAATCTCTGATATTCGTCGAATGTAATTTATTCATTTATACTTTGTATATTCTTGTATCTGATGGAATTGTTGTAATAACAATGAAATGTTCTTCCATCTGCGTCCTTTTGTGTGTTGTTCTCAAAGTAATTCGTTCTTTCTCATCTCTTCGGAGACCGGGGAAGTTCGGGTCGCTTCAGGTTCAGGCTTTCGGCAGTAGGCAACGAAGAAGATGAAGGGCAGTAGTGAAGTTTTTTCATTTAATTTATTTTATTAATGAAATTAGAAGTAAATGAATTTTTATATATATTCGCATTAGTTTAAAATCAGTTTTTTTTAGAAAAAACATAGTAATAAAATAGAAAAAGCATTATTTTTGAAATGAAAGGAGCACAATTTTTGAAAATAAAAAGGAGCATTATTTTTGAAATAAAATTAGCATAATTTGTAAAATAATATTTGCATTGTTTTAAAAATAAAATAAAATAAACGTTTTTTTAAAAATTGAAATAGCAATATAAAAATATGATTTATATAAATATAAGTAGCAAATAAAATATGATTTTTAAAGTGCTAAGATTTGATTTTTTTTAATTTAAAGTAAGATTTTTAAAAAATAGAAAAGTAAGATTTTTAAAAATAGAAAAGCAAGATTTTTAAATATAGAAAATAATATTTTTTAAAATAGAAAAGTAAGATTTTTTAAAAATAGAAAAGTAAGACTATTAGAAATAGAAAAGTAAGATTTTTAAAAAATTGAAAAGCAAGAGTTTTAAAAATAGAAAAGCAAGATTTAAAAAAAAGAAAAGCAAGATTTTAAAAAAAAAAAAAGTAAGATTTTTAAAAATAGAAAAGCAAGATTTTTAAAAATAGAAAAGCAAAAATAGAAAAGTAAGATTTTTAAAAAACAGAAAAGTAAGATTTTTTAAAAATAGAAAAGTAAGATTTTTAACAATAGAAAAGTAAGATTTTTAAAAATAGAAAGGTAAGATTTCTAAAAATGAAATGGTAAGAAATAGCATATAAAAATTTGATTTTTATTTATATGAAGTGGCAATAAAAATATGATATTTATTATATAGACAACAATATAAAAAATGTGATTTTTATATGAAATATCCTAGCATAAAAATGTGATTTTTATTTAGAAAGTAGGAAATAAAAGTGTGATTTTTAACATATACCGCGTAAAACAGATTGCGATGGAACGGCCGAGAAACAAATCCAAATTGTCCAATAGGGAATGACAGAGTAGAAACCCACAGTGAGAACTTCTCGCTTTAATTTTATTTTCTAGTTAAAATATATACTAGGATGCAGACGGTGCTTAGCAGCACCCGATACCGTCGTCCACAGACCATGGATAACTTGTTTGATTGTATTATGTTGTGGAAACTGATTGTGATTGTGATGTGCAATGGAATGGAATATAAAATATATTCATGTGTTGAATAAAGTGTTAGAACAATAAAAATATCATTTTTATTGTATAAATGAATGAAATAAAATGTTTGCTGAAATGAAAATAAATATTCATTTACAAATCAGACGATTTGTTTATGTACACCCATTTGACTAATATTGATTGGGACGATAAATTTAACACATTGCCCAACTGCACAAATAAAATCAGTGTTTGTTGATTAAAACCCCATACGGATATTAGGAAGATATTTGATGTACACTAATCCCAATTCTTTAATTTTATGTCGATCGATTGATTGACAGACTGTTGTAAGCAATAATTATTTATATTTAATGCTTATGCAGTTGTGTGATGCACTTTGGATGATGGATGATTGTTTATCATTATTATTATATACATGTGTTGAATGGAATCCATATAATTAACCTTATATGGTAATTGATTGTGCTTCATTCCAACGTGGAAAATAAAGAATATTTTGAAATAATATTCATGTGTTGAATAAAATAAAATAAAATTAAATAACGAATATTTCGAAATAATATTCATTAAAAGATCAAAATCTTATTTCGATGTCCAGTTTTGGACGGACACGAAAATATTGAAATACATGAAGCCACGTTGTTTAGATTTGTGCCATTTTGACATGAGCGATATTTATATCGATTTTATTCATTTATATAATGAATATCGAAAAGGAATTGATTTAAAAATCTAATGTTTTGAAAATATTATCACTTATATTATAATGATATGAAATATTCAATTTATTTTAAGGTTGGAAATGAAGTTGGAGCCATTTTAAAAAGTATTTAAAATAATTTATAAAATGCGTTTTAAATGGAAATTGACGAAATATATAATATATATATTATATATATTAAATGGCCTGAATAGAACGCGCCACGCAGTGACCGTTCGCGAATTTCGACCATTGACTTCGAATTGATGTTACGGGAGATTCGACCGTCTGATTCTCCTAAAACTAGAACTGTTGTGTTCGTAACGAAAAGATCTTTCCAACGAATATAAGTGATTTGAAATCTAATGGATGGATTTGGAATTATTTCGAAATCAAATTTGGAAAAGGTCATTGTAAGTGCAATTTGATGACTGTTTTTTAAAATCGACTGTATGGGCCTTGATAAAATTATTAAAAATATCAACAATTTGTGTAGAATCATAATAAATTATTTGGAAAGAATTGGGATGGAAAATTACATATAAAAACATATTTTTATCGAAATGAACTAGTTATGAACTAGAATTATAATCCAATTATTTAAAAAAAAATTGGATTGAGAATGGGTTCTGATATAACCAGAATTTCCAATATATGAATTGGAGTGGATTTGATTGGAAATCATCTTCAGAATACTTTGACATTGGATTTCGGGATTATACGGACATTATTATGGAAATTTGGAAGATATATTTTATATCGTTATTTCCAATACGATATTTGTTGGTTTCAGAATTTGGTATTGAATATAAGCCGATATATTTTCTATTCAGAGCCTTGTATTTAATATCAAATGGATTATGGGTTTGTCGTGAACGGTGTCTCAAATAACACTACTCTTAAACACAGATGAGAAAAGAATAAACCTTCAAATTAAGATTTAGAGAAGAATACCAATTATTTAACATTTAATTGGAATTGAATGGGATGTGAATGGGGTTTATTGTGAACTGTGTTTTTAACGACATTTGTTCTTTAACCCAATTTGCAGTAAAATGTGATTTGGAATTTATAAACCTTTTATTAAGATTTATTGGAAATTTCCAAAGTAAAGTTTTCCAATTTAATAAAATAAATTGGAATGGAATTCGATTTGTTAATAAACGAAGTGAGCTTCTATGGAGGAAAACTGTTAATATATATGGAATTTAGCAGGCTTGGTCGTTATACCATTTATATTATTAGTCGGATACGGATATTGACACCGATTATATATATTGATATGTTTTCTGTGAAAATTCCGTAATTAATGGAATGTGATTTTGGGTTTATTGTGAACCGTGTTTTAAATGACATTGGTTCTTTAACCCAGTTAAAGACAAGATATGATTTCACAAAGTTAAGAAATCATTAATATTGATTTTTAGGAAGATTAAAACTGAGTGGACTTTTAATGAATCTTTAATTAGATTGGAATAAGGATTTGATAATTTAAATTGTCAAATTTAAGAAATGATCGAGAATGGAGTATTACCAGTTTTGCTCCAAGCGATAGTTAAATCTTTAATTAGATTTGAACGTGAAATGATAATTAATTTTCATCAATAACACTATGGTGTTAGATATGTAGTATTACCAGTTTTGCTCCATGGGATGAATAGGTTGGGATTGGGAAATATAACAAATGATTACTTCGGTAAGGTTCGCTAATCCCGACTAGTTTAGAAAACCTTAATATGGTTTAAATTGTGAAAAGGATAGTTAAATAAAAGAATATTCTGGATTGGAATGAGGCGTATGTTGTGTTTGTGTAACATTTGTTTATAAAATACGCAAGTTATTCGAAAGGACCGGGTTTATCCCATTCTGAATAACTGATATGACGATTAGTCGACGATGAAGACGGTGGTTGAAGACCGGAGTTCTTCACATCATTTGGATGATTACTGATGTCTTGATTGGGCTGTACACCGATGAGGTAATAAGTGGTGATCATACAGACATACTTGGAGATCAATGGATATGCGAGGACCTCTCGCCAGTATTGGACGTATGGTGAAACACCCCACCTCCGTTAAGGTCACTCACTAAGGGAATGCCTTAACTTCGACGGAGCATTATAGGTAAAAGACACAGAAAGTTTACAAGACAGAAATATGAGCAGCAGAAAACAAACATTTGTTTCATACGTGGTTCAATACAAAAACCATTACAGTAAATTGACTCAAAATAACCTCCAAAACATTTCATCATAATCTCTGTCTTGACTAAAACATGAAGAAGCATATAACATAAATAAAACTGCATAAATCCCCAAGTCTAGTGTGTCCAAAGCCATAGCCAAAGATAAGAGATCCCAAGTCGTACATCATAGAGTTTTCATGATTGGAAAGATAAACGGTCCAAATTAAGCTAAGCTGTTCCCTCCCTGGCCACCTGGGGGGAGGGGAACGAAAGAAAAGAAGACGAAAGAAAAATAGGTCAGACATAATCCTAAGTCAGTCTAGTGACTTTTCAGTGTATGAATAAGGAAAAGGTCATGATAAGAGTAAACTGAAATAGGATAGTACCAGAATAACAAACTAACATAAAACTATATAAGGCAGGGTAAACCGAATATACATCGCACTCATGTTCAATTCTTCTGCACCTATTTATACTTGTCCAACTAGCACCACGTGTTCACAGTGAAATGATCCCCTTATATCGATCGGCTCCTACTAACATGCATTTATCACGTGTGTCTTTCGGCCCCCGCTTGACTGTAGATACCTGTGCTGGTCCCACCACGTGGTGTATCAAATCCTATGGTGGCAACCCAACACGATTCAAGATGCACAGTGTATGACTACTATTGCCCAGTGCCTTCCTTTTCCACTCCGGAGTACGTGCACGTCCGTATTTCGTTGGAACCTACATTGATGCACCACCTGACGATGTTTTTGACCGCTTATAATCAACCCAGTAATCGAGCCCCGCCCCGCCTGGTTCAGGGTCTCATGATACATCTACGTGGGTTACTGCTGAAATGGGTCCCCGTTACTAAGGTTTTCCAGCCAACATGCTAAATTGGTTAAGTGTCCAAATTTACCTAACCTCACCTATCAGTTTAGCTAACATGTTGAATTGGTTAAGTGTTTCCTTAATTGATTTAACCCTACCACTCTTGACTTAGCTTTATTAGAGAACCAACCACTCACATTAGACAGGCATTGTTGCGGCCACTGTATGTACCGGTCGGTTCCGGGCAGTTTTATACTACAACTCAGTCTAACCTTGGGTCCTTTTTCGGCCCAATGGACTAACCACCCATATTAGATTGGTATTGTTGTGGTCACTGGATGTGCTGGTCGGTTCTGGGTAGTTTTACACCACAACTCAGTCTAACCTCGGGTAAGGCTTATTCGTCTTTTCTAAATTTATATATTTATCCTTGTATGCTTACATGTAAATTTTTCAACAATTTACTGTCATGGCCCACTTTCTTTCTAAATCAAATTCATAATTTTTGATATGTAGATTATATCATTTCAATGCCATACCATTTACATGGTTATGAACCAAGTATGTTAATTATGTATAGTTCTCATGTTTTCCCCAACGTTACCCCCGTTGTACGTTCGCAAAATTACATAGGATGTTGGGCTCGACATTTTAGACTACCTAATAAACCTAAAGGGGAAAAAGGGGAACTTGCAACATTCCAACATCATACAAAATTATGGATCTAACTATAGGTGTGTCACATGAACTTGGCATAATATTCTTTTAATTATGAACTTGCAAAATATATCTATGCAACATGAGTCATGAAATAATAGTTTTACAAATAATTACAAAAATCTAATTATACATGTGGTGGTGAACTTGCATAGGGGTTGAATCATGCTAACATGGATCTAACATAGACACATGTGGATCTAGCATATAAAGTGTAAATCTAAACATATAGGTTTGCATAATCATGTTTTTAACCAACAAACTTGCATGTATTCATAACATGATGACATCACCTTACTTGCATAAACATGGCATAATTTCTAAATTGAAATACAACATATATATATCATCACCAAATTTATATAAGGTTGTAGATCTAAACATGTGTGCATAATGGATCTAAACAATTAGGCATAAACGACGTGACTTAGCTTAAAACTTGTATGTATCATAATATCACCAAACATCTATATGATATCTTCATAACACTATAAGTTTATTCACCAATTTCCATATAACATAATAGGTTCGACAGACCACAATAATTCATAGGCATATACGATAGAATAGACATGAATAAACATAAATCAGCATCGCATACAACTTGATACAATTCTATTTTTCAATTCATTATAAACCATGTCTTTAATTCATTCACATCTGAAAGATAACTACACTTACAAACAAAAAGGAATTCTTGAGTTCCGGGATCTGTATTATGAAATTGATTGCTCGCCCTTGATGTAGATTTTTGAATTATCTTAGTTGAATTAGATTAGATTTAATTTAGCCGTAGCTTCAATCTTGCCGTTGAGTTGAAAGAGATGACGGTTATTCTTGGTTCATCATTGATGGCATGGCTGCTCTTGGTATGAATATTTTTGATTTAGGGTTGAGAGTTAGGTTGCTTTTATAGAGGTTTAATTAATTTAGAGCCGTCAGATTAACCCTAGAAATAATCAAGACCATCCAGTCAAGATAGGATAACACCTCAGCCCTAATGACTCATCAGGGAGTCAGAAATCGTCATCCTTTCAGATCTGCGGGGGAGGGGGGGGGGAGGGGGGGGTAGGTCGACACTAGGGTCGACCTGGCCTAGGAAGGAATTTTTCCTTCCCTGCCCTCTTCTGTGTTTAAATTTGAATTTTGAATTTTTGAAACTTCCGAAGGCCATAACTTCTTCATACGAAGTCCAATTCACGCAAACTTGGACTGTATCTTAACCCGAATTCCGAGACGAACACAATGGCATAACCCTTTTCCCTTAATTCTCACATTTAGAATTAATTATTCTATAATTCGTTAATTTAAGATTTATCATAATCACAGGGTGTTACATTCTCCCCTCCTTAAAGTACTTCGTCCACGAAATCTTCAAGTCAAGAAGAACGTATGTCCTACCATCCAATCGTTCATCTACTCAACCATCAAACACAAGCGTCCATTTTCCTTAAAAGACTTCTAATGCTTCATGATCATATGCATAGTGTGTGTACATGTCCTTATCTAATGCAAAATCGGTCGGTCTACTGATTCAGTTGACTTCCTTAATGCAAGTCATGTTGGTGTCATGCATCCATTATGTGTAATCTTCGCTAATCATACTTCTACATGAGTGGACAATCATTCATACAAATGCAACATCCACATGATAACACATCAAATTTCAATCATATATAAGTACATATATGCATATGCAATATGAAAGTGACTGAGCCGATCTAATACCTAAAGTGTTTGTATATGCATCCACGAGCAACCACTTGCAACCATCAACCATAACATGTTTCAAATACATGTTTACATCCATTGGTTTCTACCTAAGGATCGAGAACAACACTGAGGAAAATACTAAAAAGATAGATAAGAGTTTGAACAAACTTAAGGAAAAAGAGATCAAAGATGTACCCTAAAAAAGAAAAGGGTAGACTGTGCGTATTTTGGCCTCAGTCTCCCAAGTCGCGTCTTCATCAACGTCACTCCATTGAACTTTTACAAGTTTGACTTCGCAGTTGCGTAGCTTTTTGACTTCTGTACCCAAGATACGAGTTGGAACTCTTCTCACAGTCGCCTCTCGTTCTGCTTCTACGTCCTCCACTATGCTTGGTTCCACCACTTCCACAGACTCATGTAAGCACTTTCGTAAGTGAGAAACATGAAAGACATTATGAACTCCAGCAAATCTTTCGGGCATCTCTACTCTATAAGCCATCTTCCCAATCCTTTCAATGATAGGAAACGACCCTACAAATCTTTGTGCCAACTTTCCTGCGTATCCGAAGCAAACGACGTTCCTCAAAGGAGATACTTTAAGGAAAACCCTGTCCCCAACCTCAAACTCAAGGTTGGTCCTTCTCTTATTGCACAGGACTTTTGTCTATCTTGGGCAGTCTCCATTCTTTTTCGTATCAAGTCCACTTTCACTGAAGTTTCTCTAATCATAACTAGTCCAAGTATAGGCTTATTTGTAGACTCCCACCAACAAGTTGGTGATCGTCATGGTCTTCCATATAAAGCTTCGAAGGGTGCCATACCTATGATGGCTTGGTAGCTGTTCTTGTAGGAAAAATCCACCAAAGGAAGATGATCTTCCCATGTTCCTGCGAAGTCAAGAATGCATAATCCCAAGAGGTCTTCTAATACTCTGTTCACTCTCTCTGTATGACCATCGGTTTGGGGGTGATAGGCCGTGCTTAAGCATAACTGCGTGCCTACATCCTCTTGCAAGCTCTTCCAAAACTCGCTCGTAAAGATAGGATCTCGGTCGCTTACAATGCTGGAGGATATCCCATGGAGTCGGACTATATCTTTAAGATACATGGATGCTAGAGATGAGGCGGTCCTTCTACTCTTAACAGGTATAAACTGAGCGCTTTTTGTGAGCATGTCCACTATTACCCAAATACTGGTATTGCCTCTTCTTAACCTAGGTTGCCCATCAATAAAGTCCATCGAGATGCTATCCCATTTCCACTGTGGGACCTCTGGAGGATGAAGCAAACCACCAGGCTTCTTTTGTTCGGCCTTGACTTGCATGCATACTAAGCACTTCAAGATGAATTCAGTTACATCCCTCCCCATGCCATCCCAAAAGAAAACCCTTTTTACGTCTCTATACATCTTGTCTCCACGAGGGTGTATGGTCAACTTGGAATGGTGTGCTTCTTCAAGAACATTCTTCACCAAATCCCTTTCTTGTGGGATGCATAGCCTTCCATCCCGCCTCAACCAACCCTTGTAACACCCCGAATTTTCTGTTAACAGTAAATTAACAAATTAAAGTGTAATTAATTCTAAATGATAGAATTAAGGGAAATGGGTTACGCCATTGTGTTCGTCTTGGAATTATGCTTGAGATAGAGTCCGAGTTTGCATAAATCGAACTCCGTATGAAGGAGTTATGACCTCAGGTAGTTTCAGAATTCGATTTAAAATTGAAACAGCCCGAAAATCAAGGTCAAAATTCAAAACTGGACCAGAACTGGGCTGGGCGGGAATTTTCCCGCCCAGGACCCAGGTTGACCAGGGGGTCGACCTGGGTACCCAGGTCAACTATGTAGTCGACCTGGGGGTCGACCTGCTTGGTCGACCTGACCTGCTTGGTCTTGTGCTGGCTCGGTTTCTGGGGCTTGGTTGTTTCACTAAGGCTGATTTGTCACTTTCTGATTGGCTTCTCTTGAGACGGATGGCCTCGATTAACTCTAGCTTCATCGACGGCTCTAATTAGTTTGAAATTCTATATAAGCAACCTTAGTCTTCAACCTAAATTCATACAAATAAATTAGAGCTATAGCTGTCCTGCTGCTGGATGGAAGCCAAGAGTATCCTCCACTTGAATAAAGCTTAGAGGCGAGCAAAACTAAAGTAAAAATAAGAATCAAACAACGTTAATCTACCCAAATAAAAGCATTGCAAATCAGAACTCAGAATCCAGAATTCAAGTTCGTCGTTTGTTGTAAGTATAGTGATATTTTCGATGGAAATAAAATTAAGATTTTGATTCGATGTAAAAATGGAAATGAAAATGTGTTATTGTATAATGGCGATGTTAATTCATATCTATGTGTTGCAATGATTGTGTTGTGAATGGTATTGGATGTTTGTGGTATAATTGACTTGATGTTGGATCCACTAGAATGTTTGTGGATTAGTCTAGTTGATGATGGATCTATTCAAATTGCAATACAAGTTATTTGGTTCATAACTACACCTATATGTTTATGTGATTATGTGATTAAGATCTCATGTATATACTTTATGCTAAACCTCTATGCCTAAATGATTAAGTTTATATGCATGCTTATATGTTTATACAAAAGTTGCAAGTTCATAATTGGATCCATGCCAAGATCCACTTTAATGCATGTTTCATGTTATAATTGGACATACGTTTGGATCTAGTTCACACATGTGATAAAATTATACATACTTTATGGACATGTCATATTCTTGTCACATGCTAGTGATGTTCGATGTTATGCCTAGATCTAAACATGTTTAGGCTTATGTTGTCTAAATCATATGCTAATTCATGTGACACTTATTTAGTTAGATCCCTATTTCAATGCAAGTTCACATATATGTAAGTTGATTTAGCCTATGTTGCAAATTCACATAAAAGTAAGTTGATTTAGCCTATGTTGCAAATTCACATATATGTAAGTTGATTTAGCCTATGTTGCAAATTCACATATATGTAAGTTGATTTAGTCTATGTTGCAAATTCACATATATGTATGTTGATTTAGTCTATGTTGCAAGTTCACACCTATGATGTTCATATTGACTATGCCGATAATGGAAGTTTACACCTATGTCATGTTTATGTTAATGAGTTTTTTTAGGCCAATTTTGTGTGCGCTAAATTAGGCTAAGTTTTTAGCCTAATATTATATGTTAAAAATCATGCAGACGAAAAATTAGGCTAAGATTGGTAGCCTAATATTTAGACGGGGTAACATTGGAAAAAATTGGTAATTATAGGAAACTTGACATAAATTGGTGAAAATATATGTATTGGCATGTTTGGCACATGCCAATCAATGGTGGCACTTAAATGGTATAAAATTCTTATACCAAAAATGATGAACTTGGAAAGTGGGCCACAATATTTAATTGTTAACAAATTTACATATAACAAGTAATAGAGACAAATATGTAAATTTAGAAAATACGAGTATGCTTAACCCGATGTTGGATTGAGTTGTGATGTAAACCTGCCCGGACCCGCCCGGTTGTCCAGTAATCACAACAATACCTATCCAATGTGAGAGGTTAAGCATTGAGCCCAATAAGGACCCATGGTTAGACTGAGTTATGATGTTAACCTTCCCGGAACCGACCGGCTTATCCAGTAACCGTAACAATACCTGTCTATTGTGAGTGGTCAGTTCTTTAAAAAGCTAAGGACAGACAAGTCAGGATGGTAGGGTTAAGTTAACTAAAACACTTAACCAATTCAACATGTTAATTAAACCGATGAGTGGGGTTAGGTAAATACAGACACTTAACCACTTACCATGTTTCACTAGAAAACCCTAGTAACGGGGACCCATTTCAGCAGTAACTCAACTAGGTATCATGATACCCTGAAACTAGGCTGGGTGGAGCACGATTACTGAGCTGATTGTAAGCGGTCAAAAGCGACGGCGGTTGGCGCAGCAGTGTGGGTTCTAATAGAGTGAGGGCGTGCACACACTTCGGAGCAAACAAACAGGGCACTGGGCACCAGTAGTATAATCTATGCATTTTAGGATTGTGTCGGGCCGCCACCATGGGACTTGATACACCTTATGGTAGGACCAGCATATGTATCTACAATCATTGGGGGCCGTATGACACATATGATTTGGCGAGTAGGAGCCGATCTTTAGAAAAGGGATCACTTCACCCCGATCGTGGGGTGCCGGTTGAGACAATACAAGTAGGTGCAGAGATATAGTGTGGAGTGCGATAGTATATTCTGTTCAAAACTGCTTTATCTTAGTTTATGATACTTTCCTATTTCCAGTTTATGCTTATCATGCCCTTTTTCTTATTCTCATACCGAAGAGTCACTAGACTTACCAGGCTTTATGTCTGACTCTATTTTTCTTTCGTCCTCTTTTCTTCCGTTCCCTCCCCCCAAGGTCCACAGGGAGGAAACAACCCAGCTTAGTCAGACTCTTTGCAAGCTTCAAGATAGTAGATGTATAGTTTGGACTCTCTTTCCCTGGCTATGGCTT
This sequence comes from Allium sativum, assembly GCA_030737875.1. NCBI lineage: Eukaryota > Viridiplantae > Streptophyta > Magnoliopsida > Asparagales > Amaryllidaceae > Allium > Allium sativum. Next base: position 186,051,198 of record CM060919.1, read on the forward strand.
TTGGACACGTTCTATAGGGATTTATGCAGCTTTTATTATGTTTTGTGCTTATTTATTTAATAATCAGGACAGAAATGATGATGTAATGTTTTGGAAGTTATTATGAGACAATTATGGAAATGTTTTGTATGAACACGCATTTATAAAATGAAAATCTGTTTGTTTTCCGCTGCTTATACATATATGTTTATATCTATCTTGTGTTTTATCTGTGACTTTTACTTATAAACCTCCACCGAAGTTAAGGCATTCCCTTTGTGAGTGACCTTAAGGGAGGTGGGGTGTTTCGCTTGGTATCAGAGCACAGATTTACTAGATTAGATAAAGGTTTTTGAAACTATTTTCAAAAGAGAAGTTTAAAGTAGCATATTTTTTCAAGGAAAAGCGTTGTTTTTAAAAGGCAACGTCCCCCAAAGCCATATGCACTATCTCTCTATCCTTTTGTCTTGAATACTTTCCTTTTTGTTCCATCATGTCTGGAGATCTTAACCTTCCAGAAGGAGTACCGATACCTGGCTGGTTCCGAAGGTACATAGAGGCTAAGGCCAATGGTGCGGGCCCAGCAGACATTCCTCCTCCCACAATGGCAGCGGTTCCTCCTTCTCTTCCTTCTCCTCATGGAAATACTTTCGCTAAGATGTGCAGAGACTTTAATGCAATGGGTGGAAAGGACTTTTATGGAACTGAATCCTTTGTGGTAGCAAGGAACTGGCTGAAGGAGACCGAAGATTTTTTCGTCATCTTCGAAGTTGACGACAGGCAAAAGATACAGCTAACAGTGTGGTTGCTTAAAGATGAAGCTTCCTATTGGTGGGAAGTTATCCATGCTGAGAGGCCAGTGGAAACTTGGGAAGATTTCAGGATGAGGGTTGAGATGAAATTCCTCTCCCAAGCTAAAAGAAGCCTGCAGATGTAGAAGTTCCTAACTCTTAAACAAGGGAGTATAACGATCAGGGAGTACGTCAATCAGTTTAATCAACTGCCAGATTTAGGCCGGATTTATTAAACACCTAACAAAAGAAGGCCCTTCGCTTCGTCAAGGGTCTGAATGAGCCTCTACACAGCCTTGCTATGACCCATATACCCATGGGAGCGACTTATTAAATCTTGGTGGACATGGCGCTGCTACACGAGGAAAATAAAGGCAAGAAAGAGGCAAAAGCAGAAGTGCCTCAAGACAAGAAGGGGAAAGGGTCACAGAACAAGAAGGCTGATTCAAAGAAAGGCGGGAAGAAAAACAAACCCCATGAAAAAAGAAAGTGTAATTTCTGTGGCATTGTTGGACATATAGTGAAAGACTGCAGAAAGAAGAAGGCGAAGATGAATGGTGTTTGTTTCCATTGCGGCGAGACTGGACACATGGCTAAGGACTGCCCAAAGAAGCTGGGGCAGGGACAGAGAACTGGATCAACTTCAGGGGGATAGGTTCACGCACTGGTGGCACCTCCGCAGGAACAAGGTAGAAATATTTCTGTAGAAAGCTTAGTTTGTCTCTATAATCATCCAGTTCACACTCTCTTTGATTCCGGTGCATCACACTCCTTTATTTCATCTGCTTTAATAGAATCTATGCACCTAGACACTAGTATGATAGAAGATCCCATGGTTGTTTCAAATCCAATTGGGGGCTCAGCTTATTTGTCAATGGTTTGTTGGGATTTGAAAGTTTCTATTCTAAGTGTTGAGTTTAGATGTAGTGCCTTTGTTTTGGGCTTATCGGGATATGGACTGATCTTAGGCATGGACTGGTTATCCAGTAATGGTTCCATTCTTGATTCTGAGAAAAGAGTGTTTAGACTCTTGACTCGGCTCGGTAACACTCTAGAAATTTCTTGTAATCCCTTGAATGCTATTATGCTTAGTTATCTAGAGTCGCTTGATGCTTCTGTTGAGAACTTGCAGTCGGTTAGAGTAGTCTGTGAATATCCAGATGTCTTTGAAGAGGTGAAGGGCTTGCCTCCGAGGCGGGAAATAGACTTCTGCATATATCTTGTAGACAATGCAAAGCCCGTAGCTTGTCAGACACATGGCTCCAACGGTGAGAAAGGAGCTCAGTAAGCAAGTTAAGGAACTTCTCAAGAAGGGATTTATAAGGCGGAGTATCTCGGAATGGGGTGCTCTAGTGGTGTTTGCCACCAAAGCAGATGGCTCACTACGTCTTTGTGTGGACTATAGGGAGCTAAACAAGCTGACTAAGAAGAATAGACACCCGCTTCCCAGAATAGACTATTTGTTTGATCAGCTTGTAGGTGCGTTGGCCTTCTCAAAACTTGATCTGGCTACTAGGTTCCATCAGCTAAGGGTAGCTGTAGATAGCATTGATAAGACGACATTCAGAACCCCAGACGGTTTTTTCGAGTGACTTATCATGCCTTTCGGCTTGACAAACGCTCCCGCTTATTTCGTAGACCTAATGAGCAGGGTGTTCAGAGAATTCCTCAATAAGTTCGTGGTGGTCTTCAAAGACGATATTTTGATCTTCTCAAAGAATGAGGAAGAACATGCTCAGCATCTGAAGGAAATCATGGATACTCTCCGTGCACATCAGCTAAAAGCAAAATTCTCCAAGTGCCACTTCTGGAGAGAAGAGGTAAGGTTTCTTGGACATGTAGTGTCCAAAGAGGGGTTAGCGGTGGACCCCGCGAAAGTGGTAGAAGTGCAAGATTGGAAGACACAAAGAAATGCAACCGAAGTCCAAAGCTTTCTTGGGCTAGCAGGTTTTTACCGAAAGTTCATTAGAGATTTTGCGAAAATCTCATCTCCACTCACAAGGCTAACAAAGAAGAATCTAGTGTTCGCTTGGGATACAGATTGTGATATTGCTTTCCAATGCTTGAAAAGGGCTTTCACAATAGCCCAGTTCTTATATAGCCAGATGGAAGTAAGATGTTCACAGTATACACAGATGCTTGTGGTACGGGACTAGGCGCTGTTCTGATGCAAGAAGGGAAGGTAGTAGCTTATGGTAGAAGACAATTGAAAGTTCATGAAATGAACTACCCAACCCACGATCTTGAGTTGCCCGCCATCGTCTTTGCGCTTAAGTCTTGGCGCCATTATCTCCTAGGTGAGAAGTTCGAATTTTATACTGACCATAAATCGTTGAAGTATCTTTTCTCGTAGAAAGATCTTAACTTGAGGCAGCAAAGGTGGATGGATTTCCTTGCCTCGTATGATTTTGAGATTTCTTATACTCCTGGCAAGGGCAATGTAGTAGCAGATGCCTTGAGTAGAAAGAAGCTGACCCTAAGCCCTCTCTTTGTAGAAAGGCAAAGCTTGGAGTATATAGCCAGTTTTGACTCTAGGCCCTCCTCTGATTTTGTATCTGGTTTGTTGGCATCACTAGAAGTACGACCCACTCTTTTAGACTAAATAGGGGCCGCACAACGTGAAGGCCCTCCGCTTGTGGATGTGATTGATAAACTAATTAGGGGTGAAACTTCTAGTGACCTCAATATGTACTCCGTCGATGATAAGGGTTGGCTGAGGCGAGATGGAAGACTATGCGTCCCACAAGCAAGGGATTTAGTAAAAATGGTTCTCGAGGAAGCACATCACTCCAAGATGACAATACACCCAGGTGGAGGCAAGACGTGCAAGGATGTAAAGAGAATTTTCTATTGGAGCGGCATGAAGAAGGATGTGGCAGATTTCGTTTCTAAGTGCGTGATATGCCAACATGTCAAGGCGGAACAAAAGAAGCATGGAGGACTGCTTCATCCTCTAGAAGTCCCACAATGGAAGTGGGATAGCATTTCAACGGACTTCATTGATGGTTGCCAAGGTCAAAAAGGGGCAATACTATCATTTGGGTAATAAAACATGCTCACAAAAAGCGCCCACTTTATACCTATCAAGAGTAGAAGGACTTCCTCGTCTCTAGCTTCTCTTTATCTCAAGGAAATAGTTCGACTCCATGGAATACCCTCCAGCATAGTGAGTGACCGAGATCCTATCTTTACAAGCGAATTTTGGCGGAGTCTGCAAGAAGCTGTAGGCACACAGTTATGCTTGAGCACGGCCTATCACCCCCAAACTGATGGTCAGACGGAAAGGGTGAACAGTGTATTAGAAGATTTTCTGAGACTGTGCGTTCTTGACTTTAGAGGAACATGGGAGGATCATCTACCTTTAGTGGAATTCACCTACAACAATAGTTACCAAGCCACCATCGACATGGCGCCCTTCGAAGCTTTGTATGGAAGACCGTGCCGATCACCAATTTGTCGGAGGGAATCTACAGACAAGCTTATACTTAGGCCAGACATGATTATAGAGACTTCAGAAAAAGTGGACTTGATACGAAGGAGAATGAAGACTGCCCAAGATAGACAGAAATCCTATGCAGACAAAAGAAGGACCGACCTTGAATTTGAGGTCGGGGACAGGGTTTTCCTCAAGGTATCTCCCTTAAGGAACGTCGTTCGCTTTGGATCCGCAGGAAAGTTAGCACCAAGATTTGTAGGACCGTTCCCTATCATCGAGAAGATTGGGAAGACGGCTTATAGAGTAAAGCTTCCCAAAAGGTTGGCTGGAATTCACGATGTCTTTCACGTTTCTCATCTCCGGAAATGTCTACATGAATATGCGGAAGTGGTGGAGCCAAGTATTCTAGAAGAAGCCGAAGTGGAACGCGAAGCAACTGTGAGGAGAGTTCCAACCTGCATCTTAGGAACTGAAGTGAAAAAGCTACGCAATCGCGAAGTCAAGCTTGTCAAAGTTCAATGGAGCGACGCCGAGGAAGACGCGACTTGGGAAACTGAGGACAGAATACGCACGGCCTAACCTTTTCTTTTTGAGGGTACGTCTTTGGTTTCTCTTTTTCCTTAAGTTGTGCTTGTATCTATCTTTTTAGGAATATCTCCTCGATATTATCCTTTATCCTTGGGTAGAAACCCCTTTGGATGTAAACATGTAACTGAAACATGTTATGGTTGATGGCTGCAAGTGGTTGCTAGTGGTTTCTCGTGGATGCATATACACACACAACCTAGGTTTTAGATCGGCTCAGTCACTTCATATTGCATATGCATATATGTATTCATATTTGTATGTGGTTGAAACTTGATATGTTGTCATATGGATGTCGCATTTGTATGAATGATTGCGCACTCATGTAGAGTTATGAGTAGAGAAAAATTTGCATACATAATGGATTCACGATACTTACATGATTCACATTAAGGAGGTCAACTGAATCAGTAGACCGCCTAATTTTTACATTAGAAAAGGACATGTACACACACTATGCATATGATCATGAAGCATTAGAAGTCTTTTAAGGACAATGGATACCTGTGTTTGTTGGTTGAGTAAATGGATGATTGGATGTTAGGATATACGTTCTTTCAGACTTGAAGATTTCAGGGACGAAATCCTTTAAGGAGGGGAGAATGTAACACCCCGAATTATCTGTTAACAGTTAATTAACAAATTAAAGTATAATTACTTCTAAATGATAGAATTAAGGGAAACGGGTTACGCCATTGCGTTCGTCTCGGAATTCTGCTTGAGATAGAGTCCAAGTTTGCCTAAATTGGACTCCGTATGAAGGAGTTATGACATCCAGAAGTTTCAGAATTCGATTTAAAATTCAAACAGCCTGAAAACATGTTCAATATTCAAAACTGGACCAGAATTGGGCTGGGCGGGAATTTTCCCGCCCAGGATCCAGGTCGACCAGGGGGTCGACCTGGGTACACAGGTCGACTATGTAGTCGACCTGGGGGTCGACCTACAGGTCGACCTGCTGGGTCGACCTAACCTGCTTGGTCTGGTCCTGGCTCGATTTCTGGGGCTTGGTTGTGTCACTAGGGCTGATTTGTCACTTTTTGGTTGGCTTCTCTTGAGACGGATGGCCTTGATTAACTCTAGCTTCATCGTCGACTCTAATTAGTTTGAAATTCTATATAAACAACCTTAGTGTTCAACCTAAATTATCACAAATAAAATAGAGCTAGAGCCGTCATGCTGCTGGAAGGAAGCCAAGAGTAGCCTCCACTTGTAGAAAGCTTAGAGACGAGCATAAAGTAAAAACAAGAATCAAACAATGTTTATCTACCCAAAGGAAAGCATTGCAAATTCAGAACTCAGAATCCAGAATTCAAGTTCGTTGTTTGTTGTAAGTATAGTGATTTTTCCGATGGGAATAAAATAAAGATTTTGATTCGATGTAAAATGGAAATGGAATTGTGCCATTGTATAACGACGATGTTAATTCATATCTATGTGTTGCAATGATTGTGTTGTGAATGGTATTGGATGTTTGTGGTATAATTGACTTGATGTTGGATCCACTAGAATGTTTGTGTATTAATCTAGTTGATGTTGGATCTATTCAAATTCACATACAAGTTATTTGGTTCATATCTACACCTATATATTTATGTGATTATATAGGTTGTATGTGATTAAGATCTCATGTTTATACTTTATGCTAAACCTCTATGCCTAAATGATTAAGTTCATATACATGCTCATATGTTTATACAAAAGTTGCAAGTTCATAATTGGATTCATGCCAAGATCCACTTTAGTACATGTTTCATGTTATAATTGGACATATGATTGGATCTAGTTCACACATGTGATAAAATTATACATACTTTATGGATATGTCATATTCTTTTCATATGCTAGTGATGTTCGATGTTATGCCTAGATCTAAACATGTTTAGGCTTATGTTGTCTAAATCATATGCTAATTCATGTGACACCTATTTAGTTAGATCCCCATTTAAATGCAAGTTCACATAAATGTAAGTTGATTTAGCCTATGTTGCAAATTCACATATATGTAAGTTGAATTAGACTATGTTGCAAATTCACATATATGTAAGTTGATTTAGTCTATGTTGCAAATTCACATATATGTATGTTGATTTAGCCTGTGTTGCAAGTTCACACCTATGATGTTCAAATTGACTATGCCGATAATGCCAGGTTTACACCTATGTCATGTTTATGTTAATGAATTTCTTTATGCCAATTTTGTGTGCGCTAAATTAGGCTAAGTTTTTAGCCAAATATTATATGTTAAAAATCATGCAGACGAAAAATTAGGCTAAGATTGTTAGCCTAATATTCATACGAGGTATCATTGGGAAAAAATTGGTAATTATAGGAAACTTGACATAAATTGGTGAAAATATATGTATTGGCATGTTTGGCACATGCCAATCATTGGTGGCACTTAAACGGTATAAAATTCTTATACCAAAAATGATGAATTTGGAAAGTGGGCCACAATATTTAATTGTTAACAAATTTACATGTAACAAGTAATAGAGACAAATATGTAAATTTAGAAAATACGAGTATGCTTAACCCGAGGTTGGATTGAGTTGTGATGTAAACCTGCCCGGACCCGCCCGGCTGTCCAGTAATCACAACAATACCTATCCAATGTGAGAGGTTAAGCATTGAGCCCAATAAGGACTCGAGGTTAGACCGAGTTACGTTGTAAACCTGCCCGGAACCGACCGACACATCTAGTAACTGTAACAATACCTGTCTAATGTGAGTGGTCGGTGCTTTAAAAAGCTAAGGACAGACAAGTCAGGATGGTAGGGTTAAGTTAACTAAAACACTTAACCAATTCAACATGTTAATTAAACTGATGGGTTGGGTTAGGTAAATACAGACACTTACCACTTAACATGTTTGACTAGAAAACCCTAGTAATGGGGACCCATTTCAGCAGTAACCGAATTAGGTATCATGGTACCCTGAAACTAGGCAGGGTGGGGCACGATTACTGGGCTGATTGTAAGCGGTCAAAAGCGACGGATGTTGGTGCAACAGTGTGGTTTCTAACGGAGTGCGGGCATGCACACACCTCGGAGCAGACAAACATGGTACTGGGCACCAGTAGTATAACCTATGCATTCTAGGATTGTGTCGGGCCACCACCATGGGACTTGATACACCCTATGGTGGGACCAGCATAGGTATCTACAATCATTGGGAGCTGTATGACACATATGATTTTGCGAGTAGGAGCCAATCTTTAGAAAAGGGATCACTTCACCCCGATCATGGGGTGCCAATTGAGACAATACAAGTAGGTGCAGAGATATAGTGTGGGGTGCGACAGTATATTCTATTCAAAACTGCTTTATCTTAGTTTATGATACTTTCCTATTTCCAGTTTATAACTATCATGACCTTTTTCTTATTCTCATACTGAAGAGTCACTAGACTTACCAGGCTTTATGCCTGACTCTATTTTTCTTTCATCTTCTTTTCTTCCGTCCCCCCCAGGTCCACAGGGAAGAAACAACCCAGCTTAGTCAGACTCTTTGCAAGCTTCAAGATAGTAGATGTATGGTTTGGACTCTCTTTCCTTGGATATGGCTTTCGGACACGTTCTATGGGGATTTATGCAGCTTTTATTATGTTTTATGCTTCTTTATTTAATAATCAACACAGAAATGATGATGTAATGTTTTGGAAGTTATTATGAGACAATTATGGAAATGTTTTGTATGAACACGTATTTATAAAATGAAAGTCTTTTTGTTTTCCGCTGCTTATACATATGTGTTTATATCTGTCTTGTGTTTTATCTGTGACTTTTACTTACAAACCTCCACCAAAGTTAAGACATTCCCTTTGTGAGTGACCTTAAGGGAGGTGGGGTGTTTCAACCCTTATCATCGATGTAGTATCTATTGAGGTGACTAGAAGTCTCACCCCTACTTAACTTATCTATCACATCAACAGCTGAGGGTCTTCACGTTGTGCGGTCCCTATTGAGTCCAAAAGAGTTGGCCGCACCTCTAGCGATGCTAACAAACTAGTCACATGATCGACAGAGGGTCTAAAATCAAAGTTGGCTATATACTCCAAGCTCTGCCTTTCTACGAAGAGAGGGCTTAAGGTCATCTTCTTTCTACTCAAGCTATCCGCTACTACATTGCCCTTGCGAAGGGTATAGGAAATCTCGAAATCGTAGGATGCCAAGAATTCCATCCACCTTTGTTGCCTCAAGTTAAGATCTTTCTACAAGAAAAGGTACTTCAACGATTTATGGTCAGTATATAACTCAAACTTCTCACCTAGGAGAAAATGGCGCCAAGATTTAAGCGCAAAGACGATGGCGGCCAACTCTTGGTCGTGGGTTGGGTAGTTTTTCTCATGTATTTTCAGTTGTCAGCCTCCATAAGCTACTACCTTCCCTTCTAGCATCAAGAGGCTCCTAATCCCGTACCACAAGCATCCGTACGGTAAACATCTTGCTCCAATCCGGCAATGTCAGAACTTGGGCTATTATTAGAACTCTTTTTAAGCGTTGGAAAGCAATATCGCAATCCAAATCCTAAGTGAAAGTTAAGTTCTTCTTTGTTAACTTTGTAAGCGGAGCTGAGATTTTCGCAAAATCTTTGATGAACTTCCGGTAAAATCCCGCTAGCCCGAGGAAGCTTCGGACTTCGGTTGCATTCCGTGGGACCTTCAAATCTTGCACTGCAACTACTTTTGCAGGGTCCATAGCTAATCCCTCTTTGGACACCACGTGTCCATGAAACCTTACTTCTTCCCTCCAGAAGGGGCATTTGGAGAATATGGCTTTTAACTGGTGTGCACGAAGAGTGTCCTTGACTTCCTTTAGATGCTGAGCATGCTCTTCCTCACTCTTCGAGAAAATCAAAATGTCGTCTACGAAGACCACTACAAACTTGTTGAGGAACTCCCTGAACACCCTGCTCATCAAATCGACGAAGTAAGCGGGTGCGTTTGTCAAGCCAAAAGGCATGACAAGCCATTCGAAGAGACCATCCGGAGTTCTAAACGCGGTCTTATCAATGTTGTCTTCAGCCACTCTCAGTTGAGGAAACCCGGTAGCTAAATATAGTTGGGAGAAAACCGTTGCGCCTACAAGCTGATCGAACAAGTCATCTATTCTCGGGAGTGGGTGCCTATTCTTCTTGGTTAGCTTGTTTAGCTCCCTATAATCAACGCATAGGCGAAGCGAACCGTCCGCTATAGTTGGGAACACTACTGGAGCACCCCATTTAGAAATACTCCGCCTTATAAACCCCTTCTCAAGCAGCTCTTTAACTTGCTTGCTGAGTTTTTTCCCCTCCCTTGGAGCCATGTGTCTAACGGGTAGAGCGACGGGTTTTGCATTATCAACGAGGTATATGTAGAAGTCTATCTCCCGTTTCGAAGGTAACCCTTTAACCTCTTCAAAGACATCCGAGTATTCACGGACTACTCTAACAGACTGCAAATTCTCAATAAATGCATCAAGTGATTCTAGATAGCTAAGCACAACAGAGTTCATGGGATTACAAGAAATTTCGAGAGTGTTACCAAGGCTAGTCATGAGTCTAACCACTCTCTTTTCACAGTTGAGGATGACACCATTAATGGATAGCCAATCCATGCCTAGAATCAACCCATAGCCCATGAAGCCCAAAACATAGGCATTGCATCTAAACCCCACACTTAATATAGAAATTTCCAAATCCAAACAAATCATTGACAAATAAGTTGAGCCCCCAATTGGATTTGAAACAACCAAGGGATCCTCTACTAAACTGGTGTCTAGCGCAGAGATTCAACTAAAGCAGTAGATATAAAAGAGTGCGATGCACCAGAATCAAAGAGTGTACGGACAAGATGATCAAAAAGATAAACTAAACTCTCAACAGAAACATTTCTACGATGTTCTAGCGTAGGTGCCATGAGAGTGTGAACCTGCCCTCCAGAAGTAGATCCAACTCTCTGCCCTTGCCCTTGCTTTCTTGGGCAGTCCCTAGCCATGTGTCCTGCCTCGCCGCAATGGAAACAACCACCCATCTTTCTTTTCTTCTTCCTGTAGTCCTTAACCAGATGTCCAGGAATGCCACAAAAATTACACATCCTCTTGTCATGGGTTTTGTTGTTCTTCCTGCCTTTCTTGGAGTCTGTCTTCTTACTCTGTGATCCTTCCCCTTTCTTATCTTGAGATGCTTCCACCTTTGTCTCCTTCTTTCCAACCTTATCTTCTTCTTGTAGTAGTGCCTTGTCTACCAGTCTCTCATAAGTCGCACCCATAGGTATATGGGACATAGCTACGTTGTGCAGTGGCTCATTCAATCCTTTAACAAAGCGGAGAGCCTTCTTATGTGGAGTGTTCACTAACTCCAATCCGAACCAAGCCAGCTGATTAAATTGGTTAACAAATTCCTTGACCGACATACTTTCCTGTTTGAGAGCTAAGAACTTCTCCATCTGTAGGCTTCGTTTAGCTTTTGAGAGGAATTTCATTTAAAACCTCATCCTAAAATCCATCCAAGTTTCAATTAGACTTTCAGCATTAGTGACTTCCCACCAATAGGAACCTTCGTCTTTGAGCAACCATACCACCAACTATATCTTCTGCCTATCATCCACTTCGAAAATATCGAACAGATCCTCAGTTTCTTTGAGCCAGTTTCTTTCTTCCATGGAGGACTCATTTCCATTGAAGTTCTTTCCACCCACGGCTCGAAAGTCCCTACATATTTTTGAGAAAGCATTTGCACGAGGAGGAGGAGGAACTGCAGTAGCTGGGGGAGGAGGAATGTTTGCTGGGCCTGCGTTGTTGGCCCTATCTTCTAGGTACCTCCTGAACAAGCCGAGTATTGGTACACCCTCTGGAAGGTTAAGATTCCCAGACATGCTGAGACGAAAGAGGAAAGATTCAAAACAAAGGATTGAAAGATAATGCATATGGCTTTGGTGGATATGCCTTTTACAATGAAATAATACTTTTTCTTGAAAAATGCTTCCTTTTGAAAATAGTTATCAATTTTTTTTATCTAATCTAGTAAACCTTTGCTCTGATACCAAGTGAAACACCCCAAGGTCACTCACAAAGGGAATGCCTTAACTTCGATGGAGCATTATAGGTAAAAGACATAGAAAGTTTACTAGAAAGAAATATAAGCAGCGGAAAATAGACATTTATTTCATACGTGGTTCAATACAAAAACCATTACAGTAAATTGTCTCAAAATAACCTCCAAAACATTTCATTATAATCTCTGTCTTGATTAAAACATAAAGAAGCATATAACATAAATAAAACTACATAAATCCCTACGTCTAGTGTGTCCAAAGCCATAGCCAAAGATAAGAGATCCCAAGCCATACATCACAGAGTCTTCAAGCTTGGAAAGATGAATGGTCCAAATTAAGCTGAGCTATTCCCTCCCTGGATACCTAAGGGGGGAGGGGGGAATGGAAGAAAAGAAGACGAAAGAAAAATGGGTCAGACATAAGTCTGAGTAAGTCTAGTGATTTTCAGTGTGTCAATAAGGAAAAGGTCATGATAGGAATAAACTGAAAATAGGACAGTACCAGAATAGCAAACTAACATAAAACTATATAAGGCAGGATAAATCGAATATACATCGCGCCCATGTTTAATTCTTCTGCACCTATTAATACTTGTCCAACTAGCACCACGTGTTCATGGTGAAATGATCCCCTTATATCGATCGGCTCTTACTAACATGCATTTATCACGTGTGTCCTTCGGCCCCCGCTTGACTGTAGATACCTGTGTTGGTCCCACCACAGGGTGTATCAAATCCTATGGTGGCAACCCGACACGATTCATGATGCACAATGCATGACTACTGATGCCCAGTGCCTTCTTTTTCCACTCCGGATTACGTGCATGCCCGTACTCCGCTGGAACCTACACTAACGCACCACCTGCGGATGTTTTTGACCGCTTATAATCAGCCCAGTAATCGTGCCCCACCCTGCGTAGTTCAGTGTCCCATGAAACATCTACGTGGGTTACTGCTGAAATGGGTCCCCGTTACTAGGGTTTTCCAGCCAACATGTTAAATTGGTTAAGTGTCCAAATTTACCTAACCCCACCCATCATATTAGCTAACATGTTGAATTGGTTAAGTGTTTCCTTAATTGACTTAACCCTACAACTCTTGACTTAGCTTTATTAGAGCACCAACCACTCATATTAGACAGGTATTGTTGTGGCCACTGGATGTGCCGATCGGTTTCGGGCAGTTTTACACCATAACTCAGTCTAACCTCGGGTCATTTTTGGGCTCAATGCACTAACCACCCACATTAGACAGGTAATGTTGTGGTCACTAAATGTGCTGGTCGGTTCCGGGCAGTTTTACATCACAACTCAGTCTAACCTCGGGTTAGGCATATTCGTCTTTTCTAAATTTATACATTTATCCTTTTATGCCTATATGTAAATTTTCAATAATTTATTGTCATTGCCCACTTTCTTTCTAAATCAAATTCATAATTTTTGATATGTAAATTATACCATTTCAATACCATACCATTTACATGGTTATGAGTCAAGTACGTTAATTATGTATAGTTCTCATGTTTTCCCTAACGTTACCCCCGTTGTACGTTCGCAAAATTACATAGGATGTTAGGCTTGACATTTTAGCCAAACTAATAAATTAAAAGGGGAATAAGGGGAAAAAGGGGAACTTGCAACATTCCAACATCATACAAAAATATGGATCTAACTACAGGTGTGTCACATGAACTTGGCATAATATTCTTTTAGTTATGAACTTGCAAACTAGATCTATGCAACATGAGTCATAAAATAATAGTTTTACAAAGAACTACCAAAATCTAGTTAGACATGTGGTGGTGAACTTGCATAGGGATTGAATCATGCTAACATGGATCTAACATAGAGACATGTGCATCTAGCATATAAAGTGTAGATCTAAACATATAGGTTTACATAATCATGTTTTTAACCTACAAACTTGCATGTATTCATAACATGATAACATCACCTAACTTACATAAACATGGCATAATTTCTGAATTGACATACAACATATATATATATCATCACCAAATTTATACAAGGTTGTAGATCTAAACATGTATGCATAATGGATCTAAACAATTAGGCATAAACGACGCGACTTAGCCTAAAACTTGTATGTATCATAATATCACCAAACGTCTATGTGATAATTTCATAACATCATAAGTTTATTCACCAATTTCCACATAACATAATAGGTTCGATAGACCATAATAATTCATAGGCATATACGATAGAATAGACATGAATAAACATAAATCAGCATCGCATACAACTTGACACAATTTTATTTTACAATTCATTACAAACCATGTCTTTAATTCATTCAAATCTGAAAGATAACTACACTTACAAAAAAAAAGGAATTCTTGAGTTCTGGGATCTGTATTCTGAAATTGAATTTCTCGCCTTTGATGTAGATCGTTGAATTTTCTTAGTTGAATTAGATTAGATTTAATTTTGACGTAGCTTCAATCTTGCCTTTGAGTTGAAAGAGATGACGGCTATTCTAGGTTCACCATTGACGGCATGGCAGCTCTTGGTATGAATATTTGTGATTTAGGGTCGAGAGTTAGGTTGCTTTTATAGAGTTTTAATTAATTTAGAGCCATACGATTTACCCTATAAATAATCAAGACCATCCAGTCAAGATAAGATAACACCTCAGCCCTAATGACTCAGCAGGGAGTCAGAAATCGTCATCATTTCAGATCTGCTCGAGGGGGGCATAGGTCGACTTATAGGGTAGGTCGACACTAGGGTCGACCTGGACTGGGCAGGAATTTTTCCTGCCCTCTTCTGTGTTCAAATTTGAATTTTGAATTTTTGAAACTTTCGAAGGCCATAACTTCTTCATACGAAGTCCAATTCATGCAAACTCTGACTCTATCTCAAACAGAATTCTGAGATGAACGCAATGGCGTAACCTGTTTCCCTTAATTCTCACATTTAGAATTAATTATTCTTTAATTCGTTACATTAAAGTTTATCAAAAACACGGGGTATTACTTATGGGACGAGGAATAAGGTGCCTCCGGTTTCGTTCAGACCCAGAACGAACTTGTAAATGGACTGTTTGTTTGACATTAGATTTTGCTCTGTGTTGATTGATCTCTATATAATATACATCTGTTCGGTGGCAAAGAATTTATTCCCTTTCTTAACAACTTTCTCTAAGATGTATGAACTTAGAGGTTGTATATCGATAGACATCAGTCGCATGGCGTGAATTGCCTGTGTGGCATGCCTGAGTGGCAAATGACCATGTCTTCTACTGAAAAGCAGAGTCTTGTGGTTGATGATCAAAGCATGGCTTTAATATAGCGCCTCTTTGTGTATAGCGTTAATTCGCGAGCCTCACACCCTGGAATGAACCAGAAATGAGAGAGGATCCAGGGAGAACATGCGTATCTTTCTAGCTAGAGGTGGTTTCAGGGTTTTGCACGCCTTAACGTTTTTATATTTTTACCTATATGGTTGTTGGAATGCAAGACGCCTCGGATATATCGGTTACTACAGAGCCGATGGATATTGAGTCATCTAGCTCATTTATGCCCTATAAGGTGGGGAGACGTATTGTTCAGGGATTTTTAATCCAGTTAAAATGTGGACTGGCCTTGTGGATCCTAAGGGCTCACCTGTGTCCGGGTCCTGAGGCTCGGGCTAGAGAGTCTTGAATTTAGTAAGGACGATCCCTTGCCTTGGTTCTTGATGGAAATCCAACTTACAATACGACATGTGTGGTTTTGATTGTAAACCTATATATTGGCGGCATAGTGGCATGGGATTCTCATGTCGTCTATAATTGATATTATAATTGAAATTGTTTTTGAAACATATATGCCCTCATAATAATATCAAATGATTTGTTTTATCCATATCAAGCATATTTTGGCTATTATAAGGTAAAACTCTATCCTCCGGTTTGCTTTGCATTGGGTGATGGGACTTGAGTATTATAATAGCTTCTATGTTCTTTGTTTAGCATTGTGCAGTTTGTTTTACGCACTGGTATTCTTGGGAGGAGACCCGTTTCGTTTTTTACGGCGTGATCCCCTGATTTACCTAACTTTAAAATAAAGATTAATAATTGTTTTAGTTCTCACACCAGTCACATGACTGACCTGGAGTTTATTGTTTTAACCTAAATTCTTGATGTCCATATTTTCCACACGAGCAGCTAGTAGTTTTGGTTTTGCAGATTTATATTCATAGGATCCCGGTTTACAACAGGAATGATATTCGGAAAGATCTGTATCTGTATATTTGTTTTAGTTGTGTTATGTATTATTTTTCCGCTGCATTGTAATTTGTAAATCTCTGATATTTATCAAATATACATTATTTTTCCATACTCTATATATTCTTGTACTCTGATGTAAATTGTTGTAATAAGCAATAAAATGTTCTTCTGTTTGTGTTTTGATTTGTCTTGTTCTCAAAGTAATCCGCCTTCTTGTTCGGTTTAGGCCGTCCAGGAAGTCCGGGTCGTGTCAGTTTGGTATCGGAGCTTTGGTTTACAGAGCTTGAGAACAAGGCACATTAGAACCAAACGAAAGAATTCATCGGGGATTGGATTAGTAATATCCAACGAGAAGGACTCGTTAGAGATGGGATCAGTAGTATCCTAGAACGAGTCGACAGAGAGTTATTTTTAAAATTAAAATGATAACAAATTTAGTTTCGAAAATTTAATCGTATTATACATATTTGAGTATTTATTTTAAATTAATTTGGACAATCGAGTATATGGAGATTTTGCATATACGTTTCGGGAATGTATATTCGAAGCCTCAAATATACGGGATATATATAGAATCACACTCTAGTCGCCCCGAGACGGTTCTGATGATCGCTATAGCATCATCAACGTTTATGTTCGAGTTTCGAAAGTGGGATATCTATATATTTCCAATTAACTAGTGTGAGAACCAAAACTAAATAGGGTCTATTATTGTGACTTGGCATCAAAAATGGATTTTTGTATAAATATAAAAACTATGGATTTGAAAAGATAATCAACTAATTGATTGCTGGTTGTGTTGTTTGACTATTGGTTGATTTATTAAAATTTTGAATAATTTAGCCAAATTGTGTCAAATGTTAACTGAATTGAAAATTGATTGGAATTGCATACATCTATACATGTATATAATGTACAGGTTATAACAGGGAAACTAAGAAGAGGAATAAAATTGTATGCCCGACAAATAGGTATATGTTTACTAATTTTGTTTTTCTTTTAAAGAGTTTATGAGCCTAAGGCTGGTCGCTTGGCATTTTCCTTTTCTTTTAAAGAGTTTATGAGCCTAAGGCTGGCTGCTTGGCATTTTCTTTTTCTTTTAAAGAGTTTCTGAGCCTAAGGCTGGCCGCTTGGAATTTTTCTTTTTCTTCTAAAGATTTTATAAGAACTAAGGCTGGCTGCTTGGCATTCTCCTTTTCTTTTGGATTGATGAGGGTCCTGCGTGGCTAGTTTCGGTTTTAAATGTCTCTCGGTACAAAGGAGGTTATGGCGGATTTTTTCAAAAATTTAGGGTGTTAGCCATATTTTAGAAGAATTTGAAAATTCTTAGAAATTCAGAAGTTGAAGAATGATAGCCAAACTGAAAGTTGAGTTGGTTATTTAAAAAACTTTCAGCTTCGTTCCTTTTCGAGGACGAAAAGATTTTAAGTGGGGGAGATTAAAACAACCCGGATAATCAAAACCAATTTAAAAATTTTATTTTGGCAATTTTAATGAATTTTGAATATTTAAAATGATTTATTTTAAATAATAACAATTAGAAATTTATTTTGAATAGAATTAGAGCGTATAATTTATTTAAATTGAAATTACAATATAAATATTTATTTTAATTATAAAAGGAATTGGAAATGTCGAGGTAGTTTGAAAATTCGATTTCAAATTTCAAATGAATGTACATGATTCAAAATAAACTGGATTTTAGTAAAACTAGAAATATTTGAATCTGTTTGAGAATATCTTTCCAACGAATGTGAAAAATTGAAATTTAATGGCGGGAATCAAAAGTTATGGCCAGTTAAAAATTCAGAATAGTCGCTATGAAATTTAAATAATATATAGCCCTTAAAAATAGCCATTTTGCAAACGACCACCATTTTCGGCGAAACCAGTTTTGTCAGATTCGAAATGTCAAATTATTGCTAGATTCCAATTTTCATAAATTTTGGAATTAATATGTGAGTGTAGCAAAAGAAAACGTGTTTTAACTGTTTAAGTCAATTTGTATCGACCAGAAATTGGCCATTTTTCAAACGGCCTCCAAATTTTGTGAAATTAGTTTTCTTAGGACTGTATTGTCCAAACATAGCCAGATTTATTTTTCTGGGATTTTTGGAGTTAGTATGTGGCCCCGGTAAATTGAAATGCACGTTAAAAATTTAATAAATGATTTTTATTTTAATTTAAAGAAAAACTGACTGAAACAGTTGAATCAGCTTATGAAACATATCCCATTGCATAAAATTTATATAAATACCATAAATCTAACCCTAGTCAAACTTTCTATGCCGCGGTCAAGCCTGCTGGGGGCCGCCTCCAAGCGATTCACGGGCCAATTTTATTTGGTTTTCTTCCCCAATTATCTCCTGATCCTCACAATAAAACTCCAATCTTATAAAGCCAAAATCAAAGAGGAGATTGAGATCTATAAACCCAACGGATATGATCGATTTTAGTGGCCTGGTTTATTCGAATTTTGGGCTGAAAGGGGCGGTTTTTGCATGGGATTTTGGAGCTGCTAGGGCCATTGAACCATACATGGTCGTGGGTGGAGGATGGCGATGCGGAGGGAGACGACGTGGGGTGTTCCGATCATGGTCCGGCGTTGGCAAGGAGTAGCGGTGAACGGAAATAAAAGTTGAGCAATAGGTTTAGGCTTTCTACAGTAGGCAACGAAGAAGATGAAGGGCATTAGTGAAGTTTTTTTATTTAATTTATTTTATTAATGAAATTAGAAGTAAATGAATTTTTATATATGTACGCATTAGTTTAAAATTAGTTTTTTTAGAGAAAAAACATAGTTATAAAATAGAAAAAGCATTATTTTTGAAATCAAAGGAGCACTTTTTTTGAAAATAAAAAGGAGCATTATTTTTGAAATAAAATTAGCATTATTTGTAAAATAATATTGCATTGTTTTAAAAATAAAATAAAATTAACATTATTTTTAAAATAGAAATGGCAATATAAAAATATGATTTTAATATGTGTAAGTAGCAAATAAAATATGATTTTTAAAGTGCTAAGATTTGATTTTTTTATTTAAATTAAGATTTTTAAAAAATAGAAAAGTAAGATTTTAAAAAATAGAAAAGCAATATTTTTAAAAATAGAAAAGCAAGATTTTTTAAAATAGAAAAGGAAGATTTTTTAAAATAGAAAAGTAAGATTTTTTAAAAATAGAAAAGTAAGATTTTTAAAAAATAGAAAAGTAAGATTTTTAAAAACAGAAAAGTAAGACTTTTAAAAATAGAAAAATAAGATTTTTAAAAATAGAAAGGTAATATTTTTAAAAATGAAATGGTAAGAAATAAAATATAAAAACTTGATTTTTATTTATATGAAGTGGCGATAAAAATATGATATTTACTATATATAGACAACATTATAAAAATGTGATTTTTGTATGAAATATCCTTGCATAAAAATGTGAATTATATTTAGAAACTAGAAAATAAAAGTGTGATTTTTAACATATACCGCGTAAAACAGATTGTGATGGAACAGTCGAGAAACAAATCCAAATTGTCCAATAGGGAATGACGGAGTGGAAACCCAAGGTGAGAACTTCTCACTTTAATTTTATTTTCTAGTTAAAATATATACTAGGATGCAGACGGTGCTTAGCAACACCCGACACCATCGTCCACTGACCATGGACGACATATTTGATTGTATTATGTTGTGGAAACTAATTGTGATTGTGATGTGTAATGGAATGGAATATAAAATATATTCATGTGTTGAGTGTTAGAACAATAAAAATATCATTTTTATTGTATAAATGAATGAAATAAAATGTTTATTGAAATGAAAATGAATATTCATTTACAAATCGAATGATTTGTTTATGTACACCCATTTGACTGATATTGATTGGGACAATAAATTTTACACATTGTCCAACTTCATAAATAGAATCAGAGTTTGTTGATTAAAACCCCACACGGGTATTGGGAAGATATTTGACGTACACTAATCCCAACTTTTTAGTTGTATGTCGATCGATTGGTTGACAGACTGTTGTTAGCGTTAATTATTTATATTTAAAGCTTATACAGTTGTGTGATGCACTTTAGATGATGGATGATTGTTTATCATTGTTATTATATACATGTGTTGTATGGAATCCATATAATTAACCTTATATGGTAATTGATTGTGCCTCATTCCGACATGGAAAATAAAGAATATTCGTGTGTTGAATAGAATATATTCATGTGGTGAAGAAAATAAAATAACGAATATTTCAAAATAATATTCACTAAAAGATCAAAATTTGATTTCGATGTCCAATTTTGGATGGACGTGAATATATTGAAGAAATATATGAAGCCGTGTTGTTTAGATTTGCGCCATTTTGACGCGAACGATATTTATATCGATTTTATTCATTTTTATAATGAATATCGAAAAGGAAGTGATTTCAAAATCTAATGTTTTGAAAATATTATCATTTATATTATATTGATATGAAATATTCAATTTTGATTTAAAATAGAAAATGAAGTTCGAATCGTTTTAAAAAGAATTCAAAACGGTTTAAAAAATATGTTTTTAATGGAAATCGATGAAATATATAATATATATTATATATATTAAATTGCCTGAACAGAACTCGCTGCACAACGACCATTCGCGAATTTCGACCATTGTGTTCGAATTGACGTTACAGGGGATCCGACCATCGGATTCTCCAAAAACTGGAATCGTTGGGTTCGTATCAAAAAGAGCTTTCCAACGAATATAAGTGATTTGAAATCTAACGGTTGGATTTGGAATTATGTCCAAATCAAATTTGGAAAAGGTCGATGTAAGTGCAGTTCGATGACCGTTTTTGAAAATCGACTGTACGGGCCTTGATAAAATTATTAAAAATATCAATAATTTGTGTAAAATCATAATAAATGATTTGGAATGAATTGGGATGAAAATTCCATATTTGAAAAGATAAAAATATTTTTTTATCGAAATGAACTAGTTATGAACTAGAATTATAATCGATTATTTTTAAATAAATAAATAAATTGGATTGAGAATGGGTTTTGATATAACAAGAATTTCCAATATATGAATTAGAGTGGATTTGAACGGAAATCATCTTTAGAATATTTTGATATTGGATTTTGGGATTATACGGACATTATTATGGAAATTTGGAAGATATATTTTTATAATTTTTTTCCAATACAATATTTGTTGGTTTCAGAATTTGGTATTGAATATAAGCCGATATATTTTCTATTCAGAGCCTTGTATTTAATATCAAATGGGATTATGGGTTTTTCGTGAACGGTGTCTTAAATAACACTGTTCTTAAACCCATATGAGAAAAGAATAAACCTTTTAATTAAGATTTAGAGAAGAATACCAATTATTTAACAATTAATTGGAAATGAAATGGAATGTGAATGCGGTTTATTGTGAACTGTATTTACAACGACATTCGTTTTTTATCCTATTTGCAGTAAAATGTGATTTGGCATTTATAAATCTTTTACTAAGATTTATTGGAAATTTCCAAAGTAAAGTTTTCCAATTTAATAAAATAAATTGGGATGGAATGGAATTTGATTTGGCAATAATCGAAGTGAGCTTCTATGGAGGAAGTCTGTTAATATATATGGAATTTAGCAGGCTTTGTCGTTATTCCAATTATATTATTAGTCGGATACGGAAATTAACAACGATTATATATATTGATATGTTTTCCGTGAAAATTCCATAATTAATGGAATGTGATTTTGGGTTTATTGTGAACCATGTTTCCAATGACATTGGTTCTTTAACCCAGTAAAAGACAGGATATGATTTCCCAAAGTTAAGTAACCATCAATATTGATTTTTGGGAAGATTAAAATTAAGTGGAGTTTTAATGAATCTTTAATTAGATTGGAATGAGGATTTGATAAATTAAATTGTCAAATTTGAGAAATGATCGAGAATGGTGTATCACTAGCTTTGCTCCAAGCGATAGTTGAATGTTTAATTAGATTTGAACGTGAAATGATAATTAATTTTTACCTATAACACTGTTGTGTTAGATACGGAGTATTACCGGTTTTTCTCCATGGGATGAATAGGTTGGGATTGGGAAATATAACAAACGATTACATTGGTAAGGTTCACTAATCCCGACTAGTTTGGAAAACCTTATTATGGTTTAAATTGTGAAAAGAATATTTGAATAAAAGAATATTCTGGATTAGAATGAGGCGTATGTTGTGTTTGTGTAACACTTGTTTATAAGATACGCGAGTTATTCGGAAAGGCGGGGTTTATCCCATTCTAAATAACTGATAAGACGATTAGTCGACGATGAAGACGGTGGTTGAAGACCAGAGGTCTTCACATCGTTTGGATGATTACTGATGTCTTGATTGGGCTGTACACCCAAGACGAGGTAATAAGTGGCAATCGTCCAGACGTACTTGGAGATCAACGGATATGCGAGGACCTCACTCCTGTATTGGTCATATGGGACGAGGAATAAGGTGCCTCTGGCATCATTCAGACCCAGAACGAACTTGTAAATGGGTTATGTGTCTGACATTGGATTTTTCTCAGTGTTGATTGATCTCTATCTAATATACATCTGTTTGGTGGCGGAGAATTTATTCTCTTGCTTAACACCCTTCTTTGAGACGTATGAGCTTAGAGGTTGTATATCGATAGACATCAGTCGCTTGGTGTGAATTTCCTGTGTGGCATGCCTAATTGGCAAATGATCAAGGCTTTTTTGAAAAGCAGTCTTGTGGTTGATGACCAAAGACAACTTTAATATAGCAACGCTTTGTGTATAACATTAATTCGCGAGCGTCACACCCCGGTATGAACCAGAAACGAGAGATGATCTAGGGAGAACATGCGTTTCTTTCTATTTAGATGTGATGTCAGGGTTTTTCACGCCCTGACATTTTTATATATTTACCTATGTGGTTGTTGGAATGCGAAGCACCTTGGATATATCGGTTAGTATGGAGCCAATGGATATTGAGTCATTTGGCTCATTTATGCACCATATGGCGGGGAGACGTATTGTTCTGGGATTTTTAATCCACTTACTATGTAGACCGGCCCTGTGGCTCCTAAGAGCTCACCTGTGTCTGGGTCCTGAGGCTCGGGCTAGAGAGTCTCAAATTTGGTAAGGACGATCCCTTGCCTTGGTTCATGATGGAAATCCAACTTCCAATACGACTTGTGCGGTTTTGATTGTAAACCTATATATTGGCGGCATAGTGGCAAGGGATGCTCATGTCGTCTATGATTGATATTACGATTGAAATTGTTTTTGAAAAATATATGCACTAATAATAATATAAAATGATTTGTTTTATCCGTATCAAGCATATTTTGGCTATTATAAGGTAAAACTCTATCCTCCGGTTTGCGTTGCATTGTGTGATGGGACTTGAGTCTTATAATAGCCTCATTGTTCTTTGTTTAGCATTAGGCTGTTTGTTTTATGCATTGGTATTCTTGGGATGAGAGTCGTTCCGTATTTTACGGCGTGGTCCCTTGATTTACCTAACTTTAAAATAAAGATTAATAACTATTTTGGTTCTCACACCAGTCACATGATTGACCTGGAGTTTATTGTTTTAACCTAAACTCTGGATGCCCATATTTTCCACACGGGCAGCTAGTAGTTGTGGTTTTGCAGATATATATTCACATGATCCTGGTTTACAGCTGCATTGATATTCAGAAAGCTCTGTATCCGTGTATTTGTTTCAGTTGTGTTATGTATTATTTTTCCGTTGCATTGTAATTTGTATATCTCTGATATTTATCAAATGTACATTATTTGTTCATACTCTATATATTCTTATACTCTGATGTAAATTGTTGTAATAAGCAATGAAATGACCTTCTGCTTGTGGTCTGATTTGTCTTGTTTCAAAGTAATCCGCCTTCTTGTTCGGTTTAGCTGGCCGGGTATTTCGGATCGTGTCATTCAACATTAGTGGCTGCCGGATATGCCGGTCGAGTCCAGGTAGACTTCCCCCACTAATGCAACCTAACCTCGTGTCATAATTACAATTACAATTCCTAATTGTAATTACTAAACATTCCATTTTTAATTAACTTACCAATTAACTAATCCTTTCCTTTTATAGGCGTCAATACTTGTCTTACCCAATAATTTGAATTACATGCCCAAAGATGTTCATATTCAAATTATGCCATTTTAACCCATTTTCCCCCGTTCCTTAACTAGCGCCCTCACAAAATTGGCAGTATGCCTAGGCTAGACAACAACCTAGTCATAAACGAGAATAGGGAAAAACAATAGGAATGTAACAAAAGTGATCATCTTGGCATAAACATAAACTTAGCATGATATTGTGAACATACATACTGGCATGGACATGTAAATATTTCCATAACAAGATGAATATAAAACTAGTGAACATAACATGATGTCTCAATAAGCACTGTAAGATCCAAATCAGCAGTTTATATGTCCCATTTGTTTAGATCTATTATGGTAACACATGGTGATAGATTGGATCACACGATTTACATCTAGAGGTTAAAATAGGTCTAACATGATAACACAAGGTGATAATCTAGAACTGACTAGCAGTTTCAATGTCCACATAAATTAGATCTACTAGTTTAGAAATAGATCTACACAAACCCACATAATAGCATGCCATAGAAGTTACAATTTAGATATAGATTTTGATCCAGTCCTAACCAATTCAAGGTGGCATATGTTCATGATTTACATAAATGTTTAGATATACCCAGTGAGGTAACTATTCAAATTAACAGATTTATATTAACCACAATATAGTTACAAACCCAGATCCACAATAATATTATAGTAAACTAATCACAATTGAACTGGATCAAAGAAATAGATCTATCATGACATAGTAGAATAATCACAATTGCATTAGATATAAAGAAATAGATCTATAATGACATAGTATCAGATATGATAATAACATAGATTCATGGTTTACACATATCTAAATCACAGTCTTTCATAGTTTACTTTTATTTATCTAAACCTGAAAGCAACTAGAACTCACAGTGTTAGGTTTATAGAATATAGATAATGGATCTTGAATTCCGAATTTGATTTGCAAAATATGTAGTTGTAGAAAACGGTTCAGTTCGCATTCCAGCAGCATATGGCCTCCATGACTTCCAATGAAGAAAATATGAGATGTAGCCACATATTTATAGCTGCAGAGCCCTCTGAAACCGACTGTCACCTTAGCCCTAGGGTTGTCGACACCCCTGTGTGTGGGTCGACCCCTAGGTCGACACCCCTCTAGGGTGGTCGACGCCCCTCTAGGGGGGTCGACGCCCCTCAAGGGGGGTCGACGCCCCTCTAGGGGTGTCGACCCCCTAGAGCAGGAATTTTACCGCTCTGACTAATTTTCCAAATTTGAACTATTCTAGATAAAATTCTGACTCATCTCTGACTCATACGCATGTTTATAAGTCTTCTATGCATATACAAACTTAAAACTGTCATAACTTCCTCATACGGTGTTCGTTTTATGCAAACCAAATGTCAATCTTGACCAGAATTTCGAGATGGACGCAATGGTTCAATCCGTTTCCTCTAATTTTGAATATTAAATTAATTATTATTTAATTTATTCTCTTTAGTGTCATTAAAAATTCAGGCTGTTACATTCTCTCTTACTCAAAAGATTTCGACCCTGAAATCTCTGAATTGAGAAGAATGCATATCCCACTATCCATCATCCATCTACTCATCCATCAATCACTAGCATCCATTGTCCTTAAAGATTTCTAATGCTTGTGTGAATATATGCAAAGGTGTGTTTATATGTCCCAACGCTAATGCTAAGATTAGGCGGTTTACTGATTCAGTTGACCTCCTTAATGCATTGTACGTTTGTGCCATGAATCTAATATGTATGCAAATAAACCTATCATATCATATAAGTTCTATAAGTGTGCACATTCATTCGTCCGAATGTTACATCCATATGCTAACTCATCCATTTCCAGTCGTAAAAGAAAAGAAAATGCACATACATCCATATGCATTATGAGAGTGACTGAGCCGATCTTAGTGCAAAGTGTGTGTATATGCGTCCACATGCAACCACTAGCAAATACTTGCATCCATCAAACATAACATATAACAACCCGTATTTTGATAACGTGTTATAACTATAAATCAAGGCAGAATTAATTTTTAGAATGAGAATCATGGGAAACGTGTTATGCCATTGCGTTCTTCTCGAAATTCTACTTGGAAACGAGTCTAAGTTTTTGAAAATCGGAGTCCGTATGACCAAGTTATGACCCTTTGAAGTTTTCAGAAAATTTCAAGTTTAAAACAACTCAGAATTCGAATTCGAATTTCAAATTCTAACCACAGAACAGACTGGGCGGTAAATTTCCCGCCTAGGACCAGGTCGACTTAGGGGTCGACCATAGAGTTGACCTGCCCAGGACCAGGTCGACCATAGTGTCGACCTGGGGGTCGACCTGGTGGCCGAGCCCACTTTTGAAGCTGGATTCAGTTTGATGTTTATGGCCTCGTTTCTATCTACATTCGTTGACCTGACCCTACATAAACAGCCCCTAACACTAGTCTCTCTACATAAAATTCTCTCTGACCTTATGCTGCTCTAATTCTTGTTGAAAATTTAGAGAAAGGGACTACTTCTTCTACATCGTAACTGCGTTAAGGGAATTGCTGATTTGGGGATTTCTGTTAGGACTTGACTAAGCATATAAAGATTCAACAACGACTTTCTTTTTCTAATTCTCGAACCACAATCTGTAAGCCCCAGTTACTTTTAGATTTAAACTGTAAATGCAATATGAATATGTTGTAAATTGAAATTGGACCTGTGTATGATGACTGTTTTACATCCATTTTTGTTCATCTTGGATCTTGACTTTTGGGTATATTACTATGACATTGATTTGGGGCCTATTCATGTTGTAAATCAAAAAGAAAAATCCCTCATATTATCATGCCTACAATGTTGAATCTGCTATTAGTCACAAGTTTATGACAATCATCTTATGTCAACCGATACCATGACTATACTATCACTGTGACGGCCCGCCTCGCACCAGCCTGCATTTCCTCCAAAAGTGCGCTGTACACATGCCCGACTAGCACAAGACGGTCGTCAGAAGAAAGGAAAGAAGGGAACAAACTAATCAAAGAACCTGTAGAATGTCTCACAGCGCATGGAATAAAATATAATAATAACATACTTGACATAAAACAGGCGAGACAGTGCATAAGCTGATAACTAAAACCAACATCAATCTCAAAGCAGCGGAAATCCAAATACAGCTTATTACAATTTTCCAAATTTACTGTCTCTAAACAAAAGAAAGCTGAAGTAGAAGATACACCAACAATGCCCAAGCAGTGATCTTCAACAACACAGGGAGAATACTATATATGTATATTACGTGGAAGCCTCCTGCTCGTCTCCGGATCATCTACCCGTGCATCACCAGCTAACCTGTCTCTAGTCTGCTCGTGTGAGCACCCAGAGTAATAAGAAGAGACATAAAACTCTGGGTCAGACATAAAGCCTGGTATGAGCGATAAGCATCTAAACAGAGAAATAACAGGTATACTAAACCATACCTGAACCTGGACCTGCAACCAAAGAGTTAGTACCACATACCATACAATACTCCAGGGTGCCTAAATAAATAGTGTAAGAATACAGGGGTGGGGTGTGCATGTCAAAATGATAGTAACAAATCATCCATAGCAACCATCCTCACATCTCTCACTCGGTGCGTAAAGCGTACGACATCTACCACTTTGGAACACTAGACAAACTGAGATAACGACGAATCCCGACTTGTAGAAACCCTGCTGTGACCAAGACAACACTTGGAGTCATGACCAGACATTTCAATGACCCACTTCATTGGTCGTAGCCCTTGGTTCTACCGATGCCATAATGGCCCTAAATCCGCCTTCGTACCTCCTACCATAGTGGTCCAAAACTATAGACGTCGATAACTCCTTAGCACGCGTCCCGCAGCAAAGCCCAACCATGAAGTGAACTCGTTGATTCCCATCTGAATCTTAAGCTCGAACTTCTCATTTGGACTTCCTTTGCATCTCGGGTTTGGTCGAATTGGAGTGGGTCTTCAGAAAAGTTGTCGTGCAGTAGCAGCTCTAGAATCCGGTTCGGTTCGGTAGCGCCGGTTCGGGTCGGTCCTCCATCCTTGCCATCTTTCCTCTGGTTCGGGTCGGTTACTTCACTCCGGGTCGGGTCGGGGTCCTCCTCCTCCGGGTCGGGTCGGGGTGCTGTCCTCCTCCAGCTCATGCTCCTTTTCAAATCAGCTCCCTCGTTCCTATCTAATCCGATCCGATCCGATCGCCTCGCCTTACTCTAGTCGTAGCCTTCATCTTGAGCCGATCCGATTTGGCTTCTATTACCCTTCCGATCCGATCCCCTTATCCACTCCAACCCTAAGGAAATGGCCTTCCTTCTTGCCACGTCTTCTATGTGCTAAACTCCGGTTCGGGTTGGATTTCCTTGCCCAGTCCACATGTCCGATCCGAGCCCCCCCCCATCCGATCCGATCCGAAGCTCTGCACAGCTTTCTGCAACTTTTTCCAGCAACTTGTTTACGCCATTCGACGACGTTTTCAACCAATTTAACTATTCTAATCAATCATGAAACATACCATAGAGTCATAGCAACATGTAATAGCGATTGCAAACACCATAACAACAATTCAAATGAACCAAAATGGATCAAAAGTGGTTAAAACCTCACATTTTCCTATAATCCTTCTTAATCATGTTTAAGCATACAATTAGCAAAACACATCGAAATTAACCCAAATTTCTAACAGAGCCTTAAAATATTATTTTAGAATTTTAGGAATTTTTCCAGAATTTATTTACGTATAAATTCGCTAATCCTCACTAATTACCCTTAATTACCGTAATTAGTGCAAAAACTATGCAAATCACTCACCTTGGCCACAAATGAAATTCTCAGAACTGAAACTCCTCTGATTTGGGGCGAACACTGATGTCTAACAGCAGCTCTAACCTTGCTTTGGTGCTTTTTCTCCTTAATTTGGTGTTGCTAAGCCTAATCTTCAATTAGAGAGTGATTTGGGGTGTTTTAGATGTAGGAAGCCATTACTAAGGTCTCAAGGAGGTTTGTGGCGGCTCAAAACTGAAATGAAAGTGATAACCTAACCCTAATCAGACCTCCTATACCTCTAAACCCGAAATTCCCCTTGGGCCTAGCTGCTAATCACCCGGTTAAGCCCAATTAAGCTGTCTTTAACCATCTGAAACTTGTTTCAGCCATATCTCCCAAACGGTAAGTCCGTTTGGCTAATGTGACCACTCTACGGAAAGAGAAACCATCATCCGGAGCCAATGGAAGTAGTTTCAGGTCAAAATTCCTTTCCAGTCAAAAGTTATGGCCAAAACAGTGCCAACTAGGGGCAAAATGGTCATTTAAAAATCGAGAAAAATCATGAACATGGGAAATGACCCCAATAGTCGTCTCCCAAAGTTACACGACCATACGACTTCGTATGTGAAAGAAATAAATATTCTACGATTCTATGATGCGTAGAATGCGGGTCGTTACACTCTCCCCCCCTTAAGAAATTTCGCCCCCGAAATTCCTTAACCCAAAACATACAAAGGATCCCGCATGCCTAACAACCATATACAACAATCAAATATGTAAAACAAGCAAACAAGCCTATCCTAGCATGCGGAAAAACTAAATCGAAGTCAAAATCTTACCAGACAAAGAGTTCTGGATACTTCTTCCTTATGTCCTCCTCTGTTTCCCAAGTACAATCACTCTCGTCCTCGCTCCACTGTACCTTGACTAGCTTCACCGCCTTCCTTCGAAGTTGTTTCATGTCGTACTCGACAATACGGGCCGGCTTGCGGCTCCCAACCGCCTCGGGTTCTACTTCGAAGTCCTCTAACTGATCAGGTGGAATAGTCATATCTGAGTCGTGAACGAACTTCCTTAGTTGGGAAACATGAAATACGTTATGAACTCCCGCCATCTTCTCTGGTAAGTCAATCCTATATGCCAAATTCCCGACTAATTCAAGAACAGGGAATGGGCCAACAAACCTTGGTGCCAACTTGCCTCTCCTGCCAAATCGTATTACGCTCTTCAACGGAGAAATCTTGACAAACACCAAGTCGCCAACGGAGAATTTTAAGTCCCTTCGCCTCTTATCAGCATAACTTTTCTGCCTATCTTGGGCTGCCTTCATTCGTTGTTGAATGATCTTGATCTTACCTGAAGTTTCCCTCACCACATCTGGTCCAAGCACAAACTTCTCGCCAGTCTCTATCCAACATGATGGTGAGTTGCATGGTCTTCCGTACAAAGCTTCAAACGGAGCCATACCGATACTGGATTGGTAGCTATTATTATATGCAAACTCTACTAGATGCAAATGGTCATCCCATGATCCACCAAAATCCAATATACATGCTCTCAAGAGGTCTTCCAAAATACGGTTCACCCTCTCCGTCTGACCATCGGTCTGAGGATGATATGCGGTACTGAGATGTAACTCTGACCCTAGCGCCTCTTGCAAGCTCTTCCAAAACCCACTAGTGAACAACGGGTCTCGGTCGCTCACAATGCTTTTAGGTACTCCATGAAATCTCACTACCCACTTCAAATACAATTCTGCTAACTTAGCTGCCGTTCTAGTCGATTTGACTGGTATAAATCTTGCACTTTTAGTTAGTCGATCCACAATTACCCAAATGCTATCATATCCCGATCTGGTCCTTGGTAATCCATCGATGAAATCCATCGAGACTTGCTCCCATTTCCATTCGGGAATTTCTAATGGTTGCAACAACCCACTAGGCTTCTTTTGCTCGGCTTTAACTAGCTGGCAATTCATGCATTTGGATATAAACTTCCCAACGTCTCGTTTCATCCCTTCCCAGTAGTAGGCCTGCTTCATATCTCGATACATCTTATTACCACCGGGGTGTATAGTCAGCTTCGAGTGATGACATTCTCTAAGCACTTCATCTCTCAATCCATTGACATTGGGTACAACAAGCTTTCCATCCTTTCTAAGCCACCTATCTCGATCAAGCCCATACTTGTTCATCTCCTCATCGATACCCATCTCTAACTTGGAGATGATTTCCAATAGGTTAGGATCGTCCCTCTGACTAGAGCCGATTCGTTCAATCAAAGTGGGTCTGATCGTCAAACTCGCTAACATTTCTGGATCCAATTCGCACTTTGGTCTGAAATCAAACCCCGCGATAAACTCCAGTTGCTTCCATTCAAGGAACATAGCCCCCAAGCTGGCATGTCTTCTACTCAATGCATCAGCCACCGCATTGCCCTTTCCTGGTGTGTATGCGATGTCAAAATCATAGGAAGCTAAGAACTCTAACCATCTCTGCTGACGGAGATTCAAATCCTTCTGGGAGAATAGATACTTTAACGACTTATGATCTGTAAATAGCTCAAATCTTTCTCCCAAGAGATAGTGTCTCCACATCTTTAACGCGAACACGATCGCTGCCAATTCTAAATCATGGGTAGGGTATCTTCTCTCGTGCGGTTTCAACTGCCGACTTGCATAAGCTACAACCCTACCGCCTTGCATCAATACAGCACCCAGTCCGGTACCACAGGCATCCGTGTATACCGTCATCTCTTCATCCCCCTTAGGAATGACTAACACTGGTGCGCTTGTCAACTTGTCCTTTAGACTTTTGAATGCATTCTCGCACCTTTCATCCCAGACAAAAGCTTGATTCTTCTTTGTCAACTGAGTCAACGGTGCTGCTATCTTGGAGAAACCTTGGATAAACTTACGATAATATCCCGCTAATCCCAAGAAACTTCTTACATCTGTTGCATTCTTGGGCGTAGGCCAA
The DNA here is from genome assembly GCA_030737875.1 of Allium sativum. Taxonomy (NCBI): domain Eukaryota; kingdom Viridiplantae; phylum Streptophyta; class Magnoliopsida; order Asparagales; family Amaryllidaceae; genus Allium; species Allium sativum. The sequence goes on from CM060919.1 coordinate 186,083,164, forward strand.
TCTTGTACCGTAGCCACCTTCGCCGGGTCCACGGCAATACCATTCTCTGATACAACATGACCCAAGAACCTCACTTCCCTCTTCCAGAAGTGACACTTAGAAAACTTTGCTTTCAATTGGTGTTTTCTCAACACCTCCATTGCTACTCTTAAATGTTCCTTGTGTTCTTCCTCTGTCCTCGAATAGACCAAAATATCATCAACGAACACAAGGACAGACTTATTCAACTGATCTCTGAATACCCTATTCATAAGATCCACAAAATATGCTGGGGCATTGGTCAGCCCGAATGGCATGACCAACCACTCATAAAACCCAGACGGCGTCCGAAATGCCGTTTTAGCTATACTCTCAGCTTCCACTCTAAGCTGATGAAAACCTGTCGCGAGATCCAACTGAGAAAATACTCTCGCGCCACTCAACTGATCAAACAAATCATCTATCCGCGGTAGAGGATACTTGTTCTTCCTCGTCACTTTATTCAACTCGCGGTAGTCTACACACAAACGAAGGGAACCATCCGCCTTGGTAGCAAACACAACTGGTGCTCCCCATTCAGAAACACTCCTTCTGATAAATCCCTTCTTCAAAAGATCGCTGACTTGCACCTCGAGCTCTCGCTGCTCCCTTGGTGCCATACGACGAAGTGGCATCACTATAGGCCTGGCATCTTTTACCAAATCAATACGAAATTCAATCTCTCGGTGTGGTGGAAGTCCGGTCACTTCTTCGAAAACATCCGGATACAGGCCAACCACGGGCAAACCTGACAACTCACTATGCGGAATGTCGAGGGAGTTTAGAAAACTAGCCAATACCCCCTTACTGGGTAGACCACCAAACACTATCCTCCGCCCATCATCCGCTCTAGCTGTCACCAACAAGCCCTCACAGTCTACCACCACCCCGTATCTTTGGAGCCAATCTACTCCCAAAATAATGCCAAACCCAGTAAAGCCCAAAACAAAGCAATCACAAACAAACATGCATCCATGACTCGATAGGACCACATTACGACAAATCATGCTAAGGCTAGTCGAACCACCAATCGGGTTCGTCACTACTAAAGGTCTATCGACAATCTCGGGCTCCAATCCCAACCTATCTACCAGGTCACTAGATATGAAAGAACTGGAAGCTCCGGTATCAAACAAAACTCTAACAGGAACATCATAAACAGAAAGCATACCTTGAATGACGACATTCTTTCCCTTCTCCGCCGCAGTTGGGGCATTCGACGAAGAAGGAATAGCATTAAGAGCATATGCTTTCACCATTTGCTTTTCCTTAGGGGGCTGTGGACACTTGTCCTTGTGATGTCCCATTTGGCCACAGTTGAAGCACTTCCTATCCGCTGGCTTGGCCCGACAATTACTAGCATAATGGCCCTTCTTACCACAGCTGAAGCACTCCACATCTTGCTTATTCTTTTTCTTTTGGCCATCCTTAGCCTGATTCTGCTTTCTCTTATTCTGAGAACTACCTTTGCCTCCACCACTTGCTTGTGGCTTTGGCTCCTCTGCAGATGCAACCTCAGTCTTCGACTTAGGGTAGAGACTTTCTGATCTTAATGCTTTCCCCACAATCGATTCAAACGTCTCATCGATGTGGTTAATAAGTTTTTCCCCCAAGTATTGATCCAAACCAGTTATGAATTTCTCATTCTTTTTCTCGGCAGTATCAATAAGAGATAACCCATATTTTGACAAAGTGTCAAATTCAGCAATATACTCCGAGACAGCTCTGCCATTCTGCTTGAGCTCCAAGAATTTCTTAAACAACATTGACTTCTGAGCAGCTGGAATGAACTTCTCACTAAAGCGAGCCTTAAACTGCTCCCAAGTAATCTGGTCTTCGGGAGTAGCTGCCTTTATAGCATTCCACCAATTCATTGCCCGCCCTTGCAGCTGACGGGACGCTAGCTTTCTCTTCATCGCATCCTCGATACCCAAATCCTCGAAGATACGCTCGCAACTATCCAACCAATCCTGAACGTCCGTAGCCGACTCCGTTCCATGGAATGACTTCCCACCAAGACTAGTATAATCCTTATTCAGCTTGGCGAAGTCGACTCTTGGCGCCTGCACTATTGGACCACCACCATTTCCACCATTGGGGGCTGCTCTCTGCACATCTCTAAGCATCTCTCTCATGAGGTCAGTAAACATCGTCCTCATGTCAGCAGCAATCCCATTATTGGCTCCCCTACCAGCACCTCTAGTATCTCGGCTCATCGTCAATCTGAAAAAGGAAATGATTAACGATTCCATAGTGGTGCTAGTGCAGTACGACTTCATCCTTATACTACTAATAGTATATATATATAGCTTTTAAAAACCAAAGTAATCACAAATACGCTCTCTCGTATACGTATAATATCTCTCCCTGATAACTTCCCTAGGTTAACTACGCAACCTAGAGCTCTGATACCAAGTGTGACGGCCCGCCTCGCACCAGCCTGCATTTCCTCCAAAAGTGCGCTGTACACATGCCCGACTAGCACAAGACGGTCGTCAGAAGAAAGGAAAGAAGGGAACAAACTAATCAAAGAACCTGTAGAATGTCTCACAGCGCATGGAATAAAATATAATAATAACATACTTGACATAAAACAGGCGAGACAGTGCATAAGCTGATAACTAAAACCAACATCAATCTCAAAGCAGCGGAAATCCAAATACAGCTTATTACAATTTTCCAAATTTACTGTCTCTAAACAAAAGAAAGCTGAAGTAGAAGATACACCAACAATGCCCAAGCAGTGATCTTCAACAACACAGGGAGAATACTATATATGTATATTACGTGGAAGCCTCCTGCTCGTCTCCGGATCATCTACCCGTGCATCACCAGCTAACCTGTCTCTAGTCTGCTCGTGTGAGCACCCAGAGTAATAAGAAGAGACATAAAACTCTGGGTCAGACATAAAGCCTGGTATGAGCGATAAGCATCTAAACAGAGAAATAACAGGTATACTAAACCATACCTGAACCTGGACCTGCAACCAAAGAGTTAGTACCACATACCGTACAATACTCCAGGGTGCCTAAATAAATAGTGTAAGAATACAGGGGTGGGGTGTGCATGTCAAAATGATAGTAACAAATCATCCATAGCAACCATCCTCACATCTCTCACTCGGTGCGTAAAGCGTACGACATCTACCACTTTGGAACACTAGACAAACTGAGATAACGACGAATCCCGACTTGTAGAAACCCTGCTGTGACCAAGACAACACTTGGAGTCATGACCAGACATTTCAATGACCCACTTCATTGGTCGTAGCCCTTGGTTCTACCGATGCCATAATGGCCCTGAATCCGCCTTCGTACCTCCTACCATAGTGGTCCAAAACTATAGACGTCGATAACTCCTTAGCACGCGTCCCGCAGCAAAGCCCAACCATGAAGTGAACTCGTTGATTCCCATCTGAATCTTAAGCTCGAACTTCTCATTTGGACTTCCTTTGCATCTCGGGTTTGGTCGAATTGGAGTGGGTCTTCAGAAAAGTTGTCGTGCAGTAGCAGCTCTAGAATCCGGTTCGGTTCGGTAGCGCCGGTTCGGGTCGGTCCTCCATCCTTGCCATCTTTCCTCTGGTTCGGGTCGGTTACTTCACTCCGGGTCGGGTCGGGGTCCTCCTCCTCCGGGTCGGGTCGGGGTGCTGTCCTCCTCCAGCTCATGCTCCTTTTCAAATCAGCTCCCTCGTTCCTATCTAATCCGATCCGATCCGATCGCCTCGCCTTACTCTAGTCGTAGCCTTCATCTTGAGCCGATCCGATTTGGCTTCTATTACCCTTCCGATCCGATCCCCTTATCCACTCCAACCCTAAGGAAATGGCCTTCCTTCTTGCCACGTCTTCTATGTGCTAAACTCCGGTTCGGGTTGGATTTCCTTGCCCAGTCCACATGTCCGATCCGAGCCCCCCCCATCCGATCCGATCCGAAGCTCTGCACAGCTTTCTGCAACTTTTTCCAGCAACTTGTTTACGCCATTCGACGACGTTTTCAACCAATTTAACTATTCTAATCAATCATGAAACATACCATAGAGTCATAGCAACATGTAATAGCGATTGCAAACACCATAACAACAATTCAAATGAACCAAAATGGATCAAAAGTGGTTAAAACCTCACATTTTCCTATAATCCTTCTTAATCATGTTTAAGCATACAATTAGCAAAACACATCGAAATTAACCCAAATTTCTAACAGAGCCTTAAAATATTATTTTAGAATTTTAGGAATTTTTCCAGAATTTATTTACGTATAAATTCGCTAATCCTCACTAATTACCCTTAATTACCGTAATTAGTGCAAAAACTATGCAAATCACTCACCTTGGCCACAAATGAAATTCTCAGAACTGAAACTCCTCTGATTTGGGGCGAACACTGATGTCTAACAGCAGCTCTAACCTTGCTTTGGTGCTTTTTCTCCTTAATTTGGTGTTGCTAAGCCTAATCTTCAATTAGAGAGTGATTTGGGGTGTTTTAGATGTAGGAAGCCATTACTAAGGTCTCAAGGAGGTTTGTGGCGGCTCAAAACTGAAATGAAAGTGATAACCTAACCCTAATCAGACCTCCTATACCTCTAAACCCGAAATTCCCCTTGGGCCTAGCTGCTAATCACCCGGTTAAGCCCAATTAAGCTGTCTTTAACCATCTGAAACTTGTTTCAGCCATATCTCCCAAACGGTAAGTCCGTTTGGCTAATGTGACCACTCTACGGAAAGAGAAACCATCATCCGGAGCCAATGGAAGTAGTTTCAGGTCAAAATTCCTTTCCAGTCAAAAGTTATGGCCAAAACAGTGCCAACTAGGGGCAAAATGGTCATTTAAAAATCGAGAAAAATCATGAACATGGGAAATGACCCCAATAGTCGTCTCCCAAAGTTACACGACCATACGACTTCGTATGTGAAAGAAATAAATATTCTACGATTCTATGATGCGTAGAATGCGGGTCGTTACAATCACCTTATGTCAACTGTTATCTTGACTAGTACCTTATCTTGCTAGATTTGGAATCTTTATGTTTGAGGCCAATATTCCATATGCTAGTAATGTTATAATCATTTATCTCAAGTCATACCATGTTATGCTAGAAATCACTTTTGCCACCTTATACCCGTCCCTTCTTATGTTACTCCCTAATTACATTTATTTGTATCGATTCGAGTTTATGTGCGATGAGAATACGATTTGGGTAGATTAGGTAAAACATGAATTGGCTTTGAACATGAACGTTATTATAACTTAAACCTATATATGGACAAGAACTTGACATGAAATTTACATGACACCTGACATGAAAACTCGACATGAATTTTGACATGAAAACTTGAACATGGGCATGACACTTAGATAAACTTGAAAATGGCCAACACGAGGTTGGGTTGAGCTTGCAGTGTAAATCTGCCCAGAGCCGCCTGGAAAATCCAGTGACTTCAAAGAATAGGATCCAATGTGGGTAGTTGGTCATATCGCACGTAAAACCCGAGGTTAGACTATGTTGTGGTGTAAATATGCACGGAACCGCCTGACAAATCCAATGACCACAACAGTTAGTCTAATGTGAGAGGTTGGGGTGCATTAATGAATTAATGCCACATGATAGGGTTAAGTCATGAACCATTTGAATATACTTAACCAACTTGACACGATGATTTGATAGGGTTAAGTCATGAACTGCTCGAACACACTTAACCAACTTGATACATGATATAGATAGGGTTAAGTCATGAATTAGAATGACAACACTTAACCCATTAGAACCCTAGTTAAGCGGTCCTTTTCAGTAGTAAATCACTTAGATGTATCACAAAACCCTAGGACTAGGCAGAGTGGGGCACGATTACTGGGCTGATTGTAAGCAACCAGAACGATGGCTGAGTAGGTGCGCCATTGTAGGTTCAGGCGGACTATGGTCGTTCACGCAGTCCGAAGTTGAAAAAGCAGCCATTGGGCACCCGTAGGTTTACACTTTGCATGCTTTATTCGTGTCGGTGGTTGGCACCATAGGGCTTGATACACCCTATGGTGGACCTAGCACAGGTGACTACATTTCAGGATAGGGCCGTATGACACAGACACATGGTGAGCTAGAACTTGGAGGGAGCCGATCGATTAGTAGATCGTACCGTAGGACCCCGTAATGGGTCACTTCATGATACTGGTCCAAGGGATCATTTCATGATTAATACTTGACATGGGTTAGAATACTTGTACTGTTGGTGCAGCGAATCTTGAATATGCGATGCTAGACTTGACTTATCTTGTTTATCATATCAGTCCTGTTATTATCCTTATGTTTAATTCCAATTTTCGCATGTCATGTTACCTTTACTAGTTTTTATACTGAAAGTCACTAGGGCTTACCAGTCTTATGAATGACCCTTTTTCTTTCGCCTCATTTTCTTTTGTTCCCCCCTAAGGTCCTCAGGGAGGAAACACTAGCTCTTAGCTTGGATTTAGCTTGCTTTCTGATAGCTCATGTACGGTTTGGTCTTGAGCTATGCTATGGCTGCTTTTGCTATATATCGGGAATAATTTACTTTTGTTATCTTAAGTTTATGCTTCTCTATTTGGAACTTGATGTAATGAAATAATTTGTACATTGGATATATGGGGTTTTGACTCTTTTCTTGAAAGTAATAAATATTTGGTTTTTAATTTCTACCGCTGCTTTATTTATGTTCTGCCTTGTGATATCTCTGTGTATGTTTACATAGATAATACTCCACCAAAGCTAGTGGATTCCCTTTGTGAGTGACCCTAGCGGAGGTTGGGTGTAACATTTGGTATCAGAGCAGAAGGTTACTAGGCTGGGCAAAAGTTTTAAAAACATTCTGAAACTATTTTCAAAGCCATTCATAAAGAAGCATTTTTCAAGAAAAGTTTTATGTTTAGAAAGGCTATTCCCCAAAAATCCATTAGCACTTCCCTTTGTTTCCTCGTTTGAATCTTTTTTTTTTCATTTTTCAGAGTGGCTGATCTTAACATTCCTGAGGGAATACCCGTGCCTGGATGGTTCCGGAGGTGCTTAGAAGCCAGGGCTAACGGCGCTGGCCCGGCAGACATCCCTCCTCCTCCTCCCCTAGTGGCCACGGTTCCTCCTCCTTCTGGAACCGCCTTTTCCAAAATATGCAAAGACTTTAAAGCAATGGGCGGCAAGAACTTCATTGGAACTGAAACCTTTGTTGAGGCACGAAACTGGCTAAAGGAGACAGAAGACTTGTTCATTATCTTTGATGTGGAGGACCATAGGAAAGTTCAGTTGGCAGCATGGTTGTTGAAAGAGGAAGCTGCATTTTGGTGGGAAGTCACCAACGCTACCAGGCCAGTTGAGACTTGGGCAGACTTTAGAGAGAGGTTTGGGCTTAAATTCTTATCGTCAGCAGAAGAGAACCTTCAGATGGAGAGGTTCCTAGCACTCAAGCAAGGGGACATGTCTGTTAGGGAGTACGTGAATAAGTTTAATCAGCTTGCTCGGTTCAGTTTGGATTTGGTCAACACGACCCAAAAAAAGGATGTAAGCTTTGCTCAAGGATTGAACGAGCCACTACACAGTTTGGCCATAACTCATATACCCATGGGGGCGACCTTTGAAAGCTTGGTGGATATGGATTCTACTTCATGAGGAAGACAAGAATTAGAAGAAGGAGGTTAAGCCTAATGAGACTCACAATAAGAAAGCTGACTTCAAGAAGGGGTGCAACAAGAATAACAAGAATAACAAGAGAAACAACAAACCACGTGAGACGAGGAGGTGCAACTTTTGTGGTATTACGAGACATCTAGCTAAAGACTGTAGAAAGAAGAAGAGGAAGTTGGGTGAATGCATTCATTATGGAGATACTGGACACATCAGCAAGGATTGCCTAAAGAAGCGAGGGCAGGGGCAAGGGCAGACCCAGCGAGCCGGGCCTTCTGGAGGGAAGTTGCATGCTCTCAACACCACTCCAGCTCTTGACAGAGATAGTAATATTTCCGTAGAAAGTCTTGTTTACATTTCTGACTTTCCTGTTCGAACCTTATTTGACTCTGGCGCATCGCATACTTTTATTTCTTCTAATATTGTTGAAAATATGCACCTAAGTACTAGTCTGGTTGAGGATCCCGTTATAGTTTCAAATCTAGTTGGGGGCTCCGCCCATTTATCTGTGATGTGTATGGATTTGAGGACCTCTATCTTAAGGGTTGAATTTATGTGTAATGCTTATGTTCTCGGATTTATGGGATACGGTTTGATCCTAGGTATGGATTGGTCGTCCGATTATGGAGCCATTCTTGATTGTGAACAAAGGGTAGTGAGGCTCATGACTCGCCTTGGTAATACCCTCGAAATTTCATGTAACCCTAAGGGTCCGGTCATGTTGTGTTATCCTGAATCTCTTGACTCGTCCGTCGATAATTTGCAATCTATAAGAGTGGTCCAAGAATACCCAGATGTCTTTGATGTCGTGAGGGAGTTACCTCCTAAACGCGAGATAGACTTCCGAATTTATCTTGTTGATAATGCCAAGTCAATTTCATTGCCTGTTAGGCACATGGCCCCGCGAGAAAGAAGAGAGCTCAGTAAACAAGTTAACGAGTTGCTTGAGAAAAATTACATAAGACGAAGCATTTCTGAATGGGGTTCTCCAGTGGTATTCGCTACTAAGGTGGATGGATCGCTCTGTCTGTCCATAGATTATCATGAGTTAAACAATCTAACTAAGAAAAATAGGCACCCACTACCAAGAATCGACGATTTGTTTGACCAGCTTGTGGGAGCATCTTTTTTCTCTCAACTCGATCTAGCCATAGGATTCCATCAACTTAGAGTGGCTGAGGATAGCATTGACAAAACTACGTTTAGGACTCCAGATGGTTTCTTCGAATGGCTCGTCATGCCGTTTGGGTTAATGAATGCACCCGCGTACTTTGTAGATTTGATGAGTAGGGTGTTTCCGGAGTTCCTTAACAAATTTGTGGTAGTTTTCATGGATGATATTTTGATCTTCTCAAAAGATGAAGAAGAGCATGCTAGACATCTCAAGGAAGTCATGGAAACACTTAGAGCACACCAGTTAAAGGCTAAGTTCTCCAAATGCCATTTTTGGAGAAAGGAAGTTCGGTTCCTTGGACATGTAGTTTCGAAGCAAGGCATAGCCATGGACCCCGCAAAGCTAGTCGCGGTACAGGACTGGAAAATTCCTAAGAATGCAACGGAGGTGAGGAGCTTTCTCGGTTCGGCGGGCTACTACAGGAAGTTCATTAAGGACTTCGCTAAGATTTCAGCCCCTCTTACTAAGTTAACAAAGAAGAACCTAGCTTTTTCATGGGACATAGAGTGTGATGTTGCTTTTCAGAGACTCAAGAGAGCCCTCACTACAACTCCAGTTTTGGCATTACCTGACGGAGGCAAGATGTTTACGGTGTACATAGATGCGTGCGGCACGGGATTAGCCGCTGTCCTAATACAAGAAGGAAGAGTAATATGCTCCGGGGATAGACAACTTAAAGTTCATGAGAAAAACTATCCCACGCATGACTTTGAGTTGGCCGCGATTGTTTTTCCCTTAAAGCTTGGCGCCATTATCTTCTAGGGGAGAGGTTCGAGCTGTATACTGATCACAAATCACTTAAGTACCTCTTCTCGCAGAAAGATTTGAACTTGAGACAACAGAGGTGGATGGAATTCTTGGCGTCATATGACTTCGATATAGCTTATACCCCTGGCAAGGGTAACGTGGTGGCGGACGCGCTAAGTAGAAAAAGGTTGACTTTGAGCCCTTTGTTTATTGAAAGGAAAAGCCTAGAGTTTATAGCAACCTTTGATTTTACACCTGCTGTTGAGTCATTGACTGCTACGTTAGCATCTCTTGAGTTAAGACCTACACTTCTAGATCAAGTAGGGACTTCACAGAAAGAAGACCCACAGATAGTCGAAATCATGGACAATCCGATTAGTGGTGAGACGTCAAGTCACCTCGGTGGGTATGCCATAGATAACAAGGGATGGCTAAGGCATGATGAAAGGCTATGTGTCCCACAAGTTGGAGACCTAGTAAGGAAAGTCCTCGAAGAGGCGCATCACTCGAAAATGACCATACATCCGGGAGGGGATAAGATGTACAGAGATATGGAACGCATTTTATTTTGGGCTGGAATGAAAAAGGACGTGGCGGAGTTCGTTTCGAAGTGCATGGTGTGCCAACAAGTAAAGGCCGAGTCGAAGAAGCCCGGTGGGCTATTACATCCTTTGGAGGTTCCGCAATGGAAATGGGATAGTATCTCGATGGATTTCGTGGATGGACTGCCCAGGTCAAGGAAGGGAAATACTAGCATATGGGTCATAGTTGATAGACTCACGAAAAGTGCTCAATTCATTCCGGTGAAAAGCAAGAGGACCGCATCATGGCTAGCGTCTATTTACCTTCGAGAGATTGTACGGTTGCATGGGGTTCCTTCTGGTATAGTTAGTGACCATGACCCGATTTTTACTAGCCAGTTTTGGAATAGTCTGCAAGAAGCCATGGGTACACGACTGAGTTTAAGCACGGCTTATCACCCGCAGACGGATGGACGAACCGAAAGGGTAAATAGAGTACTATAAGATCTCCTGAGGCTATGCGTTCTTGACTTTGGTAGTACTTGGGAAGACCATCTTCCTCTCGTGGAGTTTGCATATAATAACAGTTACCAAGCTAGCATCGGAATGGCACCATTCGAAGCCCTGTATGGAAGACCATGCGAGTCGCCAACTTGTTGGTGGGAGACAACAGACAGGCTTATACTTGGGCCCGACGTGATAAGGGACACTTCTGAGAAGGTTGATTTGATACGAAGACGGATGAAAACGGCCCAAGATAGACAAAAATCTTATGCACACAAGAGAAGGACATACCTAGAGTTCGAAGTCGGAGATATGGTCTTTATAAAAGTTTCTCCGTTACGCAATGTAGTTCGTTTTGGAGCAGTTGAAAAGCTAGCAACAAGGTTTGTAGCACCGTTCCCTATCACTGAGAGGATTGGACGGATGGCCTATAAGGTAGACTTACCCGAGAAGCTGACTGGAGTGCACAATGTCTTTCATGTCTCGCATCTCCGGAAGTGCTTTCATGAGTCAGCCGAAGTGGTTGAGCCAAGCATCCTTGAAGACGCAGAAGTGGAAAAAGAAGCAACATTGAGGCGAGTTCTGATTCGTATCTTAGGAACGGAGATTAAGAAGCTAGGGAATTGAGAAGTCAAGCTAGTTAAAGTGCAGTGGAGTGAAGCCCAAAAAGACGCAACTTGGGAAACCGAAGTGAAGATACGCGCGTTTTACCTATTTCTTTTTGAGGGTACATTCTCGATCTCTTTTTCCTATAAACTTGAAAACCTTTTCGTATCATGCTTTTACTACCTACTTTTGTCTTGTTATCTTCTTGATCTTATCTTGAGAACCTTAGGAAGAACCATATGGATGTAAACATGTGATTGAAACATGTTATGGTTGATGTTTGCAAATGATTGCAAGTGTTTACAAGTGGTTGCTAGTGGATGCATGACACACATTAGGCACTAGATCGGCTCAGTCACATTTTCATGTTGCATATGCATGAGTGCTTATACTTGTACATGGATGGAACTTGTTATGCTATCACTTGGATGTTGCATATGAAAGAATGTTATGTGCACTCATGTAGAAATTACAAATTATGTTAGGAATCTGCATACGTGTTGGATTCATTACACTAACATATTTTTCATTAAGGAGGTTTACTGAATCAGTAACCGCCTGATCTTCTGCACTAGATAAGCACATATACACACACTTTTTGCATATGTTCATACAGCACTAGAAACCTTTTATGGACAATGGTTGCTTGTGGATGATGCTTCGAGTAGATGGAAGTTGGATGGTAGGACACATCCTCCCTAACTTAGAGATTTCGGGGACGAAATCCCTTAAGGGGGGGAGAATGTAACAACCCATATTTTGACAACGTGTTATAACTATAAATCAAGGCAGAATTAATTTTTAAAATGAGAATCAAGGGAAACGGGTTATGCCATTGCGTTCGTCTCGAAATTCTTCTTGGAAATGAGTCCGAGTTTTCGAAAATCGGAGTTCGTATGACCAAGTTATGACCCTTCGAAGTTTTCAGAAAATTTCAAGTTCAAAACAGCTCAGAATTCGAATTCGAATTTCAAATTCAAACCACATAACAGACTGGGCGGGAAATTTCCCGCCCAGGACCAGGTCGACCTGGGGGTCGACCATAGAGTCGACCTGCCTAGGACCAGGTCGACCATAGTGTCGACCTGGTGGCCTAGCACACTTTTGAATCTGGATTCACTTTGATGTTTCTGGCCTCGTTTCTGTCTACATTCGTAGACCTGACCCTATATAAACAGCCCCTAACACTAGTCTCTCTACATAAAATTCTCTCTGACCTTATGCTGCTCTAATTCTGGTTGAAAAGTTAGAGAAAGGGACTACTTCTTCTACGTCGAAACTGCGTTAAGAGAATTGCTGATTTGTGGATTTCTGTTAGGACTTGACTAAGCATATAAAGATTCAACAACGACTTTCTTTTTCTAATTCTCGAACCACGATCTGTAAGCCCCAGTTACTTTTAGATTTAAACTGTAAATGCAATATGAATATGTTGTAAATTGAAATTGGACCTGTGTATGATGACTGTTTTACATCCATTCTTGTTCATCTTGGATCTTGACTTTTGGGTATATTACTATGACATTGATTTGGGGCCTATTCTTGTTGTAAATCAAAAAGAAAAACCCTCATATTATCATGCCTACAATGTTGAATCCGTTGTTAGTCACAAGTTTATGACTATCATATGTCAACCGTTACCATGACTATACTATCACCTTATGTCAACTGTTATCTTGACTAGTACCTTATTTTGCTAGATTTGGAATCTTTATGTTTGAGGCCAATATTCTATATGCCATTAATGTTATAATCATTTATCTCAAGTCATACCATGCTATGCTAGTAATCACTTTTGCCACCTTATACCCGTCCCCTCTTATGTTATTCCCTAATTAGATTTATTTGTATCGATTCGAGTTTATGTGAGAAGGGAATACGATTTGGGTAGATTAGGTAAAACATGAATTGGCTTTGAATATGAACATTATTATAACTTGAACCTATATATGGACAAGAAATTGACATGAAATTTACATGAAACCTGACATAAAAACTCGACATGAATTTGGACATGAAAACTTGAACATGGGCATGACACTTAGATAAACTTGAAAATGGCCAACTCGTGTTTGGGTTGAGCTTGCAGTGTAAATCTGCCCAGAACCGCCCGACAAATCCAGTGACTGCAAAGAATAGGATCCAATGTGGGTAGTTGGTCATATCGCACGTAAAAGCCGAGGTTAGACTATGTTGCGGTGTAAATCTTCCTGGAACCGCCCGACTAATCCAGTGACCATAACAGTTAGTCTAGTGTGAGAGGTTGGGGTGGATTAATGAATTAATGCCACATGATAGGGTTAAGTCATGAACCATTTGAATATACTTAACCAACTTGACACGATGATTTGATAGTGTTAAGTAATGAACCGCTCGAACACACTTAACCAACTTGATACATGATCTGGATAGGGTTAAGTCACGAATTTAAATGACAACACTTAACCCATTAGAAACCCTAGTTACGCCACTTAGATGTATCGCGATACCCTGGGACTAGGCAGAGTGGGGCACGATTACTGGGCTGATTGTAAGCGACCACAACGACGGCTGAGTAGGTGTGCCATTGTAGGTTCAGGCGGGCTATGGTCGTGCACGTATTCCGGAGTTGAAAAAGCAGGCATTGGGCACCCGTAGGTTTACACTGTGCGTGCTTGATTCGTGTCGGTGGTTGGCACCATAGGGCTTGATACACCCTATGGTGGACCTAGCATAGGTGACTACATTTCAGGATAGGGCCGTATGACACAGACACATGGCGAGCTAGAACTTGTAGGGAGCCGAAATCGATTAGTAGATCGTACCATAGGACCCCTAATGGTTCACTTAATGATACTGGGCCAAGGGATCATTTCATGATTAATACTTGACATGGGTTAGAATACTAGTACTGTTGGTGCAGCGAATCTTGAATATGCGATGCTAGAATTGACTTATCTTGTTTATCATATCAGTCCTGTTATCATCCTTATGTTTAATTCCAATTTTCGCATGTCATGTTACCTTTACTAGTTTTTATACTGAAAGTCACTAGGGCTTACCAGTCTCATGACTGACCCTTTTTCTTTCGCCTCTTTTTCTTTCGTTCCCCCCAGGTTCTCAGGGAGGAAACACTAGCCCTTAGCTTGGATTTAGCTTGCTTTCTGACAGCTCATGTACGGTTTGGTCTTGAGCTATGCTGTGGCTGCTTCTGCTATTTATGGGGAATAATTTACTTTTGTTATCTTAAGTTTATGCTTCTTTATTTGGAACTTGATGTAATGGAATAATTTGTTCCTTGGATATATGGGGTTTTGACTCTTTTCTTGAAAGTAATAAAAATTTGGTTTTTAATTTCTACCGCTGCTTTATTTATGTTCTGCCTTGTGATATCTCATTGTATGTTTACCTAGATAATACTCCACCAAAACTAGTGCATTCCCTTTGTGAGTGACCCTAGCGGAGGTGGGGTGTTACATAACATGTTTCAAACACATGTTTACATCCATAGAATTCCTATCTAAAGGTCAAAAATACGATAGATAAGATATATTCTGTTGACAGAAACAAGCACCGATAAAACTTAGGAAAAAGGAGTTAAGAACATACCCTCGAAAAGAAAAGGGTATGAAGCACGAATCTTGTCTTTGGTCTCCCAAGTCACATCTTCTGGGCTATCTCCCCATTGAGCCTATAGCAACTTGATCTCCTTATTGCGTAGCTTCTTAACTTCTGACCCAAGAATACGGGTACGGACTTGTCTGACTATCGCCTCCCATTCCACTTCGACTTCTTCCAACATACTCGGCTCAACAACTTCTACGGTGTCATGCAGGCACTTCCGCAAATGAGAGATATGGAAAACGTCATGAACACCATATAGATTTTCTGGGAGCTTTACTCGGTAGGCCATTTGGCCAATCCTCTCGGTTATGGGAAAGGGTCCCACAAACCTAGATGCCAACTTCCCTACTGATCCGAAGTGAACCACATTCCTTAAAGGCGATACTTTGATAAAAATCAAGCCTCCCAACTCGAATTCGATGTCAGTCCTTCTCTTATCTGCATAGGACTTCTTCCTATCTTGAGCTGTCTTCATCCGCCGTAAAATAAGTCAATCTTTTCGGATGTTTCCCTAACCATATCTGGCCCAAGTAATAATCTTTCTGTAGATTCCCACCAATAAGTTGGCGATCTATAGGGTCGTCCATACAATGCTTCGAAGGGTGCCATGTCGATGCTGGCTTGATAGCTGTTATTATAGGCAAACTCTACTAAAGGAAGATGCTCTTCCCAAGTCCTTCCGAAGTAAAGGATACACAGACTTAAAAGATCTTCAAGAATACTGTTCACCCACTCTGTCTGGCCATTAGTCTTTGGATGATAAGCGATGCTCAAACACAACTGTGTGCCTAATGCTTCTTGCAAGCTCCTCCAAAATTCGCTGTTAAAGATAGGGTCACGATCGCTCATGATGCTGGAAGATACTATATGAAGACGAACTATCCCACAAACATAAATTGCTACCAACCATGATGCCATCCTCTTACTCTTAACTAGAATAAAGTGAGCCCTCTTAGTGATTCTATCCACTACCACCCAAATACTGATGTTACCTTTCTTCGATCTAGGCAACCCATCTATGAAATCCATAGAGATGCTCTCCGATTTCCACTACGGGACATCTAAAGAATGAAGTAAACCACCGAGCTCCCTTTGCTCAGTTTTGACTTGCTGGCAAATCAGATGTTGAGAAACAATGTTGTTACATCTTTATTCATTCCATCCCAAAAGAAAATCCTTTCTCAAGTAGCTCCCCTACTTGCTTACTCAGCTTCCTCCTTTCCCTTGGAGCCATATGGCGCACTAGTAATGCAACTGGCTTTGAATTGTCCACCGGATATATACGAAAATCAATCTCATGCCTCAGAGGTAAGCCCCGTACCTCATTAAAAACGTCAGAATAATCTCGAACCACTGGAACAGATTGCAAATCATTGACATATGCTTCAAGAGATTCCAGGAAACTAAGCATAATAGACTATTGTGGGTAACAAGAAATCTCAGTGGTCCTCCCATGACAAGTTAGAGGCCTAATGACCCTCCTTCCACAACCCAGAATGGCACCATATGTGGTAAGCCAGTCCATTCCTAGAATCAACCCATAGCCCATAAACCCGAGCACATATGTGTCATACTCAAACTCGACGCCTAACACAGATATCCTCAAATCGCAGAAAATCATAAATGAATGAACCAAACCACCAATGGTGTTTGAGGCAACTACGGGATCCACTACCATACAAGAATTTAAGTGCGTAGATTCAACTACAGAACTAGATATAGACGAATGCAAAGTGCTAGAATCAAAAAGAGTTCTTATCAGAAGATTGGAAAGGGAAATCAAACTTTCCATGAAAACTTTCCTACCTCTATTTGGTGCACTGGCCACGAGATCATTCGCTTGCCCTCCAGAAGTTCCCATCCTTTGACTTGCCCTTGCTTCCATAGGCACTCCCTAGAATAGTGTCCAACCTCTTCACAAACAAAGCAAGCATTCTTCCTTTTCCTGCAGTCCTGGGCCAAGTGACCCTCTCACCCACAATTATAGCACTTCCTCTTACCTTTAACCTTGTCATTCTTTTCGTCCTTCTTCTGTTGTTGTTGCTGCCCTTTCTTGGGTCATATATTTTTATTTTCTGTTTCCTCAACCTTAACTTTTTCCTTTTCAAATTTATTTGAACTTTATCTATGTTCCCTTCCCGAGCCATCATTTTTCTCATCCTTGGGTTGTACTCCTTAGCCCTAAATCCTTTATTTTCCTTTTTACCATATTTATGTAATAGGCTAACAAGTCTCTCGAAAGTTGCCTTCATCGCACAGAACTCCTTACAAAGGTCATGAAAATTAGCCGTAGGTGATACTATTGCAACTTCAGATGGAGGTTAGGCACTTCATTGCCCTTCGATATGTGCGCAGTTTAAACATACCTATGGCATCATGCCAGAACGGGGACACCTTTAAGGAAGAATCGGTCCTTCAGAAAAAAAGGAAAAAGGAATCAAGTGGAGAATCAAGAGATACTTCCTATGGATTTGGGGAATATGTTTTTCAAAACATACTTTTCCTTTTGAAAATGCTTTCTTCTAAAACCTTTTGAAAATAGTTTTCAAAAACTTTTATCCAATCTGGTATACTTCAGCTCTGATACCAAGTGTGACACCCCACGTTCGTTAATGTCACTCACTAAGGGAATGCATTAAGTTTCGTGAAGTGCTATAGGTAAACAGACACAAAATAATTACAAGACAGATATAAAATAGCAGCGGAATTAAAAAAACTTTTATTAATCATAAAGCATTGTTACACCATATGTCTGAAAATACATAAACTCGGTACATCATTAAAATTTCTGTCTTGTACTTTAAATATTAGAGTACAATAACAAAGAAAGCATAATCCCCAAACCATAAGCTGTAGTAGCAAAGATAGAAGCTTGAGCAATATGTCTAGAAGCTCCAAGCAAGATGATAGCAGAATCCTGACTAAACCTGAGAATTCCCTCGCTTCAGAACCTTTGGGGGGAGGGGGACGTAAGAAAGAAGGAGAAACAAAAAGAGTCAGACATAAAGTCTAGCGAGCCTAGTTACTTTTAGCCAATAAATAAATAAAAGTAACATGACAGAAATATAAAGTGGATGAGAGAGATCACTACATAAACGACAGGTGTGACAAGATAGACAGGACGAGGTGTATTTGCTTCTAATGATTACTCTGCATGTTACTAGTATAACTGAAATGAGATGATCCCTTCCACTATGAGCTGGTAAGCTTAGGTCATACGTCCAAGTATACCCTAACCACTACCCTAATCGATCGGCTCCCTACCCTGTAGATATCATGTGCTGGCCCCACAGTAGGAGGTATCACTTCCTAAAGTGGCCACCCATGGTATGCATAACCACATCGACTAGTGTCATGGTCGTCTTAGCCCCTTCTACCCGGCCCATGCACGCACATGTTATCGGTCGGTTTGCGCCGCCCACACCGTCCGCCTCGTTTGGATCTCTTACAATTAATCATCAAGAGTGCCCCTTCTCCGCCTAGTACGGAGTTCTTTACTTGATACCAACTCCGAGTTACTGACTAAAATGGGTCCCACACAAAATGATACAAGCTTTCTCCCTTGTCTTGTATCCCCTTTAGGTTTTCCACTAACTATGTATACCTTTAGCTGTCTTTAATTACATAGCCCTATACTAGTTATGCTTATCCTAAACGGTGTCTTTAATTACATAACTTCATTACATTATCTATCGGTATGTATACCATTAGGTTTTCCACTGACTATGTATACCCTTAGGTGTCTTTAATTATATAGCCCTAGGTCAGTTATGCTTACACTAAAGGGTGTCTTTAATTACCTAATTCCAATCTTTCTACCGGTTATGCTTACCTACAGGTGTCTTTAATACATAACCCCCAAATCTTCTAACCGGTTATGCTTACCTATAAGTGCCTTTAATACATAACCCTATCATTTCTACAAGTTATGCTAACCATAAAAGGTGTCTTTAATTACATAAATTTATTATTTCCACTGATTATGTATACCACTAGGTGTCTTTAATTACATAACCTTATCGGGTTATGTTCGTGAGCCTATATATATATATATACACACACACACTAATATTGCCCACCTGCCCAAGATTTACTTAACCCTCCCGCTGATTCAAGCATGTTCATTTAACGGTTGAGTTTGTGGACCTATATTTCCTAATATTACCCACCTACCCAAGATTTACATAACCTCCCACTGATCCAAGCATGTTTGTTTAATGGTTAAGTTTTGGGCCTATATATACCAATATTACCCACCTACCCAAGATTTACTTAACCTCCCATTGATCCAAGCATGTTTGCTTAGTGGTTAAGTTGTGGGCATATATATACTAATATTACCCACCTACCCAAGATTTACTTAACCTCTCACTGATCCAAGCATTTTTGTTTAATGGTTAAATTGTGGGCCCATATATATACTAATATTACCCACCTACCCAAGATTTACTTAACCTCCCACTGATCCAATCAATTTTACTTAACCCTAACTTCAGTTATGTATCAAACAATCCCTATGGATTAGATTTGGTTAAGTAGTCCAATTCATTACCATGTCCATTTATGGGTTATAATGGGCTAGACCTCTCACATTAGGCCTACAACGTGTGGATGCTGGATATGTCGGTCGGGTCCGGGAAGTCTTATTCCACAGTTGGGCCGAACCCCGTGTCTTAGCCCGATTCGTATTTGCGTAATTAGACCCCCCACGTTAGGTTCAACATTAGTGGCTGCTGGATATGCCAGTCAGGTCCAGACAGACTTTCACCACTAATGCAACCTAACCTCGTGTCATGTATAATTACAATTCCTAATTGTAATTACTGAACATTCCATTCTTTATTAATTTACCAGTTAATTAATCCTTTCCTTTTATATGTGCCAATAACTATCTTACCCAATAATTTGAGTTATATGTCTAAAGATGTTCATATTCGAATTATGCCATTTTTAACCCTTTTTCCCCTGTTCCTTAACTAGCACCCTCACAAAATTGGCAGTATGCCTAGGCTAGACAATATCCTAGTCATAAACGATAATAGGGGAAAACAATAGGAATGAAACAAACGTGATCATATTGGCATAAACATAGACTTAGCACGATAATGTAAACATACATACTGGCATGGACATGTAATTATTATCATAACAAGATGAATATAAAACTAGTGAACATAACATGATGTTTCAATAAGCACAGTAAGATCTAATCAGCAGTTAAGATGTCCCATTTGTTTAGATCTAGCATAAGAACACATGGTGATAGATTGGATCACATGATCTAGATCTAGAGGTTAAAATAGATCTAACATGGTAACACAAGGTGATAATCTAGATATGTCTAACAGTTTCAATGTCCACATAAATTATGTCTACTAGTTTAGAAATAGATCTACACAAGCCCACATAATAGAATGCCATAGAAGTTACAATTTAGATAAAGATTTTGATCCAGTCCTAACCCATTCAAGGTCGCATATGTTCATGATTTACATAAATGATTAGATCTACCCAATGACATAGCTATTCAAATTAACAGATTTATATTAACCACAATATAGTTACAAACCCAGATCCATAATAATATTATAGTAGAATAATCACAATTGAACTGGATCTAAAGAAATAGATCTATCATGACATGGCAGAATAATCACAATTGCATTGGATCTAAAGAAATATATCTAACATGACATAGTATTAGATATGATAATAGCATAGATTCATGGTTTACACATATCCAAATCATAGTCTTTCGTAATTTATTTTTATTTATCTCAACCTAAAAGCAAATAGAACTCACAGTGTTAGGTCTAGAGAATAGAGAGAATGGATCTTGAATTCTCAATTTGATTTGCAAAATATGTAGTTATAGAAAACGGTTCAGTTCGCATTCCAACAGCGTATGCCTCCATTACTTCCAATGAAGAAAACATGAGAAATGGCCACATATTTATAGCTGTAAAGACCTCTAATACCGACAGCTACCTCAGCCCTAGGGGTGTCGACACCCCTGTAGGTGGATCGACCCCTAGGTCGACACCACTCTAGGGGGTCGACCCCATAAAGCGGGGATTTTGCCGCTCTGGCGAATTTTTCAAATTCAAACTATTCTAGATAGAATTCTGGCTTTTCTCTGACTCATCTCTGACTCATACGTATGTATATAATTTTTCTACGCATATACAAACTTAAACTCTTATAACTTCCTCATAAGTTGTCCGTTTTGCGCAAACCAAATGTCTATCATGACCAGAATTTTGATACGGACGCAATGGTGCAATGCGTTTCCTCTAATTATGAATATTAAATTAATTATTATTTAATTTATTCTCTTTTAGTGTCGTTAAAAATTCGGGGTGTTACATCTACCTTTTGAATCGGCTATAAACCACACATGTATGATCCAAAAAGAAAAAAATTCTTGAACGGTTATAGGTTAAAACACATCAGAGCAGAAACACAAAAGAGTATTTCATTGCTTTTACAATAATTTTACATTAGAGTATAGAATATATCAGAGTACAACGCAAATATCAGAGAATAACACATTACTGGACACAGCGGAAACATAATTACCTACAGCGGAAGACTATCAAATACTCTGGATACAGCTCTAGCTTCAATCCATAATTATGCTCTATAAAATATCTGCAAAAACCTAAACTACAATCTACCCGTATGGAAAATAATTGGCACCCAGAGTTTAGGGAAAAACAATAAACTTCAAGTTAATCATAGGACTGTTGTGAGAACCAAAACAATTATTGTACTTTATTTAAAATTTGGGCAAATCACGGAACCACACCATATAACACGGAACAGGTTTTTTCCACATGAATACCAGTCATAAACCACTCGTAATGCTATTTGAAAAATTAAGCAATTTTAAGACTCAAGTCCCATCACATAACGCAACGCAGACCAGAGGATAGAGTTATACTTTATAATAGCCAAACAAGCTTGATATGCGAAATTTCTCTTTTTTTATCACTGGTGCATAGTATGGAAGTCATTTTCATAAATAAATGTTTCAATCTTAGATAGCATAATGCCCCATCCCATTATGTCACCATATAGGTTTACAACTGAAAACGGAAGGCTAACATTGGAAGTTGGATTCCAACTATGATGGTTCCTGATTCGAAAGATCTATCGTGGAAGTGTATATCTCCACGGTTAAGTCCCAACAATGGATAACACCATAATACACATCCACACTACATCCTGGAATCGACTATCACGCCCCGCGGCTTTGGTCAAGGCTCGGAACACCGCTATACTCTATCTTTTTAGGCGTTGAGCTACCACTACCTAGACCATCTCAGTCGACCAAATCCATTACTGCCCTAAAAGTTGTTCATTCTCAACCCGCAGGTTGTTCATTCCCAACTTGAAAATTATACTGATCTAACCATCAGTTTACCATTATACCGAGGGTTGAGGCTTGTCAACGTCACGTTTTGATACAAAGCTACGTTATATCAGCCATGCTTTGATCAACATCCACAAAGCTCAGCTTTTCAATAAGAAGCTTTGACCTATTATCCAGCAGCACTCAGCATGACACATTGTCA
The DNA here is from genome assembly GCA_030737875.1 of Allium sativum. Lineage (NCBI taxonomy): Eukaryota > Viridiplantae > Streptophyta > Magnoliopsida > Asparagales > Amaryllidaceae > Allium > Allium sativum. The sequence goes on from CM060919.1 coordinate 186,105,555, forward strand.
ATTCACAACATATAATCGGTGTTTATTAATTTATAACCCGCTGAGTACATAAGTCTCAGAGGAGGGTGTTCAGCTAAGAGAATAAATTCTCCACCACCAACTAATATAACATCAATAGAAACCAATCGATTATGCTGTAAATTACAAATTCAGACGAACATCCACTTACAAGTCCATTCTGAGTCTGAACAAAAACGAAAGCATCTTATTCCTCATCCAATTAAGGAGAGAGGCCCTTGAGTAACCAGACAATTTCTAATTACGTGTAGACGACTACCACTTATAACATCATCTTGGGTTGTGCACCATAATTGAGACATCAGCAATAACCCAAACGATGTGAAGATCCCCGGTCTTCAACCATTATCTTCAAGTATCTTCAATATTCATCGTACAGTTATTCAAAATGGGTCGAAACCCAGCCTTTTTGAAATAACTATCGCATCTTTAAAATCAAGTGATATATAAATATATCATAAGTCTCATTCCATTTTGGAATATTCATTTCACTCAAATCATTCTTTACATTGGGAATTACCCCTTTAAATCTTATCAAAGATTTACATTCTTTAAAATTCTTGTTTAAATCTTTCCTTGGAAATTATTTCAAAAGAATGAATAATCTCTTCTCACAAACTTAACTCAAATCAAGATTTATAATCCTTATTGGGAATACCGAGCCTTATAAAAATGTAATCTCTCATATCGTTATCCCATTTCCACCATATTTATCCCATTAAGTAAATATGGTGGTACTCCCTATTTACCACCCCTTGTGTTTCGATAAGTTTTATTACCTTCTTTCATTTCAAATCTGACTAAAGATTCATTAAAACTTTAACTTAGTTTTATTCTCCGTTTCATTCATTCAAATCTTTATTGAAAGGTTTATTAAAACTCTACCTTAGTTTTAATGTTCCAAATCATTATTCAATGATTTCTTAATTTTGGAAGCCAATTATGTCTTTGACTGGGTTAAAGAATATATGTTATTTAAGACTCCATTCACAAAAAAACCCAAAATCCAAATTGATATCAAATATATGGCTTTGAATAGAAATTATCTCGACTTAAGTTCAATATCAAATTCTGAAATCAACAAATATCGTATAGGGAATAATGATATCAATATCTTCCAAATTCTTCCAACAATATCAGTAATCACAGAATCCAATATCGAATTATCCAAAGACTAGTTCTACTCAAATCCAAAGGACTTAGCTTTGAAAACCTTTATATTAGTTTTAAACTAAAATCCAAAATATTGATTTACTATGTTAAGTAAATCTGGTCAAAAGTCCAAAATTTTCAAATCATAGTTCAACACTTCACATTTCTTGCTCAAATTATTTTAAAATCATTAATTATGACTTATCATAATTTTTACCTTTTTTTAATAATTTTTATTCAACCATTATAGATAGAATCCAGTTTTTAACTCTAAACTACCAAATCAGGATTTTTAGGAAAATTCGATTTGGGTTTATCTTAAAACCTAACAGTTGGATCTTACTACTTCCGTTTGCATCTGAAAACTCTTTACATTTTGAAACAGATGTTTTTCGTTTTAGGAAAATTTGATGGTCGAATCTCCCGAAAAGTTAATGGTAAAATTCACGAACTACCGCTACGCGACCAGTCCTATTCATACCAAACCCTGATTTTGAGAAAAATTAAGTCGAATTGCTTCTTAAATAACTCATTTATTATATAAAACATATATATCTAATTTTGGAAACTACAAATCAAAGATTTCACTTAAAAATCAAATATTTTATTATTAAATAATTATAATATTGTTTAAATCATTAAAATAATATTATTTATCATAATTTATTATTTGAAGTCCAAATTTTCCTGAAGTCTATTATAAAAATAAATAAGATAATTTGGAAAATAAAATCCTATTAAAACTCCTACATACCCAAAGCAAACTTAACTTGTAAAAGTTACTATTCATTTCAAAATTAAATAGCAAAACATTCCTTTATTACTTCCAAACTAGTTCAAATCAGATTCTTAATTTTATAAAAACTACTCATAATGACTTAAACTCGCTTTCGAAATTATTTCGAATTTAAAATTCAAAATTTTATTATTCACTATATATTTTATTATTAAAATATTCAAATTAATTCCGAATTGGAATGAGATTTAACCAATCACTACATAATTCAATTTATATAAATTTCACACATCATTAGCATCTAATAATTGTTATTAACAATTATTAACATCCAATTACCACGTAGTGGCACCATCAACATAAGTATTAAGGTCATTAGCACTTAATATCAAATCAAACCGTCATTAATTAATGTATTAAACCTCATTAACGTTTTATTTCCATAAGTAGCAACTCAATTATATCAAATCTTCATTAGCACACAACACATTCAAAATCCAAATCAGTATAAATCTATTCATATTGAAACATTCCATGCACCAATCATATACAACAACATTGCGCAAGTGATCAAATTTTTCCTATCTCTTGAAACCGTGGTGTATTTCAAGTATAAGCTCAAATCGCATAGTAATTTTTTCAAAATCATATCCTTATCCAGCAAATCATGTTAACTTCAAGGTTATCAAGACGTTATCTTGCTAAATTAAACATTTGACCTTTTTAATTCAATTTTTCTTGTCACTAAAGAATGCGACTTTAAAAAACCCAACTTTATTAGCATTAGCTAACAAACATAAGCATCATGAGTTACCATATTGATATTAGCAAGCTATCATCATCATAACAACTTTTGGACATCTTAAACATCCAATAACTAACTAATCTTCTAAATATAGGAAAACTAGTTAACAAAATTTGAGTGAAGAAAAGAAGAAGAGGAAAAAATGAAGAAGGGAATAAGAAGAAGAAGAAGAAGGAAAGTTGGTTTTATAAAGGAGGTGATGACATTTTTGTAAATAGAAAAGGGAGGAGATAAAAATTGGACTCCTCAAAAGGAGGGGGAGTGGCTTGGATGTGAGTTGTCTAATTATGGAAGGAGGTGGGAATGTGTGTAAAAAGTGGAGTGATTATCTTAATCGAATTTTAAATTAGCACATTAGGTTTTATGTTAGGAAGGTGTTATCCCAATTTAAATTTATTTGAACTCTATAATATCTTTAGTACATGTTAATAAGTCATTAAAGTTGTCATGTACCATTCTATCAATATTTTCAAATTGTTCAGTATTACCAAAAACTGCTTAATTTCAATTAAATTTCAATAAACGATCCCTTCGCGTTTTCAACTCGTATGATCAAACCATAAGTCCAATCAGTACGAAGTTCGAAACCCTACTATATTTCACTAATATGGATCTCAAATTAGTCTCGTCGAATTCAGGGACCATTTTAAAAAATGACCTTATTTCTAGTTCTTATTGAATTTTAACTCTTTTGTCAACACGCATTTATATTACATATGCTTACACACCAATTCCAGTGGACTTGAAATTTAAAACATTACCATATGTTAGCTCTGCAGATCCGATAAAATTGGTGTCATAAAAATTCGAGACTATTTGCAAAATGTAAATTTTTAGGCTATTAAAATAATATTAAATTATCGATTTCAACAAAACTCATTTTACTTTGATTTTAAAAGTTCACTAACCATATTCTAACCTTAACAAGATATAAAATAAAACTAAAATTCATTTTCAATAGTTTTCCAAGTCTAGATTCAATATTTACTAAAATTTGAAATTCAATCAGACTTTTCCATTTCAAAATCCCATTTTAAATTGACTGAAATTCAGGTTGTTACATTCTCCTCCGCTTAGAAAGATTTCGTCCTTGAAATCGAAGACGGAACTGAAGGCTGTTTACTTAACCAACTCAGCCTTCGTTCAAACTTGCTCAAGTTCTTCAACTTTTCAATCTCTAAGAACTTCCCAATTTCTCGAAATTTGGATAAGGCCTTAAATTTTCAAAAATTTCGCCATAACCTCCTCTGTACTGGTTAATTGGTACAACTACAACTTGGTTCTTTGGGCCCTCATCAATCGGAAAGTGAAACACCCCACCTCCGCTAAGGTCACTCAAAAAGGGAATGCCTTAACTTCAGTGGAGCATTATAGGTAAAAGATGCAGATAAATTACCAAGACAGACAAATAAAGCAGCGAAAAATAAAGTCATTTTATAAACAATGTGGTTCAGTCAAGCTTCTACAATAGTTGTTTCTTCATACTTAAAAGTAACACATAGAACTTCGGTCTTGATTTAAAAAAACTTCCAAGTATAAAAGAAGCATAAAAATAACAATGATATTCCCCAATAAAGCGTGAACCATCCATAGCAGTGGAAAAAAGAGTCCAAATCAATACATCGACTATCTTCGAGCTTGGAAGGAAACAATGAGTTAAGTGGTAACATTTCCTCCCTGTGAACCTAGGGGGGAAATGGAAGAAAAGAGGCGAAACAAAACTAGGTCAGACATAAATTTGGTATGTTCAGTGACTTTCAGCATATAACAGGAAAAAGCATCATGACATGAATAAACTGAATATAAGACAATACCGTGATAACAGGGATAACATGATAACATAAGATAAGCATAAGGTATGATAAGGCAAGATAAACAGAATGCGCCTCTACTCTTTCTCTGCTTTGCTACTACCCTGTTATTCTGATTTTTATATCTCTGCATCACCTAACTAGTGTCCCAACTTGTAATTCGTATAAAATGATCATATTGTAATGTGATCCCATTCCCCGTAATTGTGCTAGCCTTCATGTGTACATCTATCGTGAGGATTCCACCTCAATCTGCCTAATTGCCGTGAACATGTTAGATGTACCCTTACTACCCTATCGATCGGCTCCCTACTTGTATCAATTTCTCTTGTGTCTAAGTCAATCGGCCCTCTCTTGCGTGTAGATACCCTGTGTTGGTCCCACCATAAGGTGTATCAATCCTTATGATAGCGACCCGACACGATTCAAGATGCACAGTGTATAACTACTGGTACCCAGTGCCTGCTTTTTCCCACTCTGGAGTACATGCACGCCCGTAAACCGTCGGAACCTACACTGACGTAACCCCTGCCGTTATTTTTGACCGCTTAAAATCAGCCTAGTAATCGTGCCCCACCCTGCCTAGTTTCAGGGTACCATGATAAATCTATGTGGGTTACTACTGAAAAGGGTCCCCGTTACTAGGGTTTCCTAATGGTTAAGTTTGTGGGCCTATATATACAAATATTACCCACCTACATGAGATGTACTTAACCCTCCCACCGATTCTTGCATGTAACGGTTAAGTTTGTGGGCTTATATGTACTAATATTACCCATCTACACGAGATGTACTTAACTCTCCTATCGATTCAAGCGTGCTTATTTAACGGTTAAATTTTGTGGGCCTATATTTACTAATATTTCCCACCAACCCAATATGTACTTAACCCTACTACTGATTCAAGCATGTTTATTTAATGGTTAAGTTTGTGGGCCTATATTTACTAATATTACCCATAAACCCAATATGTACTTAACCCTCCTACTGATTCAAGCATGTTTATTTAACGGTTAAGTTTTTGGGCCTATATTTACTAATATTACCCACCAACCTGATATGTACTTAACCCTCCCGCACATTATGTCATATTGGTTAGGTGTTGTCCATTCATTTTAACTTAATCCACCCATTCAACGTGTCATGTTGGTTAAGTGTTTCTTATTAACTTAACCCTCCTCACTTATCATGTTGGATTGGTTAAGTGTTTCCTATTAACTTAACCCCGTTCGTCCATAAAGTTGTATTGGTCAAGTGTTTCTTGTTAACTTAACCCCATGTGTTCATCATGTTGTATTGGTTAAGTGTCATCAATCAATTCAAGTTAACTTAACCCACCTACTTGTCATGTTACTTTGGTTAAGTATTGCCTTCTTGTGTTAACTCAACCCTATCACAAATCAAGTTATATTGGTTAAGTATTTCCCTCTTGTTTTAACTTAACCTTACCATAAATCAATTTATATTGGTTAAGTGTTTCTTATTACTTAACCCTACCCATTCATCATGTTATACTAGTTAAGTGTTTCCTATTAACTTAACCCTAGTCATCCATCTTGTTGTATTGGTTAAGTGTTTCTCATTAACTTAATCCTAGTCATTTATATTGGTTAAGTGTTCCTATGAACTTAACCCTAGTTACTCATCTTGTTCATTAGCATTAATTGATTTATTAATGCACCAACCTTTCACATTAGATATGTGTTGTTGCGGTTACTGGATGTGCCGGGCGGTTCAGGGCAGTTTTACACCACAACTAAATCTAACCTCGGATTTTTCTTGGGCATGGTGCACTAACCTCTCACATTAGATAGGTGTTTTTGTGGTTATTGGATGTGCCAGGCGGTTCCGGGCAGTTTTACACCACAACTCAATCTAACCTCGGGTTAGGCACCTTCGTCTTTTCACTAATTTACATATTTATAGTTCATATGTAAATTAGTCACAATTGTTGTCAATTTCGGATTATGCTACATTTTCCATAAATGTCCAATTCTAGATTTATATGCTAATTATCCTAACCAGTCATGTTTCAATTCTCAATTTATGCCCAACAAAGCTAATTGCAAGTTATGGCCCCCAAATTCAATCTCAAGTTATTACTCAAAATAGGCTATACCTAATCTTCCCAAACTTGCAATAATGGTCATGCCCAAAATCACTATGCATTATGTTTGGCATGCCAAATAATTAGTTAAGCCCAAGCAAGATTTAATATTCCAATTTACAGTTTATGCCCAAAACTAGGTTTTTCACGCAAAATTACATACTTTGTCGTTCATGCCAATTCTAGGTTCAATATGTCAAATTACATATTCCATAATTCATGTCAAATTTCCCCAAACTGCATCTTAATAGTCATGCCATAATACATGTTCCAAATTATGCCAAATAAACATAAATTTCATGTTATACCAAAATTACCCCAAGTTCGCAACAAAGACAATAATGCCCCAAATCATATGTTACAAGATAATGTTCCACCATTACCAAATAGACTATCCCCCAAAACCCCCGCATTCCAATCGCACGTACAATTAGTTTCAGTCTAGATTCGAGGATAATCTAGATTCATAAAATAAAGGGGAAGAAAGAGGAACATAAACGAGAGTAGGCATAAAACAGGCATTAAAATGGTAGATCTGTCAAATATAATATTATGGACTTAAGAGGATTACAGATCTGTTAGAGTTGAGGCATAACAAAGATAGATCTGAAACAAACTGACAGAAATAACCTCATAGACATATTGATCTGATATAAATAATATCATGAACCTAAAAGGTTTATATATCAGATGTCTCACAAAGATAGGCATGATTGAATAATAACTTCCTAGGCATGTAAATCATTGATACAATAGAAAGATAGGAATTAATCTGAAAGATTTGTCTTATCATCAAGCATGGACTTAGATCCATTTCATTAAATGCCAAAATCACTATTAGGTGTTTAAATCTGAAAATAACTTGAACATACAAAAAGAGAATGATTCTTGTATTTCTGGAATTTGTTTCTAAAACTGAATAGCTCTCCTTTGATGTAGACTAATTGTTCTTCTAATTTAGATTTGATTTGATTTGATTCGTAGCTTCTATCTTGCTTTCTAGTTGAAGGAGAATGGTGGCAACTCTAGGTTGACCATGGACAGTATGGCGGCTCTAGGAATGAATTTTTGTGTGATTTAGGTTTGGGGTTTGGGGTTGCTTTTATAGAGTTTTAATTAAATTAGAGTCGTTAGATCAATCTAGAATTAATCCGGAACAGCCAGACGAGATAGAGTTATCCAAAATAGCCACATCAGCCCTAATGACTAAGCAAAGTGTCAGAATCATCACATTTCAGATCTGCCCCGGGGGGAGGGGATAAGGTCGACCCCTAGATCGACCTTTATAGTGGAGGTCGACCCCCTGGTCGACTTGGCCTAGGGCGGGAAAATTCCCACCCAGCCCACTTCTGAGTTTGAATTCGAATTTTTGAATTAAATCTGAGCTGTTTTTATTTATTTAAATTCCTGAATCTTCTGAAGGTCATAACTTCTTCATACGGAGCCCGATTTATGCAAACTCAGACTATATCTCAAGCAGAATTTCGAGACGAACGCATTGGCGTAACCCATTTCCTTTAATTATTCTTTTAAAAATTAAGTATACTTTAATTCATTAATTTAATGTTTATAGAAAATACGGGGTATTACAGAAAGAAAATCGAAAATCCAAGCGGCTTGTCCATCGGCTCATAAAACCATCAAACTCAATAAATACAGTAAGTATATACCTATGTGTCAGGCATCCAAATTTTATTCCTCTTCTTAGCTTCTATACAATTTCCTGTTCAACGTATATATATATATATATATATATATATATATATATATATATATATATATATGTCCACTTCAATTCAACCTTAATGTTAAATTTGACTTACCTCAACTTATTTTCCATTCATATATTAGTTTTATCATTCCAATTTTATTTCAATTGTATTAGTTATATTTAAAACTTAAATCATTTTCAATCAAGTTTTAAGTATATTTCGACGTTTCAATTGGAATTATATAGTCATCCCATTTTCAAAACTCGAAAATTAAAATTGGTGATGCCTAGGTCATCTACAAAATCATCCTCAAGTGACTATAATGTGATTCTATTTCTATCAAGTATATTCAAGACTTCGTATATAAGTTTGCAAGTCGTATATGAAAAATCTTCTTATACTCGATAGTCCACCCTCGACGTCAAATAAATACTCAAACTCTTCTTATAAGATATAATTTTTCATAATCAAATTCATTTTTATGAATACTCAACTTCATTCTTTCCTATATATAATACTCTTTAAACTCACTCTAGGGCATTACTAACCCTATCTCTAATGAGTTACTCATTATAGGATAATACCGATCCTATCTCTAATGAGTTTTCTTTTATAGGATGTTACTAATCCTACCTCTGATGATTCTTTTCATCTGGTTCTAATTTTCGTACCCCCAAAGCTTTATAAACCAAAGTTATGATACCAACTGTGATGACCCAACAATTCTTATCTTTCGAATCGACTATAAGCCACACAGTTCTGATCCAAAAGGCAAAAATTCTTGAACTGTTATAGGTTACAACACACCAGAACAAAAGCACAAAAGAGTATTTCATTGTTATTACAAATATTTTACATCAAAGTACTGAATATATCAGAGTACATCGCAAACATTAGAGAATAATACATTACTATACACAGTGGAAACATAAATGCTCCAGATACACCTCTAGCTTCAATCCGTAATCCTAATCTATAAAATATCTACAAAAACCTAAACTACAAGCTACCCGTATGGAAAATTATGGGCATCCAGAGTTTAGGGAAAACAATAAACTCTAGGTTAGTCATGGGACAAATGTGTGAACCAAAACAATTATTATACTTTATTTTAAAGTTGGGCAAATCACAGAACCACACTGTATAACACGGACCGGATTTTCTCCACATGAATACCAGCCATAAACAACTCACAATGCTTTTTGAAAAAAATGAAGCTATTGTACGACTCAAGTTCCATCGCACAAGTTTTACCTTATAATAGCCAATCATGCTTGATACTCGAAATTTCTCTATTATTATCTCTAGTGTATAGTATGGAAATCTTTTTCATAAATAATTGTATCAGTCTTAGATGGCATAATGCTCCATCCCATTATGTCGCCACATAGGTTTACAACTGAAAACGCATAGCTCGTATTGGAAGATAGGTTCCAACTATGATGGTTCCTCATACGAAAGATCAATCGCGGAAATATGTATCTCCAATGTTAAGTGTAGGCATTGGATAGCACCGTAATACACATCCACACTACATCCTGGAACCGAGTATAACTCCGCGCGACTTTAGTCCAGGCTCGGAACACCGCTACACTCTATCCTTTTACGCATGGAACTTCCACTACCTAAATCATCTCAATCGACTGAATCCATTACAACCCTAAAAGTTGTTCACTCTCAACCTATAGGTTGTTCATTCTCAACTGGAAAATTATACTGATCTAACCATCGGCTTACCATCATACCAGGGTGTGAGGCTTGTCGAAATGATGTTTCAACACAAAGCTATGCTATATCAGCCAAGCTTTGATCATCATCCACAAGGCACAACTTTTCAACAAGAAGCTTTGATCTATCTCTCAGCTGCACTCAACATGCCACATTGTCAATTCACAACATATAATCGGTGCCTATTAATATATAACCCTTTGATAATATAAGTTTAGAGGAGGGTGTTAAGCTAAGAGAATAAATTCTCCACCACCAAACGATATAACATCAATAGAAACCAATTGGTTATGTTGTAAATTACAACATCAAAACACACATCCATTTACAAGTCCGTTCGAGTCTGAACAAAACCGAAGGCACCTTATTCCTCATCTAATTAAGGAGAGAGACCCTTGAATATCCAGACAATCTCCAAGTATGTCTGGACGACTGCCACTTATAACCTCATGTTGGGTCGTACACCCGAATCGAGACATCAAAAAAATCCAAATGGTGTGAAGATTAATAGTCTTTAACAACGGTCTTCAAGTATCTTCAATACTCGTCATATAGTTATTCAGAATGGGTCGAAAATCAGTCATTCTGAAATAATCATCGCATCATTAAAATCAAGTGATATATAAACATATCATAAGTTTCATTCCATTTTGGAATATTCATTTCACTCAAATCATTCTTTACATTGGGAATTATTCCTTTAAATCTTATCAAAGATTTACATTCCTTAAAATTGTTGTTTAAATCTTTCCCTGGAAATCAATTCAAAAGATTGTATAATATCTTTTCACAAACTTAACTCAAATCAAGATTTATAATCCTTATTGGGATTACCGAGCCTAACAAAAAGGTAAACTCTCATATCGTTATCCCATTCCCACCATATTCATCCCAGAGAGTTAATATGGTGTTACTCCATATCTAACACCCCTCGTGTTTTGGTAAGTTTTATTACATTCTTGCATTTCAAATCTGATTAAAGATTAATTTAAACACTAGCTCAGTTTTGATCTTTGATCATTTCATTCATTTAAATCTTTGATGAAACATTTGTTAAAACTATACCCTAGTTTTAATCTTCCAAATCATTATTCAATGATTACTTAACTTTGGAAGCCAATTCTGTCTTTAATTGGGTTAATGAATAGATGTTATTCAAGACAACTATTCACGACAACCCAAAATCCAAATTGATATCAAGTATAAGGTTTGGAATAGAAGTTATCTCGACTTATATTCAATATCAAATTCTGAAATAAACAAATACCATATACGGAATAACAATATCAATATCTTCTAGATTCCTCCAGGAATATTCGTATAACTACGGGATCCAATATCGAAATATCCAAAGATTATTTCTATTCAAATCTAATGGACTTAAGTTTGAAAACTTTTTGTTTAATTTTAAACTAAATTCCGAAATATTGATTTACTATGTTAAGTAAATCAGGTCGAAAGTCCAAAATTTTCAGATCATAGTTAAACAAGTCACAGTTCTTGGTCAAATTATTTTAAAATCATTAATCATGATTGGTCACAATGTTTCCTTATTTTAATAACTTTTATTTGACCATAATAGGAAGAATCCAGTTTTGACCTCTAGACTACCAAATCAGGATTTTTTAAAAAATACAATTGGATTTATCTTAAAACCTAGCCGTTGGATCTTACTACTTTCTTTTGCATTTGAAAAATCTTTCTATTTTGAACCCAACGTTTTTTGTTTTAGGAAAATCCGATGGTCAGATCTTCTGAAAAGCCAATGGTGAAATTAACGAACTACCACTGTGCGACTAGGGCTATTCAGATCAAACTTCGACTTAGAATAAAAATTAAGTTTAATTTCTTCTTAAATAGCTTGTTAATTATATAAAACATCTATAACTAATTTTGGAAGCTACATTTCAATGACTTCACTTAAAAATCAAATATTCCATTATTAAATCAATAAAATATTACTTAAATCATTAAAAGATTTATCAAAATTTATTATTTGAAGTCCAAATATTCCTGATGTCCATTATAAAAATAAATAAGATAATTTGAAAAATAAAATCCTATTGAAACATTTCCTACATACCAAAGCCAAACATCACTTTTAAAAGTTACTATTCATTTCAAATTTAAATTGGAAAACGTGCCTTTATTACTTCCAAACTATTTCGAATCAAATTCTTACTTTTACGAAAATTATTCATAATGTCTTAAACTGCCTTTCCAAATTATTTCGAATTTAAAATTCAAACTTTTATTTTTCACCGAATATTTCATTAATTAAATATTCAAATTAATTCCGAATTGGAATGAGATTCAACCAATCACCATATAATTGAATTTATATGGATTTAACACATCACTAGCATACAATAATAGTTATTAACAACTATTAACATCAAATTATGGCATAGTGGCATCATCAGCATAAGTTTTAAGGCCATTAGCACTTAATAACAAATCAAACCATCGTTAATTAAGGCATTAAACCTCATTAATGTTTTAATTCCATAGCAACCCAAGTCATATAAAATCATCATTAGTACACAGCATATTCAATTCTAAGTCTATATAAATCTGTTCATATTGAATCATTCCATAACCAGTAACGTACAATAATATTCCGCAAGTGATCAAAATTTTCCTATCACTTGAAAGCATGGTGTATTTCAAGTATAAGCTCGAATTGCTTACTAATTTTCCAAAATCATCTCCTTAGCGAGATAACCATGTTAACTTCAATGTTATCAAGAAATTATCTTTCTAACTTAGCGTTTGCCTTTTTTAATTTAATTTTACTTGTCATTAATGATTGTCACTTTAAAGAACCCAACTTTATTAACATTAGCTAACAAACATAAGCATCATGAGTTAACATAACCACTATTAGCAAGTTATCATCATCATAACAACTTATGAACATCATAGACATCCAGTAACTAACTAATCTTCCAAACATAGTAAAACTAGTTATATTTACTAGACTAGTTAACAAAACTTGAGTGAGGAGTTCTCACTGAGGGATCTACTCCACCAATTTTTAAAAAGGCAGGACCTTTTGTTCTTCTATGACCTCAAAATCACTTTAGCAACCAAGATAGCCATTTTAACACTTCAATATCACCAAAATCAAAGTATATAGGCATATGTGCTTTTATTTGCACTCAGGAAGAGGAAAGGTGGAACTTTTAACACAAAGATGGTGTTTTTATAGGTTTAAAGTGCCAAAGATTCGATTTTTATATGATAAGATCCTAGATTTATGAATTAGAGATGTGACACCCTACGTCCGTTAATGTCACTCAGCAAGAGAATGCATTAAGTTTCGTGAAGCGTTATAAGTAAATAGACACAGAATATTACAAGACAGATATAAAAGATAACATCGGAATTTAAAATTTTATTTAAAACATAATTCATAACATCGTAGTCCAAAATATCATAAGTCTGGAACTACATAAAACCATTACAATAACATAAAACTTCTATTTTGTACCATCAGAGTACAGAAACACATAAAAAGCATAATTCCCCAAAAAGAGACAAAGTCATAGTAGTAATGAAGAGGACTTGAGAAATACTTCAAAAGCGGCTCCTAGCAAGATGATATCCGAGTACAGACTAAGCTTGAGTTTTCTCACCCTGAGAACCTGGAGGGGGGACGGAAGAGAGAAGAGGAAACAAAAAGAGTCAGACATAAAATCTGGCGAGTCTAGTTACTTTTAGTAAGTAAATAAATAAAAGTAGCATGACAGGCATATTAAGTGGATAAGGGAGACAACATACTAAATGGTAAGTATGATAAGATAAACATGATAGAGTGTATACACTTCCCTAATTATTACTCTGATTCTCTGCACTAATACTTGTATAACCAGAATGAGATGATCCCAACTCTGTCAAATGTTAGACTTAGGCATACGTACAGATGTACCCTAACTACTATCCTAATCGATCGGCTCCCTACTCCGTAGATACTCTATGCCGGCCCCACGTAGGAGGTGTCATTTTCCTAAAGTGGCAACCCTTCGTGATATAAACAACCATATCTACTGGTATCACGGTCGTCTTAGCCCCCTATACCCATCCCATGCACGCACAAGTCCCCGGCCGGTTTGCGCCGCCCACACCGTCCTCCTCGTTTGGATCTCTTACAATCAGCCCAGTAAGTGTGCCCCAACTCCGACCTAGTTCGGCTAAAAAGGTGACTTTAATTACATAACTTCAACATTTTCACAGGTTATGCTTACCACTAGGTGTCTTTTATTACAAAACCCTATTAAGTTAAGTTTATGGGCCTATATGTAAATATTACCCACCCTCTCAAATTTACTTAACACACTCACTATTCAACCAAATTTACTTAACCCCAATTTCAGTTTATTTTCATATAATCCCTATGGATTCACTAGGTTAAGTATTCAAGGTTTATTACCATATTTTTCATTTATGGTTACAGTATGCTAGGCCTCCTACATTAGCCTACCATTTGTGGATGCTGGACATTCCGGGCGGGTCCTGGCAGATTTATTCCACAAATCGGGCTTAACCTGGTGTCTTAGCACATCTCGTATTTGTGCACTTAGACCTCTCACATTAGATTCACCACTTTGGTCCCTGGATATGCCAGACGCTTCCGGAAAGACTTCCACCACAAGTGTAATCTAACCTCGTGTTTAGGCGCTATTACAGTTCTAATTACTGTAATCCTAGGCATTTCATTATTAGCCAATTTTTACCTATGTCGGGTTTAAGCAAAACCTTATCCGTGGATTCCCACAAACATGAAGGTGATCAACACAGTCGTCTATAAAGAGCTTCAAAAGGTGCCATGCCAATGCTAGCCTGAAAACTATTATTTTAGGCGAACTCCACTAGTGGAAGTTGTTCTTCCCATGTTCCTCCAAAGTCTAGGATGCATAGCCTAAGAAGGTTTTCTAGAATCCGATTTACTCTCTTGGTCTGGCCGTCCGTCTGAGGGTGATAAGCGGTACTTAAGCATAATTGCGTTCCAACCGTCTTGTAAGCTTTTCCAAAATTCACTTGTGAAAATGGGATCTCTATCGCTCACAATGCTAGAGGGTATGCCGTGCAAACGAACTATCTCTCGAAGGTAAACAGATGCCAACAATGCGGCGGTCCTTCTACTTTTAACAGGAATAAAATGGGCACTTTTGTTAAGTCTGTCTACAATTACCCAAATCCCTATATTACCCTTCCTTGATCTTGGTAACCCATCTATAAAATCCATGGAAATACTTTCCCATTTCCACAGCGGAATCTATAAGGGGTGGAGCAGACCACCGGGCTTCTTTTTCTATGCCTTGACTTGCTGGCACACTAAGCATCTAGAAACGAACTCAGCCACGTCCTTCTTTATTCTGAGCCAAAATAAAACTCGCTTCATATCCCTATACATCTTGTCACTACCTGGATGTATGGTCGTCTTAGAGCGATGTGAGTCTTCAAGAATTGCCTTCTTCAGACTCTCGTCTTATGGTACGCAAAGTCTCCCATCTCTAGGCCGCCAGCCTCTCATCTATAGCATATCTATTACGATGACTTGAAGAATCCCCTCCTATAAGCTTGCCTACTATCTCAACCAACAGTGGGTCATTTCGCTGTGCCTCTCCAACTCGACCTAAAAGTGTTGGTTGCACCTCTAACGATGCCAACAATCCGGGTACATAATCGACAGAGGGTTTGAAGTCAAAAGTAGATATATACTCCAAACTCTACCGCTCTACGAACAAAGGACTTAAAGTTAACTTCTTTCTACTTAAGGCGTTGGCTACAATGTTACCCTTGCCAGGGGTATATGCGATCTCAAAATCATAGGATGCCAAAAGCTTCATTCACCTTTGTTGCTTCAAGTTTAGGTCCTTCTGAGAGAACAAGTACTTTAGTGACTTATGGTCTGTATACAACTCAAACCTCTCGCCAAGCAAATAATGACGCCATGACTTAAGCGCAAAAACTATGGCAGCCAACACTAAGTCGTTCTCGTACGCTTTCAACTGCCTTCCACCATAGCATATTACCCTTCCCTCTTGCATTAAAACTGCACCAAGTCCTATCCCGCAAGCATCGGTATATACTGTGAATGGCTTACTCCCGTCTAACAAAACTAAAATTAGAGCTGTCGTCAAATCCCTCTTTAGACATTGGAAAGCAACATCATAGTCAACATCCCAAGCAAAAGTCATGTTCTTCTTCATTAACCGAGTGAGTGGGGCTAATATCTTCGCGAAGTCCTTAATAAACTTTCTATAGTAACCAGCCAGCCCTAAAAATCTTCTTACTTCTGTTGCATTCTTAGGAGTTTTCCAATCTTGGAATGCCACCACCTTGGCGGGATCCACATCTATCCCTTCCTTAGAGACCACGTCGCCTAAGAACCTCATTTCTTTTCTCCAAAAAGGCACTTGGAGAACTTAGCTTTAAGTTGATGAGCTCGTAGGGTATCTAAGACTTCCCTAAGATGTAGGGCATGCTCTTCTTCATTTTTAGCGAAAACTAGGATATCGTCCATAAAGACTACCACATACTTGTTTAGAAACTCCCTAAACAGCCTACTCATTAAGTTAACAAAGTATGCGGGTGCATTCGTCAAACCAAAAGGCATGACGAGCCGCTCGAAGAAACCGCCAGGTGTTATAAATGCAGTATTATCGATGTTATCTTCAACCACCCTGTAGCGGCCCGGAAATTCCGACACTCGAATTCAGACACTAATACATCTCGTGTCCAAAACTGCAGCATCGAAAACCCAGAAAGCTAATCGAAAGAAGTTAGAGGATGAGAAAAGAAAGAAAGAAATATTAGAAGAGACGAATAAGAAGATCAGAATCTCACAGCGGAATGGACAAAATATAATAATCAATAATACTTTATGCAAAAAGAACTATATATCGAATATGTTTTGGCTTCAACTCCTTCTCTGAAGCTCTAACGAAATCTAACCTGTAAAGATACACAGTCTGACCTGAGCACATTTGAAGCAAAGAAAAATTCACCCGGATCAGTCTGGAATACTTTCAGTGATAAATTCATAGCACAACATCTTGTTTAACTTTGAAAATCCTTTTTGAAACAAAAGGATAATAGTAAGACCATCCCACACATAAACACGGACGGTTTTCACCTTACTATAACCCAAAACATTTTGAAACCAATATCATATTCTAATATTATAATAGTGTCTAATTACAAGTAAATAGAATCTAGCAGAACGCTTGCATCTCACACTCCACACATATAGTATACAAACAAAACCGCGGGCGCTCATTGGTGATTAGATTCCGAATATGACAAGGCATGGGACCACCTATCGATAGCGTATCTCTAGAGGCGAGCACACTGGGTTCAACAAGAACATCTTGCAACATGACCGACTACTCATTTTACTTGAGTGTATCGAGTATATTGTCACCTCATGGCTGTGCAACTATCGTTTTCCCGGGAGATACAGAAATGAAAAGAAGTAACAAATATGAATATTCTCTAGATGGTGACAATACAACCTAATGGGTGCGACCCATATAGCCATGATGCCTGCCCAATTTTTGTCATTTCCCGGTTGTTGAGGCTTGAGGTTATAATCGACTTTTGAAACATCTGGCCACCATTCATATCGTCCATACACGTCATCTAGGAACAGGATGAACCGAAGGTACTCTCCTGCTGCATCCAATATAGCAATCATCCTATGGATCAGTAGCGAGAACTCCTTGCAACCCGTAGATTCCAACCACGATGGAATCACAGCATATCTCTAGGGATCAGCCAGAGATTGTATGTAACCCTTCCGTTTCATGAAGATCTACGATTTTCAATTGCTCCATCTCGATCAGCGTCTTCAACGTATTCGTACTTATTGGTCAGAATGGTTTACGAATATAAATTCGATCTCAGTCATTCCATGCCAATAACATTGGGTCATATTTTGATAGTCGGTTATTTAAATATCAAAATAAACAACCATAAAAATAAACAGATCCATTGGTTTTATCACATAGCATCACTTGGCCAATTTAAAAAATTAATATATCAGTTGAAATATCCAAAAATAATATATTGGCTTGATATATAATTATTCACAAATCCTTTTAATTATATACCTAGAAAATATTTAAAAATCATATCTAATTTAACTTTCAACTAACCTTTCAAAACATTGCTATAACATTTCTTATTATCTTATCAGTTTAATTTATCATTCGTAAAATAAATCATTACGACATCTTCTTTAGCTTCGTTATTTGAATACCAAAGTCACCCCTCATCCTTTTAGAATAATCCCATTTAAATATTATTTCATAACTTTGAAAATACCGTTATATTTATACCAATCTCATTTTATTTCTTCTATTATGGGAATATCATTTCATAACATCAAGCCCCTTTTTATTACCATTATATTTCGGAATCTTACTATATATATATATATATATATATATATATATATATATATGCGTTTCCAAATCCTTCAAATAACGTTACACCATTGTTTTCCCAAAATAATTTACTCTAACATCTTCACCATTACGACTAATATCATCCTTTGATAATCCCGAAGTTGTTCAAGTTGGGGTATTCTAATTACCTCTCAGACCTTAATCAACAACGTTCTTATCATAAGATAAATATCAATTGTAATACCAAACCGATACTCATTTCCCCATATCACAACCAACCCCATTTTAAATTCTATGTTGATGAAATATCATCTCTTCTTTAAAATAAAGGTTCTATATCGCATCTTTATAATCTATCTCGTTTAACTACTCAGATCCAAATTTGGGTTTACATTTGATTTTCCATTCCAAATCTCCTCTTGTTCCTAACTATAAATCAATCAGGAAATAATGCTCTAGATATTAATCCCGAAGGCCGAAACAAACATCAGATCAATGTTAAGAAAACAACCAATTCCCAGTTAAGTTCTGATTCTTAAATTTTCCAATCCTGACTTTCTTTATTCAAATGTCACTTCAAATAACCTGTTTCAAAGATATTTATTTGATAGAAATTCGGGTTTCATAACTTCGTATAACTTGGATTCATATAATCCAATATATTTCAGTAAGAATATAAGTTAAACTTTGATTTCTCATTATAAATATTAGATTGCTTTATTAACTATAAACATAGTTTTAAACTTCACAAACTTTCCTTAATATATTTTACATTCCAAATTATCATTTCGATTATTAATAAATGATTAATAATCAAGTTTCAACATTGATCAAAATAAATCTGGGTTACTTAGTCATTAACTACCCACTTTAAATTAATGAACTAATTTAAAGAAACAGTTTCAGCTAACGCCATTAACTTGTTCAACATGACTAACTCGTTAGCCAATTGTTATTAGTCTTTCCATTAATTAATAATCTAATCTAAATATTCTATTCACTTTGATTTTTATTAAATTAATATCAATAAAAACTCCTTCTGATGGCTACATTAATTCTAGTCACTTGAATTAACTAAATAAAATCATTTAATAATCAGTTAATAAGCACGTGTTTCGCGCACGGTAGAATTTGGTACAAAAATGGTAATTTGTGGTTAAACCAATCAATGTATATATGTGGTTGGATTTTTCTCCTTTTTAGAACTTCGTTTAAAATAATATATTTAAAAATATATATTCGATTGTAAAATAAATCCCATATCTTCATTTCTAGCGATTCACCTGATAGTGAATCGATCTTTATAAAACAGTGTATATCTGGGCCATTTGCTATCTATTTTATAATCAATACTATATATTGATTCAAAGCTCAACCAAAATCAACAACCAACAGGGTTTTAAAGTCATCGGGTTTAAACAGTTCATATAAAATATGAAATAACAACATACTAAATATTTGAGGAATCTGGTTTGATTCCTCCTACCTGTTCTTCCATGCAGCACAGATCAACATATAATTTAATTTGAATATATTAACCAATGACAATATAATTCACATCAACCATATAAATCAACCATAGGCATTCAAGGCATCCAATCAACCAATTATCTAATTATATGATTTTAGCACATCCTAGTATTTCGGAAATGTGTGAGAATTGACTCACCTTAATTCCGATCGATGGTTCACGCGTTTTTTTATTTAATTTTAAATTGTCATTTAAAATTGAATGAGAATCTGACTGCTTCTGGTCCTGCCCGGAACTGCTCAGCAGCGTAGTATTTGTTGTTATGATCGCATCGCTTCCAGTTTCATGTGATTCTGCGATAGTATGGAGTAATAACATCTATTATAAGTTCATCGATTATTAACACTGAGTAAATTAATAAATTAAATCCTAATATAAATCCACATCAACTATAATTAATCTTTAATTAAAATTTTACATTAATACCTTCATTAATCATCACGGGCTGCCCCTAGCTTGTGAAATATTGACACAACACTTAAATCCTGTTCGAAACACAGTAAAGTGCTTCCCAGGCCAATTCCTTCACACTTTCTCTTCTTTCTTTCTTTCGCATATATTTTCCCTTTTTTTAAATATAAAGGACCAAAGCCCCATACCAGGTTCACAGCCCATGCCTAAACCACTTCTCCCTGCGTCTTTCTTCCCCAACTATTCCTTGTTGAAGCTTCTACAGTTCTACTCCCATATTTCTTGTTTTGTTCCAGTAAAAACAAACCTCCCTGAAAGCGCCACGTCCATGCCGTTCAACACCACTCCATTTGTTACCATCACTCTCCACCGAAAACTCCTTCACCACGTTTAAACAAAACCTGTACTGCCCCTATTTTCTACCTTGTGCATTTCTTCAGCTTTCACATGATTAGCTTACTAACTCCGTATCCTTCCTCTTGCACCCAATGCCTCGTCAACACTACTTCATCGGGATCCGCCCCACTGGAACCACTTCTGACAACCGTTGTTTCTCCACCTGTACTCACGGACGCAACCCACTGTTCTCCAGTTTTTTTCCCTTTGCAAATGAAATAACCCCTAACGCTATGTTGTACACAAAAATAAAAACCAATGGTCGACAGTAACTCTCCTCCCAACATCACATTACTTCTCCTTTGTCTCCAAAATGAAACCGTTTTACCTCCCAAACTCCATATTTCAACAGATCCTTGCATGAACCCACTATTACACAGTATTCCCAATAACAAAGCTCTTGTACCACCGAAATTCTTTCATGCTACCGCATTTTGATCTTCCCATCACAGGCACTTGAGCTTGCAGCCCTCGGTTGCCACTGCCATGAACTCGACGCTGGCCATCCCCCTTCGCCAGTCTCATCAAACTGCCACACTTCTACTTGTCGGGTCAAGATCGACCTTGCCACTAACCCCTTCTTTTCTTTAACCTTCTGCCAACTCAAGAACCCACTACTACTGCGCACTAATTGTTCTGTTGCATCTCCTTTACTGATACACTCTCTTCTCCTTCGCTGTTGATATCCTTGAAGGAAAAACAAAGTGTTTTGAAAGAGTTTGATTTCATTTTAAGAGAACTTGCATTTTCTTCTTTTTGAAACAAAGGAAAACTAAAAAAGGAAGCAGATATATGTATATTTCTGAAAGAAATAGAGACATATAGGCTTATAAAGGTGCAGAGACGTGGTTGGCACGACATGTTAGCATGGCAATCACGGTTGAGAATTTTGGTGAGCATGGCATAGGGTTGTCATAGCTGTTAGCTAGGGGATAGCCTGGATGGGATGGGCATGTGCGGACTTTCAGGGTAAAAGGCATGAGCTGATAGTTTTTTTTATTTTTTTACTTTTTAGGCTAGCTGATATAAGGTTGAATGGTTGCATGTTTTGTCTCTGTGATTATAAGTTTTTGGGTACCAGCGGTTTTACTATACTAGCATGTGTTTAGCAGAACCAAAACGCAGAGAGACTGCTAATTTGAAAATTCATGCAAACTATAGATGATAAGGATAGGTGTGTGAATATATTTTTACTGTGCGTGTATATTTCCATTCACATCAGAGAAAGATATAAATTGTATTTAGCCTAGGGTAGCTTGACATCATTGTTTTCCTCGGGATGAAAGGAATGGCTAGCACGTTTTCGTAAGTATGGAGCGTACAAGGAGCATAGTGTCTGCACCTCCCATTCTTCCATCTGCGTGATTTGAAAACAAGTAGGATCATTTAATTTCAAACTTAGGCTGAGGCAAGGTAGGGGTTAGAGTATGGTTCACCTAGGAACACGAAGGCCATACGTATTTGTCATTTAGTGTCTACATGTTCCTATTGATACATGTCTGTTTGGACGATAGTTCTATTAGTAGCAACTGTTAGCGAATAGACTAGATTAGGCTTACAAATATCTTTTTCCAAATATGCATCGTAAAGTTCGACAGTTGTTGCGTATCATTTTGATCTTCAAGTTTTTCCCATACTTGGTTTTGGACAAAATGCCATAAAAAAGGCATCCTGTAATAGGATAAAAAAATCTTCTTCTTTCGAAATACATGCATAATAAATACTATGGTTTGAGTTATAAAGTTTAACGTAAGTCTCTAAGAAAATTCCATTCACGTACAGACTACTATGGACAAAAATAAAAGTACGGTTGTGTCAAACAATGTGACACGATCCCAAAAATATAATAATATCGGTAGTTCAACTTATATTGTGAAATCCAAAAATGCTGATATAGGGTACAAAATACTCCAAATAAAAAGTTGCTTATTTTCCAGATTAAAAATTACAGTAAAATTCTAAAAAATAAATTATAACTACGCCTCAGAGATCTCGTCCAAATTCGAATCCAATATTTAATTATATTAAATAAATCTTTATGGTCTATAATCGATTCCACTATGACTATTCTAAATTTTGATTTGGACATATCCTATAATATATAAGTTGAAATTCTGATTTTTCTTCTCCATTAGAAAATCATAATTAAATAGATCCCAAAGTTTCTTGTTTTACAGAATTCCGACTTAAAACGGATTCTGCATGACCAATTGAAGTTCAAACTTGATTTTACGAACTACCGCGCTATATTGAGTTCGTTTTATAATTTAAAATATAAATATAATTTTTAGTCGTCGTTAAATTAATGAATTCGATATAAATAGAATAAATATTCCGATTATATTATTTAAAATGAATTTAAATATTCGAATTCAAATAGCCGAAAAATCTGGGTCGTTACACACCCTTAACTGATGAAACCCTGTAGCCAAATCCGGTCGCGAGAAAACCGAACCATCCACCAACTGATCGAATAAATCATCTATCCTCGGCAATGGGTGTCTGTTCTTCTTTGTTAGCTTATTCAATTCTCTGTAGTCCACGCACAATCTAAGTGAACCATCAGCTTTCGTAGCAAAAACTACTGGAGCACCCCACCCCAAAATACTTCTTCTTATGAACCCCTTTTCAAGCAACTCTTTCACTTGCTTACTGAGTTCTCTTCTTTCTCTTGGAGCCATGTGGTGCACTTGTAATGCAACTGGCTTTGCATTATCTACTAGATGTATTCGAAAGTCTATCTCGCGTCTCGCGGGTAAACCTCGAACCTCATCGAAGACATCACAATATTCACAGACCACACGAACAGATTCCAAATCATCATTGGATGCGTCAAGGGATTCTAGGTAGCTAAGAATTACCGGACCTCTAGGGTCATAAGAAATATCGATGGTTTTCCATAATGAGTCAACAATCTAACTACCCTTCTTTCACAATCTAGGATGGCACTGTATCTAGCTAGCCAATCCATTCCTAGAATCAAGCCGTAGCCCATGAAGCCAAGAACGAAGGCAATGCATTCAAACCCAACGCCCAAGATAGACACTCTCAAATCCCGACAAATCATAGAAAGATGAGCCGACCCGCCAAGAGGAATTGAGACTACTACAGGATCTGTAACTAGACTAGTATTTAGGTGCAGTGTTTCAAGTAACGATGCAGATACAAACGAGTGTGAAGCGCCAGAGTCAAAAAAGTACGAACAAGATGATCAAACAGAAAAACTAAACTTTCAACGGAAATGTGTCTACCTCTCTCCTGTCCTGGAGCCATGAGAGCCTGAATCTTCCCTCTTGCCTGCCCTGGTGCCATGAGAGCCTTAAGCTGCCCTCCAGAAATGGACCCTGTTCTTTGCCCTTGCCCCTGTTTCCATGGGCAGTCTTTAACTAGATGTCCTACCTCTCCACAGTGGAAGCAACCAGTCTTCTTCTTTTTCCTATAGTCCTTGCATAGATGGCCTAGTGTTCCACAATTAAAGCACTTTTGCTTTACCTTGTTATTATTGTTCTTCCCACCTTTCTTGTTTTGCTTTTTGCGGTTTCTTTTGATCCCCTTTCTTCTCCAGTGCCTTATTAGCATCAGCACCTTTCTCCTCTTCATGCATAAGCGCCATGTCAACCAATTTCTCAAAGGTAGCCCCCATCGGAATGTGGATCATAGCCAACCCATGTAGCGGCTCATTCAAAACTTTAACAAAGCTTAGGGCCTTCTTCTCAAGTGTGTTTACCAATTCCAAGCCAAATCTCGCCAACTGATTGAACTTGTTGACGTACTCCTTTACTGACAAATTTCCTTGCTTCAACGCTAAGAACCTTTCCATATATAAATTCTCTTCTGCTCGTGAGAAGAATTTCTTCTCGAACCTATGCCTGAAATCCATCCATGTCTCCACCGGATGCTTTCCATTCATGACCTCCCACCAAAACGAGGCTTCTCCCTTCATTAACCAAGCAGCCAATTGGACCTTCCTTCCATCTTCCAGCTCGAAAATACAAAATAGATCTTCCACCTCCTTAAGCCAATTTCGAGCTTCAACAAACGTTTCTGATCCGTGAAAAAGTTTCCTGCCCATTGCCCAAAAATCTTTGCATATCTTTGAAAAAGTATCAACGCGAGGCGGGGGAGGAGGAGGAGCGACTGCAGCTGGGGCAGGAGGAACATTTGCTGGGCCTGCAGCGTTGGCCCTAGCCTCCAGATACCTTCTAAACCAGCCTGGTATCTGTATGCCCTCAGGTATCTCAGGATCCCCAGACATGCTGAAAAAGAAGAAGGAAGAGATTCAAAACGGAGAATCGGAGGAAAGATATATGGCTCTTGGGGATTATGTTTCTAAAACAAACTTTTCTCTTGAAAATACTTTCCTTAAAACATATTTTTGAAAGTATTTCTTTATTAAATTGTTTTTGAAAAATAGTTTTTCAAAATTCATATCTGTTCTGGTAACCTTCAGCTCTGATACCACGGGTAACACCCCATGTCCATTAATGTCACACACAAGGGATTAACTTCCATGGAGCATTATTAGTGTATAGAACAGAATATAACAAGACAGATACATATATTGGTACTTGAAATATTTAAAACAACTTTTATTGCAGCGGAGAAATAGTTTGATTACAACAACTTCATAAACCAAGTACACTTAATATCCATCTTGATAAATTGTTTTCAGAGTACACAAAGTAAAAAAGCATAACCCGAAACACAAGTAGCCATAAAAGAGACGAGCTGAACTTTACGTTCAGTAATCCAAGTGTAACACCCCGAGAATTCTGTAACTATGAAATTCACAAATTAAAGTATAATTAATTTGAAATCAAAGAACTAAGGGAAACGGGATACGCCATTGCGTTCGTCTCGGAAAAATACGCGAAATAGAGTCCGAGTTTTCGAAAAACGGAGTCCGTATGAAGAAGATATGGCCTTCGGAAGTTTTTAAATTAAGTTTAAAATTCAAACAGAATTAAATAATTAAATATTCCGAAGTGGGGCCCAATGGGCCAGGGTGGAAGAACACCCGCCTGGGCCACCCAGGTCGACTGGGCTGTCGACCTGGGCTACCCATGTCGACAGGGCTGTCGACAGCCCTGTCGACAGGGGTATCGACCTGGTCGAGCCCAGTCTAACCTGGCTGGCCAGGTCTGTGTTCCTCCGATTTTCTGTGGTTTGCTTTGTCACTAGGGCTAGGTGGCAAGTTTTGATTGGTCTCTCTATCTGATGAATGGCTATGATCAATCCAAGCAACATCAAGGGTCCTAATCAGTTCCTAACCTCTATATAAACAACCCTAGACTAAACCCTAATCTATTCATTCAAAATTAAGAACATAGCCGCCATGTTGCTGAGGAACGACTAAGAGTAGCCGCCAACTAGAGAGGGGATTAGGAGGAAAATTCTAAAGCTTAAAGAGACCTAAATCAAATCAATTCAACAAAGGAATCATATCTCTTAATTAGAGAATTCGCCGCAACCATTGTAAGTAGAGTATTACTTTGGTATGAATAAACAATTGTGTTGGTTTGTATGCTTGAATTATGGCAATAAAGTAATTCATGTTTGCGCGCTCTTATCAATTTGAAATATTATATACGTTTGGATATTTATGAATTATGTTATTCATTATAAAGAACTACATGCGGTAGTTCTATGCAAGTATATGTTTGGAATATTTCGCAAATTTTGTGATCCATGTTGAAACTACATGTATGTAGTTGTTTTAAATTCATGCAAGTTTGGGGTTTGCTTCTATGCCACCATGATGTATATTTTGTGCATAAATCATTGTGTAAGTAATTGGAACAAGTTTGGCTATTATCCATATGAAATTATGTTAAGAATTTGGCATCATGTATTAAGCCATGCTTTAGTACTAGAAACCCTATTTGCAAACTTATGAATATGGCTAGGCTATGAACGATATTTGGCATAATTGAAATCCATGATTAAGTCTATTTTGTTTACAAGAATTTTATGATGACATATGTGGTACATGGCTAGGTTAGGTTCAAAAAGTCCCTTTTTGTAAGTTTACATGACTAAAGTAAGAATCATGATTTCATGTTAGAAAATATTTATGCCATGGTTATGTGAACAAATTTAACTATACTTATGCCATGCTTATGTTTGATATTATGCCATGCTTATGTTTGACATTATGCCATGCTTATGCTAGAAATATTTATGCCATGCTTATGTTTGACATTATGCCTAAATAAAAATATAGGTTCATGTGTCAATAATGATATCTCAATTACAAGTTCACATGCTTTGATTCATGTCACCTATGTTACCACTATGCAAGTACACCCGTTCTAGTTTGTATTTCCAATGTCATTTTGCAAGTTCATACGCTCACCTTCCCCTTTTTGTGTATGTAATTATGCTTTGAGCCTCCCCTTTCGCATGGCTAAATTGGGCTTTAAAAGGCTAAGCCCAATATATATATACGGACGTGTAAAAACGGGGGGGGGGGGGGGGGGGGTAAATAACGTTGGGCTAAATTAATTTAATGAATGAAAACTAAAGTAAAAGGGCCCAAATTCAAGAATGGGTTGGGCCCATGATTGGTGTAACCTTTACACCATTAACTTAATAATGGGCCGCAAATATTTACATATAAGAAAATAAAGAAGAAAGACAAAATATGTATATGTAGAAAATACGATATGTTTAACCCGAGGTTGGATTGAGTTGTGATGTAAACCTGCCCGGAACCGCCCGGCTGTCCAGTAATCACAACAATACCTATCCAATGTGGGAGGTTAAACATGGAGCCCAATAAGGACCCGAGGTTAGACTGAGTTGTTGCGTAAGACTGCCCGGAACCAACCGGCAACAGGCAGCCACAGCAATACCTGTCTAATGTGAGAGGTCAGGGCCTTAATAAGACAATTAATGCTGAGTCAGGATTGTTAGGATTAAGTGGACTAAGACTTAATCAAAATGTAACATGCTAAACTAAACGAACTGGTGGGGGTTAGGTTAGCAAAACACTTAACCAACTTAGCATGTTGGCTAGAGATAGAAAACCTAGTAACGGGGGACCCTTTTCAGCAGTAACCCTACACGGTGTATCATGATACCCTGAAACTAGGCAGGGTGGGGCACGATTACTGGGCTGATTGTAAGAGGTCAAATCGACGGCGGTGGTGTAGCAGTGTAGGTTCTAACGGAGTGCGGGCGTGCACACACTCCGGCACAGAAAAATAAGGCACTGGACACCAGTAGCATACCTGTGCGCTCTAAGGTAGTGTCGGGTTGCCACTATGGGACTTGATACACCCCATGGTGGGACCAGCATAGGTAACTACGACATCGGGGGCCGTAAGACACATGAAACTATGCGAGTAGGAGCCGATCATCATTGAATGGATCACATCGCCCTGATTTTGGGGTGCCAGTTGGGAACTAGTTTATATGGGTTCAGAGATTGACATGGGGTACGATAGTATATTCGACCCTAGACAACTTAACCAAGTTTATAGTGCTTTCCCACTTCTTGATTATACTTATCATACCCAGTTCTTTATTCATAGACAAAATAGTACTAGACTTACTCAGGCTTTATGTCTGACTCTATTTTTCTTCCGTCTTCTTTTCTTCCGTTTCCCCCCCCCCCCCCCCAGGTCCACAGGGAGGGAACACTGCAGCTTGACCAGCCTCCACCATCCAGCTTGAAGAAGAGAAATGTATTGCTTGGAACTTCCTGTTTTTGAACTATGGCTTTGGACAATCCACTATGGGCTTTTGCAGTTTATCTATGTTTTATTTATGCTTCTTTAAACGTTGTAATCAAGACAGATTATGAAAGTGTTATGTTATGTTTTGGGAAAAGATGTAAGACAATTATGATGATGTGGTTGTAACACGTATTGGCTTTATGAAATAAAAGTTTGTTGTTCTTCCGCTGTTTTCAAATATGTGTTCTTATATCTGTCTTGTATATCTGTGACTTATACTTATAAACCTCCACCAAAATTAGGGCATTCCCTTTGAGAGTGACCTTAACGGAGGTGGGGTGTTTCACTTGGTATCAGAGCATAGGTTTACCAGATAAGATAAAAAGTTTTGAAAATTATTTTCAAAAAGGAAATTTAAGGAAGCATTTTTAAAAGAAAATATATTATTTTATTTTAAAAGGCAAAGTCCACTCCCCAAAGCCATAGGTACTATCTCTTATCCTTCGTTTTGAACCTATCCTTTTTGTTTCAGCATGTCCGAAGATCTTAACTTGCCGGAAGGGGTACCAATACCTGGTTGGTTTAGACGGTTGTTAGAAGCAAGAGCCACTCAGCCAGGTCCTATCGTTCCTCCTCCCCCAGCTGCAGGAAATCATCCAGCTGCAGCAGCACCTCTTCCTCCACCTCCTCCTCGGGGAAACACGTTTGCTAAGATATGTAAAGATTTTAAAGCTATGGGAGGAAGGGATTTCCATGGAACTGAGTCCTTCGTGGCAGCTAGAAATTGGCTGAAAGAAACTGAGGACCTATTCATCATCTTTGAGGTAGAGGACAGACAAAAAGTACAATTGGCAGTATGGCTATTGAAGGGCGAGGCTTCCTACTGGTGGGAAGTCACTAATGCTGAAAGACCAGTAGAGACATGGGAGGACTTTAGGGCAAGGTTTGAGACCAAATTTCTCTCAGATGCGGAAAGAAGTTTGCAGTTGGAGAAATTCTTATTTCTTAAGCAAGGAGACAAGACTGTTAGAGAGTATGTGAATCAGTTTGATGAGCTGGCTAGGTTTGGGCTTGACCTAGTCAACACCCCGCACAAGAAGGCTCTCCGTTTCGTCAAGGGGTTAAATGAGCCATTACACAGTTTGGCCATGACCCATATACCCATGGGAGCCACGTATGAAAGATTGGTGCAAATGGCGTTGCTGAATGAAGAGGATAAGGGCAAGAAGGAGACAAAGGCAGAAAGCTCTCAAGGGAAGAAAGAGGGTTTGCAGCCTAAGAAGACGGACTTTAAGAAAGGCGGGAAAGGCAACAAAGAGAAGAGGAAGTGA
This sequence comes from Allium sativum, assembly GCA_030737875.1. Taxonomy (NCBI): domain Eukaryota; kingdom Viridiplantae; phylum Streptophyta; class Magnoliopsida; order Asparagales; family Amaryllidaceae; genus Allium; species Allium sativum. Next base: position 186,135,386 of record CM060919.1, read on the forward strand.
AATTTCTGTGGCAAAGTGGGGCACTTAGTAAAGGACTGTCGGAAAAAGAAGGCCAAGGAGAATGGTGGGTGCTTTTCGTGCGGTCAGACAGGCCACAGGGCTAAGGACTGCCCAAAGAAACGAGGACAGGGGCAGGGCGCTGGATCCACCTCAGGGGCACAGGTTCATGTGCTAGAAGCGCCACCATTGCAACAGCGAGGTACAAACACTTCTGTAGAAAGTGTAGTTTATCTTTATGATCACCCCGTTCGCACTTTATTTGATTCTGGCGCCTCACACTCCTTTATCTCGTCTGCTTTAGTAGAATCTCTGCACCTAAAAACTAGTATGGTAGAGGACCCCTTAATTGTTTCAAACCCAATTGGGGGCCTAGCTCATTTGTCTATGATCTGTTTGGATTTGAAAATTTCTATTCTAAGTGTAGAATTTCAATGTAGTGCCTTTGTTTTGGGCTTTTCGGGGTTTGGTTTGCTTTTGGGTATGGATTGGCTATCCAGTAATAGGGCCATCCTTGATTGTGAGAAAAGGGTTGTTAGGCTCCTAACCCAGCTCGGTAATACTTTGGAAATTTCTTGTAATCCCTCGTATGCGGTTATGCTTAGTTATCTTGAGTCGCTAGATGCCTCTGTTGAAAATTTGCAATCAGTTAGAGTGGTCCGGGAATATCCGGATGTCTTCGAAGAGGTGAAGGGCTTGCCTCCGAAGCGGGAGATAGACTTCCGCATATATCTTGTGGATAATGCAAAGCCCGTTGCGTTGCCCGTTAGACACATGGCTCCACGAGAAAGAAAAAAGCTCAGTAAACAGATTAAAGAGCTTCTAGAGAAGGGGTTCATTAGGAGGAGCATTTCAGAATGGGGCGCTCCAGTGGTGTTCGCTACAAAGGCGGATGGTTCACTCCGTCTATGTGTTGACTATAGGGAGCTCAACAAGCTAACGAAAAAGAATAGGCACCCTCTCCCTAGAATTGACGATTTATTTGACCAGCTTGTAGGAGCGTCTGTTTTCTCCCAACTCGATTTAGCAACCGGTTTTCATCAGCTAAGGGTGGCTGAAGATAGCATCGATAAAACCGCTTTCAGAACCCCAGACGGTTTCTTTGAATGGCTTGTCATGCCTTTCGGCTTGACAAATGCACCTGCTTACTTCGTGGACCTAATGAGTAGGGTATTTAGAGATTTCCTCAACAAATTCGTAGTGGTCTTCGTAGATGATATCCTTATCTTCTCAAAGAGTGAAGAGGAACATGCTCAGCACTTAAGGGCAATCATGGAAACTTTGCGAGTCCATCAACTAAAAGCCAAATTCTCCAAATGCCACTTTTGGAGAGAAGAGGTGAGGTTCCTTGGGCACATAGTATCCAAACAAGGATTAGCGGTGGACCCTGCTAAGGTAGTGGCGGTACAGGATTGGAAGACACCAAGGAATGCAACTGAGGTCCGAAGCTTTCTAGGACTAGCGGGTTTCTATCGAAAATTCATAAGGGATTTTGCGAAAATTTCAGCTCCGCTCACGAAATTGACCAAGAAGAATCTGGTGTTTAATTGGGATTTGGATTGCGAGTTTGGTTTCCAACGACTAAAAAGGGCTCTCACAACAGCCCCAGTTTTGACGCTGCCGGATGGGAGCAAGATGTTCACTGTTTATACGGATGCATGTGGGACAGGGCTAGGCGCTGTCTTAATGCAAGAAGGAAGGGTGGTAGCTTATGGCGGGAGGAAATTGAAAGTGCACGAAAAGAACTACCCAACCCACGATCTTGAGTTAGCCGCCATCGTCTTTGCACTCAAGTCTTGGCGACACTATCTCCTAGGTGAGAAGTTCGAACTTTACACTGACCATAAATCGTTGAAATATCTTTTCTCGCAGAAAGATCTTAACTTGAGGCAACAAAGATGGATGGAGTTTCTTGCCTCGTACGATTTCGAAATCTCCTACACTCCGGGCAAAGGCAACGTAGTTGCAGACGCGTTGAGCCGAAAGAAATTGACCCTAAGCCCATTGTTTGTTGAAAGACAAAGCCTAGAGTTTATAGCCAGCTTCGACTTTAGGCCTTCCTCCGATTTCGTACCGGGCTTGCTTGCATCTCTCGAAGTGCGCTCGACTTTAGTGGATTCAGTAGGGGCAGCACAACGCGAAGACCCTCAGCTTGTAGAAATAATTGATAGGCTAATTAGGGGTGAGACTTCAAGTCACCTCAACAGATACTCCATCGACGATAAGGGTTTACTAAGGCGAGATGGAAGGCTATGCGTCCCACAGACAAACGATTTAATAAAGAAGGTTCTCGAAGAAGCTCATCACTCCAAGATGACGATACACCCAGGCGGAGATAAAATGTACAAAGACATAAAAAGGACTTTCTTTTGGAACGACATGAAAAAGGATGTGGCAGAGTTCGTTTCCAAGTGTATGGTGTGCCAACAGGTTAAGGCGGAACAGAAAAAGCCTGGTGGACTACTACATCCTCTAGAGGTCCCGCAGTGGAAGTGGGATAGCATCTCAATGGACTTCATCGATGGGCTGCCTAGGTCTAGGAGAGGCAACACTAGCATTTGGGTAATAGTGGATAGGCTTACTAAAAGCGCCCACTTTTTACCTGTCAAGGGTAAAAGAAGTGCCTCATCCCTAGCATCACTTTACCTCAAGGAAATCGTTCGACTCCACGGAATACCATCTAGCATCGTTAGTGACCGAGACCCCATCTTCACCAGCGAGTTTTGGCAGAGTCTGCAAGAAACAGTAGGAACGCAGTTATGCTTGAGCACAGCCTATCATCCCCAAACCGACGGCCAAACAGAGAGAGTAAACAGAGTTTTGGAAGACCTTTTAAGGTTATGCGTCCTTGACTTCGGAGGGACATGGGAAGACCACCTTCCTTTGGTGGAATTTGCCTACAACAACAGCTATCAAGCAACCATCGGAATGGCGCCCTTCGAAGCTTTATATGGAAGACCGTGCCGATCGCCCACTTGTTGGTGGGAGTCTACTGATAAGCTCATACTAGGACCAGACATGATCCGAGAGACTTCAGAGAAAGTAGACTTAATACGAAGAAGGATGAAGACGGCCCAAGACAGACAAAAGTCCTATGCCGACAAGAGGAGAACCGACCTTGAATTTGAAGTTGGAGACAGAGTTTTTCTCAAGGTATCACCGCTAAGAAACGTTGTTCGTTTCGGAACCACAGGAAAGCTAGCACCAAGGTTCGTAGGACCATTCCCTATCATCGAGAAGATTGGGAAAATGGCCTATAGATTAGAGCTACCCGAGAAGTTGGCTGGAGTCCACAATGTTTTTCACGTTTCACATCTACGAAAATGTCTACATGAGTCTGCTGTAGTGGTAGAGCCAAATATACTCGAAGAGGCCGAAGTGGAACGCGAAGCAACCATAAGAAGGGTTCCAACCCGCATCTTAGGAACGGAAGTGAAGAAGCTATGCAACCGCGAAGTCAAACTCGTCAAAGTTCAGTGGAGCGACGCCGAGGGAGACGCGACTTGGGAAACTGAAGCTAGAATACGCACTGCATACCCTTTTCTATTCGAGGGTACGTCCTTGATCTTTCTTTTTCCTTAAGTTGCGCTTTTATCTATCTTTTTAGGGTATATTTCCTCGACCTTATCTTTTAGGTAGAAACCCTTTTGGATGAAAACATGTAATTGAAACATGTTATGAATGATGGTTGCAAGTGATTGCTAGTGGTTGCTCGTGGTTGCATATACACACACAATCTAGGTTTTAGATCGGCTCAATCACTTCATATTGCATATGCATATATGTTTGCATTCGTATATGGTTGAATTGTAATGTGTTGGCATATGGATGTTGCATTTGTATTGAATGATTGTGCACTCATGTAGAATCATGAATAGGAAAATTTGCATATATAATGGATTCATTTCACTTACATGATTCGCATTAAGGAGGTCAACTGAATCAGTAGACCGCCTGATTTTGCATTAGATAAGTTCATGAACACACACACACTTCGCATATGATCATGAAGCATTAGAAGTCTTTTAAGGACAATGGATACTCGTGTTTGATGGATGAGTAGAGGGATGATTGGATGTTAGGATATACATTCCTCCTAACTTGAAGATTTCGGGGACGAAATCCTTTTAAGTGGGGGAGAATGTAACACCCCGAGAATTCTGTAACTATGAAATTCACAAATTAAAGTATAATTAATTTGAAATCAAAGAACTAAGGGAAACGGGATACGCCATTGCGTTCGTCTCGGAAAAATACGCGAAATAGAGTCCGAGTTTTCGAAAAACGGAGTCCGTATGAAGAAGATATGGCCTTCGGAAGTTTTTAAATTAAGTTTAAAATTCAAACAGAATTAAATAATTAAATATTCCGAAGTGGGGCCCAATGGGCCAGGGTGGAAGAACACCCGCCTGGGCCACCCAGGTCGACTGGGCTGTCGACCTGGGCTACCCATGTCGACAGGGCTGTCGACAGCCCTGTCGACAGGGGTATCGACCTGGTCGAGCCCAGTCTAACCTGGCTGGCCAGGTCTGTGTTCCTCCGATTTTCTGTGGTTTGCTTTCTCACTAGGGCTAGGTGGCAAGTTTTGATTGGTCTCTCTATCTAATGAATGGCTATGATCAATCCAAGCAACATCAAGGGTCCTAATCAGTTCCTAACCTCTATATAAACAACCCTAGACTAATACCTAATCTATTCATTCAAAATTAAGAACATAGCCGCCATGTTGCTGAGGAACGACTAAGAGTAGCCGCCAACTATAGAGGGGATTAGGAGGAAAATTCTAAAGCTTAAAGAGACCTAAATCAAATCAATTCAACAATGGAATCATATCTCTTAATTAGAGAATTCGCCGCAACCATTGTAAGTAGAGTATTACTTTGGTATGAATAAACAATTGTGTTGGTTTGTATGCTTGAATTATGGCAATAAAGTAATTCATGTTTGCGCGCTCTTATCAATTTGAAATATTATATACGTTTGGATATTTATGAATTATGTTATTCATTATAAAGAACTACATGCGGTAGTTCTATGCAAGTATATGTTTGGAATATTTCGCAAATTTTGTGATCCATGTTGAAACTACATGTATGTAGTTGTTTTAAATTCATGCAAGTTTGGGGTTTGCTTCTATGCCACCATGATGTATATTTTGTGCATAAATCATTGTGTAAGTAATTGGAACAAGTTTGGCTATTATCCATATGAAATTATGTTAAGAATTTGGCATTATGTATTAAGCCATGCTTTAGTACTAGAAACCCTATTTGCAAACTTATGAATATGGCTAGGCTATGAACGATATTTGGCATAATTGAAATCCATGATTAAGTCTATTTTGTTTACAAGAATTTTATGATGACATATGTGGTACATGGCTAGGTTAGGTTCAAAAAGTCCCTTTTTGTAAGTTTACATGACTAAAGTAAGAATCATGATTTCATGTTAGAAAATATTTATGCCATGGTTATGTGAACAAATTTAACTATACTTATGCCATGCTTATGTTTGATATTATGCCATGCTTATGTTTGACATTATGCCATGCTTATGCTAGAAATATTTATGCCATGCTTATGTTTGACATTATGCCTAAATAAAAATATAGGTTCATGTGTCAATAATGATATCTCAATTACAAGTTCACATGCTTTGATTCATGTCACCTATGTTACCACTATGCAAGTACACCCGTTCTAGTTTGTATTTCCAACGTCATTTTGCAAGTTCATACGCTCACCTTCCCCTTTTTGTGTATGTAATTATGCTTTGAGCCTCCCCTTTCGCATGGCTAAATTGGGCTTTAAAAGGCTAAGCCCAATATATATATACGGACGTGTAAAAACGGGGGGGGGGGGGGGGGTAAATAACGTTGGGCTAAATTAATTTAATGAATGAAAACTAAAGTAAAAGGGCCCAAATTCAAGAATGGGTTGGGCCCATGATTGGTGTAACCTTTACACCATTAACTTAATAATGGGCCGCAAATATTTACATATAAGAAAATAAAGAAGAAAGACAAAATATGTAAATGTAGAAAATACGATATGTTTAATCCGAGGTTGGATTGAGTTGTGATGTAAACCTACACGGAACCGCCCGGCTGTCCAGTAATCACAACAATACCTATCCAATGTGGGAGGTTAAACATGGAGCCCAATAAGGACCCGAGGTTAGACTGAGTTGTGGCGTAAGACTGCCCGGAACCAACCGGCAACAGGCAGCCACAGCAATACCTGTCTAATGTGAGAGGTCAGGGCCTTAATAAGACAATTAAGGCTGAGTCAGGATTGTTAGGATTAAGTGGACTAAGACTTAATCAAAATGTAACATGCTAAACTAAACGAACTGGTGGGGGTTAGGTTAGCAAAACACTTAACCAACTTAGCATGTTGGCTAGAGATAGAAAACCTAGTAACGGGGGACCCTTTTCAGCAGTAACCCTACACGGTGTATCATGATACCCTGAAACTAGGCAGGGTGGGGCACGATTACTGGGCTAATTGTAAGAGGTCAAATCGACGGCGGTGGTGTAGCAGTGTAGGTTTTAACGGAGTGCGGGCGTGCACACACTCCGGCGCAGAAAAATAAGGCACTGGACACCAGTAGCATACCTGTGCACTCTAAGGTTGTGTCGGGTTGCCACTATGGGACTTGATACACCCCATGGTGGGACCAGCATAGGTAACTACGACATCGAGGGCCGTAAGACACATGAAACTATGCGAGTAGGAGCCGATCATCATTGAATGGATCACATCGCCCTGATTTTGGGGTGCCAGTTGGGAACTAGTTTATATGGGTTCAGAGATTGACATGGGGTACGATAGTATATTCGACCCTAGACAACTTAACCAAGTTTATAGTGCTTTCCCACTTCTTGATTATACTTATCATACCCAGTTCTTTATTCATAGACAAAATAGTACTAGACTTACTCAGGCTTTATGTCTGACTCTATTTTTCTTCCGTCTTCTTTTCTTCCGTTCCCCCCCCCCCCAGGTCCACAGGGAGGGAACACTGTAGCTTGACCAGCCTCCACCATCCAGCTTGAAGAAGAGAAATGTATTGCTTGGAACTTCCTGTTTTTGAACTATGGCTTTGGACAATCCACTATGGGCTTTTGCAGTTTATCTATGTTTTATTTATGCTTCTTTAAATGTTGTAATCAAGACAGATTATGAAAGTGTTATGTTATGTTTTGGGAAAAGATGTAAGACAATTATGATGATGTGGTTGTAACACGTATTGCCTTTATGAAATAAAAGTTTGTTGTTTTTCCGCTGTTTTCAAATACGTGTTCTTATATCTGTCTTGTATATCTGTGACTTATACTTATAAACCTCCACCAAAATTAGGGCATTCCCTTTGAGAGTGACCTTAACGGAGGTGGGGTGTTTCACCAAGCACTTCCAAAAGAGAGAGAAAGAGATCCAAGATCAAGCTCCACTAGTACTAGTCCTACCCTGAGAACCTGGGGGGGGGGGGAGAAAGAAAAGAGGAGAAAACAAGGGGGGTCACTCATAAAGTCTGGCGAGTATAATAACTTTAACAATATAACTATTAAAGTAACTAGGATATGGCATAAACTGGTAAGAAAAGGTATGACCAAGAAACAAGTGGGCATGACAAAGCAAACAAGAAGAATATTATGGCGTTAATCTCGTTTCTAATCACTATAGGATAATTACTATACTGCACCACTACTAGTCACCCTACAAGTTGATTCCGACTACAGAACTTAATAATAATAACGGTAGTCTCGTGTACCCCTAGCTGCCTTCATAGGTGTCGTCTACCCCTATCTCCACTAGTTGTACCCACTACCCCCATGCGATCGGCTCCCTAACTCGTAGATACCCGTGCTGGTCCCACAGTGGGGTGTATCACTCCCAAAAGTGGCAACCCGATACCACTAGAGATGCACGACTTATATCTACACTATGCAACAAAGTCTTACCTACCAGGCCGGGCCCACGCACGCACATGACCCTGTTGGGCCACCGCTAACCCGTTTTGACCTCTTACAATCAAACCCAGTAAGTGTGTCCTGTCCTCGACTTGGGTCGAACTCACAAAGATACTTAATGGGTTACTGGTTGGAAAAGGGTCCCCATGCTTGACACAAGCTTTCCACCTATGCTTGTCCCCACTAAGGTTTCCCACTTAACCCCATTTTTATTCATGTCTTCTTACATGTTTAAACTTGGTTAAGTGTTTCTAATCGTATTTCACAAACCACCCAAGGCCAAACACTTAACCCCCATGTCCCACCACATGTTTATCTGGTTAAGTGTTACTTAATTCATTAGAACCATAACTTTGTAAAGACCTCCCACATTAGACTGACATGTGTGGTAACTGGATTTGCCGGGCGGGTCCGGGCAGTCTTATACCGCAAACGAGCCTAACCTCTTGTCTTTACAATTGTTACGCATTTAATTCGTGCCTTTGACCTCTCACATTAGACTACCGTTTGTGGTTGCTGGATTTGCCGGGCGGGTCCGGGCAGTCTTACACCACAAACGAGTCTAACCTCGTGTCTTAGGCAGTTAATTATTACACATCTTTATTTAACACCAAATTGGATTAATATCTCTATTCAAATTTTTCAATAAATTCCAAATTTGTTTATGTCCATAATTGTCACCTAAATTATGTCCATAAATACCAATTATGCCAATTAATGTCTCAAATTGATTATATGCCTTTTATGGCCATTCTATGCCAATTCGCAATTATGTATATTCAATATTTCCCATCATCCCCACGATATTCATACATTTTGTAACACCCCACATCCATTAATGTCACTCACAAAGGGAATGCATTAACTTCCATGGAGGTTTTAAGTGAATATAGAACAGAAAAATTACAACAAGACAGATAATAAGTAGTACTTGGCAATTTAAAAATTTATTTCATTGCAGCGGAAATTAAACATGTTTGTTACATCATAAAACCATAAATCAGAGTCAAGTACAATATCCATCTTGATAAAACAAAATACATAATCCCATTACATAAATAGCCATTAAAGAAGATAACAAGCTGGACTTTACTTCAGCGGTCCAAGCTTTCCAAAAGAGAGAATAAGCAATTCAATAAGACTCCACTAGAGCTGGGTCCACCCTGGGGACCTGGAGGGGAAAAAAGATAGAAATAAGGGGGTCAGACATAAAGTCTGGCGAGTATGATAATTCTAACAATAGTATTATCAAAATAACTAGACTAAGGCATAAGTTGGAAAACAAGGAAATGTCTATGAACTATTGGGTATGGAAGAGCAGATAAAGATAACGTTAAAGGCACACCTAATACTAACGAATAATTACTACATTGCACCACACCAGTCACCCTAAAGGTTGATCCCACTTGCTTCACTTAGAAATTTTATAAATAACTTCGTGTACCCCTAGCTGACTACATATGTGCCGCCTGCCCCTATCTCCGCTAGGTGTACCCCGCTACCCACTTTCGATCGGCTCCCTACTCATAGATACCCGTGCTGGTCCCAGAGTGGGGTGTATCACTCCCCTAAAGTGGCAACCCGATACAGCCTAAGGATGCACGGCTTATACCTAAACGATGCAACAACGTCTTACCTACCAGCCCAGGTCCACACACGCATATGAAACCCGTTGGACTTGCGTTGCCACCGCTAACCCATTTGGCCTCTTATAGTCAAGCCCAGTATGCGTGTCCTGTCCTCGACTTGGGTCGAGCCCACAAAGATACGTTTGGGTTACTAGTTGAAATGGGCCCCCAATTACTTACCACAAGTATCCACCTAAGCTTGTCCCCACTAGTATATCCCACTTAACCCTCTTCTTAGTCATGTTCATTTACATGTGTGTTTGGTTAAGTCTTACTAATCGTATTTCAAATGCCACTAAAGGCACCCACTAGATTCCTCATGCCACCAAGGCACCTAATTAACCCCCATGTCCCACTTCACATGTTTAGCTGGTTAAGTATTTCTTAATTCATTCAGGCCATAACCTCATAAAGACCTCTCACATTAGACTGGCATTTATGGCAGCTAGATTCGCCGGGCGGGTCCGGGCAGTCTTACACCATAAAAGAGTCTAACCTCGTGTCTTTACAACTGTTATGCTTTAATTTGGGCCTAGGACCTCTCACATTGGGCTGACATTTGTGACTACTGGATTCGCCGGGCAGGTCCGGGCAGTTTTACGTCACAAACAAGTCCAACCTCGTGTCCTAAGCATTGATTAACACTTATAATCTTTTACCCAGTTTTAAATATATCCCTATTCAAATCATTAATTAATTCCAATTTTAATGATGTCCATAATTGACTCAATTATGGCCATCCACTTACGGTATGCAAAATCATATCAATTGCACCCCAATTTCTTAATATTAAATCCTTAATATTACCCCTACCCCACGTTATACGTTCGCTTATTCAACGCAAAATATACGTTAGACTCGAATAGTCTAACTCATAGCACAAAGATAAATTATCACAACATATAGACAAATAAAATAGATCTAATCATAATAGGGGCGAAACTTGCATAAAACTACACATGTCATGGATCTGAAGGTGTCAACTTGTTTGGTTAAATGTCACAACTTACATAATATGATCATAACCCAAGTTCATGTATAAACTTGCATATGTGGTTTATGCAACATAATGATGGTGTGAACTAGCATCTAACACATAGAACTCACACATGTCATAGCATAATTCTAGATCTAAATAGATGTCATAATTCAAGATCTAAATAGATGTCATACAATATGTGAGATTATACATACTAATAAATCTAAACTTGCATAGGTACATGTGATTTATCATGTGAATCATCATAGCCCAATTATATATAATCAACATCATGATTCATAAGCTAACTACATCATAATAACATCATGGCTTTGTAACATCGCAACTTAGCATAGTAACTTGCAACATATATAATATCATCATAGCATGATTTACAACATATAGGATATCATCATCACATAACATAGGATTTACAACATACATGATAGCATAAGGTTTACAACAACATATATGACAATTCACATCATTTTCTTATGATCCATATCACATCTTAATCTAATTAGTTTGCTAATAATCTTATTAAGATCATCATACTCACAATTAGAAAAGAAAGAGAGTCTTGATTTGCTTTAGAGTTGAGTAGAATTAGAGTTTTGATTAGCTTTCTTCCTTCTTAGTTGGCGGCGGCTACACTGAGTTCCATGGCGATGGCATGACGGCGGCTATTCAATTTTTCATGTGAATTTAGAGTGAGAGACTACCTAGGTATATATAGAGTTTAGGAATTATTTAGACCATCAGATCAACTCAGAACTAACCTGAACCGTTAAATTAGCCAACTCAGCCCTAAAGACACATCAGCAGCTCAACATTGGGCTTTGCCAAAACCTGGATGACTGGACCAGGTCGACACCCAAGTCGACTGCGCAATCGACCTGGTCCTTGGGGTGTCGACTGCTAAGTCGACTCACCAGTCGACCTGGGGTGCTGGGCGGGAAATTTCCCGCCTAGACTGTTTGACTTCGAATTTTGAATTTTGAATTTTCTGAAAATTCCGATGGCCATATCTCCTTCACACGAAGTCCAAATCACGCAAACTCGGACTCTATTTCAACCAGAATTCCGAGACGAACACAACAGCGCAACCCATTTCCCACAATTCTCACGTCTGAGACTAGTTATTCTTTAATTTGTGAATATTAATATTAACAGAATTACGGGGTGTTACATTCTCCCCTCCTTAAAGGATTTCGACCCCGAAATCTTCAAGTCAAGAAGAATGTATATCCTAACATCCAATCGTCCATCTACTCAACCATCAAAAACAGGCATCCATTGTCCTTATAGACTTCTAATGCTTTCATGTTTAAATGCACAGTGTGTGTATATGTTCATATCTAATGCAAAATCAGGCGGTCCACTGATTCGGTTGACCTCCTTAATGCAAATCATGATAGTGCTATGCGTCCATTATGTATGCACTAGTTCCTTAATGCTACATATTATCTCTATATACGTGCACAATCATCATCTGAATGCAGCATCCATATGATAAAAAAAATCCTCATACATCCATTTTACTAAATACATCCATATATATGCAATATGCAATATGAAGTGATTGAGCCGATCTAGTGCCTAATAATGTGTGTATATGCGTCCACGAGCAACCACTAGCAAACACTTGCATCCACTTTGCATCCATCATACATAACATGTCTCAAGCACATGTTTCAACCATAGGATTATCCTAACTAAAGGTCAAAGATACTAGCGAGAGGACATGCTATAGATAAGATAAGTACAAGCTAATCGATAAAAGAGAAATTAAAAGGCATACCCTAAAAAAAAAGGGTACAACGAACGCATCTTCGCTTCTGTCTCCCAAGTAGCGTTGCTCTCATCATTTGCCCATTGCACTTTGACTAGTCTGACCTCTCGATTCCTCAACTTCTTGATCTTCGACCCAAGAATGCATGTAGGAGCTCGTCGAATCGTCACATCACGCTCTTTCTCCACCTCTCTAAGCAAGCTCGGCTCTACCACTTCCGCGGTCTCGTGCAAGAACTTCCTCAAATGTGACACACGGAATACGTCGTGTACACCACTAAGTCTCTCAGGCAACTCCACTCTATATGCCATCAGTCCAATCTTCTCCTTAATAGGAAACGGCCCTACAAACCTTGTTGCTAATTTCCCAAAGGACACAAAGCGAACAACATTTCGTAATGGAGACACTTTGATAAAGACCATGCCCCTAACATCAAACTCAAGATCTGTCCTGCATTTGTCTGCATAAGATTTCTGCCTATCTTGCGCCGTCTTCATCCTCCTTCGAATCAAGTCGATCTTTTCTGAAGTCTCTCTAATCATATCGGGCACAAGTAAGATCTTATCCGTAGATTCCCACCAACATGTAGGTGAACGACAAGGTCGTCCATAAAGAGCTTCGAAAGGTGCCATGCCAATGCTAGATTGAAAGCTGTTATTATATGCGAACTCTACCAACTTAAGATGATCTTCCCATGTACCCCCAAAGTCTAGGATACATAGCCTCAAAAGATCATCTAGAATGCGATTCACCCTCTCAGTCTGGCCGTCCGTCTGAGGATGATACGCGGTGCTCAAACATAACTGAGTCCCTACCGCCTCTTGCAAGCTCTTCCAAAATTCGCTAGTGAAGATAGGATCACGGTCGCTTACTATGTTAGAAGGAACACCATGCAAACGAACTATCTCTCAGACGTATACAGAAGCTAACCATGGAGCAGTCCTCCTACTCTTCACGGGAATAAAATGGGCACTTTTAGTAAGTCTATCTACTATAACCCAAATCCCCATATTACCCTTCCTTGATCTTGGTAATCCATCCACAAAGTCCATCGAGACACTTTCCCACTTCCATAGTGGAACCTCCAATGGGTGAAGCAACCCACCGGGTTTCTTTTTCTCCGCTTTTACTTGTTGGCACACCAAGCATGTAGCAACATACTCGGCCACATCCCTCTTCATACCGGCCCAAAAGAAAACTCGCTTCATGTCTTTGTACATCTTGTCCCCGCCGGGATGAATGGTCATCTTCGAATGATGTGATTCATCAAAAATAGCCTTCCTCAAAACTTCGTTTCGAGGTACACAAAGTCTACTATCCTTACGTAACCATCCCTTATCATCCAGGGTATACCTACGGAGATGGCTTGATGACTCCCCCTTTTGAGCTTTTCTACTAACTCAACCAACTGTGGGTCGTCTCACTGTGCCTCACCAATCCGTCCCAAAAGTGTAGGTCTGACCTCCAAGGATGCTAGCAATCCAGGTACAAAGTCAACGGAAGGTCTAAAGTCAAACATAGAGATGAATTCTAAGTTTCACCGCTCAACAAACAATAGGCTCAAGGACAACCTTTTCCTACTTAAGGCATCTGCCACCACGTTACCCTTGCCAGGGGTATATGTTATTTCGAAATCGTAGGACGCTATGAACTCCATCCACCTTTGTTGCCTTAAGTTCAAGTCCTTCTGAGAGAATAAGTATTTTACAGATTTGTGGTCAGTGAACAATTCGAATTTCTCGCCAAGAAAGTAATGACGCCAAGACTTAAGCGCGAAAACAATTGCGGCTAATTCTAGGTCATGTGTAGGGTAATTTTTCTCATGCACCCTTAACTGGCTTCCACCATAGTCTATTAACCTTCCCTCTTGCATTAAGACTGCGCCTAGACCTGTCCCACAAGCATCGGTATAAATAGTAAATGGCTTACTCCCGTCTGGCAGCACTAAGACTAGAGCTGAGGTCAAAGCTCTCTTTAAACATTGGAACGCATCATCACAATCTACGTCCCACGCGAAGACTAGGTTCTTCTTCGTCAGGTGTGTCAATGGAGCTGATATTTTTGCTAAGTCTTTGATAAACTTCCTATAGTAGCCAGCCAATCCCAAGAAACTCCTTACTTCGGTAGCATTTTTAGGGACCTTCCAATCTTGGATGGCCACCACCTTCGCGGGATCCACAGCTATCCCTTCTTTGGAAACCACATGCCCTAAGAATCGCACTTCCTCTCTCCAGAAGGGACACTTAGTAAATTTAGCTTTAAGGTTATGCGCTCGTAAAGTCTCCAAAACTTCCCTAAGATGTAGGGCATGCTCTTCTTCATTCTTAGAAAAGATCAAGATGTTGTCTACAAAGACCACCACGAATTTATTAAGGTACTCCCTAAACACCCTACTCATCAAATCAACGAAGTATGCGGGGGCGTTGGTCAAACCGAAGGGCATCACTAGCCATTCATAGGAACCGTCCGGAGTCCTAAAGGCAGTCTTGTCAATGCTATCCTCAGCCACTCTCAACTGATGGAATCCAGTGGCTAAGTCCAACTGCAAAAACATTGAGGCGCCAACTAACTGATCGAAGAGATCTTCAATCCTCGGCAGTGGGTGTCTGTTTTTCTTAGTAAGTTTATTAAGTTCTCTATAATCCACACAAAGTCTAAGGGACCCATCCGCCTTCGTGGCAAACACTACTGGAGCACCCCACTCCGATATACTACGTCTTATGAACTCCTTCTCAAGCAACTCCTTCACTTGCTTATTAAGTTCCCTCCTTTCACGAGGAGCCATGTGGCGTACTGGCAAAGATACTGGTTTTGCATTATCCACAAGATATATTCGAAAATCTATCTCCCGCTTCGGAGGCAAGCCCTTCACCTCCTCAAACACATCTGAATATTCTTGGACTACCTTAACAGATCGTAGATTTTCCACCGATGCGTCAAGAGATTCTAGATAACTTAGCATAACAGAATTTATGGGATTACAAAAGATTTCGAGAGTGTTGCCAAGGCGAGTCATGAGCCTAACTACTCTCCTTTCACAATCAAGAATGGCCCCATTTCTGAATCCATTCCTAAAATTAGCCCATAGCCCGTGAAGCCCAAAACATAAGCATCACATCTAAACCCAACGCTAAGTATAGAAATTTTTAAATCCAAACATATCATGGACAAATAAGCTGAGCCCCCAATTGTATTCAAAACAACTAAGGGATCCTCTATTAAACTGGTGTTTAAGTGCAGTGATTCAACTAATGATGTAGAGATAAACGAATGCGATGCACCCGAATCGAATAAGGTACAGACATGATGATCAAACAGGAAAACTAAGCTTTCAACAGAAATGGTTCTACCTCGTTCTTGCAGCGGTGGGACCGCGAGAGCCTGAACTTGTCCCCTTACCTGCCCTGGTGCCATAAGAGCCTGCACCTATCCTCCCGAGGTAGACCCTGCCCTCTGCCCCTTCTTTGGGCAGTCCTTCACTAGATGTCCCGCTTCACCACAGTGAAAACAGCCAGTCTACTTTTTCTTTCTGCAATCCTTGCTGAGATGGCCTAGTGTCCCACAGTTAAAGCATCTTTTCTTTCCTTTGCCATTATTGTCTTTACCACCCTTCTTGTTTTGCTGTTGTGGTTTCTTCTGATCCCCTTTCTTCTCGGGTGCCTTATTAGCATTAGCGCCTTTCTCCTCGTGCATGAGTGCCATGTCTACTAGCTTCTCAAAGGTGGCCCCCATAAGGATATGGGTCATAGCCAACCCCTGCAATGGCTCATTCAAGCCATTAACGAACCTCAGAGCCTTCTTCTCTTGCGTGTTCACCAAATCTAAGCCAAACCTTGCCAATTGGTTAAATTTGTTGACGTACTCTTTCACTGATAGATTTCCCTGCTTCAATGTCAAGAACCTTTCCATGTATAGATTCTCTTCTGCCCTTCAGAGAAACTTTACCTCAAACCTACGTCTGAAATCCGCCTAACAATCAAAAGGACACTCCCCATTAGTGACCTCCCACCAAAACAAGGCCTCTCCCTTCATTAACCAAGCTGCTAATTTGACTTTCCTCCCTTCTTCTACTTCAAAGATTTCTAGCAATTCTTCCACCTCCTTAAGCCAATCTCTAGCTTCCACAAACGTTTCTGACCCTTGAAAAGGTTTTCCACCCATAGCCTTAAATTCCTTGCATGTCTTTGCAAAAGTATCAGCGCGAGGAGGGGGAGGAGGAGGAGCGGGTGCAACTAGTGGTGGAGGAACATTGGCTGGACCTGCAGTGGCCCTAGCCTCTAATAACCTCCTATACAATCCTGGTATCGTTACACCTTCCGAAAGGTTAAGATCTTCAGCCATGCTGAAACGAAAAAGGAAAGATTCAAAATGGAGAATTCGAAAGATAAAGATATATGGCTATTGGGGATTATGTTTTTCATAAAAATTTTCCTCTTTAAATTACTCATCAAGACATGTTTTTGAAAACACTTCTTCCAAAAATACTTTAGAAAAATAGTCTTTCTACAATTTTTATCTGTTCTGGTAACCTTAAGCTCAGATACCACGTGTAACACCCCACGTCCATTAATGTCACTCACAAAGGGAATGCATTAACTTCCATGGAGGTTTTAAGTGAATATAGAACAGAAAAATTACAACAAGACAGATAATAAGTAGTACTTGGAAATTTAAAACTTAATTTCATTGCAGCGGAAATTAAACATGTTTGTTACATCATAAAGCCATAAATCAGAGTCAAGTACAATATTCATCTTGATAAAACAAAATACATAATCCCATTATATAAATAGCCATTAAAGAAGATAACAAGCTGGACTTTACTTCAGCGGTCGAAGCTTTCCAAAAGAGAGAATAAGCAATTCAATCAGACTCCACTAGAGCTGGGTCCACCCTGGGGACCTGGAGGGGGAAAAAAGATAGAAATAGAGGGGGTCAGACATAAATTCTAGCGAGTATGATAATTCTAACAATACTATTATCAAAATAACTAGACTAAGGCATAAGCTGGAAAACAAGGAAATGTCTATGAACTATTGGGTATGGAAGAGCAGATAAAGATAACGTTAAAGGCACACCTAATACTAACGAATAATTACTACACTGCACCACACCATTCACCCTAAAGGTTGATCCCACTTGCTTCACTTAGAAATTTTATAAATAACTTCGTGTACCCCTAGCTGACTACATATGTGCCGCCTGCCCCTATCTTCGCTAGGTGTACCCCACTACCCACTTTCGATTGGCTCCCTACTCGTATATACCCGTGCTGGTCCCAGAGTGGGGTGTATCACTCCCCTAAATTGGCAACCTGATACAGCCTAAGGATGCACGGCTTATACCTACACGATGCAACAACGTCTTACCTACCAGCCCGGGTCCACACACGCATATGAAACCCGTTGGACTTGCGTTGCCACTGCGAACCCATTTGGCCTCTTATAGTCAATCCCAGTATGCGTGTCCTGTCCTCGACTTGGGTCAAGCCCACAAATATACGTTTGGGTTACTGGTTGAAATGGGCCCCCAATTACTTACCACAAGCTTGTCCCCACTAGTATATCCCAGTTAACCCTCTTCTTAGTCATGTTCATTTACATGTGTGTTTGGTTAAGTCTTACTAATCGTATTTCAAATGCCACTAAAGGCACCCACTAGATTCCTCATGCCACCCAAGGCACCTACTTAACCCCCATGTCCCACTTCACATGTTTATCTGGTTAAGTATTTCTTAATTCATTCAGGCCATAACCTCATAAAGACCTCTCACATTAGACTGGCATTTATGGCAGCTGGATTCGTCGGGCGGGTCCGGGCAGTCTTAAACCATAAAAGAGTCTAACATCGTGTCATTACAACTGTTATGCTTTAATTTGGGCCTAGGACCTCTCACATTGGGCTGACATTTGTGACTACTGGATTCGCCGGGCGGGTCCGGGCAGTTTTACGTCACAAACGAGTCCAACCTCGTGTCCTAAGCATTGATTAACACTTATAATCTTTTACCCCAGTTTTAAATATATCCCTATTCAAATCATTAATTAATTCCAATTTTAATGATGTCCATAATTGACTCAATTATGGCCATCCACTTACGGTATGCAAAATCATATCAATTGCACCCCAGTTTCTTAATATTAAATCCTTAATAGTACCCCTACCCCACGTTATACGTTCGCTTATTCAACGCAAAATATAGGTTAGACTCGAATAGTCTAACTCATAGCACAAATATAAATTATCACAACATATAGACAAATAAAATAGATCTAATCATAATAGGGGTGAAACTTGCATAAAACTACACATGTCATGGATCTAAAGGTGTCAACTTATTTGGTTAAATGTCACAACTTACATAATATGATCATAACCCAAGTTCTTGTATAAACTTGCATATGTGGTTTATGCAACATAATGATGGTGTGAACTAGCATCTAACACATAGAACTCACACATGTCATAGCATAATTCTAGATCTAAATAGATGTCATAATTCTAGATCTAAATAGATGTCATACAATATGTGAGATTATACATACTAATAAATCTAAACTTGCATAGGTACATGTGATTTATCATGTGAATCATCATAGCCCAAATATATATAATCAACATCATGATTCATAAGCTAACTACACCATAATAACATCATGGCTTTGTAACATCGTAACTTAGCAGAGAAACTTGAAACATATATAATATCATCATAGCATGATTTACAACATATAGGATATCATCATCACATAACATAGGATTTACAACATACATGATAGCATAAGGTTTACAACAACATATATGACAATTCACATCATTTTATTATGATCCATATCACATCTTAATCTAATTGGTTTGCTAATAATCTTATTAAGATCATCATACTCACAATTAGAAAAGAAAGAGAGTCTTGATTTGCTTTAGAGTTGAGTAGAATTAGAGTTTTGATTAGCTTTCTTCCTTCTTAGTTGGCGGTGGCTACACTGAGTTCCATGGCGATGGCATGACGGCGGCTATTCAATTTTTCATGTGAATTTAGAGTGAGAGACTACCTAGGTATATATAGAGTTTAGGATTTATTTAGACCGTCAGATCAACTCAGAACTAACCTGAACCGTTAAATTAGCCAACTCAGCCCTAAAGACACATCAGCAGCTCAAGATTGGGCTCTGCCAAAACCTGGCCGACTGGACCAGGTCGACACCCAAGTTGACTGCGCAGTCGACCTGGTGCTGGGGGTGTCGACTGCCCAGTCGACTCCCCAGTCGACCTGGGGTGCTGGGCGGGAAATTTCCCGCCTGGCCTGTTTGACTTCGAATTTTGAATTTTGAATTTTCTGAAACTTCCGATGGCCATATCTCCTTCATACGAAGTCCAAATCATGCTAATTCGGACTCTATTTCAACCAGAATTCCGAGTCGAACACAATAGCATAACCCGTTTCCCAAAATTCTCATGTCTGAGACTAGTTATTCTTTAATTTGTGAATATTAATATTAACATAATTACGGGGTGTTACACATTTTAATATGACATATGTTAGACTCGCAAATAGTCTAACTTATAAAAAGAAAAGCAACATCACAATTGCATAACACATAAAATAGATCTAAGAATCATGACATAAGTTTACACAGCCAATAACTTGCGTATATGGATATGGTTTTCCTATAACTTGCATATAAATTTCAAGCATATGATTCACATACAAAACTAGCATATGCAATGGGCATAAATTTGCATAATTATGTACTGCCATGGATCTAAATATAGATCCAAACATAAAGGTGTGAACTTGCATATGGATCTAAACATAAAGGTGTAAACTAGCATATGGATCTAAACATAAAGGTGTGAACTTACACATGGGTCTAAACATGTAGATTAATATCACATAAACTAGCATTTGTATATACATGATTCACATATTGTTTTAACAACCCAAACTTGCATAAAATTCACATATGTTTTAACATCCCAAACTTGCATAAGATTTATATTAGAACATATGATCCAATATCACAAACTTGCATAAGATTCATATAAGAACTATTATATGATTCAACTTGCATAAGATTCACATAAGAACTAACATATGATTCAACTTAACATGATTCAAAATCATATTCTCATAATCCCAATTATAACTTACCATAATTAAATTAATTAATTAATTAATTTGTGAAAGCTATTATACTCACAAACAAAAGAATAGTCTTGTCTTTCTGGGATCTGTATTCTGAAACTGAATTGCTCGCCTTTGATGCAGACTTAATTGTTATTTAGATTAGATTAGATTAGATTCTAGCTTCTATCTTGTTTTTGAGTTGAAAGAGACGGCGGCTACTCTAGGTTCTTCATTGACAGCGTGGCGGCTCTTGCTTTGAATTTGTGATTAGGTTGAGGGTTTAGGTGTGTTTTTATATAAGTTTAATTGATTAAGAGCCGTCATACTAACTTAGAATCAATCGAGACCATCCAGTCAAGATAAAATGACACCTCAACCCTAATGACTCAAAAACAGGTCAAAACAGCGTCATCTTTCAGATCTGCCACGGGGGGGGGGGGGGGGGGGGGGGGGCAGGTCGAACACTAGGTCGACCCCCTGGTCGACCTGTAATGGTAGGTCGACCCCCAGGCTGACCGCCTGGTCGACCTGGCCTTTGGGCTGGAATTTTCCCTCCCAGCCCGCTTCTGCAATTCCAATTTGAATTTTGAATTTCTGATTCGAGCTGTTTTTAGTTTATTTAAATTCTGAAACTTCTGAAAGCCATTACTTCTTCTTACGAAGTCCAATTCACACAAACTCGGACTCTATCCTTAGAAGAATTCCAAGACAAACGTAATGGCGCAACCCGTTTTCCTTAATTCTCACTTTAACAATTAAGTATTCTTTAATTCGTTAACTTTAATATTTAAAAGTATGGGGTGTTACGTATATGTAAGACGACAATAAGTCCTTTCAAAGTTAACTACTTGCTCTTTGTCTTAGTACTGTGAAAATCAAAAGTTTATTAATCCATTTCAGTTACCTATATAAATGCGTAGTCTTATCTCTTGCATTAGATGTCCCAAAACGAATACCCAGAATATTCTGGATATTTCTTACTATCTTCAATATTAAATAAATTCAGTAAGTAATAAACTACATTAGTAAAATGCTTTTTGACATTAATTGATATTCCTATCGTATAACTATAACCAAAAATGCAATTAGCAATTTTTTTAACTTGTACTAATAATTCTAAGGAATTAATACTAGATTAATGATATTCCAAAAAACATTTATTGCTTTTAGGAATAAAAGATCATTCTTAAAAAATGGTCAGTATAGAAAGAGAAATTGCACTATACTAATTAATAAATTCTACTTTTCTGTTTTATCACCAAGACAAAAAAAAATTGTCCTTTTAAAAGAACAATTAAAGGAAAAAATCCTAAAGTTACATAAATTAATAGTAGTTGTTATTACCTAGTAAGAAAAGATGACAGGAGGAGCAAATTTGGATCCTCCATGTCTGCTATATTAAAGTAACCATTTATGCCAAAATTTTGGTATTAAGATATCAACAATATAAACTGATGGGTGAAAAGAATAAAAAAAACCATTTTTAGCACATGAAGGGGAAATTAACTTTGAAGATGGGAATTGAAGATTAACAGCTTCTTATGTAAGCATAAGACTAGTTGCTTTATGGATGATTCACTCCATTCAGGTCGAACTTCGTCATTTGCATGATGCACATATCAACAATATAACATGAGCATAATACTATTTTTTTACCATTTAAGATAAATAATAATTAAATAGCATGCCATAATTTAATAATAATATTTACTTTGCCAACTTTAAATCATGAGCTCGATAACTCATTTCATTTATCAATTTTGAAAGTATGTTTAAGAGCAACTAACAAAGGCACAAGTAATCATATTTTACGTAAAATTATTAAGAAAAAATGTAGCCATCATGAAAAAATATAGTAATCTATCATTATTTTGTTAATACTATTTATACATTGCACAAAATCTTGCTTGGTACCAAAGAACAAATTTATAGGCATGCTCCGTAAATTAAAAGATGTTTTTTTATATTATATGTATTTACAAAATTATGCGTTCTAAATGAAATTGTCCTGTTTTTGACATTATGCTAGAATAAATATACAGATGGAAGTAGCAAACTAGCAGGAAATTTACCCTTGAGATGATAATTTAGAAATAAAACCATTTAAAACTTTATACCTTCCAGTTCAAAAAATTTGGTACATTCTCACAATATTAGTTTAAGTTCCTTTTTGGAATACTATAATTCTAATTGTTTTATGACTGATTATTACAATTGGATTTCATTTTTAGGATTGTCCAATTTCTTTATTTGTAAAACACATATGGACTATTATTATATGTACGATAACGCCGTGGTTTAATAATGCTTACGAGATTGAAGACCCCTTATTTAAGAAGGTTGAGGGGAGGAATGTTGTGTTTATAAATGATATACCAAGGGAATTACCTCTACTCACTTATGTACCTACCATTATTTTTTGTGTTGATTATAGTTACAACTGTAAATATAAAAAAATACGTTTAACATTTGTGTTAACAAGGTACACTAGTAAGTTATATGATTCATACCTAACAACACATATATCTAGTTCAACCTAAAATTATGGATTTAGACAATTGATATAGCATAAGTGTTGAGTTTTGTGATAACGAAATCACATGCTGCTAGAAACTAATGCAAGAAGCCTTGCGTGTTTGGTCGTACGTCTAGGCCTAGACGCTGAGATTTCTAGAAAGCAAAACCAGACTTTTGTGCTGACGTATACCTGATCTAGACCCAATTTATTGCTATATTTTCTGCAATTTTTGAAAGGCTTATCTGGAGCTGGTAGTTGCGATGATTTTGGTGATTATCTAATGGTGTGGATTAATTAGTCATCCATATAAGGACTAATTATCACAATTTTAATTATGGAAAAATTAAGGAATTAGGACTGAGAAAAGCTATTCCTATTTGTTGTCGACAGAAGCAGTTTTTGCTATTATTCATTATTGTTTTTCTCCTCCAATATTTTAGCCATATAAATATTCTCTCTCTTTCTTAGTTTGGTTATTGATTCAATTATATTTTTGTTTATTTTAGCTTTATTCCGTTAAGTGTAAACAAAATTTTGGTGAATTAATCAAGAGGGTGTTGGATGGAATATCATACGTTATCGATTTTTGTTGCATATACGTCTTGTTTTTAATTGAAGTTACATCTTTGCGATTTTGGTAACTAAGATTATTTCACAAAGCACTACCCCTACTTTTGGGGCAACTAGTTGACATTAGAGAAAATCATTGCAAAGCTTAAAGTAATTTTGCTTTGATAAAAGTTTGTTTTTGATGTCGAATATGATTTCATTTTCGAAGATAGTTATTTGTTATGGGATGAATTAGGGTATTTGAAGCCTAGGATGGAGGATATTCTATATTTTAATGACCTTCATGATCATGTTGATGGATATGGAAAGATGCCCTCTGATGTTGATGAGGGAAAATGGAAGAAGATGGATAATAAAAGAATTGCTTTGATTTGCCGGTATCTTGATGATTTATTTTTCTATTATGTGGCTAATTGTGTATCTACGGAGGATTTGTGGGACAAGTTGATATCTTTGTATGAGTCAAGGAGTTCTATTGGTAAGGCTTTTCAGGTCTAAAAGTTAGTACAACTAAGATTGGATGAAGAGAAGTCTATTGCAGAGCTTTTTAATGAATTTCAAAATGTAATCAATCAACTTGAAAATCTAAAGTCCAATTTTGATGACGAGTTACATGCTTTTTTATTGATGAGTTTGCTTTCAGAAAGTTGAGAATCTATGGTTGTTTCATTGAGTTATCCCAATGCTAATGGAACTACCTCTCCGGAAATTGTTTAGTGCGCCCTTTTGAATGAAGGGATTACGAGAAAAGGATCATATTTGAAATCAGTTCAAAGTAAGACTATCATGCAAGGGACATGAAGCAAGGTACAATGTGGAATGTGGAAAAAGAAAGAAGTTAATGTTAAAGGTGATATCATTTATCATTATTGTAGTAAGAAATGTCACATACACAACAAGTGTCATGTCTATGAAATGGATCATTAGAAGAAGGCTGTGCATGGTGATAAAAGTGATGATGCATAAGCAAGTTTTGCTGAAGGTACAAATTGTGATGCTTCCTGCGACGTCCTTTTTACTGAAGATAAGATTTGGAAGATGGATTCCTGAGTATTTTTAGCATTTTGTAGAGATATGAATTATTTCTCTTCTTATGAGAAGAATGTCGTCATGATTAGATGGCTAATGGAGTAAATCTACCGATTGGTGGTATTGGATCTATTAGATTTCGTATGCATGCTTGTGTGGTTAGGGAAGTTTTTGGAGTTAGACATATACCCACTTGTTCTCATAATCTTATTTCTCTCAGTCAATTGGATTGTACGAGACTCAAGGTGGAGTTTTCCGAGTGAAGAAGAGTGGTCGTGTTAAGATGAGAGGAGTATTAAAGGAAAGAAACTAACACGACCCGAACTTCCCCGATCTTCGAAGAGAAGAGAAAGAACGGATTTTCTGAGAATACGACCAATCGGAACACAAAGAAAAGAACATTTCATTGCTTATTATAACAATTTACATCAGAGTACAAGAATATACAGAGTATGAACAAATAATATACATTTGATAAATATCATAGATTTACAAATTACAACGCAGCAGAAAAATAATACAAAACATAAATGAAAGATATACACGGTTACAGAGCTTTCTGAATATCATTCCAGCTATAAACCAGGATCCTGTAAATGTAAATCTACAAAACCGAAACTACTAGCTGTCCGTGTGGAAAATAGGGGCACCTAGAGTTTAGGTTAAATCAATAAAGTCTAGGTCAGTCGTGTGACTGGTGTGAGAACTAAAACAATTATTTAAAACTTTA
Source organism: Allium sativum (assembly GCA_030737875.1). Taxonomy (NCBI): domain Eukaryota; kingdom Viridiplantae; phylum Streptophyta; class Magnoliopsida; order Asparagales; family Amaryllidaceae; genus Allium; species Allium sativum. Next base: position 186,160,729 of record CM060919.1, read on the forward strand.
CTTTAAAATGGAGTAAATCAAGGGACCATGCTGCAAAATATGGAACGGGTTTCCTCCCAAGAATACCAGTGCGTAAAACAAACAGCGCAATGCTTTTTGGAAAAATGAAGCTATTATAAGACTCAGGTCCCATCACACAATGCAACGCAAGCCGTAGGATAGAGTTTTACCTTATAATTGCCAAACATGCTTGGTACATTTTAAACAAATCATTTTGATACTATTATTGTGAAAAGTGTATGAAAACAACTTCAAATATAAATGTATCAATCATAGACGGCATAGTATCTCATGCTACTATGTCGCCAATAATAGGCCCTACAATCAAAACCGAAATGTCACATATTAGAAATTGGATTTCCTTCATGAGTGGAGGCAAGGGATGTACTCCTGGCCGGCTTGGAGACACACTAGCAAATTCCTCAGGATCTCCCGTAGTAGACCCATGGATCCTCCAAGGCCGATCCTTCATTATGTTTGAGGAATAGTATTCCCGAACACACGTTTCCCCGCCCTTGGGCGTCTATGAGCCAGATGATTCAATATCCATTGGCTCCGTAGAGACCAATATATAAGAGGCGCCTCGTATTCCAACAATCACAAAGGTAAAAGTAATATAAATGTCTGGGCTTGCAAAATCCCGACACCACCCATAGCTAGAAAGAAACGTTATGTACTCCTTGGATCCCTTATCCCGTTTTTAGCTCATACCGAGGTGTGAGGCTCGTGGATTAACGCTATACACAAAACTATGCGATATTAAAGCCGTGTTTTGATCATTAACCACAAGACTCTGCTTTTCAACAGAAACCTTGATCATTTGCATCTCAACATGCCACATAGGCAATTCACGCCATGCGACTGATGTCTATCGATATATAACCTTTGAGCTAGTATGTCTCAGAGAATGGAGTTGAGCAAGAGAATAAATTCTCCGCCGCCAAACAGATATATATTTAATACAGATCAATCAACAAAGAATAAAATACAATGTCAGACACACATCCATTTACAAGTACATTCTGCGTTTGAACGAAATCGGAGGCACCTTATTCCGCGTCCCATATGTCCAATAAAGGAGAGAGGTCCTCGCGTATCCGGTCGATCTCCAAGTACGTCTAGACGACAACCACTTATTACCCTGTCTTGGGTGTGTGACCAATCAAGACATCAGTAATCATCCAAACGATGTGAAGATCTCCGGTCTTCAACCACCGTTTTTATCGTTGACTTATCTCGAATCAGTTATTCAGAATTGGTGTAAACCCGGCCTTTTTGAATAACTCGCGTATATAATAAACAAGTGCTATAAAAACACAACATACGCCTCATTCCAATTCAGAATATTCTATTATTCAAATATTCATATCTTTTGGGAAAGGTTCCCATTAATTTTGTCAAAGATAAATTCTTTACATTTATTCTTTAATCTTCCTTTGGAAATCAACTCAAACCTTATTAAGGTTTTCCAAACTAGTCGGGATTAGCGCACTTACCGAAGTAATAATTTGTTTAATTTCCCAATCCCAACCTATTCATCCCATGGATCAAAACCGGTAATACTCCATATCTAATACCACGGTGTTATCGGTAATTTTAATTACCAGTTCACTTTCAAATCTAGTTAAAGATTTAACTATCGCTTGGAGCAAAACTGATGATACTCCATTCTCGATCATTTCCCAAATTTGATAATTTAAATTATCAATTCACAATTCAATCTAATCAAAGATTCATTAAAACTCCAATTAGTTTTAATCTTCCCAAAAATCAATATTAATGATTATTTAACTTTGGAGGCACAAACATGCCACATCGACACTCTACACCGTACTATTGATTTCTGCCGATATATAAACTCTAAGCTCGTACGTCTTAGAGAAGGGTATTAAGCTAGAGAATAAATTCTCCATAACAAACAGATATATATTTAGTAGAGATCAACCAAGCAGTTCGAAATACAAAGTTAGACATGTAATCCTTTCTTTAACTGGGTTAAATAACTAATATCATTTAAAACACGGTTCATGATAAATCCAAATCCTCTTCCGTAAAAGTGGAATCTTCCCGGAAAACAAATCAATATATAATCGATATCAATTTCCATATCCGATAAATAATATAAATGGAATAACGACAAAGCCTTTTGAATTCCATATATATTAACAGTCTTCCTCCACAGAAGCTCATTTCGATTATTATCAAATCAAATTCCAGTCAATTCCAATTTAATATATTAAATTGGAAAACTTTACTTTGTAAAATTCCCTTTTAATCTTAATCAAAAGATTTATAAATTCCAAATCACATTTCACTGTAAATCGGGTTAAAGAACGAATGTCATTAAAAACACAGTTCACAATAAACCCAATTCACATTCCATTTTCAATTCCAATTAAATGTTAATTAATTGGAAACAATAATAATCTTAATAAAAAGATTTATTCTTTACACACGGGTTTTAAGAACAGTGTTATTGAAGACACCATTCTCGAAAAACCCAAAATCCAATTCAATATTAAATACAAGGCACTGAATAGAAATTATATCGGCCTATATTCATATAATATTCTGAGATCAACAAATATCGTATTGGGAATAACGATATATATCTTCCAAATTCCTCCACAATATCCCTATAATCACGGAATCTAATATCGAAATATTCCGAAGATAATTCCGATTCAAATCCGTTCCAATTCATATATTAGAAATTCTGGTTATTTTTAAAACCATTTCAAATCCGATTTTTTTATTTACAAATACTGGATTATAATTCTAGTTCATAACTAATTCATTTCGATAAAAATATATTTTTACCTTCACAAATGTTGAATTTTTCATCCCAATTCTTTCCAAATCATTTATTATGATTTTACATAAATTATTTATATTTTTACAGCGAACTGCACTTACAACGACCTTTTCCAAATTTGATTTGGACATAATTCCAAATCCAACCATTAGATTTCAAATCTCTTGTATTCGTTGGAAAGCTCTTTTCAATACGAACCCAACGTTTCCTGTTTTAGGAGAATCCGACTGTCGGATCTCCCGTAATGTCCGTTCGAAGTCAATGGTCGAAATTCGCGAACTGCCACGGCGCGGTGCGTTTTATTCAGGCCATTAAATATATATATTTTATCGATTTCCATTTAAAAAGTATTTTATAAATCGTTTTAAATTCGTTTTCAAATCGATTTCAACTTCATATTCAATTTCAAATCAAAATTGAATATTTTATATCATTAATATATAAATGATAATATTTTGAAAATGTTAGATTTGGAAATCTCTCCTTTTTCGATATTCATTATAAAAATGATTAAAATCGATATAAATATTGTTCACGCCTAAAATGGCGTTAATCTAATCAACACGACTTTATATATTTAAATATTTTCGTGTCCTTCCCAAATCGGACATCAAAATCACATTTTGATTCATTACTGAATATTATTTTAAAATATTATTTATTTTAAAATAATCATTTCTTGTCATTTTAAAATATTTGTTAATTTAAAATATTCGTTCATTTCGAGTTAGAATTAGACAAGCCAATTACCATATAATTTTATTTATATGGATTTTATACACACATGTACACAACAATAATCACACACAGTCAACCATCATCCATAGTGCATTACACAACTATATAAGCGTTAAGTATAAATAATTAATGCTTACAACAGCCTGTGAACCAATCGATTGACAAACAACTAAATATTAGGATTAGTGTATGTCCAATATCATCCCAATACCCGTGTGGTGTTTTTAAACAATAAACAGTGATTATTATTTGTGCAGTCGGGTGATGTGTAAAATATATCATCCTAATGAATATCAGTCAAATGTGTTTATCTAAACAAATCGTCCGATTTGTAAATGAATATTTAATTTATTCATATACACATTAAAAATTGTATTTTTAACTATAAAATATTTATTTCAACTCATGAATATTTTATTTATATTTCACATCACGATCACAATCAATTTCCACAACATAGTACAATCAAACAAGTCGTCCATGGTCTATGGATGACGGGGAGCAGTTCATATATGCAGTGATAAAATAAATAACTGTATAAGAAATAATTTTAGTGAGAAGTTATCACCTTGGGTTTTCACTCCGTCATCATTTATTGGACAGTTTGGATTTTTTTCTCGCTCATTGTGTCCTTCACCGTGATCTGCTTCACACGATTTATATTAAAAATCACATTTTTAATACGATATATATATTATAAAAATCTCATTTTTAAAATTTCACTTTTATTATAAAAATCATATTTTTATAACGTTATATTATATAAAAATCGCATCTTTACATAGCAAAAAATTTATATTTTTACACGGCTAAAAATCATGACTTTATATTGTTAAAAAACACTTATCTTTATGTTAATAGAAGTCCTATCTTTAGACAAATAAAAAATGCATCTTTTCATAATTAAAAATCAGCTAACTAAAAATCGTATCTTTACCTAATTAAAAATCGTATCTTTAGCTAATTCGAAAAGTATAATCTTTTCTTCAATGTTCATATTATAAAAATCAATCGTTAACATGATGTTTACACCATAAAAATCACATCTTTAATTTACTACTAAATATATAAAACCGAATTTTATCTCGCTATTTCATAAAAAATTACATTTTTATAACCAAGTATTATAAATTAAAAACAATGCTAGTTCATATATATAAAAATAACGCTATTTAGATTTATAAAAACTAGATTTTTAAAGTATTAAAACTAAATAAAAATGGAATAAAAACTCACAGTGGTTTAATAAAGAGGGAGAAGGGGTTCATGGAGGTTGTCGGTGGCTGAGGAGGTGCGCTCGGGCTTGCAGCGGCGGCTGAGGGTTGCGGCAAGGGTGATGGGAGCTAACGGCAGCTAGAGTTAGGGTTTGGGATTGTGGCGTGCGGATTTAGAGAAGAGAGGGAGGAGAGAGCATCGAAGGGGGGACCTCGCTGGAGTCGGCGGTGGAAGGTGCAAGGGGCGCGTTGGTGGTAAGAGGCCAGGGCGACGATCGACGTGGGGATTTAGTGGAAGGGTCAATGCAGTATTTCCATTTTTTTTATTCGACTTGAAAAACAAGAGAGAGGGAGAATAAAGGGGAGGGGGCTTTATATAAAATTTAATTATTATTTTAATTAATTCTCCAAAAAGTTAATTTTCCATTCTAAGTCCAAATCGAATCCACCGACTATTGTCCCTTGCTAATTACCCCTATTCCAGACACAATGGTATATGTCCCGTAAGCCAATTCGACCATTACGATCAGTTTCCATTAAAATTAATATATAAATCAATATATTTAAAATTTAAATGTACATTTTAAATTACTGAAGCTACATACGGACTCCAAAATTTCTAGAAAATTAAATCTGGCTATGTATTGACGATACGGTCATAACAAAACTAATTTCGTCGAATTTGGAGATCATTTGAAAAACGGTCATTTTTTAGTCGATTATATTTAAAATAAAATGACCAAACACGTTTAGATCCTCCATGCTCACATATTGATTCCAAAAATAATGAAAATTGGAATCCACTAATAATCTGACATTCCGGATCCAACATAAGTGGTCTTGTCGCAAACGGAGGTCGTTTGCAGAATCTCCACTTTTAAGAGCTATAGTTTCCATAGCGACTATTCTGAATTTTCAATTGGACATAACTTTTTATTCCCGCTATGAAATCTGGATTTTTTAGATTTGTTGGAAAGATATTTTTAAACAGATTCAAATACTTCTGGTTTTACTAAAATCCTGTTTATTTTGAATCCTGTACCATCATTTGAAATTTGAAATCGAATTTTCAAACTACCGCGCCATTTCCAATTTCCTTTATAATTAAAAATAAATATTTATATTCTAACTTCGATTTAAATAAGTATACACGTTCTAATTATTTTCAAAATAAATTTCTAGTGGTTATTATTTAAAATAAATCATTTTAAATATTCAAAGTTCATTAAAATTGTCGAAATAAAAATTTTAAATTGGTTCTCATTTTCCGGGTTGTTACAATCTCCCCCACTTAAAATCTTTTCGTCCTCGAAAAGGAACGGAGCTGAAAGTTTTTTCTAATCAACTCAACTTACGGTTCAGCTTTCATTCTTCAACTTTTCAGTTTCTAAGAATTTTCCAGTTCTTCAAAAATTTGGCTAACGCCCTAAATTTTTGAAAAATTTCGCCATAACCTCCTTTGTACGGGGAGACATTTAAAATTGCAACTCGCAACGCAGGGCCCTCACCAATCCAAAAGAAAATGGGAATGCCAAGCGGTCAGCCTTAGGCTCATAAACCTTTTAAAATAAAAAGAAAATTGCCAAGCGGCCAGCCTTAGGCTCATAAACCTTTTAAAAGAAAATTAAAAATAGTAAATACGTACCTATTCATCGAGCATAAAGTTTTATTTCTCTTCTTGGCAGTTTATGCATAACCGGTTCAACAATGTGTATATATACATGTATGCATTTCTAAACAATTTCCAACTCAGTACAACATTTGATTCAATTTGGCTTAATGGTTCAAAATTTTAATTAATCAAACCAATAATCAAACAACACAACCAGTAATCAATTAGTTGATTATCTTTTCAGATTCATAATTTTTCTCTCTCTATATATATATAAATCCATTTTTGATGCCAAGTCACAACAATAGACCCTATCTAGTTTTGGTTCTCACTCCAGTCAATTGGAAATATATAGATATCCCACTATCGAAACCTGAACATAAGCTCTGATGATTTTATGGTCATTATCAGAATCATCTCCGAGCGACTAGAGTGTGATTCCATATCTATCCAATATATTAAAACTTCGAATCTACATTATCAAGGCGAATATGCAAAATATATATATACTAGATTGTTTAAGTCTATTTAAAATAAATATTCAAATACGTTGAATGAGGTTTAAATTTTCAAAACAAAATTTGTTTTCATTTTTATTTCAAAACACTACTCTTCACACTCGTTCTAGGATACTACTGATCCTATCTCTATTGAGTCATTCCTATTGGATATTACTAATCCAATCTCTGATGAATTCTTTCATTCAGTTATAATGTATCTTGTTCTCAAGCTCTGTAAACCAAAGCTCTGATACCAAACTGACACGACCTGAACTTCCTCGGTCTCCGAAGAGAAGAGAAAGAACGGATTGTCTGAGAACACGACTAATCAGAACAAAAACATAAGAACATTTCATTGCTTATTACAACAATTTACATCAGAGTACAAGAATATACAGAGTATGAACAAATAATATACATTTGACAAATATCATTGATTTACAAATAACAATGCAGCGAAAAAATAATAAAAAACACAACTGAAAGAGATACGCGGATACAGAGCTTGCCGAATATCATTCCAGCTATAAAACAGGATCTTGTGAATATAAATCTGCAAAACAAAAACTACTAGCTGCCCGTGTGGAAAATAAGGGCACCCAGAGTTTAGGTTAAAACAATAAACTCTTGGTTAATCATGTGACTGGTGTGAGAACTAAAACAGTTATTTAAAACTTTACTTTAAAATGGAGTAAATCAAGGGACCACGCCGCATAACACTGAACGGATTTCCTCCCAAGAATACCAGTGCATAAAACAAACAGCGCAATGCTTTATGGAAAAATGAAGCTATTATAAGACTCAGGTCCCATCACACAATGCAACGCAAGACGGAGGATAAAATTTTACCTTATAATAGCCAAACATGCTTGGTACATTTAAAACAAATCATTTTGTACTATTATTGTGAAAAGTGCATGAAAACAACTTCAAATATAAATGTATCAATCATAGACGGCATAGTATCTCATGCTTTTATGTCGCCAATAATAGGCCCTACAATCAAAACTGAAATGTCACATATTAGAAATTGGATTTCCGTCATGAGTGAAGGCAAGGGATGTACTCCTCGCCGGCTTCGAGACACTCTAGCAAATGCCTCAAGATCTCCTGCAGTAGACCCTTGGATCCTTCAAGGCCGGTCCTCCCTTACGTTTGAGGATTAGTATTCCTAAACACACGTTTGCCCGCCCTATAGGGCGTCTATGAGTATATCCGAGGCGCCTTGCCTTCCAACAACCACAAAGGTAAAAATAATATAAATGTCTGGGATTAAAAAACACTGACACCACTCATAGCTAGAAAGAAATGTCTTGTCCTCCTCGGGTCCCTTATCCCATTTTTAACTCATACCGAGGTGTGAGGCTCTCGAATTAACGCTATACACAAAGCTATGCTATTTTAAAGCCATGCTTTGATCATCAACCACAAGACTCTACTTTTCAACAGAAGCCTTGATCATTTGCATCTCAACAAGCCATACAGGCAGTTCACGCCATGCGACTGATGTCTATCGATATATAACCTCTGAGCTCATACGTCTCAGAGAAGGGCGTTAAGCAAGAGAATATATTCTCCGCCGCCAAACAGATATATATTTAATAGAGATCAATCAACACAGGAGAGAGACACCTTATACCTCGTCCCATATTCCTAATACAGGAGAGAGGCCCTTACATATCCGGTCGATCTCCAAGTACGTCTGGACGACCACCACTTGTTACCCAGTCTTGGGTGTACGGCCCAATCACGACATCCGTAATAATCCAAATGGTGTGAAGACCTCCGGTCTTCAACCACCGTCTTCATCGTCGACTTATCGTCGAATCATTTATTCAGAATGGGTATAAACCTGGCCTTTCTGAATAACTCGCGTACATAATAAACAAGTGCTATAAAAACACAATATATGCCTCATTCCAATTTAGAATATTCTTTTATTCAAATATTCATATCTTTTGGGAAAGGTTCCCATTAATTTTATCAAAGATAAATTCTTTAAATTTATTCTTTAATCTTCCTTTGGATATCAATTCAAACCATATTAAGGTTTTCCAAACTAGTTGGGATTAGCGCACCTTACCGAAGTAATCATTTGTTTAGTTTCCCAATCCCAACCTATTCATCCCATGGTGCAAAACTGGCAGTACTCCATATCTAACACCACGGTGTTATCGGTATTTCTAATTACCATTTCACATTCAAATCTAGTTAAAGATTTAACTATAGCTTGGAGCAAAACTGGTGATACTCCATTCTCGATCATTTCCCAAATTTGATAATTTTAATTATCAATTCACATTTCAATCAAACTAAAGATTCATTAAAACTCCACTTAGTTTTAATCCTCCCAAAAATCAATATTAATAATTATTTAACTTTGGAAACACAAACATGCCACATCGATACTCTACACCGTAATATTGATTTCTGCCGATATATAACCTCGAAGCTCGCACGTCTTAGAGAAGAGTGTTAAGCAAGAGAATGAATTCTCTGTCGCCAAATAGATATATATTTAGCAGAGATCAACCACATAGTTCGAAATACAATGTTACACATGTAATCCTATCTTTAATTGTGTTAAAGAACTAATGTCATTTAAAACATAGTTCACGATAAACCCAAATTCTCTTCCATAAAAATGGAATCTTCACGGAAAACAGATCAATATATAATCGATATCAATTTCCGTATCCAACTAATAATATAAATGGAATAAAGACAAAGCCTTTTAAATTCCATATATATTAACAGTCTTCCTCCACAGAAGCTCATTTCAATTATTATCAAATCGAAACCCATTCAATTCCAATTTAATATATTAAACTGGAAAACTTTACTTTGGATAATTCCCATTTAATCTTAATCAAAAGATTTAATCACATTTCACTGTAAATCGGGTTAAAGAACGAATGACGTTAAAAACACAATTCACAATAAACCCAATTCACATTCCATTTTCAATTCCAATTAAATGTTAATTAATTGGAAACACTAAAAATCTTAATTAAAAGATTTATTCTTTTCGCACAGGTTTTAAGAACAGTGTTATTGAAGACACCATTCACGATAAACCCAAAATCCAATTCAATATTAAATATAAGGCTCTAAATAGAAATTATATCAGATTTAATTCAATATCAAATCCTAAGATCAACAAATATCTTATTGGGAATAACGATATATATATCTTACAAATTCTCCATAATATCCCTATTATCACGAAATCCAATATCGAAATATTCCAAAATTAATTTCGATTCATATTCGTTCCAATTCATATATTGGAAATTTTGGGTATTTTTAAAACCATTTCAAATCCAATTTATTTATTTAAAATTATTGGATTATAATTCTAGTTCATAACTAGTTCATTTTGATAAAAGTATATTTTTATCTTCACAAATGTGGAATTTTTCATACCAATTCTTTCCCAATCATTTATTATGATTTTACCCAAATTATTGATACTTTTAATAATTTTATCAAGGCCCTACAACGGATTTCCATAAATGGTCATCGAACTGCACTTACAACGACCTTTTTCAAATTTGATTTGGACATAATTCCAAATCCAACCATCAGATTTCAAATCTCTTGTATTCTTTGGAAAGCTTTTTTCGATACGAACCTAATGGTTCCGGTTTTAGGAGAATCTGACGGTCGGATCTCCCGTAATGTCAGTTCGAAGTCAATGCTCGAAATTCATGAACTGCCGCGGCGTGACGCGTTCTATTCAGGACATTAAATATATATATATAATATACATATTATATGTATTTCGTCGATTTCTATTTAAATCGTATTTTATAAATCATTTTAAATTCATTTTCAAAATGATTTCAACTTCATATTGAATTTCGAATCAAAATTGAATATTCTATATCATTAATATATAAATGATAATATTTTCAAAACATTAGATCTTGAAATATCTTCCTTTTCGATATTCATTATCAAAATAAATAAAATTGATATAAATATCATTCACGCCTAAAATGGCGATAATCTAATCGACTCGGCTTTATAAATTTAAATATTTTCGTCTCCATCCCAAATCAGACATCAAAATCAGATTTTGATTCATTACTGAATATTATTTTAAAATATTATTTATTTTAAAATATTCATTACTCGTCATTTTAAAATATTTGTTAATTTAAATTATTCGTTCTTTCTGAATTGGAATCAGACGCAGCCAATTACAATATAAATTTATTTATATGGATTTCATACACACATGTACACAACAATAATCAAACACAGTCAGCCATCATCGAGAGTGCATTACACAACTATATAAGTGTTAAATATAAATAATTAATGCTTACAACATTCTGTCAACCAATCGATTGACATACAACTAAATATTGGGATTAGTGTATGTCCAATATCATCCCAATACCCGTCTTGGGTTTTCAAACAACAAACACTGATTATTATTTCTGCAGTTGGACGATATGTAAAATATATCGTCCCAATAAATATCAATCAAATGTGTGTACATAAAACAATTCATAAGATTTGTAAATGAATATTTTGTTCATATACACATTAAAAGTTATATTTTTAACTATAAATTATTTATTTCAACGTATGAATATTTATTTTATATTTCACATCACGATCACAATCAATTTCCACAACACAATACAATCAAACAAGTCGTCCATAGTCTGTGGACGATGGGGAGTAGTTCATATATGCAATTATAAAATAAATAACTATACAAGAAATAATTTTAGTGAGAAGTACTCACCTCGGGTTTCCACTCCGTCATTCTTTATTGGACGGTTTGGATCTGTTTCTCGCTCGTTGTGTCCTTCACCGTGATCTGCTTCACACGATTTATATTAAAAATCACATTTTTAATACAATGTATATATTATAAAAATCTCATTTTTAAAAGTTCACTTTTATTATAAAAACCATATTTTTATAATGTTATATTATATAAAAATCACATCTTTACATAGCCGAAAATTATATTTTTGCACGGCTAAAAATCATGAATTTATACTGTTAAAAATCATAACTTTATATTGTTAAAAAAACTTAAAGATGTTAACAGATACCCTATCTTCAGATAAATAAAAATCACATCTTTTCATAATTAAAAATCATATTTTTTGCTAATTAAAAATCGTATCTTTAGCTAATTAAAAATCGTACCTTTAGCACATTAAAAATCATATGTTTAGCTTATTAAAAAATCTAATCTTCTGTTCAATGTTCATATTATAAAAATCAGTCTTTAACATGATGTTTACACCATAAAAATCACATCTTCAATTTACTATTATATATATAAAAACCGAATTTTTATCTCACTATTTGTAACCACCCGGAAAATCAGAACCAATTTAAAAATTTTATTTTGGCAATTTTAATGAATTTTGAATATATAAAATGATTTATTTTAAATAATAACGACTAGAAATTTATTTTGAATAGGATTAGAACGTATAAATTTATTTAGATCAAAATTAGAATATAAATATTTATTTTAATTATAAAAGGAATAGAAAATGGCGCGGTAGTTTGGAAATTCAATTTCAAATTTTAAATGAATGTACAGGATTCAAAATATACTAGATTTTAGTGAAACAAGAAATATTTGATTTTATTTGAAAATATCTAGGCTGGATTTATTTTTTCGGACCGTATCGTCAAAACATAGCTAGATTTATTTTTCGGGAATTTTTGGAGTCAGTATGTGGCCCCAGTAAATTAAAATGTGCATTTGAATTTAAAATGTAATGATTTATATTTTAAATTTAGCGGAAACTGATCGTAACGACCGAATTGTTTTATGAAACTTGTCACATTGTGTTCGGAAAAGGGTACTTAGCTAGGGACGACAGTCGTTGGGCTTGAATTGGGGTTCAAAAATAAAAGTCAACTTTACGGGAAAAATAAATAAGGTTAAATAAATTTAATTTACTATAAAAACCCTCCCCACAATACCCTATTGTAATGACCCGGAAAATCGGAACCAATTTAAAATTTTTAAATTGGCTATTTCAGTGGATTTTAAATATTTAAAATAAATATTTTAAATAATAACGATGAAAAGTAAGTTTGGATCGACATTTGAAAATGAATATAATTAATTCTAATTATAAACAAGGCCTGAAATGGCATGGTAGTTTCAAAATTTGAATTTAAACTTTGACTGACTGTACTGGGTGCAAAACAAAACGGATTTGAGTGAAACCAAAAATATTTAAATCTGTCAGTGAATACCTTTCTAACGAATCTGAAAAATCAAAGTTTCATAGCGGAAAGCAAAAGTTATGGCCAAATGAATTTTCAGGAAGGTCGCTATGGAATTTATATAGCCCGTGAAAATGGCCATTTTGCAAACGACCTCGGAATTCGATGAAACCACTTTTGTTTGATCCGGGATGTGAAGTTATTGCTAGGTTTCAAATTTCATAATTTTTGAAGCTAGTATGTGAGCATGGCAAAGGAAAATGTGTTTTGGTCAATTACAGTTAAATTGGATCGACCAGAAAAGGGCCATTTTACAAACGGTCTCAGAATTCGACGAAACTAGTTTTGTTGGGACCGTGTCGTCAAAACATAGCCAGATTTATTTTTCTGGAATTTTTCGAGTTAGTTTGTGGGCCGGGCAAATTGAAATGTACGTTAAAATCGAATATTGAATGTTGTATATTTTAATTTGAAGGAAAACTGACTGAAACATTCGAATGGGCCTTCGAAACATATCCCATTATGTTCGGAATGTGGGTAAAACGCTAGGGATGACAGTCGTTGGGTTTGGATTGGAGTTCGTATGTGACAAGGGGTATTTTGGAAATTTAAAATTATATAAATAAATAAAAATATCCTATTGGTCCACCTCACAATCTCTCTCCCCGATACCATCCAGAACGACGGCGGAAACCCTTCCCACGCTTCCCTCCTTGATTTCTCATTCCACACTCAATAAAAACCCATCCTCCAGTTGAAGATTTTGAAGAGCTCGAGACGAGCTTCAAATCCATACCAGGATTGGATTTTTTTCGTGGAGTTTTCGAGGAGATACGGGTCTCGAAAGTCGAGCGCTTTGGATCACCGCCGCGGCCACGCCTGGCCACCGAACTGGGGCCCACTTCTGGCGGCTGAGCGCTTCTCCTTCCCCTTCGACCTCGCACAACCCGATCCCCATATCGATCAACGAATTAGCTGAAAATTTGAAACCTAGTTTCGAACCAAACTGCTCAGGTACGGCTGAAAATTATATATACTATATCATAGAGGTTTAAAGCGCTACGGTTTTTGATTTCACTGTAAAAATCATATCTTTTTCGTTTTTTGACGAAATCCAGTGAAACAAGAGACAATGGACTCATGTGGACGTCTTTTACATTCTAGAAGAGACCGCATATTTTTCTGAGCCTTCTGCTATTTTTTGTGGAATGGAACCCAATGTGAGATTTCTAAATTATAAACGATATGAAAAAGACGATGTATAAATTATATAGTCGATGTATGGGTTATATAAGCGTTGTACACCTCATGTATAAGCGTTGTATAAGTTGTACGTTCGATGTATAAGTTATATATGCGTTGTAAAAATTATATATGTGTTGAAATAGAAGTGAAATGTTTATATACAAATATAAATATGTATATATATATATATATATATATATATATATATATATATGCGCCTCTTCCACAAACCATGGACGATATTTATTGGTTGCGATTGGTGTGAAAATTGGTTGATTACGAATGGTTGATTATAATTGTTTGTGGTTGAAATTAATTGATTGTGGTTGAAAAGTACCAGTTTGTGGTTGAGAAATATTTGGTTGAAACCACATAGGATTAGTTAGTGGAAATGAAAAAAATATACATGCCGCCTGCGTGCGAAGTAGATGCATGATTCCCCATTGTCAAAAGCTGCGAGGCTTTAAGGTAGAGCGAGGAGCCGTACTAGGGACGGTCCCGGTTTTAACTACCCTGCCGTTATGCTGCCGAAATTTTGAATAATATTCATGTGTTAGAATTATTTTCATGTGTTGAAACTATATTCGTGTGTGGAATGGAAATTCATCTATTTAGCGACATTCATGTTTTTAAATATAAAAATCACCTTTTTATCTATATATATAAAATATAGAAAACCTTCATGTGTTGAATCGAAATTCATTCATTGAATAGAAATTCATGTGTTGAATGGTATTCGTGTTTTAAATATAAAAATCACCTTTTTATCTATATATATAAAATATAGTAAACCTTTATGTGTTGAATCGAAATTCATTCGTTGAATAGAAATTCATGTGTTGAATGGTATTCGTGTTTTAAATATAAAAATCACCTTTTTATCTATATATAAAAAATATAGAAAACCTTCATGTGTTGAATCGAAATTCATTCGTTGAATAGAAATTCATGTGTTGAATGGTATTCGTGTTTTAAATATAAAAATCACCTTTTTATCTATGTATATAAAATATAGAAAACCTTCATGTGTTGAACCGAAATTCATTCGTTGAATTGAAATTCATGTGTTGAATGGTATTCATATTCTGAGAGAAATTGTTTTATAATCAAAATCCTATTTTTATCATCAATATGAACTATATAAAATAATCTTGTTTTAAAATAAATTGTTTTATAATAAAAATCCTATTTTTATCATCAATATGAACTATATAAAATAATCTTGTTTTGAAATAAATTGTTTTATAATAAAAATCCTATTTTTATCACCTATATTAACTATATAAAATATTCGGGTTTTGAAATAAATCGTTTTACAATAAAAATCACATTTTTACTATATACATGAATTGTTAAAATAGTGAAGTGTCGAAGTGAATGTATGTCGGATAAAAATACCATTTTTATCAAATGTATGAAAAGAATATAACTTTGAAATCGAAGAATCGATATATATATATATATATATATATATATAATTGAAATATATCGAATAGCAAAGCTGCAGTTCGTGTTTTGAAACCGTGATTTCAAACGATTATTGCGGGAGATCCGACCATCGGATTTTCCCGAAACCAAAACCGTTGGGTTCTCTTTGGAAATATATTTCCAATGACACCAAATTTGTAAAGATCCAACGGTTGGATTGTCTGGAATGTTTAATTCAAATCTGAAGAAAAACAGCGCCAAAATCGATTATATATATATATATATATATATATAATTATATTAAGTCGAATAACGATGCTGTAGTTCGTATTTTGAAATTGAAACTTCAAACGATTATATTGGGAGATCCGACAGTCGGATTTTCCCGAAACTGGAACCGTTGGATTCGTTTTGAAAAGATCTTTCTAATGATGTAAATTTTGTGAAGATCCAACGGTTAGATTTTCAGATATGTGTAAATCAAATCTGAAGAAAAACAGCGCCACGGCCGCGTTATGGTCCGAAGCGTCGTTTGAATAAATTGGCTATTTTAAAATAAATAAAAATGGCGATAAATCATTATAAAATATTATAAATGATATGGATGTGAAATTTAGAAACTAACTGAAGGTTGACTAAGTCGAATGGATTCCTGGGTGTTGAGCTGATGTTAGTTTCGGCCTTCGGGGTTAATATTTGGGAAATCGTTCTCTTACTGATTTACGGTTAGCGACTAATGAATTGAAATGATGCGTATGTGTGTTTATGTTACACTTGTTTATTATATACACAAGTTGCCCAGAAAGACCGGGTTTATCCCATTCTGAATAACTAAATCGACGATAAGAAATCGAAGATGAAGACGGTGGTTGAAGACCGGAAATCTTCACCTCGTTTGGATGGTAACTGATGTCCTGATTGGGAGGCATCCCGAAATATGGATAATGAGTGGTGATCGTCCAGACGTACGTGGAGATTGATGGGTTTGCGAGGTATATAGTGCCTCCGGTTTCGTTCAGACCCAGGATGGACTTGTAAATGGACTGTGTCTGACATTGGAATTTATTCTGTGTGATTGATAGCCATTGGTTACATGGCGTGAATTGCCTGTGTGACATGCTAAGATGCAGTGAGTAGGGCTTCTGTTGAAAAGCAAAGTCTTGTGAGTGATGATCAAAGCACCGCCTGTGTGGCGTAGCTTTGTGTATAACGTGAATTCGCGAGCCTCACACCCCGGTATGAACCAGAAACGGGAGAAGGACCTTAGGAAGGGCATGCGTTTCTTTCTAGCTAGGAGTTGTGTCAGTGTTTTTACACGGCCTGACATTTTACTTATGTGGATGATGGATAGCGAGGCGCCTCGGTTATATCGGTCGATCCGGGACCGATGGAGTCATTCGTTGGCTCACTTACGCCCCAAAGGGCGGGGAAACGCAGTGTTCAGGAATTTTAATCCACATCGGTGGACCGGCCCTGACGATCCAAAGGCTTGAATGAGTACTTTCCTGAGGCTTGGGCTAGACAGTCTCGAATTCGGTAAGGAATATCTTTTGCCTTGGTTCATGACGGAAATCCAATTTCCAAATACGACACCGTGCGGTTTTGATTGTATATACATATGGCGACATGATACATGGTACCCATGCCATCTATGATTGATAATTATGATTGAAATTGTTTTCGAAACCTATAAACACTAGTAATAATATCAAATGGTTTTGTTTTATTCGTATCAATCATATTTTGGCCATTATAAGGTAAAAATCTATTCTCCGGTTTGCGTTGCATTGTGTGATGGGAACTAAGTCTTATAATGGCTTCATTTTTACAAAAAGCAATGCGATGTATAAAAGAATTATTTGTTTTAAAGCACTAGCAATCCGATGGAGTAAACCCGTCCGTTCCATGAATGTGGCGTAGTCCTGTGATTAGCCATATTATAAATGTGTTAAGTAGATTTCTCATACCAGTCCCATGACTGACTCGTAGTTTGTTTCACCTTTCAAACTCGGGTGCCCCTTTTTTTCTACATGGGCAGCCTTGTATTCTGGTTTGGCAGGCTCTTTCTGGATAGCTGGAGCTGAAGATGGATTCTATCATTTATCTCTTTTTATGCTGTTCAGCTCCTGTTGTACATATTATGTTTGTTTCTGCTGTAGACATTTATGTATAGCTGAACTGTATTTGTACTAAGTATGATCTTGTATACTGTGTAACTCTGATGATTACGTTTATCCAGTATATTCTATTTTTCATTATCTGGTGTATTTATTTATTTCTGCTTTGCAGTAATCTATTTATGTGTAATATTCCAAAGATTACCCTTGTCACCGTCAGTACGAGGTTTGGGGACGTCTCCCCTAACCCTCGATAACCCCAAATCCCGTCGCCCTTTGAAATCGTAGCCGCCACCCTCCGGATCGCCCCCTCCCCCGCCGTCGCGTCGGAGCCCCTACCTCCCTAGGCTGCGCCGCCACCTCCCGTTGGCCGCTGGCGCCTCCCCCATTGTAACGACCCGGAATTTTGGGGCCAGATTAAAATTTTTATTTTAGAAATTTTAAGGGAATTTTAATATTTAAAATAATTTACTTTAAATAATAACGACTAAAAATTTATTTTAAAATGAATAAATTTAATGTAATTATAAAAGGAGTTTAAAACAGTGCTGCATTTTGAAAATTTGAATTTGAACTTTGACTGAACATACAGGATTCATTTTAAATCAGAATTGAGCGAAACCAGAAATATTTAAATCTGTTTAATCATATCTTTCTAACGAATCTGAAAAACTGAAATTTCATTTTAAAAATCAAAATTTATGTCCAGTTTAAAAGTTAGAAAAGTCGTTGTAGAATTTATATATATATATTTTAATTAAATATATTGGCCTTGAAAATAGCCATTTTTCAAACGACCTCGGTTTTCAACGAAACCACTTTTGTTGGAACCGGAATGTCAAATTATTGCTAAGTTTCAATTTTCATAATTTTTCGAATTAATATGTGAGCATGGTAAAGGAAAACGTGTTTTGTCAGTTTCAGTCAAATTTAATCGACTTGAAAATGGCCATTTTTCAAATAGTCTCAGAATTCGATGAAATTAGTCTCGTTAGGACCGTATCGTCAAAACATAACTAGGAATAATTTTTCTGTAATTTTTAGAGTTAGTATGTGGCGCCGGTAATTTAAATTGTACGTTCAAATTAAATATAAATTGATTTATATTTTTAAATTACAGAAAAACATATAGTAACAGCCGAATTGGGTTACGAAACATATTCCTTTGGGTCCGGAACGGGGGTATTTGCCTAGGGACGACTTTCGTTGGGCTCGTTTTGGAGATAATATCAGCGAACAAAACATTTTCTTGAATTAAATAATAAATAAAAAAGAAAATACTATATATATACTATCCAAATACACTGTACAATACTCCTGAACCCTAGAAAACATACATCCGCCAGTAACGTTTTCAATGGCCGATATCTCGTGACAAATCCTCCCCAAAATCTCAACATTCAATCGGTATTATTCAACTCCTATAAATCGAAAATCAAAGCTCTCAAGGAGCTCTTGCTATTGTCCGGTCAAGATTTGATTTAACATCATGATTTGCTCGAATTTCGAGCTTGAACACACGCCGAACGAGGTGAGTTTGGGGAGCCTAGAGAATCTCGATTTGGTCATGGAGGGGGTGCGTGGGTAGGTGGCGACGAGGGCTACGTGGTGGTCGATCCAGATGGATCTCTGGTGGGCCGAGGCGCCGTGCGTTCTGGGGAGATGGAGGGAGCTGATTTGGGTTCAGTTTTGTACAGCAACGTAGAAGGAGGAAAGAAAGCATCAGCCCATATTTCCTTAAATAAAGTAATTAGTGTATAAATTTTTAATTAATTAATTATTTAATTTGTATTATGTTTAAACAACGATAACTTTGTCATACAGTATCGAAATCAAACGAAACTCGTTGCATTTGATTCGTATTTCAGAACACCACAACATGAAACTTTCTAGATCTGAAACCGGAGACGTTGGAAATTCAGGAAATTTCAGATCAGAACTGCTTGGTGAGAAATTCTATTTTATTCCTTCTTCTTAAATAATTAAAATTATTTATGATTGTCTTATCACCAATTCGCTGTAAAATTCTGTTTGTTATGAGACGTGATTTGATTCTATGATTGATGTGTGTACAGATCTGTTAATTGGGTAATATGATGTTATGATTAAATTGTAAAAACATATAGATCATTTTTGTCGCTGAATAAAATTGTTGAGATAAAAGAATTGTAATTTTGTCAAAATAACAAATTTGTTGTTTTTGTCAAAATAAATTGGTTGAAACAAAAATTAACATTTTTGTTATATAATTGTCATGTTAGACAAAATAAATATTTTTGTTATATAACTGTCATGTTATTATAAAATTTTCATTTCAGTTAGAAAATGTTATATAAATATATAGTTGTCATTTCAGTTAATAATGTTATATTAGCATTAAATTGTCATGTTAGACAAAAGATAACATTTTGTTAGGGAATGTTGCATTAGAAATGAAAATATCATTTGAATGTTAAGGTATACATTAGAATTTATGTACAAAGAGAAAATATCATTTTAATGTTAATGGATACATTAGAATTTAGATGCAAAATGAAATTATCATTTTAATGTAAATGCAGATATTAGAATACACAGAAGATGTTAACATATAAAATATTCTTTTATATGCTATTAGAAAACATAGAAAGATGTTAACGTGTAAAATATTTTTTTTATGACATTAGAAATTAACATCTTTGTTTACATTATAAAGATTAGACAAAATTAACATTTTTGTGAAAGGTAAAAATGTATATTTTTATACATTAGAAAGAAGAAGTTAAAAATGTATATTTTTATACATCAAAAAGAAGAAGTTAAAAATGTATATTTTTATATAATAAAAAGAAGAAGTTAAAAATGTATATTTTTATACATTAAAAGAAGGAACTAGAAAATGTATATTTTTATACATTAAAAGAATGAACTAGAAAATGTATATTTTTATATACATTAAAAAGAATGATTTAGAATGGACACTTTTGTCACATTAAAAAGAATGAAGTGAAAATACACATTTTGTCAATTATAAGGAATGAAACAAAAATAATTATTTTTGGTCATAACAAAGAGTTTAACCAAAATATACATTTTTGTCATTATGAAGGAAGATTACATTTTTGATCGTTAATAGGGATTAAAACCAAAAATACATTTTTGGTTCACAAAGAAGAAAGAGTACATTTTAATCATTAAAAAGGATTAAAGTAAAATTAATATTTTTGTTTACTTTAAAAGAATGAAGACAAAAATAACATTTTTGTTTACTTTAAAAGATTTGACAAAATTATCGTATTTTGTACATTAGAATTGAAATATTTTGTACATTATAATGAATTTGACAAAATTATCATGTTTTGTACATCGAAAGGAATTAGACAAAATTTCAACATTTTTGTCACTTTAAAAGGATTAGGATAAAAGAGACATTTTTGTCACTTTTAAAAGAATTGAAATGAAAGAGTAGATTTTTACCGTCATTTGTTCGCAATAAAAAGAATTGAAATATATGTATGTGATGTTGAAATGTTTGATGTGTTAAATATATTGCTAGTATATTCAAACTGAGTATTACACTTCCATTTACAAGTCATCTGACTTGTTTATGTGATTGGGTCGATAATTTTTACACATCGCCCAAGTGCACAAATAATTTGTTATTTGATTGTTGGATGAAACCCCACAAGGGTGTTGGGATGATATTTGACCTACACTAGTCCCAATATTCACTGTAGAATCCACTTTGGTTGTTATTTGGATGTTTGATAATTATTCATCATGATTGTTGATTTTATGCAGTATATGGTTGTTGATTGAGTCACATTCCAATAAAGAATATTCTAGAAAAAATATTTTAGGAAATATCTTAGGAAAAAGAACATTTTAGAAAAAGAATATATTTTAGAAAATATATTTATTGATATGAACTAGTTATTAACTAGAATAAATCATTAAATTTAGATTTAATGAAGTTTTCCAACTTGTTAATATTTAACTGAAATTTAATTAAATAAATTGGATTTGGGTTTATCGTGAATAGTGTCTTAAAAAACACTGTTCTTAAACCCCATATGAAAAGAATAATCTTTTATTTAGATTATTAAAATTTTCAATTATACTTAGAAATTGGAATAAGATGAAATGTGAGTTGGGTTTATTGTGAACTATGTTTCTAAGTGACATGTATTCTTTAACCCAACTGACAGTAAAAATATGATTTGGAATTTATAAATCTTTTATTAAGACTTAAATGGGAATTTTCCAAAAGTAAAGTTTTCCAGTTTAATATATTAAATTGGAGTAGAATGGAATTCAAATTAATAATAACCGAGATAAGCTCCTGTAAAAGAAGACCGATACTACATATGGAATTTAAAAGGCTTTGCCGTTATTCCATTTATATTATTGGTCAGATACAAGAAATTTATAACGATTATATATTGATTTGATTTCTATGAAGATTCCCTAATTTGAAGGAAGAGGATTTTGGGTTTACCGTGAACGATGTTTTAAATGACATTAGTTCTTTAACCCAGTTAAAGATAAGATTAATTTCTTAAATTTAAATAATCATTGAATAATGATTTATGATATTTAAAACCAAATTGGGTTCTTAATAAATCTTTTAAAGATAGATTTAAGAATAAATTTGAAGAATTTATCTTTGATAAAATAATGCGAATATTTTATTAGGAGAACGTTCTGAATTGGAATGTGGCATTGGATGTGTTTTTATAGTAATTGATTTTTAATTATAAAATACGCTAGTTATTCGGAATGACCGGGTTTAACCCATTCCGGATAATTACTACGACGATGAAGAGTCGAAGATGAAGACGATGGTTGAAGACCGACGATCTTCACATCGAATGGATGTGTTGCTACAGAGACCCTTGACGGGAGTAGCTACCTTAAAGGGGCTTCAGTGGTGGTCGTCCGAACTATTGTTGATTGTTCGGATTTGGTTTTCTCTCAGACCCAGAGCATAAGCTAGTAAATGGATGCGTGTCTGACAATGGATTTCATTCCAGGTGAATTAAATCGATTTCTGTTAATGTATGTCTGTTTGGTGGTGGGGGATTTATTCTCTACTTAACACCCTGGTATATATTAATAGTGATTGATCGCATGGCCTGAATTGTCAAGGTGGTACACCAAGATGCAAATGATCAAGGCTTTTGTTGAAAAGCAGGGCCTTGTGGGATGATCAAAGTATAGCCTATTACGACATAACTTTGTGTATATCGTGACTTCGCGAGCCTCACACCCTGGTATGAGTCAAAAATGGGATATGGACCGTAGGGAGTGCACATGTTTCTTTCTAGCTAGTGGTAGTGTCAGTGCTTAAACTGGCTGGCATTTTACTTATGTGGATGATGGATTTTGAGGCGCCTCGTATTTTTATAGGCCGTTAGTGGTCATACTATAGGTTCAAAGGAACCGGGAAACGTGTGTTCAGGCATAACCAATCCACTGCCGATAGGCGGGGACCGGCCCTACCGCTCCAAGGGTTCACTGCGGGGGATCCTGAGGCATTTGCTAGAGTGTCTCGAATCAGAGAGGAGCTTGCCCCTAGCCTCGACTCATGATGGAAATCCAATTTCCAATACGACCTTGCGGTTTTGATTGTAGAACTAGTACGGCTACATAGTAGGATGGGGTACAATGCCATCTATGATTAATACATTATGATTGAAACTGTTTTTGAAATATATATACTCATAGATATACACACTAGTATTAAATCTGTTTTATCATATCAAGCATCTGTTGACCATTATAAGGTAAAACCCTATCCTTCGGTTTGCGTTGCATTGTGTGATGGGACTTGGATCTTATAATGGTTTCATTTTTCTAAAAAACATTGCGTTGTTTAATGATTTACTTTATTTTATGCACTGGCAATCCAATGGAGTAAACCCGTTCCGCGTTAGCGGCGTGGTCCTGTGATTAGCCTTATTATTAGATAAGTTAAGTTAAGATTTCTCATACAAGTCCCATGATTGACCTATAGTTTGTTTCACTGGCAAACTCGGGTGCCCATATTTTCCACACGGGCAATCGAGTAGCTTTTTGCAGATATATTTACAGGATCCTGGTTTACAGCTGAACCGGTATTCGTAAAGCTCTGTATCCGTGTATTCCTTCCAGTTGTATACTTGTATTATGTTTCAGCTGCTACTTAAATGTAATTTTAAACTCTATGATTAATGTATTTCTATTATGTAATAAGTATTCATACTCTGTTATATTCTTGTACTCTGATGTAATTGTTGTAATCAACAATAAAATGTTCTTCAGTTTGTGTTCTGATGTGTGTTGTTCTCAAGGCAATCCAGTCTTTCCTTCACTGGGAAGTTTGGTTCGTTTCACCCATCTTCTCCTTCCTCGAAAATCGAAGCCCCCAAACCCATCGTGTAACACCCCACGTCCATTAATGTCACTCACAAAGGGAATGCATTAACTTCCATGGAGGTTTTAAGTGAATATAGAACAGTAAAATTACAACAAGACAGATATAAAATAGTACTTGGAAATTCAAAAACTTTATTTCATTGTAGCAGAAGTCAAAACATGTTTGATTACATCATAACACCATATTCAATGTCAAGTACAATATCTATCTTGATAAAACAAGTACATAATCCCATTACATGAATAGCCATTAAAAAGAAAGATAACAAGCTGGACTTTACTTCAGCAGTCCAAGCTTTCCAGAAGATAAGCGATCCAACTAGACTCCACTAGAACTTGGCCCAACCTGCGGACCTGAAGGGAGAAAAAGGATGGAAAAGAGGGGGTCAGACATAAAGTCTGGTGAATATGATAATTCTACAATACTATTACCAAAATAACTGGACTAAGGCATATGCTGGAAAACAAGAAAATGTCTATGAAGAGCAGATTAAGGACATAGACAATCGCTAAAGGCAACGTTATAGGCGCTCCTAAATACTAAAGGATAAACACTATACTGCACCACACCAGTCACCCTAAAGATTCATCCCACTTAGCTTCACTTAGAAACTTTCCCAACGGCTTTACGTACCCCTAGCTGACTACATAGGTGCCGCCTGCCCCTATCTCCACTAGGTGTACCCTACTTCCCATTATTCGATCGACTCCCTAACTCGTAGATACCCGTGCTGGCCCCACAGTGGGGTATATCACTCCCCTAAAGTGGCAACCTGATACAACGGACATGCACGGCTTATACCTACACGATGCAACAACGTCTTACCTACCAGCCCGGGTCCACACACGCATATGAAACCCGTTGGACTTGCGTTGCCACCCTCCCTGTTTTGGCCTCTTATAGTCAAACCCAGTATGCGTGTCCCGTCCTCGACTTGGGTCGAGCCCACAAAGATACGTTTTGGGATACTGGTTGAAATGGGCCCCCACTATTTACCACAAGCATTCCACCTAAGCTTGTCCCCATTAGTCCATCCCACTTAACCCACTTAGTCATGTTCATTTACATGTGTGTTTGGTTAAGTCTAATCGTATTTCAAATGCCTCTAAAGGCAACCACCAGATTCCTCATGCCACCCAAGGCACCTACTTAACCCCCATGTCCCACCTTACATGATTATCTGGTTAAGTATTTCTTAGTTCATTAAGGCCATAACCTCATAAAGACCTCTCACATTAGACTGGCATTTATGGCAGCTGGATTTGCCGGGCGGGTCCGGGCAGTCTTACACCATAAAAGAGTCTAACCTCGTGTCTTTACAACTGTTATGCTTTAGTTTGGGCCTAGGACCTCTCACATTGGGCCGACATTTGTGACTACTGGATTTGCCGGGCGGGTCCGGGCAGGTTTACATCACAAACGGGTCCAACCTCGTGTCCTAAGCATTGATTATTAATAATAATCCACTTTCCCCCAATTTTAATAATTCCCTACTTGAATTATTAATTACTTCCAATTTTTAACAATGTCCATAATTGACTCAATTATGGACATTCATTCATGGTATGCAACATCTTACAAAATTGCACCCAATTTATTAATTCCTAATATTACCCCTACCCCACGTTTGAACGTTTATTCGCAAAATATATGTTAGACTCGAATAGCCTAACTCATAGCATAAAAGAGATTATCATAATAACAACATGTATATGTGACCAAATGAATCATAATAAGGGGTGAAACTTGCATATGTCCAACTTGCATAGATTATACATGTCATGGATCTAAAGGTGTCAACTTGTTCAAAATTCACCTAATATGATCTCAATCAATTTTCATAAACTTACATATGAACATGTGTGAATCAACATCATCTAATTTTTTTTTAACAACATGGTTTTATATGGGTACACCTAACTCAATAGGAAAATTCCCATAATCAAGTTTTATTTAATTATAGTTTCAAGTTTATGGGTACACCTAACCTAATAGGCAAATTCCCATAAACAAGATCCATTTAAATTAAGAAAAAAAAACATAACTTTAAGCATGATCCAACAACATCATGATTTTTCAACATAATATAGCATGATTTATAACATGGCATAGTATGATAGTATAACATAGCTTGACATGATTCTCAACATAGCACGACATAGCATAAGAGAATTTACAACATAGCATGACATAGCATATATAATTTACATCATACGGCAACATAATAACATAATAAGAGATCCACAATATATAGAATTTACAATTACAAATCACATCACTTTCTTGTGATCCATTCATAACTGAGTCAAATTAGTTTGTAATAGTCTTGTGAGAATCATCATACTCACCAAAAAAGAAAAAAATTAGAGAAAGAGAGATCTTTTGATTTGATTTGTGTAGATTTAGTTGTAGATGATTAGGCTTCCTCTTCTTAGTTTGTGACGGCTATGCTGAACTCCATGGCAGCAGCATGACGGTAGCTTCTCTAATTTTACAAGTGATTTAGGTCTAGGGTCTACCCACTTATTTATAGATTTTAGAATTCATTTAGGCCATTAGATTTAACCTAGAAATAACCGCAGCCGTTCAGACAAGATGGGGTTTATCTTGTTGACTCAGCAATGAGTCAGAAGTGACTTAGCAAACACTCAGCAATATATATATATATATATATATATATATATATATATATTCTACAATGTACACATTAGATACATCCCCCCCTTTTACACACTTATTATTGTTTTTATATACATATTAGATACATCCCCTCTCTTACACACTTATTAATATTTTTATATTCATATTAGATACATCCCCTCTCTTACACACTTATTAATATTTTTATATTCATATTAGATACATCCCCTCTCTTACACACTTATTAATATTTTTATATTCATATTAGATACATCCCCTCTCTTACACACTTATTAATATTTTAGCAACTTTAGTGTTAATAGAAAATTCGGGGTGTTACATTCTCCCCTCCTTTTAGGATTTCGTCCCCGAAATCTTCAAGTCTGGAAGAATGTATATCCTACCATCCAAAAGTCCATCTACTCATCCATCATACACAGGCATCCATTGTCCTTAAAAGACTTCTAATGCTTTATGATCATATGCAAGTGTGTGTACATGTCCTTACCTAATGCGAAATCAGGCGGTCTACTGATTCAGTTGACCTCCTTAATGCAAATTATGTAAGTGTCATGAATCCATTATGTATGCAAAAGATCCTAATTGCTTACATACTACTTCTATATGCGTGCACACCCATTCAACCGAATGCAACATCCATATGATGGTACAACCATTATACATCCATTATACTAAATACATCCATATATATGCAATATCCAATATGAAGTGACTGAGCCGATCTAGTGCCTAAAGTGTGTGTATATATGCATCCACGAGCAACCACTAGCAAACACTTGCATCCATTTTGCATCCATCATACATAACATGTCTCAAACACATGTTTCAACCATAGGATTATCCTAACTAAAGGTCAAAGATACTAATGAGAGGACATACTAAAGATAAGATAAGATAAGCTAAGCGATAAAGGAGAAATTAAAAGACATACCCTCAAAAAGAAAAGGGTACAACGAACGCATCTTCTCTTCTGTCTCCCAAGTTGCGTTGCTCTCATCATCTCCCCATTGCACTTTAAACAGTTTGACCTCTCGATTCCTCAACTTTTTGATCTTCGACCCAAGAATGCATGTAGGAGCTCGTCTAATTGTTGCATCACGCTCTATTTCCACCTCTTTAAGCAAGCTCGGCTCTACCACCTCCGCGGTCTTGTGCAAACACTTCCTCAAATGTGATACATGGAATACGTCGTGTACTCCACTAAGTTTCTCAGGCAACTCCACCCTATATGCCATCTTCCCAATCCTGTTTTTTTTACAGGAAACGGCCCTACAAACCTTGGTGCTAATTTCCCCACGGACCCAAAGCGAACAACATTCTGTAACGGAGATACTTTGATAAAAACCATGTCCCCAATGTCAAACTCAAGATCTGTCCTCCTCTTATCAGCATACGATTTTTGCCTATCTTGTGCTGCTTTCATCCTCCTTCGAATCAACTCAATCTTCTCCGAGGTTTCCCTAACCATATCGGGCCCAAGTAGGATTTTATCGGTAGATTCCCACCAACATGTAGGCGAACGGCAAGGCCTTCCATAAAGAGCTTCGAAAGGTGCCATGCCAATACTAGACTGAAAGCTATTATTATATGCGAATTCTACTAACGGAAGGTGCTCTTCCCATGTACCCCCAATGTCTAGGATACAAAGCCTTAAAGGATCCTCTAGAATGCGATTCAACCTCTCGGTCTGGCCGCCTGTCTGAGGATGATATGCGGTGCTCAAACATAGCTGAGTCCCTACCACCTCTTGTAAACTCTTCCAAAATTCGCTAGTAAAGATGGGGTCACGGTCGCTTACTATACTAGAAGGAATACCGTGCAAACGAACTATCTCCTTAATGTATACAGAAGCCAACCACGGAGCAGTCCTCTTACTTTTCACGGGAATAAAATGGGCGCTTTTAGTAAGTCTATCTACTATAACCCAAATCCCCGTGTTACCCTTCCTTGATCTTGGTAATCCATCCACAAAATCCATTGAGATGCTTTCCCATTTCCATAGTGGAACTTCTAATGGGTGAAGCAACCCACCAGGTTTCTTTTGTTCTACTTTAACTCGTTGGCACACCAAGCATCTAGCGACGTACTCGGCCACATCCTTTTTCATACCGGCCCAAAAGAAAACCCGCTTCATATCTTTGTACATCTTATCCCCGCCGGGATGAATGGTCATTTTTGAGTGATGAGCATCATCAAGAATGGCCTTCCTTAAGTCTTCGTCTTGTGGTACACAAAGTCTATTATCCCTCCGTAACCAACCCTTATCGTCTAGGGTATACCTACGAAGATGGCTTGACGACTCCCCCCCTTTGAGATTTTCTACTATCTCAACCAACTGTGGGTCGTCTCGCTGTGGCTCACCAACCCGTCCTAGAAGTGTAGGTCTAACCTCCAAGGATGCTAACAGACCGGGTACTAAGTCAACGAAGGGTCTAAAGTCAAACATAGAGATGAATTCTAAGCTTTGTCGTTCAACAAACAACGGACTCAAGGACAACCTTTTCCTACTTAAGGCGTCTGCCACCACGTTACCCTTGCCCGGGGTATATGCTATTTCAAAATCGTAGGAGGCTAAGAATTCCATCCACCGTTGCTCCTTAAATTCAAATCCTTCTGAGAGAATAAGTATTTTAATGATTTGTGGTCAGTGAACAGTTCGAATTTCTCACCAACAAGATAATGGCGCCAAGACTCAAGCGCGAAAACAATTGCGGCTAGCTCTAAGTCATGCGTGGGGTAATTCTTTTCATGAACCCTCAACTGCCTTCCACCATAGGCTATTACTCTTCCCTCTTGCATGAGGACCGCGCCAAGTCCCGTCCCACAAGCATCAGTATAGATGGTAAACGGTTTATTCCCGTCTGGCAGCACTAAGACTGGGGCTGAAGTTAAGGCTCTCTTTAAACGTTGGAACGCATCATCGCAATCTTTGTCCCACGTAAAAACCAGGTTCTTCTTCGTTAACCGTGTTAATGGAGCTGATATTTTTGCGAAGTCTTTGATAAACTTCCTATAATAGCCAGCCAACCCCAAGAAACTTCTTACTTCGGTTGCATTTTTAGGGACCTTCCAATCTTGGATGGCCACCACCTTTGCGGGATCCACTGCTATCCCTTCTTTGGAAACCACGTGCCCTAAGAACCGTACTTCCTTCCTCCAGAAGTGACACTTAGAAAATTTTGCCTTAAGGTTATGCGCTCGAAGGGTTTCCAACACTTCCCTAAGATGTAGGGAGTGCTCTTCTTTATTCTTAGAAAAGACTAAGATGTCATCCACAAAGACTACCACGAATTTGTTAAGGTATTCCCTAAACACCCTACTCATCAAATCAACAAAATATGCAGGGGCGTTTGTCAAACCAAAGGGCATCACTAGCCATTCATAGAATCCGTCAGGAGTCCTAAAAGCAGTCTTATCTATACTATCCTCAGCCACTCTCAGTTGATGAAAGCCAGTGGCTAAGTCCAACTGCGAAAACACTGAGGCGCCAACTAACTGATCAAAGAGATCGTCAATCCTCGGCAGTGGGTGTCGGTTCTTTTTAGTAAGCTTGTTTAGTTCTCTATAGTCCATACAAAGTCTAAGAGACCCATCCGCCTTTGTGGCAAAAACTACTGGAGCACCCCACTCCGATATACTACGTCTTATGAACCCCTTCTCAAGCAACTCCTTTACTTGCTTATTGAGTTCCCTCCTTTCACGAGGAGCCATGTGGCGCACTGGCAAAGATACGGGTTTAGCATTATCCACAAGATAAATTCGAAAGTCTATCTCCCGCTTTGGAGGTAAGCCCTTCACCTCCTCAAACACATCCGGATATTCCCGGACCACTTCTACCGATCGCAGGTTCTCTACAGACGCGTCAAGCGATTCAAGATAACTTAGCATAACGGAATTTATGGGATTACAAAAGATGTCGAGAGAATTACCAAGGCGAGTCACAAGCCTAACTACTCTCCTTTCACAATCAAGAATGGCCCTATTTCTAGACAACCAATCCATTCCTAAAATTATCCCATAGCCCATGAAGCCCAATACATAAGCATCACATCTAAATTCAACGCTAAGTATAGAGATTTTCAAATCCAAACATATCATGGTCAAATGAGCCGAACCCCCAATTGGATTTGAAACGACCAAGGGATCCTCTACTAAACTGGTGTTCAAGTGCAGTGATTCAACTAATGATGCAGAGATAAACTAATGAGATGCGCCAGAATCGAATAAGGTACGGACAGGATGTTCAAACAGAAAAACTAAGCTTTCAACAGAAATTGTTCTACCTCTTTCTTGCAGCGGTGGGGCCGCAATAGCCTGAACTTGCCCCCTTGCCTGCCCTGGTGCCATAAGAGCATGCACCTGTCCTCCCGAGGTAGACCCTGCCCTCTGCCCCTTCTTTGGACAGTCCTTCACTAAATGTCCCGCATCTCCACAATGAAAACAACCAGTCTTCTTTTTCTTTCTACAATCTTTGCTGAGATGGCCAGGCGTCCCACAATTGAAGCATTTCTTCTTCCCTTTGCCATTATTGTTTTTACCACCCTTCTTATTTTGCTGTTGGGGTTTCTTCTGATCCCCTTTCTTTTCAACTGCCTTATCCTCATGCATAAGTGCCATTTCTACTAGCTTTTCAAAGGTGGCTCCCATAGGGATGTGGGTCATAGCCAACCCTTGCAACGGTTCATTCAAGCCTCTAACGAACCTCAAAGCTTTCTTCTCTGGCGTGTTCACCAACTCCAAGCCAAACCTTGCTAACTGGTTAAATTTATTGACATATTCCTTTACTGATGAGCTCCCTTGCTTTAGTGCCAGGAATTTTTCCGTATTTAAGTTCTCCTCTGCCCTTAAAAGAAACTTTGCCTCAAACCTTCATCTGAAATCCGCCCATGAATCAACTGGATGTTCCCCGTTAGTGACCTCCCACCAAAACGAGGCCTCTCCCTTCATTAACCAAGCAGCTAAACGGACTTTCCTCCCATCTTCCACTTCAAAGATATCCAACAATTCCTCAGTCTCCTTAAGCCAATCTCTGGCCTCCACAAACGTCTTAGTCCCTTGAGAAGTTTTTCCTCCCATAGCCTTGAATTCCTTGCACGTCTTTGCAAAAGTGTCAACACGAGGAGGAGGAGGAGGAGGAATGGGTGCAACTAGGGGTGGAGGAGTATCCGCTGGGCCTGCAGTGGTGGCCCTAGCCTCCAAGTATCTCCTAAACCACCCTGGAATCGTCACACCTTCTGGGAGATTAAGATCTTCAGTCATGCTGAAACGAAAAAGGAAAGATTCAAAATGGAGAATTCGAAAGATAAAGATAAGGATATGGCTATTTGGGATTATGTTTTTCATAAAAACTCTCTTTGAATAACATGTTTTTTTTTTGAAAGCACTTCTTCCGAAAATACTTTAGAAAAAAATATTTTTCTAAAAAAAAATTTTTTTTATCTGTTCTGGTAACCTTATGCTCTGATACCACGTGTAACACCCCACGTCCATTAATGTCACTCACAAAGGGAATGCATTAACTTCCATGGAGGTTTTAAGTGAATATAGAACAGTAAAATTACAACAAGACAGATATAAAATAGTACTTGGAAATTCAAAAACTTTATTTCATTGTAGCAGAAGTCAAAACATGTTTGATTACATCATAACACCATATTCAATGTCAAGTACAATATCTATCTTGATAAAACAAGTACATAATCCCATTACATGAATAGCCATTAAAAAGAAAGATAACAACCTGGACTTTACTTCAGCAGTCCAAGCTTTCCAGAAGATAAGCGATCCAACTAGACTCCACTAGAACTTGGCCCAGCCTGCGGACCTGAAGGGAGAAAAAGGATGGAAAAGAGGGGGTCAGACATAAAGTCTAGTGAATATGATAATTCTACAATACTATTACCAAAATAACTGGACTAAGGCATAAGCTGGAAAACAAGAAAATGTCTATGAAGAGCAGATTAAGGACATAGACAATCGCTAAAGGCAACGTTATAGGCGCTCCTAAATACTAAAGGATAAACACTATACTGCACCACACCAGTCACCCTAAAGATTCATCCCACTTAGCTTCACTTAGAAACTTTCCCAATGGCTTTACGTACCCCTAGCTGACTACATAGGTGCTGCCTGCCCCTATCTCCACTAGGTGTACCCTACTTCCCATTATTCGATCGACTCCCTAACTCGTAGATACCCGTGCTGGCCCCACAGTGGGGTGTATCACTCCCCTCCAGTGGCAACCTGATACAACGGACATGCACGGCTTATACCTACACGATGCAACAACGTCTTACCTACCAGCCCGGGTCCACACACGCATATGAAACCCGTTGGACTTGCGTTGCCACCGCTCCCTGTTTTGGCCTCTTATAGTCAAACCCAGTATGCGTGTCCCGTCCTCGACTTGGGTCGAGCCCACAAAGATACGTTTTGGGATACTGGTTGAAATGGGCCCCCACTATTTACCACAAGCATTCCACCTAAGCTTGACCCCATTAGTCCATCCCACTTAACCCACTTAGTCATGTTCATTTACATGTGTGTTTTGTTAATTCTAATCGTATATCCAATGCCTCTAAAGGCAACCACCAGATTTCTCATGCCACCCAAGGCACCTACTTAACCCCCATGTCCCACCTTACATGATTATCTGGTTAAGTATTTCTTAGTTCATTAAGGCCATAACCTCATAAAGACCTTTCACATTAGACTGGCATTTATGGCAGCTGGATTTGCCGGGCGGGTCCGGGCAGTCTTACACCATAAAAGAGTCTAACCTCGTGTCTTTACAACTGTTATGCTTTAGTTTGGGCCTAGGACCTCTCACATTGGGCCGACATTTGTGACTACTGGATTTGCCGGGCGGGTCCGGGCAGGTTTACATCACAAACGGGTCCAACCTCGTGTCCTAAGCATTGATTATTAATAATAATCCACTTTCCCCCAATTTTAATAATTCCCTACTTGAATTATTAATTACTTCCAATTTTTAACAATGTCCATAATTGACTCAATTATGGACATTCATTCATGGTATGCAACATCTTACAAAATTGCACCCAATTTATTAATTCCTAATATTACCCCTACCCCACGTTTGAACGTTTATTCGCAAAATATATGTTAGACTCGAATAGCCTAATTCATAGCATAAAAGAGATTATCATAATAACAACATGTATATGTGACCAAATGAATCATAATAAGGGGTGAAACTTGCATATGTCCAACTTGCATAGATTATACATGTCATGGATCTAAAGGTGTCAACTTGTTCAAAATTCACCTAATATGATCTCAATCAATTTTCATAAACTTACATATGAACATGTGTGAATCAACATCATCTAATTTTTTTTTAACAACATGGTTTTATATGGGTACACCTAACTCAATAGGCAAATTCCCATAATCAAGTTTTATTTAATTATAGTTTCAAGTTTATGGGTACACCTAACCTAATAGGCAAATTCCCATAAACAAGATCCATTTAAATTAAGAAAAAAAACATAACTTTAAGCATGATCCAACAACATCATGATTTTTCAACATAATATAGCATGATTTATAACATGGCATAGTATGATAGTATAACATAGCTTGACATGATTCTCAACATAGCACGACATAGCATAAGAGAATTTACAACATAGCATGACATAGCATATATAATTTACATCATACGGCAACATAATAACATAATAAGAGATCCACAATATATAGAATTTACAATTACAAATCACATCACTTTCTTGTGATCCATTCATAACTGAGTCAAATTAGTTTGTAATAGTCTTGTGAGAATCATCATACTCACCAACAAAAGAAAAGAATTAGAGAAAGAGAGATCTTTTGATTTGATTTGTGTAGATTTAGTTGTAGATGATTAGGCTTCCTCTTCTTAGTTTGTGACGGCTATGCTGAACTCCATGGCAGCAGCATGACGGTAGCTTCTCTAATTTTACAAGTGATTTAGGTCTAGGGTCTACCCACTTATTTATAGATTTTAGAGTTCATTTAGGCCATTAGATTTAACCTAGAAATAACCGCAGCCGTTCAGACAAGATGGGGTTTATCTTGTTGACTCAGCAATGAGTCAGAAGTGACTTAGCACACTCAGCAATATATATATATATTCTACAATGTACACATTAGATACATCCCCCCTTTTACACACTTATTATTGTTTTTATATACATATTAGATACATCCCCTCTCTTACACACTTATTAATATTTTTATATTCATATTAGATACATCCCCTCTCTTACACACTTATTAATATTTTTATATTCATATTAGATACATCCCCTCTTTTACACACTTATTAATATTTTTATATTCATATTAGATACATCCCCTCTCTTACACACTTATTAATATTTTAGCAACTTTAGTGTTAATAGAAAATTCGGGGTGTTACACATCGCCTAAAATCCACGACCACATCCCCATCACCACCGGCTGGGCGCTGCTCCCCCCGGCCTCCCGGACCTTCCAGCCACCTCCTCCGTTACCGCCAACCACCAGTGGGCCCCCTTCGAGGAAAAAAATCAAAATTTTAATATTTTCAGCGCGTACATTCAGTCCCTGAGCTTCCAGACCTCCCAAACCGTGCACCTATGGTCAAACCTCCACATTGCCAAAGTCAAAGAGCACTATCTCCTCTTCGATTTGGCTATATGGAAGTCATACTTTCGATTGCGTAGTCACCCAGAAAACGCGTCCAAAGTATGCTGTCCAAATCGTGTACTTCTGCGGATTCTGGCGAATTGGAGCATTTTCGGAGAAAAGTCCATTAGGCGAAAGTTGTCCAGAATGGCGTGCTTACGCTAGAAAAAAAGATGGATGGAAGATTAATGCTTGTTTGCAAAGTTTGGGATCAGAATAGCAATTCAGAACATCAGAAACGCACGGCGGAGTGGATCCCAATGTGAGAACTTCTCACTATAATTTTTTATACAGTTATTTATTTTATTACTGCATCTATGAACTGCTCCCTGTCATCACAGACCATGAATGACTTGTTCGATTGTATTGGGATGTAGAAATTGATTGTGATTGAATTGTGAAATGGAAAATAAAATATTCAGGTGATGAATAAAATATTTGAATAATAAAAATATCATTTTTATTGTATATATGAACTATATGAAGCATGCATATGTTGAAATAAATATTTTATCGTTAAAAATATAATTTTTAACGAGTATATTAATGGAATATAAATTATTCATGTGTTGAATAAAGTGTTAGAACAATAAAAATGTCATTTTTTTGTATAAATGAATGAAATAAAATACTTACTGAAATAAAATAAATATTCATTTACAAATCGAACGATTTGTTTATGTACACCCATTTGACAGATATTGATTAGGATGATATATTTTACACATCGCCCAACTGCACAAATAAAATATGTGTTTGTTGATTGAAACCCCACACGGGTATTGGGATGATATTTGGCGTACACTAATCCCAATTGTTTAGTTGTATGCCAAAGAAATTGGTTGACAGACTATTGTCAGCATTAAATATTTATATTTAATGCTTATGCAATGTAGTATATACTCTGGATGATGGTTGATTGTTTATCATTGTTGTTCTATACATGTGTTGTATGAAATCTATATAAATAACATTATATGTTAATTGACTGTATCTGATTCCAGTTCAGAAAGAGTGAATATTTTAAAATAACGAATATTTTAAAATAATATTTAGTAAAAGATAAAAAAATCTAATTTTGATGTTCGATTTGGGATGGACACGAATATATTTAAATATATAAAGCCGTGTTGATTAGATTAACGCCATTTTGACATGAACAATATTTACATCGATTTTATTCATTTTTATAATGAATATCGAAGAGGAAGTGATTTCAAAATCTAATGTTTTGAAAATATTATCATTTATATATTAATGATATGGAATATTCAATTTTGATTTGATATTGAATATGAAGTTGAAATTGTTTTGAAAACAAATTTAAAACGATTTATAAAATACATTTTAAATGGAAATCGATGAAATATATATAATATATATTATATATATAATATATATTATATATATATTTAATGGCGTGAATAGAACGTGCCGCGCCGCGGTAATTTGCGAATTTCGAGCATTGACTTTGAGTTTACATTTCGGGAGATCCGACCATCGGATTCTCCTAAAACCAGAACCTTTGGGTTCGTATCGAAAAGAGCCTTCCAACGGATATAAGTGATCTGAAATATAACAGCTGGGTTTGGAATTATGTCCCAGTCAAAATTGGAAAAGGTCGTTGTAAGTGCAGTTCGATGACCGTTTAGGGAAATTGACTATATGGGCCTTGATAAAATTATTAAAAATATCGACAATTTGTGTAAAATCATTATAAATGATTTGGAAAGAATTGGGATGGAAAATTCCATATTTGAAAAGATAAAAATATATTTTTATCGAAATGAACTAGTTATGAACTAGAATTATAAATCCAATATTTTTAAATAAATAAATTGGATTTGAAATGGTCTTTAAAATAACCAGAATTTCCAGTATATGGATTGGAATGGATTTGAATCGAAATTATCTTCGGAATATTTCGATATTGGATTCCGTGATTATACGGATATTGTGGAAGTATTTGGAAGATATATATATATATATATCATTATTCCCACTACGATTTTTGTTTATCTGAGGATTTGATATTGAATATAAGCCGATATAGTTTCTATTCAGAGCCTTGTATTTAATATTAAATGGGATTTTGGGTTTGTAGTGAATGGTGTCTTCACTAACACTGTTCTTATGCCCAGTTGAGAAAAGAATAAATCTTCTAATTAAGATTTAGTGAAGTTTTCCATTTAATTAATATTTAATGAGAATTGAATAAAAGAATTGGATTTTGGGTTGTCATGAACGGTGTCTTTGGTAACACTTTTCTTGAACCCCGCGTGAAGGGAATAAATCTTTTAATCAAGATTGTCAGAGTTTCCAATTATATTTAATAAATAGAATAAAATAGAATGTGAATTGGGTTTATTGTGAACTGTGTTTTAACGACATTCGTTCTTTAACCCAATTTATAATGAAATATGATTTGGAATTTATAAATCTTTTAATTAAGATTTAGGGAAAATTTCCAAAGTGAAGCTTTCCAATTTAATAAAATAAATTGAAATCGAATGGAATTCGATTTGGTAATAATCGATGTGAACCTCTATGGAGGAAGACCATTACTATATATGGAATTTAATAGGCTTTGCCATTATTTCACTTATGTTACTGGTTGGATACGGAAGTTTATATCGATTATATATATTGACCTGTTTTTCGTGAATTTTCCATATTTAATGGAATGTGATTCTGGGTTTATCGTGAGCTGTGTTTTAAATGACATTAGTTTTTTAACCAGTTAAAGATAAGATTTATTTCTTAACTTTGAAAATCATTAAGTAATGATTTTTGGGAGATTAAAACTGAATTAGAGTTTTAATGAATCTTTAATTAGATTGGAATGCAGACGGGATAATAAAATTATCAAATTCGGGAAATGATCGAGAATGGAGTAGAACCAGTTTCACTCCAAGCGATAGTTAAATCTTTAATTAGATTTGAACGTGAAATGGTAATTAACTTTACCGATTACACTGTGGTGTTAGATATGAAGTATTACCAGTTTTGCTTCATGGAATGAATAGGTTGGGATTGGTAAACATAAACAAATGATTACTTAGATAAGGTGCGTTAATCCCGACTAGTTTGGATAAACCATAATTTGGTTTGAATTGATATCCAAAGGAAGATTAAAGAATAAATTCAAAGAATTTATCTTGGATAAAATTAATGGGAACCTTTCCCAAAGGATATGAATATTCATAATTGGAATAAGGCGTATGTTGTGTTTTTGTAGCACTTTTTTATAATATACGCGAGTTATTCGGAATGACCGGGATTATCCCATTCTGAATAACTGAATCGGCGATGAGTTGACGATGAAGACGGTGGTTGAAGACTGGAGGTCTTCACATCGTTTTGATGATTACTGATGTCTTGATTGGGTTGTACACCCAAGACGAGGTAATAAGTGGTGATCGTCTAGACGTACTTGGAGATCAACTGGATATGCGAAGACCTCTTTCCTGTATTGGACACACGGGACGAGCAAAAAGGTGCCTTCGGTTTCGTTTAGACCCAGAACGAACTTGTAAATGGATGTGTGTCTGACATTGGATTTCATTCTGTGTGATTGATATACATTGGTTGCATAGAGTGAATTGCCTGTGTGGCATGTTGAGATGCAAATGATCAAGGCTTTTGTTGAAAAGCAAAGTCTTGTGGTTGATGATCAAAGCACAACCTTAAAGGGCATAGCTTTGTGTATAGCGTTAATTTGCGGGCCTCACATGCGTTTCCTTCTTGCTAGGAGTGGTGTCAGGGTTTTGCAAGCCCTGACGTTTTACTTTTGTGGATGATAGAAAGCGAGGTGCCTCGGTTATATCGGTCACTAAGGTGTCGATGGATGGTTTGGTAGACATACCAGCTAGTTTGACGCCCCATATGGAGGGGAAACGTATTGTTCAGGCATTTTAACCTACTCCGTGTGGACCGGCCCTGACGATCCAAGGGTCGATTCATTCTGATCCTGAGGGGCAGGCTAGAGCGTCTCGAATTCAGTAAGGATGATCCCTTGCCTTGGTTCACAGATGGAAATCCAACTTCCAATATGACATTGTGCGGTTTTAATTGTAGAACTAGTATGGCGACATGATATAGTATCAAATGATTTGTTTTAAACGTACCAAGCATGTTTGGCTATTATAAGGGAAACCATATCCTTGGCTTGCATTGCATTGTGTGATGGGACCTGGGTCTTATAATAGCTTCAGTTTTCCTAAAAGCATTGTGTTGTTTGTTTTATGCACTGATATTGTTGGGAGGAAACCTGTTCAGTGTTGTATGGCGTGGTCCCTTGATTTATTTTATTTTAAAGTAAAAATTTAATAACTCTTTTAGTTCTCCCACTATTCACATGACTGACCTGGAGTTTATTGTTTTAACCTAAACTCAGGGTGCCCCTATTTTCCACACGGGCAGCTAGTAGTTTTGGTTTTGCAGATTTATATTCACAGGATCCTGGTTTACAGCTGGAATACATTCGGAAAGCTCTGTATCGGTGTATCTCCTTCAGTTGTGTTTTGTATTATTTTTCGCTGCATTGTAATTTTAAATCTCTAATATTTTTATAATGTATAATATTTATTCATACTTTGTATATTATTGTACTCTGATGTAAATTATTGTAATAGCAAATGAATTGTTCTTCTGTTTGTGTTCTAATTCGTCTTGTCCTTAAAGCATTCCGTTCTTTCTCTTCTCTTCAGAGAACGGAGAAGTACGAGTCTTTACACATGGTTTCAGAGCTTTGTTTTATGGAGCTCCAAAACAAGGCATATTAGAACCAAACGAAAGAATTCATCAGAGATTGGTCTAGTAATACCCAATGAGAATGACTCGTTAGAGATAGGATCAGTAGTATCCTAGACCGAGGGTGAAGAGTATTATTTATTAACAATAAAAATGAAAACAAATTTTGTTTTGAAAATTTAAATCTTATTATACGTACTTTGAATATTATTTTTACATTGAATTTGGACAATCAAGTATATAGAGATTTTGCATATACGCCTAGCTAGCGTGTATATGAAGCCTCAGCTATACTGGATAGATATAGAATCACGCTCTAGTCGCCCAGATATGATTCTGATGATGGCACACCATCATCAGTATTTATGCTCGAGTTTCAAAAGTGAGATGTCTATATATTTCGAATTGACTGGTGTGAGAACCAAAACTAGATAGGGATTATGGTTGTGAATCAGAAACATAATTTGTACATATATATATCGAAGTTATAAATTTGAAAATTTAGTGAACCAATTGATTGCTGGTTGTGTTGTTTGATTATTAGTTTAACTAATAAAAATATTGTAAGGATCAAACCAATAGGAAAATGCATGGTAAATTTTTCCAAATTGAATCAAATTATTGAACTAAATTGAAAATTGTTTGGAAATGCATGCATGTACATATATATGTGTGAACAAGTTATGGATAAACTGCTAAGAAGGGAAATAAATTTTTATGCCTGACTAATAGGTACGTGTTTACTAGTTTTCTTTTGCTTTAAAAGAGTTTATGAGCCTAAGGTTGGCCGCTTGGCATTTTCTTTTGCTTTTAAAGCGTTTATGAGCCTAAGGCTGGCTGCTTGGCATTTCCTTTTTCTTTTAACGAGTTTATGAGCCTAAGGCTGGCCGCTTGGCATTTTTTCCTTTTCATTTAAAGATTTTATGAGCCTACGGCTGGCCGCTTGGCATTCTCCTTTTCTTTTGGATTGATGAGGTCCTTACGAGGCGAGTTGCAGTTTTAAATGTCTCCTCGTACAAAGGAGGTTATGGCGAAATTTTTCAAAAATTTAGGGTGTTAGCCAAATTTTTGAAGAATTTGAGAATTCTTAGAAACCGAAAAGTTGAAGAATGAACGCCAGAATGAAAGTTGAGTTGATTAGTAAAACGACTTTCAGCTCCGTTCCTTTTCGAGGACGAAAAGATTTTATGTGGGGGAGATTATAACAACCCGGAAAATCGAACCCATTTTAAATTTTTATTTTGGCAATTTTAATGAATTTTGAATATTTAAAATGATTTATTTTAAATAATAACGACTAGAAATTTATTCTGAATAGGATTAGAACGTATAAATTCGTTTAGATCGAAATTAGAATATAAATATTTATTTCAATTATAAAAGGAATTGAAAATGGCGCGGTAGTTTGTCAATTCGATTTCAAATTTCAAATGAATGTACAAGATTTAAAATAAACCAGATTTTAGTGAAACAAGATATATTTGAATCTGTTTGAAAATATCTTTCCAACAAATCTGAAAAATCTAATTTTTCATAGCGGGAACAAAAAGTTATATCCGGTTGAAAATTTAGAATAGTCGCTATGGAAATTTAGCCCTTAGAAATAGCGATTTTGCAAATGACCTCGTTTTTGACGGACCAATTTTGTTGGATCCGGAATGTCAAATTATTGCTTGATCCCAATTTTCATAATTTTTGGAATCAATATGTGAGCGTGGTGAATTTAAACGTGTTTGGTCAATTAAGTTTGAATTTAATCGACTGGAAATTGACCATTTTTCAAACGGTCTCCAAATTCTATGAAATTAGTTTTGTTAAGACCGTATCATCAAAACATAGCTATATTTATTTCTTTGGAATTTTTAGAGTCGGTATGTGGCCCCTGGT
This sequence comes from Allium sativum, assembly GCA_030737875.1. Lineage (NCBI taxonomy): Eukaryota > Viridiplantae > Streptophyta > Magnoliopsida > Asparagales > Amaryllidaceae > Allium > Allium sativum. The sequence continues at coordinate 186,202,987 of CM060919.1, forward strand.
GAATAAAATTGTGCGTTTGAATTTCAGATATAAAGATTTATATTTTAAATTTAGCGGAAACTGACCATAACAGCTGAATTTGATTGCGAAACTTATTTAGGATAGGGGTATTTAGCTAGGGACGATAGTCGTTGGGTTTGAATTGGGGTTCGAAAATAAAAGTCAACTTTCCAGGAAAAATAAATAATATTAAATAAATTTAATTTACTATGAAACCCTCCCCACAATACCCTAAACCTTGCTAACCCCAAATCCCGTCGCCCTTTGAAATCGGAGCCGCTACCCTCCGGATTCCCCCCCCCCCCCACGTTGCGACGGAGCCCCCACCTCCGCAGGCTGCGCCGCCACCTCCCCTTGGCCGATGGGGCCTCCCCCATCTTCTCCTTCCTTGAGAATCGAAGCCCCCAAACCCATCGCCTGAAATCCATCGCCACGACCACATCCCTGCCACCACCGGTTGGGCGCCGCTCTTCCCTGACCTCCCCGACCTTGCAACCACCTCCTCCGCCACCACAACCACTAGTTGGCCCCTTTCTAAGAAAAAAATAAAATTTTTAATATTTTTAGTGCGTACATTCAGTCCCTGAGCTTCCGGACCCAATATCTCCCAAACCGTGCACCAATGGCCAAATCTCCACAGTGCCAAAGTCGAAGAGCACTCTCTCCTCTTCGATTTGGTTGTATGGAAGTCATACTTTAGATTGCGTAGTCACTCGGAAAATGCGTCCAAAGTCTGCTGTCCAAATCATGTACTTTCGCGGATTCTAGCGAATTGGAGCATTTTCGGAGAAAAGTCAATTAGGCGAAAGTTGTCCAGAATGGCGTGCTTACGCTAAAAAATAAGATGGATGGAAGATTAACGCTCATTTGCAAAGTTTGGGATCAAAATAGCAATTCAGAATTTTAGAAATGCACGGCGGAGTGGATACCAATGTGAGAACTTCTCACTATAATTTTTTGTACAGTTATTTATTTTATAACTCCTTCTATGAACTGCTCCCCATTGTCCACAGATCATGGATGACTTGTTTGATTGTATTGGGATGTAGAAATTGATTGTGATTTAATTGTGAAATGGAAAATAAAATATTCATGTGATGAATAAAATATTTGAATAATAAAAATATCATTTTTATTGTGTATATGAACTGTATGAAGTATGCATATATTAAAATAAATATTTTATCATTAAAAATATAATTTTTAATGAGTATATGAATGGAATATAAAATATTCATGTGTTGAATAAAGTGTTAGAATAATAAAAATATCATTTTTACTGTATAAATGAATGAAATAAAATATTTACTAAAATAAAATAAATATTCACTTCAAATCGGATGATTTGTTTATGTACACCCATTTGACTAATATTGATTGGGACGATATATTTTACACATAGCCCAAATGCACAAATAAAATCTGTGTTTGTTGATTGAAACCCCACACGGGTATTGGGATGATATTTGACGTACATTAATCCCAATTGTTTAGCTGTATGTCAAAGCGATTGGTTGACAGACTATTGTAAGCGTTAAATATTTATATTTAATGCTTATGCAGTGTAGAATGCACTCTGGATGATGGTTGATTGTTTATCATTGTTGTTCAATACATGTGTTGTATGAAATCCATATAAATAACAATATATGGTAATTGACTATGTCTGATTTCAGTTCAGAAAGAATGAATATTTTAATATAAAATATTTTAAAATAATGGATATTTTAAAATAATATTCTATAAAAGATCAAAAATCTGATTTTGATGTCCGATTTGGGTTGGACACGAATATATTTAAATATATAAAGCCGCGTTGATTAGATTAATGCCATTTTGAGTGAACGATATTTATATCGATTTTATTCATTTTTATAATGAATATCGAAAAGGAAGTAATTTCAAAATCTAATGTTTTGAAAATATTATCATTTATATATTAATGATATGGAATATTAAATTTTGATTTGAAATTGAGTATGAAGTTGAAATTATTTTGAAAACGAATTTAAAACGATTTATAAAATATGTTTTTAATGGAAATCGATGAAATATAATATATATATATATATATGTATATTATACATATATTTTTTCAAATTTAAAACGATTTATAAAATATGTTTTTAATGGAAATCGATGAAATATATATATAATATATTTATATATATTATACATATACTTAATGGTCTGAATAGAACGCGCCGCACCGTGGCAGTTCGCGAATTTCGACCATTGACTTTGAATTGACATTTCGGGAGATCCGACCGTCGGATTCTCCTAAAATCGGAACGTTGTGTTTGTATCGAAAAGAGCTTTCCAACGGATATAACAGTTTTGAAATCTAACGGTTGGATTTGGAATTATGTCCAAAACAAAATTGGAAAAGGTCGTTGTAAGTGCAGTTCGAAGACCGTTTAGGGAAATCGACTGTACGGGCCTTGATAAAATTATTAAAAAATATCGATGATTTGTGTAAAACCATAATAAACGATTTGGAAAGAATTTGGATGAAAATTTCCATATTTGAAAAGATGAAAATATATTTTTATCAAAATGACTAGTTATGAACTAGAATTATAAATCCAATATTTTTAAATAATCAAACTGGATTTGAAATGGTTTTAAAAATTACCAGAATTTTCAATGTATGGATTGGAATGGATTCGAATCGAAATTGTCTTCGGAATATTTCGATATTGGATTCAATGATTATATTGATATTTTGGAGGAATTTGGAAGATATATATATCATTATTCCCAATACGATATTTGTTTATCTTAGGATTTGATATTGAATATAAGCCGATATAATTTCTATTCAGAGACTTGTATTTAATATTGAACGGGATTTTTCGTTTGTCTTGAATGTTGTCTTCATTAACACTGCTCTTAAGCCCGGTTGAGAAAAGAATAAATCTTCTAATGAAGATTTAGTGAAGTTTTCCATAATTAATATTTAATAGGAATTGAATAAAAGAATTTGATTTTGGGTTATCGTGTACGGTGTCTTCGGTAACACTGTTCTTGAACCTCGTGTGAAGAGAATAAATCTTTTAATCAAGATTGTTAGATTTTCCTATTATATTGAATAATTGGAATAAAATAGAATGTGAATTGGGTTTATTATGAACTGTGTTTTAACGACTTTCGTTCTTTAATCCGATTTACAGTGAAATATGATTTGGAATTTATAAATCTTTTAATTAAGATTTAGGGAAATTTTCCAAAGTGAAGTTTTCCAATTTAATAAAATAAATTGGAATGGAATGGAATTCGATTTGGTAATAAACGATGTGAACATCGGTGGAGGAAGACCGTTACTATATATGGAATTTAAAAGGCTTTGCCGTTATTCCATTTATATTATTGATTGGATACGGAAGTTTATGTCGATTATATATATCGTTCTGTTTTCCGTGAAGATTACATAATTAATGGAATGTGATTTTCAATTTATCGTGAGTTGTGTTTTAAATGACATTGGTTCTTTAACCCAGTTAAAGATAAGATTTATTTTTTAACTTAGTAAAAATCAGTAAGTAATGATTTTGGGAGATTAAAACTGAATTAGAGTTTTAATGAATCTTTAATTAGATTGGAATGCGAATGGGATAATTAAATTATCAAACTTGAGAAATGATCGAGAATGGAGTAGCACCAGTTTTACTCCAAGCGATAGTTAAATCTTTAATTAGATTTGAACGTGAAATGGTAATTAACTTTACCAATAACACCGTGGTGTTAGATATGAAGTATTACCAGTTTTGCTTCATGGAATGAACAAATGATTACTTGGGTAAGGTGCGTTAATCCCGACTAGTTTGGATAAATCATAATTTGGTTTGAATTGATATCTAAAGGAAGATTAAAGAATAAATTTAAAGAAATTATCTTTGATAAAATTAATGGGAACCTTTCCCAAAGGATATGAATATTTAAATAAAGGAATATTAAGAATTGGAATGAGGCATATGTTGTGTTTTTGGAGCACTTGTTTATAATATACGCGAGTTATTCGAAAAGACCAGGTTTATCCCATTCTGAATAACTGAATTGTCGACGAGTTGACGATGAAGACGGTGGTTGAACACCGGAGGTCTTCACATCGTTTGGATGTTTACTAATGTCTTGATTGGGTTGTACACCCAAGACGAGGTAATAAGTTGTGATCATCCAGATGTACTTGGAGATCAACATGATATGTGAAGACCTCTTTCGTGTATTAGGCATATGGGACGAGGAATAAGGTGCCTCCGTTTTCGTTCAGACCTAGAACAAACTTGTAAACAGATGTGTGTCTGACATTGGATTTCATTCTGTGTGATTAATATACATTGGTTACATAGCGTGAATTGCCTGTGTGGCATGCTAAGATGCAAATGATCAAGGCTTTTATTGAAAAGCAAAGTCTTGTGGTTTATGATCAAAGCTTGACCTTAAAGGGCATAGTTTTGTGTATAGCATTAATTTACAGGCCTCACACCCCGGTATGAACCAGAAACGGGAGAGGACTTCTGTAGTGACCCGGATTTTTGAGCGACTTTGGTTATCGACGTAAGCACGACGTCGATAACCAAAACATCGAAAAATCCCGGTAATTAATGAAAGAAATTAGAAGGTGAGAATAGATAAGATAGAACTTATAGAATAGAAGAAGAAGAAGAAGAACATCATCATCAGAGTAAACATGAATCTCACAGCGGAACGAATAAAATATAACATAACATATCTTTGAAATAACATCAGTATATGTATACAATAACACTTATCAGAGTACAACACTTACAACAACAGCGGAAATAATAATAGCTATATAATCCTGAAGCCTCCTGCTCCAAGCTTTCCAAGTGTATCTGTAAAATCCCGACTACTTGACTGCCCGTACAAATTTAGGCACCCAAGAGTTTAGGGAAAACAACAAAATAAACTCCGGGTCAGTCATGGGACTGGTGTGAATAAACTCAAATCATTTAAACAGGTATATGATATCTCATAAGACCACGCCGTGAATACGGAACGAGTTTTTTTTTTTACCTTATGAGAATCCAAATATCTTTGCAAAACAATATCATTCTGATATTATAATAATGTCTAAATACAATTAGATATCAATCTAGCAGAAACGCTTGCATCTCACGTTACTACATATATAGTATACAATCAAAATCGCAAGCACGTATTGGATGATTGGATTTCCAACTATGACAAGGTATGGAACCACCTTCCGATCAGTGTACTCTAGGAACGATACACTGGAGTTCAACAAGAACATCTTGCAACTCAGCCACACATGACCGACCACTCATTTCGCTTGAGTGTATCGAATGTATATCACCAACGGTTGGGATCAGCAACCGTTCCCGTATATATATGGGACAGCATTGATAGATTTAAGAAACAAATGAATATTCACTAGATAGGTGATTATACACCCTACTTCGGTGCGACCGACTTAGCCATGCTGCCTGCCCGATTTCTGTCATTTACCGGTTGATGAGGCTAGAAGCTACGCTTTATCATGACATCAAATTCACTTCGAATGCTACATTGTCAAATCCATCGAAAATCACTAATTGACGTCTACAACAGTACATTACGTGTTAGCTAAAGAAGTTTCCTTCTTCGCTTCCACTCTTGGTACGGTTGAAGAAATCAATGTACGTGACCTTTCTGGAAATACTCTGTCAGACATCCGTCTTTATTCACTTAGAAATGTCACATCGTCATACCCGCCAAATCACAAATTGACTTATCCAAAAATAACACGGGTATACAGCTAAGAGAAACGAATTCCTCCGCCACCAAACGTGAATACGTTTGAACAGATCAACTTACGCGATCCATTGGATATACTCTGTCAGACCTTCGTCCATACAAGTTGTCCTGGGACTGGACAAACCGAAGGCACTATTCTGTAAACAGGATAGCCCTTGCATTTTACTCCGTCTTCAATTATCTTTGGCATATATGATTCGCGACGCTTATGCCAATACAGAGTGGTTCTATGGATAATAATCCAACCGGTCTCTCCATATTAACAACGTTAAAATGGTCAAAACTTCGATAGTCGGTGAGTTAACTATCAAAGAAAAACAAGTGTGCAAACAACGATATTATTCCCAGATGGAAATTATATCGAACAAACATCACTTAACATTAATCTTCTAGTTCATTTATTTACTTATCTCATGTTTCCCTATATTCTAAATTCTTATTTTTCTTTTATCAGAAAACATTTCTGATTCTCGTTTGGAAAACATTTCCAAAACTCCTTTACGATCAAACCTTACCATTTCTTAGTTAAGAAGAAAGTCACTCAAGTTGGGGTATAATTACCTCTCAGACCTTGACTGAACAACGTTATAACTTCGAAATGGTCAAAGTTTATCTTTTAATCTTTAACAACTTCTTTATGCCTTTCTCTGATCCAATTTTACTAATCCATTTCTATAGTTAAAACATTTGTTATAACAATAACGTTATAATCCCTACTTTCGAATTATCTAACTTTATTTATAACTTCTATTCTTATTAGTGAATAATTAACCTAACACTTATTTATTTATAAATAAATAAATCTATTTAAACACTGGAAAATATAAGTACTTTCCCGAATTCGATATAATCGAATTTGCCGATTAACTCTCTTCGAGAAATCTCTATTTGATTAACTCTTCTTCGAATAAACGATATTCGATAATCTCTCTTCGAATAACTAATATTCGATAACTCTTCCGTTTCAAATATCTCATATTTGAAAATCTCACTTCGATTAAACTATAATCGATAACTCCCTTCGATGAAACTAACATCGATAACTCCTTTCGATGAAACTAACACCGATAACTTCTTTCGATGAAACTAACATCGATAACTTCTTTCGATGAAACTAACATCGATAACTTCTTTCGATGAAACTAACATCGATAACTTTAACTCGACGAACTTAACTCGACTAACTTAACTTGACTCGACTAACTCGACTTACTTGGTTCGACCAATTTGATTCGATTAACTAGGCTCGACTAACTTGACTAACTTAACTCGACTTACTTGGTTCGACCAATTCGATTCGATTAACTAGGCTCGACTAACTTGACTAACTTAACTCGACTTACTTGGTTCGACCAATTCGATTCGATTAACTAGGCTCGACTGACTTGACTAACTTAACTCGACTTACTTGGTTCGACCAATTCGATTCGATTAACTAGGCTCGACTAACTTGACTAACTTAACTCGACTTACTTGGTTCGACCAATTCGATTCGATTAACTAGGCTCGACTAACTTGACTAACTTAACTCGACTTACTTGGTTCGACCAATTCGATTCGATTAACTAGGCTCGACTGACTTGACTAACTTAACTCGACTTACTTGGTTCGACCAATTCGATTCGATTAACTAGGCTCGACTGACTTGACTAACTTAACTCGACTTACTTGGTTCGACCAATTCGATTCGATTAACTAGGCTCGACTGACTTGACTAACTTAACTCGACTTACTTGGTTCGACCAATTCGATTCGATTAACTAGGCCCGACTGACTTATTCAACTCAGTTAACCTAACTTGATTTACTTATCTCGATTAACTGAACTAATCACTTTGATTAATTCGACTAATTCACTTTGGTTAACTTAACCAATTCACTTAACTCCTGTCGAATAAACTATATTCGATAACTCTTCTAACTCTATTCGAATAAACTATATTCGATTAACTCCTTTACTCTATTCGAATAAACCATATTCGATTTACTCTTTTCCCTTTATTCGAATAAACCATATTCGATTAACTAACTTCGAATACCATATTCGATTAACTAACTTCGAATACCATATTCGATTAACTAACTTCGAATACCATATTCGATTAACTAACTTCGAATACCATATTCGATTAACTAACTTCGAATACCATATTCGATTAACTAACTTCGAATACCATATTCGATTTCTCCTATCGAATGTCTATATTCGATTAACTTTATTCACTTAATAAAGATTTCCTTTTTAACAACGTTTTATTCATTTGAAAAGATTTACTTTTAAATAACGGTTCTACACTTTAAAAATGATTTCCTTTTTATAACGTTTCCTTTTCAATTCTATTTGTAAATGGTTTACAAATATTCCCTTTTCAAATTTATTCTTGAAATATTCTAACTCCTTAAATTTTCGGGAAAATTCGCCATAACCTCCTTTGTAACGGGAGCATCGGGAAAATCCCCAAACTCGCCACACAGACCTTTCCATTCAAAAAAAAATGTTTTGAATTTATTTCCTTTTCAAATATCTCCTATTTATAAATATTCCAATTTATAAACATTTCTAATTTATAAATATCCCACTTTATAAATATCTCTTATTTATAAATATCCCATTTTATAAATATGTTGTTTTCAATATAACTTTGAAAATCCCCTTATCTATATTTCGGTATGTCATGGTATTCGATCATATCAAATCACAATGTTCAATATCGTCCATACCCACACAATCAACAACAGGTTATACTTCACATCATATAAAAAAAATATGAAAAACAATAAAATAACTGTTGAGGAATCCAGTCGGATTCCTCCAACCTGTTTCCCAGCATCACAGATGTTAGACAGTATAGATAACATCACTTTCAGTTCCATATGATATATTCTGTTAAACAGAATCAATATAGAAATTTAACTAACTGACTAGCAGTTCAATCAAACAGTCAACACACAATCAATCAGTCCATATTTAACAGTTCTAAAAATATAACATGAAAATATTAACTGTTCAGAGTTAGTGAGATTTACTCACATTTGCAGTTCATCGTTAAAGAACGATAAGCCGTTATTTGATTTGAATCAAACAATTTAATTCGCCATAAATTCTGACGAACCCCAATCCACTTCCAGTCAGCTTCATTGTGAAGCTCTCGTCCATACGGTCCCAACGTGACTGACGGTTCGTGATTCTGATTTCATATGAATAAGTTATTGACATTATAAGTTAATACGATATTTAATTTAAAATAAACTTCAACATTTATTTTATAACGGGCCTCACCCTTTAACACGTCGGCCCATGCCCTTCCAATATAACCAGACCCGTTTTTATCATCTCCCCCAAACTTGAAAAACCGGCTCCAGTGCTTTCACCATTTCTACTAATTCGATTTTCCACCCTTTGTCAATTCTTTACAAACAAAAACCGATGAAAATCACCGGTCAACACTTCTTCGAACTCCCTTCACCTTTTGTTTACATCTCGCGACAACCAGCCAAACTCCATCTCCATTTCCACTACGTCTTCAACCAGATCGCACACTACAGTACTGAACATCGACCAAACTATAACCGGACTTCACAAAAACAGTGAAATCAATGTCTCCTGCTGCCACAAACCCAAAACGATGACCGAAACTACCACCTCATACACCTCACCTCGCACTCGCGCTCCATCCCCAGAACGCATCGACGACTTTTCAGTGTAGCTCCCATGAAGACACCGACAACCTCCATCGCCGAATCCACTCAAAAACCCCCAACCGAACATCCTCCATACGACAAATACCATGATAGCGTTCGAATCACTCATCGATGGCTATATTTCCAGCATTCAAAAGCCCTAGGCTGACGCTGTGAATTTTCCAGCGAACATGAACATCACCGATCTCATAGAAACCCACACCAAACCGACGAGAATTGAAACAGGTTCCCCAATATAGTTATTACTTGATTTAAGGATTTTTCCTTGATTTTCTGAGGATTTATGAAAGTGGCGAAATTTTTTAGAAGAGGGAAAACATACGGCGGCTCATTTGCATTGACTGTGGAAGTAAGAGTTAGGTTTAGAGAATAGGGTGGTGTATTTATAGTATAAGGCAAATATCTAGATATTTTTGTAATTGATTATTTTATCATTTTTAATCAATTTTCTATTTGTATTCGTCTTTAAAAATCCTTATGATCACGTACAATCTTCTAAAATCATGGAAATGGATAGGTAGCTAGAGTTTGACATTTCGGACCCAACGAAACTGGTTTCGTCGAATTCCGACTTCGTATGCTCACACAACGTATTTTTAACTGTCAAAATACTGATTGTTTCTCACTCTAAAAATCCGTACGACCACACAGTGACTCTAAAAATCACGAAACTGGAAATCTAACAACTATTTGACATTGCGGATCCAACAAAATTAGTTTCGTCGAATTCCGACTTCGTTTGCAAAACCGGCTATTTTTAAAGATCTGGATGACCCAATTAAATATATAAATATATTTAAATAATATTAAATTAAATATTAATAAAGTAATATTATCGTATATATTCACCGAGGAGTATCATACGGCTCCAGTATAATTATATACTAGCTATTCCGAGTCCAGATTGAATCGATATTCAATTTACATTGAAAAACCCTTTTATAACGTAAATAAAGCGTTACGAATTATAAAGGAATTCCACAGCGACTTTTCTGAAATTTGATTTGGACGTACATCAAAATCTAAACGACGAACTCCCGATTTTTCTCTTCCACTAGAAAGATATACTCCACCAGCTCCACACATTTCTTGTTTCACAGAAATCCGGCTTAAAACGAATCCTGTACATTCAGTTGAAGTTCGAATCGTCAATTTACGAACTGCAGCGCCATTTCAAGCTCGATTTTAATTAAAATAAAATTATACGTTCAAACTGTCGTCGATTGAATATATCGTTATTATAATTCGAATCGAAACTCCACCAAATCTCGTATGCTATTCAATTCACATGATATTGTGAATTTCACTATTTCTGACTATTTCGACATTATAATATATTTTATTATATTATAATTACTAATTAAATATTCAATATTATTTAATTCACGTTCTCGATATCGATAAATCGATATTTAATAATTAAATAAATAAATTATTTAACAGTTAAAAATGCGGGTTACTACAATCTTCCCCACTTAAAATAATTTCGTCCTCGAAATTGCTAAGGTAGTGGACTACCCTATCTATTGGAATTCCTAAGATTTGTTTACCCCTTATTTCTGATTTTAACTGAACCAATTAATATTGACTAAAATATTTATTCATTCCGACTAACTAAAATTTTCAAAATTCTGAAAATTTTCTAACACTTTAGATTTTCGGAAAATTTTGCCAGCACCTCCTTTGTACTGGTCAATAGCTCAAACTCCAACTCGCCTCTCTGGGCCTTCTTCAACCCAAAAGAAAATCAAACAGCCAAGCGACATGCCAATTCGGCTCAAAAATTCCAAACTCATATAGAATATATAAACTTGTACCTTTTTGTCGGCATATCATTATATCCCTTTTCATCTGTTACTCAACTCAACATATATAAATGTCATTCCAATCAAACTCCTGTCAGTTGATTCTCAACCAAATCATTCGCTTATACTTAAGTCGAATTCCATTCAAACTCTTATATCAAATTTCAACTCTTAAGTTATCGACTTAATCCTATTTCAGATTATTCTATAATCCAATCCAATTTCATTTAACTTAGTTCAAGTTAAATTCAAATTTATTTATTCACCTTTTCCATTTTAATCCATTTAACTTCATTAGTTAAATTTTAATTCCAGAACTTAAATTCCTGAGTTCATTTCAAATCAATTTGAAATCATAACACCAATTCAAAACATTTGAATTTCTAAACACTTGTTTTCTCAAAACAATTCAAAAACAAAACCTTTGGTAGTAATCCGTCACTTTGGAACTCGAAATTGAACACTGATGATGTGGCCACACTCATCAGAATCTATTTTCCAGTAATCGAAGTGAGTTCAATACTATTTCACTTCAAAAATCATTTCTAAATACTTCTATTTTGAAAACAGTTCAAAATCTCCCAGGAACTTAAAATTTACTAATTTTAATTCCAATTCTGATTTAACTTCAGATTCAATTCGTCTTACTTCATATACTTTACTGATATGAATTCTGATTAGTTATTTATAACCCTTTCATCCTTTTATAATCTCATTCGATTATACTAACAACCAACACAACTAATATACTATATTAATTTCAAAACATATCATGTCGGTTCATCGTATTCAAGTGTTTATAAAACTCCTACCGATACAGTGGATCAAACTGATCGTCCAGAATTCATAAGCCACTCAATCAATAAATCTCCACAATATAAAACCATTTTATATTCAATAACATATACGCTCTCTTGTATATATATACACTCAACTCAATCTAGGATATTACTAATCCCATCTCTACTGAGTTACGCCACAGAGTTATGTCCGATCACTAAAACATAAGCTCTGATACCAACTGTAGTGACCCGGATTTTTGAGCGACTTTGGTTATCGACGTAAGCACGACGTCGATAACCAAAACATCGAAAAATCCCGGTAATTAATGAAAGAAATTAGAAGGTGAGAATAGATAAGATAGAACTTATAGAATAGAAGAAGAAGAAGAAGAACATCATCATCAGAGTAAACATGAATCTCACAGCGGAACGAATAAAATATAACATAACATATCTTTGAAATAACATCAGTATATGTATACAATAACACTTATCAGAGTACAACACTTACAACAACAGCGGAAATAATAATAGCTATATAATCCTGAAGCCTCCTGCTCCAAGCTTTCCAAGTGTATCTGTAAAATCCCGACTACTTGACTGCCCGTACAAATTTAGGCACCCAAGAGTTTAGGGAAAACAACAAAATAAACTCCGGGTCAGTCATGGGACTGGTGTGAATAAACTCAAATCATTTAAACAGGTATATGATATCTCATAAGACCACGCCGTGAATACGGAACGAGTTTTTTTTTTTACCTTATGAGAATCCAAATATCTTTGCAAAACAATATCATTCTGATATTATAATAATGTCTAAATACAATTAGATATCAATCTAGCAGAAACGCTTGCATCTCACGTTACTACATATATAGTATACAATCAAAATCGCAAGCACGTATTGGATGATTGGATTTCCAACTATGACAAGGTATGGAACCACCTTCCGATCAGTGTACTCTAGGAACGATACACTGGAGTTCAACAAGAACATCTTGCAACTCAGCCACACATGACCGACCACTCATTTCGCTTGAGTGTATCGAATGTATATCACCAACGGTTGGGATCAGCAACCGTTCCCGTATATATATGGGACAGCATTGATAGATTTAAGAAACAAATGAATATTCACTAGATAGGTGATTATACACCCTACTTCGGTGCGACCGACTTAGCCATGCTGCCTGCCCGATTTCTGTCATTTACCGGTTGATGAGGCTAGAAGCTACGCTTTATCATGACATCAAATTCACTTCGAATGCTACATTGTCAAATCCATCGAAAATCACTAATTGACGTCTACAACAGTACATTACGTGTTAGCTAAAGAAGTTTCCTTCTTCGCTTCCACTCTTGGTACGGTTGAAGAAATCAATGTACGTGACCTTTCTGGAAATACTCTGTCAGACATCCGTCTTTATTCACTTAGAAATGTCACATCGTCATACCCGCCAAATCACAAATTGACTTATCCAAAAATAACACGGGTATACAGCTAAGAGAAACGAATTCCTCCGCCACCAAACGTGAATACGTTTGAACAGATCAACTTACGCGATCCATTGGATATACTCTGTCAGACCTTCGTCCATACAAGTTGTCCTGGGACTGGACAAACCGAAGGCACTATTCTGTAAACAGGATAGCCCTTGCATTTTACTCCGTCTTCAATTATCTTTGGCATATATGATTCGCGACGCTTATGCCAATACAGAGTGGTTCTATGGATAATAATCCAACCGGTCTCTCCATATTAACAACGTTAAAATGGTCAAAACTTCGATAGTCGGTGAGTTAACTATCAAAGAAAAACAAGTGTGCAAACAACGATATTATTCCCAGATGGAAATTATATCGAACAAACATCACTTAACATTAATCTTCTAGTTCATTTATTTACTTATCTCATGTTTCCCTATATTCTAAATTCTTATTTTTCTTTTATCAGAAAACATTTCTGATTCTCGTTTGGAAAACATTTCCAAAACTCCTTTACGATCAAACCTTACCATTTCTTAGTTAAGAAGAAAGTCACTCAAGTTGGGGTATAATTACCTCTCAGACCTTGACTGAACAACGTTATAACTTCGAAATGGTCAAAGTTTATCTTTTAATCTTTAACAACTTCTTTATGCCTTTCTCTGATCCAATTTTACTAATCCATTTCTATAGTTAAAACATTTGTTATAACAATAACGTTATAATCCCTACTTTCGAATTATCTAACTTTATTTATAACTTCTATTCTTATTAGTGAATAATTAACCTAACACTTATTTATTTATAAATAAATAAATCTATTTAAACACTTGAAAATATAAGTACTTTCCCGAATTCGATATAATCGAATTTGCCGATTAACTCTCTTCGAGAAATCTCTATTTGATTAACTCTTCTTCGAATAAACGATATTCGATAATCTCTCTTCGAATAACTAATATTCGATAACTCTTCCTTTTCAAATATCTCATATTTGAAAATCTCACTTCGATTAAACTATAATCGATAACTCCCTTCGATGAAACTAACATCGATAACTCCTTTCGATGAAACTAACACCGATAACTTCTTTCGATGAAACTAACATCGATAACTTCTTTCGATGAAACTAACATCAATAACTTCTTTCGATGAAACTAACATCGATAACTTTAACTCGACGAACTTAACTCGACTAACTTAACTTGACTCGACTAACTCGACTTACTTGGTTCGACCAATTTGATTCGATTAACTAGGCTCGACTAACTTGACTAACTTAACTCGACTTACTTGGTTCGACCAATTCGATTCGATTAACTAGGCTCGACTAACTTGACTAACTTAACTCGACTTACTTGGTTCGACCAATTCGATTCGATTAACTAGGCTCGACTGACTTGACTAACTTAACTCGACTTACTTGGTTCGACCAATTCGATTCGATTAACTAGGCTCGACTAACTTGACTAACTTAACTCGACTTACTTGGTTCGACCAATTCGATTCGATTAACTAGGCTCGACTAACTTGACTAACTTAACTCGACTTACTTGGTTCGACCAATTCGATTCGATTAACTAGGCTCGACTGACTTGACTAACTTAACTCGACTTACTTGGTTCGACCAATTCGATTCGATTAACTAGGCTCGACTGACTTGACTAACTTAACTCGACTTACTTGGTTCGACCAATTCGATTCGATTAACTAGGCTCGACTGACTTGACTAACTTAACTCGACTTACTTGGTTCGACCAATTCGATTCGATTAACTAGGCCCGACTGACTTATTCAACTCAGTTAACCTAACTTGATTTACTTATCTCGATTAACTGAACTAATCACTTTGATTAATTCGACTAATTCACTTTGGTTAACTTAACCAATTCACTTAACTCCTGTCGAATAAACTATATTCGATAACTCTTCTAACTCTATTCGAATAAACTATATTCGATTAACTCCTTTACTCTATTCGAATAAACCATATTCGATTTACTCTTTTCCCTTTATTCGAATAAACCATATTCGATTAACTAACTTCGAATACCATATTCGATTAACTAACTTCGAATACCATATTCGATTAACTAACTTCGAATACCATATTCGATTAACTAACTTCGAATACCATATTCGATTAACTAACTTCGAATACCATATTCGATTAACTAACTTCGAATACCATATTCGATTAACTAACTTCGAATACCATATTCGATTTCTCCTTTCGAATGTCTATATTCGATTAACTTTATTCACTTAATAAAGATTTCCTTTTTAACAACGTTTTATTCATTTGAAAAGATTTACTTTTAAATAACGGTTCTACACTTTAAAAATGATTTCCTTTTTATAACGTTTCCTTTTCAATTCTATTTGTAAATGGTTTACAAATATTCCCTTTTCAAATTTATTCTTGAAATATTCTAACTCCTTAAATTTTCGGGAAAATTCGCCATAACCTCCTTTGTAACGGGAGCATCGGGAAAATCCCCAAACTCGCCACACAGGCCTTTCCATTCAAAAAAAAATGTTTTGAATTTATTTCCTTTTCAAATATCTCCTATTTATAAATATTCCAATTTATAAACATTTCTAATTTATAAATATCCCACTTTATAAATATCTCTT
Source organism: Allium sativum (assembly GCA_030737875.1). Classification (NCBI taxonomy): domain Eukaryota; kingdom Viridiplantae; phylum Streptophyta; class Magnoliopsida; order Asparagales; family Amaryllidaceae; genus Allium; species Allium sativum. The sequence goes on from CM060919.1 coordinate 186,219,175, forward strand.
ATTTATAAATATCCCATTTTATAAATATGTTGTTTTCAATATAACTTTGAAAATCCCCTTATCTATATTTCGGTATGTCATGGTATTCGATCATATCAAATCACAATGTTCAATATCGTCCATACCCACACAATCAACAACAGGTTATACTTCACATCATATAAAAAAAATATGAAAAACAATAAAATAACTGTTGAGGAATCCAGTCGGATTCCTCCAACCTGTTTCCCAGCATCACAGATGTTAGACAGTATAGATAACATCACTTTCAGTTCCATATGATATATTCTGTTAAACAGAATCAATATAGAAATTTAACTAACTGACTAGCAGTTCAATCAAACAGTCAACACACAATCAATCAGTCCATATTTAACAGTTCTAAAAATATAACATGAAAATATTAACTGTTCAGAGTTAGTGAGATTTACTCACATTTGCAGTTCATCGTTAAAGAACGATAAACCGTTATTTGATTTGAATCAAACAATTTAATTCGCCATAAATTCTGACGAACCCCAATCCACTTCCAGTCAGCTTCATTGTGAAGCTCTCGTCCATACGGTCCCAACGTGACTGACGGTTCGTGATTCTGATTTCATATGAATAAGTTATTGACATTATAAGTTAATACGATATTTAATTTAAAATAAACTTCAACATTTATTTTATAACGGGCCTCACCCTTTAACACGTCGGCCCATGCCCTTCCAATATAACCAGACCCGTTTTTATCATCTCCCCCAAACTTGAAAAACCGGCTCCAGTGCTTTCACCATTTCTACTAATTCGATTTTCCACCCTTTGTCAATTCTTTACAAACAAAAACCGATGAAAATCACCGGTCAACACTTCTTCGAACTCCCTTCACCTTTTGTTTACATCTCGCGACAACCAGCCAAACTCCATCTCCATTTCCACTACGTCTTCAACCAGATCGCACACTACAGTACTGAACATCGACCAAACTATAACCGGACTTCACAAAAACAGTGAAATCAATGTCTCCTGCTGCCACAAACCCAAAACGATGACCGAAACTACCACCTCATACACCTCACCTCGCACTCGCGCTCCATCCCCAGAACGCATCGACGACTTTTCAGTGTAGCTCCCATGAAGACACCGACAACCTCCATCGCCGAATCCACTCAAAAACCCCCAACCGAACATCCTCCATACGACAAATACCATGATAGCGTTCGAATCACTCATCGATGGCTATATTTCCAGCATTCAAAAGCCCTAGGCTGACGCTGTGAATTTTCCAGCGAACATGAACATCACCGATCTCATAGAAACCCACACCAAACCGACGAGAATTGAAACAGGATCCCCAATATAGTTATTACTTGATTTAAGGATTTTTCCTTGATTTTCTGAGGATTTATGAAAGTGGCGAAATTTTTTAGAAGAGGGAAAACATACGGCGGCTCATTTGCATTGACTGTGGAAGTAAGAGTTAGGTTTAGAGAATAGGGTGGTGTATTTATAGTATAAGGCAAATATCTAGATATTTTTGTAATTGATTATTTTATCATTTTTAATCAATTTTCTATTTGTATTCGTCTTTAAAAATCCTTATGATCACGTACAATCTTCTAAAATCATGGAAATGGATAGGTAGCTAGAGTTTGACATTTCGGACCCAACGAAACTGGTTTCGTCGAATTCCGACTTCGTATGCTCACACAACGTATTTTTAACTGTCAAAATACTGATTGTTTCTCACTCTAAAAATCCGTACGACCACACAGTGACTCTAAAAATCACGAAACTGGAAATCTAACAACTATTTGACATTGCGGATCCAACAAAATTAGTTTCGTCGAATTCCGACTTCGTTTGCAAAACCGGCTATTTTTAAAGATCTGGATGACCCAATTAAATATATAAATATATTTAAATAATATTAAATTAAATATTAATAAAGTAATATTATCGTATATATTCACCGAGGAGTATCATACGGCTCCAGTATAATTATATACTAGCTATTCCGAGTCCAGATTGAATCGATATTCAATTTACATTGAAAAACCCTTTTATAACGTAAATAAAGCGTTACGAATTATAAAGGAATTCCACAGCGACTTTTCTGAAATTTGATTTGGACGTACATCAAAATCTAAACGACGAACTCCCGATTTTTCTCTTCCACTAGAAAGATATACTCCACCAGCTCCACACATTTCTTGTTTCACAGAAATCCGGCTTAAAACGAATCCTGTACATTCAGTTGAAGTTCGAATCGTCAATTTACGAACTGCAGCGCCATTTCAAGCTCGATTTTAATTAAAATAAAATTATACGTTCAAACTGTCGTCGATTGAATATATCGTTATTATAATTCGAATCGAAACTCCACCAAATCTCGTATGCTATTCAATTCACATGATATTGTGAATTTCACTATTTCTGACTATTTCGACATTATAATATATTTTATTATATTATAATTACTAATTAAATATTCAATATTATTTAATTCACGTTCTCGATATCGATAAATCGATATTTAATAATTAAATAAATAAATTATTTAACAGTTAAAAATGCGGGTTACTACAACTTCAGGGAGGGCATGCGTTTCGTTTTAGCTAGGAGTGGCGTGAGGGTATTGCAAAACCTGACGTTTTACTTATGTGGATGATGGAAAGCGAGGCGCCTCGGTTATATCGGTCACTACTGTGCCGATGGATGGTTTGGTAGAAATACCGGCCAGTTTGATGCCCCATAGGGCTGTGAAATGTAATAACCCGGAAATCCGAGCCAATTTAAATTTTTTATTTTGGCAATTTTAGCGAATTTTGAATATTTAAAATGAATTGTTTTAAATAATAACGACGAGAAATTTATTCTGAATAGAATTCGAACGTATATATTTATATAGATCGTCGTTAGAATATAAATATTTATTTATAATTATAAAAGGAATTGAAAATGGCGCGGTAGTTTGAAAATTCGATTTCAAAGTTCAAATGAATGTACAGGGTTCAAAATAAACCGGATTTTAGCGAAACTGAAAATATTAGAATCTATTTGAAAATATCTTTCTAACGTATCCGAAAAATAGAAATTTCATAGCAGGGATAAAAAGTTATGCCCAGATGAAAATTCAGGATAGTCGCTATGGAATTCTGTCCCTTAAAAATAAGGATTTTGCAAACGACCTTGGTTTTTGACAAAACCACTTTTGTTGGAACCGTGATGTAAAGTTATTGCTAGATCCTAATTTGCATAATTTTCTAAATCAATATGTGAGCGTGGCAAAAGAAAACGTGTTTTAACAGTTTCAGTCAATTTGGAACGACCAGAAAATGGCCATTATTCAAACGATCTTCAAATTTGACGAAATTAGTTTTGTTGGGACCGTATCGTCAATACGAAGTTAGAAATAATTTTTTGGGAATTTTTAGGATCCGTATGTGACCCCGAGTAAATTGAAATGTACGTTTATAATTGAATATACTGATTTATTTTTTAATTTTGATGGAAAATGATCGAAACGATCGAATCAGCCTATGGTACATATCCCATTGTGTTCGGAATTAGGATAATTAGCATGGGATGACAGTCGGTGGGTTCGATTTGGGGTTCAAATGAAGAGTGTGCTTTTTATTGGAAAAAGAGAAAATATAATAATAAATTAAATAAATACATTCCCTATATAACCCCACCCCAAATCAGAAACCGTCGTTTATAACCCTTTCTCTTTTTTTTTTCAGAAACCGCCGCCACCATCGTTCTCCAACTCCACCGTCGCGTCGCCCCTCCCCTCGCGCGCCGCCGTCAACGATACCTCCCCCTCCCCCCAGTCGCGCTCAAGCGCAGCCTTTCGCATCCCTCTCCCTCTCAACCAAAAGCTGACACAAACCCTAAAACCGCCGGGTCAGGTGATGGAGGGCGTTGCCAAGCCCTTCCGGGTGGTGGTCCCTGATCGTCGCCAGAGGGCTCGAGTGGAGGTGCGCCAGCGAACTTTGACGGTGAAGCTTTAATCGTGAAAGCTGGAGCATTTTACAGTAAGGTTATTATTTTTATTTTTATTTTCAGTAATTAGATAAAATATATAAAAAGCATTTATAAATCAGTTTTTAGATTAAATTATAAATTTGCATTGTTTTTAAATTATAAATTAGAAATGTTTTGTTTTTAAATAGAAAGCCCATTGTTTTTAAAATAGAAATTACTTTGTTTGTAAAATAAAATAAGCGATGTTTTTAAAATAAATAAACATGGATTTTTAAATAAAAATTACATTGATTTTTTTTAATAGAAAATTGGTATTGTGATTACGAAGAAAAATTAGCTTTGATTACAAAGTAAAATTAACATTGTCTACAAAGAAAAATTAGCTTTGATTACAAAGTAAAATCAGCGTTGTCTACAAAGAAAAATTAGCTTTGATTACAAAGTAAAATTAGCGTTGTCTACAAAGAAAAATTAGCTTTGATTACAAAGTAAAATTAGCGTTGTCTACAAAGAAAAATTAGCTTTGATTACAAAGTAAAATTAGCGTTGTTTACAAAGTAAAATTAACATGTTTGAAACTACAAAAAAAATCACTGTTTTGAAAATATAAAAATATCATTGTTTAAAATATGGTTTTTAATATGAATTTCGCAAAAAAAGATTGCAATGGAACGTACAGGTAAACAAATGAAAACCATCCGATAAAGAATGGAGGAGTGGATCCCCAGGGTGAGAACTTCTCACTTTAAATTTTGTTTTCTTGTTAAAATATATACTAGGATGCAAACGGTGCTTAGCACCACCCGACATCCGTCGTCCACAGACCATGGACGACTTGTATGCTTGTTAGATTTTGTTGTGTTGTGAGAATTGATTGTGATGTGAAGTGAATGGTAAAATATATATTCATGTGTTGAAATAAAATATATATTCATGTGTTGAAGTAAAATATATATTCATGTGTTGAAGCAAAATATATATTAATGTATTGAAGCAAAATATATATTCATGTGTTGAAGTAAAATATATATTCATGTGCTGAAGTAAAATATATATTCATCTGCTGAAATAAAATATATATTCATGTGTTAAAGTAAAATATATATTCATGTGTTGAAGTAAAATATATATTCATGTGTTGAAGTAAAATATATATTCATGTGTTGAAATAAAATATATATTCATGTGTTGAAATAAAATATATATTCATGTGTTGAAATATAATAAATATTCATGTGTTAAAATAAAAAATATATATTCATGTGTTGGAATAAAATATATATTCATGTGTTGAAATTAAATAAATATTCATTTGTAAATTGAATGACTTGTTTATGTACACCAATTTGACTAATATTGATTGGGACGATAAATTTTACACATCACCCAACTGCACAAATAAAAATCTGTGTTTGTTGATGTGAAACCCCACATGGGTGTTGGGATGATATTTGACGTACACTAATCCCGATTGTTTAGTTGTATGTCAATCGATGGGTTGACAGACTGTGTAAGCGTTAATTATTTATATTTAATGCTTATGCAGTTGTGTGGTGCACTCTGGATGATGGTTGATGATTTATCGCTGCTATTATATACATGTGTTATAGAAAATCCATATAATTAACCTTATATTTAAATCGATTGGGCCTCATTCCAATCTGGAAAATAAGGAATATTTGAAAAATAAAAATTCATGTGTTGAATAATATAAATTCATGTGTTGAATAGAATAAATATTCATGTGTTGAATATAATAAACATTCATGTGTTGAATAAAAGCCGTGTTGATTAGATTGACGCTGTTTTGACGTGAACTATATTTATATCGATTTTATTCATTTTTATAATGAATATAAGAAAGAAAGTGATTTCAAAATATAACGTTTTGAAAATATTATCATTTGTATATCGATGATGTGGAATATTCAATTTTGATTCGAAATTGTATATGAAGTTAAAATCGTTTCAAAAATGAATTTATAACGATTTATAAAATAAGTTTTAAAAGGAAATCGACGAAATATATATAATATATATAATATATATTTTAAATGGCCTGAATCGAATGCGTCGCGCCGCGGCAATTCGTGAATTTCGACCATTGGCTTCGAGTGGATATTACGGGAGATCCGACCATCGGATTCTCCTAAAACGGGAACCGTTGGGTCCATATCGAAAAGAGCTTTCTAACAAATATTAGAAATTAGAAATCTAATGGTTGGATTTGGAATTATGTCCAAATCGAATTTGGAAAAGGTCGTTGTAAGTGCAGTTCGATGGCCGTTGATGGAAATCGACAGTACGGGCCTTGATAAAATTATTAAAAATAGTAATAGTTTGTGTAAAATCATAAGAAATGTATTAGAAAGAATTGGGATGAAAGACTCCATATTTGAGAAGATAAAAATAGATTTTTATTGAAATGAACTAGTTTTGAACTAGAATTAAAATCCCCTTTATTTTTAAAATAAATAAATTGGATTTGAAAGGATTTTAAAAGTAACCAGAATTTCCAATAATTGAATTGGAATGGATTTGAATCGAAATTGTCTTTGGAATATTTCGATGTTGGATTTCGTGATGATATAGATATTGTTATGGGAATTTGAAGCATATATTTATATCGTTATTTCCAATATGATATTTGTTGGTCGTAGAATTTGATATTGAATATAAGCCGATATATTTTCTATTCAGAGCCTTGTAATTAATATCAAATGGGATTTTGGTTTGTCGTGAATGGTTTCTTCGTTAACACTGTTCTTAAACCTAGTTAACGACAAGATGTGATTTCCTAAGTTAAACAATCATTAATATTGGTTTTTGGGATGATTAAAACAAAGTGGGGTTTTAATGAAACTTTAATTAGATTGAAATGAACGAGAATGGAGTATCACCAGTTTTGCTCCAGGCAATAGTTAAATCTTTAATTAGATTTGAACGTGAAATGTTAATTGAATTTACCGATAATACCGCGGTGTTAGATATGAAGTATGACCAGTTTTACTTCATGGGATGAATAGGTTGGGATTGGGAAATAAAATAAATGATTACTTCGGTGTGGTTCGCTAATCCCGACTAGTTTGAATTGATATTCAAAAGAAGATTCAAGAATAAATTTACAGAATTTATATTTGATAAAATTAATGGGAACCTTTCCCAAAATATAAGAATATTTGAATAAAAGAATATTCTGAATAGGAATGAGGCGTATGTTGTGTTTGTGTAACACTTGTTTAGTATATACGCGAGTTATTCAGAAAGACCGGGTTTATTCCATTCTAAATAACTGATTCGACGTGGTGTTGAGGATGAAGACGGTGGTCGAAGAACGGAGGTCTTCACATCGTTTGGGTGATTACTGATGATCTTGATTGGGTTGTACACCCAAGAGGAGGGAATCAGTTTGTGATCGTCCAGACGTACTTGGAGATCGATAGATATGCGAGGTACAAGGTGCCTCCGGTTTCGTTCAGACCCAGAACGGACTTGTAAATGGACTGTGTGTCTGACATTGGATTTTATTTTGTGTGATTGATTTCTATTAAATATATATTTGTTTGGCGGCGGAGAATTTATTCTCTTGCTTAATGCCCTTCTCTGAGACGTACGAGCTCAGGGGTTATATATTGATGGATGTCAATCGCATGGAGTGAATTTCCTGTGTGGCATGCCTAAGTGGCAATTGATCAAGGCTTCTGTTGAAAAGCAAAGTCTTGTGGTTGATGATCAAAGCACAACCTGTTTTGCATAGCTTTGTGTATAACGTTGATTCGCGATTCTCACACCCCAGTTGTGAACCAGAAACGGGAGAGGACATCAGGGAGGACATGCGTTTCTTTCTAGCTAGGGTGGTGTCATTGACCTACCAGCCCTAACATTTATATTATTTTCACCTGTGTGGTTGTTGCTGTTGCGAGGTGCCTAGGATATATCAGTGACTGTGTGGAGCCGATGGAGTCATTTGGCTCATTTACGCCCCAAAAGGCGGGGAAACGCAGTGTTCAGGCATTTTATTCCACATCGGTGGACCGGGCCTGACGATCCAAGGGGAAGTTGCAGCTGTTCTTAAGGCTCGGGCTAGACAGTCTCGAATCGGTAAAGGACTATCTTTTGCCTCGGTTCAGAGATGGAAATCCAACTTCTAATACATGACTTTGCGGTTTTGATTGTAGAGCATAGTATGGCGACATAGTGGGATGGGGCACTTATGCCATCTATGATTGATACTTATGATTGAAATTGTTTTAATACTATGCACTTACAGTAATATTAAAAGATGAAATTTAGCGTATCAAGCATTCTTTGGCTATTATAAGGCAAAACCCTATCCTCCGGCTTGTGTTGCATTGTTTGATGGGACCTGGGTCTTATAATAGCTACATTGTTCTTTATTTAGCATTGCGCTATTGTTTTATGCACTGGTATCCTTGGGAGGAAACCCGTTCCGTGTTATACGGCGTGGTCCCTTGATTTACCTAACTTTAAAATAAAGAGTAATAACTGTTTTTGTTCTCACACCAGTCACATGACTGATCTGGAGTTTATTGTTTTAACCTAAACTCTGGGTGCCCTTATTTTTACACGGGCAGCTAGTAGTTATGGTTTTGCAGATTTATATTCACAGGATCCTGGTTTAAAGCTGGAACGATACTCGGAAAGATCTATATCCGTGTATTCCTTTCAGTTGTGTATTGTATTATTTTTCCACTGCGATGTATTTAAATGTAATTTAAATCTCTGATATTTATCTAATTTATTTTATTCATTCATACTTTGTATATTCCTGTAATCTGATGGAATTGTTGTAATATACAATGAAATGTTCTTCTGTTTGCGTTTTGATCTGTCTTGTCCTCAAAGTATCCGCTCCTTCCTTACCGTGGAAGTTCGGGTCGTCTCAGTTTGGTATTAGAGCTTTGGTTTACAGAGCTCGGAGAGCGAGGCACATTAGAACCAAATGAAAGAATTCATCAGAAATTGGATTAGTAACATCCAATGGGAATGATTCGTTAGAGATGGGATCAATAGTGTCCTAGAACGAGTGTGAAGAGTATATTTTTAGAATGAAAACAAAATTTGTTTTGAAAAATTAAATTCAGTTATTCGTATTTGAATATTTATTTGTATTGATTTGGAAAATCAAGTATATATAGATTTTGCATATACGTCTGATCCACGTGTATTCGAAGTTTTAATATAATGGATAGATATAGAGTCACACCCTAGTCGCCCGGAGATGGTTCTGATGATTGAAGCTTCATCATCAGATTTTATGTTCGAGTGACGAAAGTGGGATTTCTATATATTTCTAATTGACTGGTGTGAGAACCAAAATTAGATAGGGCCTATTGTTGTGATTTGGCACCAAAAATGTGATTTTTTTGGACTATGTATCAAAATTATGAATTTGAAAAGCTAATCAACTAATTGATTGCTGGTTATGTTGTTTGATTATTGTTTGATTAATTAAATGTTGAACCATATAACCAAATTGTAGTCAAATAGTGAACTGTATTGAAAATTTATCGCATTTGCATGCATATGCATGTACTTACATTGAATAGGTCATAGCAAGGAGGTTAGAGCAGAAGAATAAAATTGTTTGCCCGACAAATAGGTACACATTTACAAATTTATTGGGTTTGGATGATTTTATTAGCCGATTGGCTAGCCGTTTAGCTGTTCTTTTTCTTTTTGGATTGATGAGGGCCCTGGGAGGCTATTTGAAATATCCCGAAGTCCCCGGTGCAGGGAAGGTTATGGAGAAAATTTTCGAAAATTTAGGGTGTTAGCCAAATTTTTGAAGAATTTGAAAAGTTCTTAGAAACTAAAAAGTTGAAGAACTTAAGCCGTGAAGAAAAGAATGAAAGTTGAGTTGGTTTGTAAAACAACTTTCGGCTTCGTTCCTTTTCGGGGATGAAAAGTTTTATGTGGGGGAGATTGTAATAACCCGGAAATTCAAGCCAATTTAAAAATTTTATTTTGGCAATTTTAGCGAATTTTGAATATTTAAAATGAATTATTTTAAATAAAAACGACGAGAAATTTATTTTGAATAGAATTCGAACGTATATATTTATATAGATCGTCGTTAGAATATAAATATTTATTTATAATTATAAAAGTAATTGAAAATGGCGCGGTAGTTTGAAAATTCGATTTTAAAGTTCAAACGAATGTACAGGATTCAAAATAAACTGGATTTTAGCGAAAACAAAAATATTAGAATCTATTTGAAAATATCTTTCTAATGAATCCGAAAAATTGAAATTTCACAACAGGGATAAAAAGTTATGCCCAGATGAAAATTCAGAATAGTCGCTATGGAATTCTAGCCCTTAAAAATAGCCATTTTGCAAACGACCTCGGTTTTCGACGAAACCACTTTTGTTAGATCCGTGATGTCAAGTTATTACTAGATCCCAATTTGCATAATTTTCTGAGTCAATATGTGAGCGTGGCAAAAGAAAACGTCTTTTAACAGTTTCAGTCAATTTTGATTGACCAGAAAATGACCATTTTTCAAACGATCTTCAAATTTGACGAAATTAGTTTTGTTGGGACCGTATCGTCAATACGAAGTTAGAAATAATTTTTCGGGAATTTTTAGGATCCGTATGTGACCTCGAGTAAATTGAAATATACGTTTAAAATTGAATATACTGATTTATATTTTAATTTTGATGGAAAATGATCGAAAAGGTCGAATCAGCCTACGATACATATCCCATTGTGTTCGGAATGAGGGTAATTAGCTGGGGATGATAGTCGGTGGGTTCGATTTGGGGTTCAAATGAAGAGTGTACTTTTTATTGGAAAAAAGAGAAAATATAATAATAAATTAAATAAATATGTTCCCTATATAACCCCACCCCAAGTTAGAAACCTTCGTTTATAACCCTTTCTCCTTTTTTTCAGAAACCGCAGCCACCATCGTTCTCCAACCCCACCGTCGCGCCGCCCTCCCTTTGCGCGCCGCCATCAACGATACCCCCCCCAGTCGCGCTCAGGCGCAACCTTTCGCGTCACCCTCCCTCTCAACCAAAAAATGACGCAAACCCTAAAACCGCCATGTCAGGCGATGGAGGGCGCTGCCTAGCCCTTCCCGGTTGTAATAACCCGGAAATTCTGAGCCAATTTAAAATTTTTATTTTGGCAATTTTGATGAATTTTTAATATTTAAAATGAATTATTTTAAATAATAATAGCGAGAAATTTGTTTTTGAATAGAATTAGAACGTATATATTTATATAGATCGTCGTTAGAATATAAATATTTTATTTTAAATATAAAAGGAATTGAAAATGGCGCGGTAGTTCGATATTTCGATTTTAGATTTCAAATGAATGCATAGGATGCAAAATAAACCGGGTTTTAGCGAAACCAAAAATATTAGAATCTATTTGAGAATATCTTTCCAACAAATCCGAAAAATCGAAATTTCATAGCGGGAATCAAAAGTTATGTTCAGTTGAAAATTCAAAATTATCACTCTGGAATTCTGGCCAGTAAAATTGGAAATTTTGCAAAGGACCTCGGTTTTCGACGAAACCACTTTTGTTGGATCCATTATGTCTAGTTTTTTTTAGATTCCAAAATTCGTAATTTTTTGAATCAATATGTGAGCGTGGAAAAGGAAAACGTGTTTTGTCAATTTCTATCGACCAGAAAATGGCCATTTTTCAAACGGTCTCAGAATTTGGTGAAATTAGTTTTGTTAGGACCGTATCGTCAATACAAAGCTAGAAAATATTTTGCGGGAATTTTTAGAGTTAGTATGTGGCCTCGGTAAATTGAAATGCACGTTCAAATTCAAGATATAGAGTTATATTTTGATTGTGACGAAAACTGATCGAAACGATCTAATCAGCCTCTGATATATATCCAATTGTGTTCGGAATGGGGGTAATTAGTTAGGGGTGACAGTCATTGGGTTCGATTTGAGGTTCGAAAATAAAAGTTACTTTTTGGAAGAATAAAATATTAATTAAATAAATTATATAACCCCTCCCCATCTCTCTCTCTCTCCTCCCTCTCGTTGACCAAATAATAAAAAAAGAAAAGAAAAATCCCAATCTCCTTTTCTCGCCCGTCGCCTCTCAGCCCAGACCCGCCACCGCCCTCGCCGGAGCGCCGCCCCACCCCGGCCTACCCCCTCCTCTCCTCCGCTACCTCCCCCTCTCCTCCACACGAACCCGCGGCCTCCAAACCCCTCCCCTCGACTCCAAATCGACCCAAACCCGGCGTCGCCAGCCCTCCCCCTGGCCCACCACGTCCGACGTACCACCCTCCGCAGCCACACCTGCCCGCGAGCCACCAGCGCCCCCCACAAGAAAATCCGTGAGTTTCCTTTTATATTGATTTTATTTATATAACACATGGTTTAAAAATTCAGTTTTTATTTATTTATATAATAACTGTTTAAAACAGTTTTTTTATATAAAACATTGTTTAAAAATCAATTTTTCTTTATAGAAAACGTAGTAGAAAATTTTGATTTTTAATATATAAAATAGAGAAGAAAAATATAATTTTTATCTATATAGTAGCAGTGCAGAAATATAATTTTTATCCATATAGTAGCGGTGTAAAAATACAGTTTTTATCTATATGGTAGCGGTGTAAAAATATAATTTTTATCTATATAGTAGCGGTGTAAAAATATAATTTTTATCTATATAGTAGCGGTGTAAAAATATAATTTTTATCTATATAGTAGCGGCATAAGAATGTTATTTTTATCCATATAGAGTGATTATAAAAATGTGATTTTTATATACATAGCAATAATATAAAAATGTGATTTTTATATATATGTAGTGGCTACGGACGATGAAATTGACAAAAGTCGAGCACGACGAAGAATTCTACATATGAAAAGTCGTGGTATTTCGTTTAGCTAATCAGTGAGAACTTCTCACTTTAAATCTTGTTTTCTAGTTAAAATATATACTAGGATGCAGACGGTGTTTAGCAGCACCCGACACCCGTCGTCCACAGACCATAGATGACTTGTATGCTTGTTTGATGTGTTGTGAAGTTTGTTTGTGATGTTGATATGAAATGGATAATAAAACATTCATGTGTTGAAATAAATTAATTATCGTTAAAAATATAATTTTTAACGCGAATGCGAATAAATAAATATTCATTTACAAACCGGACGGTTTGTTTATGTACACCTATTTGAAGGACATTGATTGGGACGATAAATTTTACACATCGCCCAACTGCACAAATAATATTCAGTGTTTGTGGATTGAAACCTCACACGGGTGTTGGGATGATATTTGGTGCACATTAATCCAAATTATATAGTTGTATGTCGATCGATTGGTCGACAGACCGTGTAAGCATTAATTATTTATATTTAATGCTTATGCAGTTGTGCAGTGCACTTTGGATGATGGTTGATTATTTATCGTTGCCATTATATACATGTGTTGTATGGAATCCATATAATTAACATTATATGGTAATTGATTGTGCCTCATTCCAATTTGGAAAATTAAAAATATTATAAAACAAAGATTCATGTGTTGAATAGAATAAATAGTCATGTGTTGACAGTACTCATGTGTTGAGAATATTCATATGTTGAAACTTATCATGTGTTGAGTAAAATATTTTAAACAATAAAATCTTTATCTTTATCACAATTTTATAAAATATATTAAATAATAAAAATAGCCATGTGTTGACGTTACTCATGTGTTGAGAATATTCATGTGTTGAAAGAAATGTAGATTCATGTGTTGAATAAAATAAACATTCGTGAAGAGAATAATGGAATAATTGAAATATATAAAGCCGTGTTGATTAGAGATGCTCTATTTTTATGCGAGCGATATTTATATCGGTTATATTCATTTTTATAATAATTATAGAAAAGGAAGCGATTTCAAAATATAACGTTTTGAAAATATTATCATTGTGTATATCGACGATGTGGAATATTCAATTTTGATTCGAAATTGAATATGAAGTTGAAATCGTTTCGAAAACGAATTTAAAATGATTTATAAAACTCGTTTTAAATGGAAATCGACGATATATATATATTATATATATATAATAGCCCGAATCGAACGCGCCGCGCTACGACAGTTCGTGAATTTCAACCATTGACTTCAAATGGACATTACGGGAGATCCGAATGTTGGATTCACCTAAAACTGGAACCCGTGAGTTCGTATCGAAAAGAGCTTTCTAAAGAATATTAGAGATTTGAAATCTATTGGTTGTATTTGGAATTATGCCCAAATCAAATTTGGAAAAGGTCGCTGTAAGTGCAGTTCGATGGCCATTGATGGAAACCGACAGTACGGGCCTTGATAAAATTATTAAAAATAGTGATAACTTGCGTAAAATCATAAGGAATGATTTGTGAAAAACTGGGATGAAAAATTCCATATTTGAAAAGATAAAAATAATTTTTTATTTAATGAACTAGTTTTGAACTAGAATTGTAACTCCATTTATTTTTAAAATAAATAAATTGGATTTAAAATGGTTTTGAAAATAATCAGAATTTCCAATACGTGAATTGGAATGGATTTGAATCGAAATTATCTTCAGAATATTTCGATGTTGGATTTCGTGATTATACAGATATGGTTGAGGAAATTTGAAAGATATATTTTATATCGTTATTTCCAAAACGATATTGTTGGTTTCAGAATTTGTTATTGAATATAAGCCGGTATAGTTTCTATTCAGAGCCTTGTATTTAATATCAAATGGGATTTTGGGTACGTCGTGAATGGTTCCTAAATAACGTTGTTCTTGAACCCAGTTTAGAAAAGAATAAATCTTTTAATTAAGATTTAGCGAAATTTTCCAGTTAATTAGAATTTGATTGGAATTGAATTTAAATTGGTTTTTGGGGTTTATCGTGACCGGTGTTTTGAATAACACCTGTTCTTTAACCCGATTAACAATGGAAAGTGATTTTGGGTTTATCGTGAACCGTGTTTTAGATGACATTGGTTCTTTAACCCAGTTAAAGACGTGATATTGATTTTTGGGAAGATGTAACGTCCCGGGTTTTTCGGTCATTTCAATTCGAATATTTAATTTTGTTTATATATTATATTTGAAATATAATGATAATCAAATTTATTTATTTAAAATGGAATTCGAATATATATATTTATATATTATTTAAAACCACAATTTCCAATATTGAGTTTTTATTCCCATATTGACTAGAAAGTGAAATTTTTGTCGTTGATCTTGACTATTTGGATTTTATGTATATATATATATATATATGTGTGTGTGTGTGTGTGTGTGTATATTAACGTTTCCGCTCGGTTTGGCAAAATGAATAAAACCCGCATACATACCATATTTGTTCGACAAAGTAAAAAGTGTTACATGAACAAGAAAAAACAATAGGCCAGAAGCATCAAAAGGTAGGCACAATCAAACTGAAAAATCCCATTTCTAATTTCCGTTTCCAAAAGTACAAGAGGGATAAAGTAAGACATGATCAATACGAGGATTAACAACATATGTGTTCATATATTTTTATTTATAAATATAAGTGTAAAGGAAAGAAAAAAGAAAAAAAAGGAAAAAAAAACATATACATCAAGTCTATAACAGACAAATTCGAATAACTATAATTATCCTTACAATTGAATTCATATATAAAGACATACAGGATTGTTGCGATGGAAAAATAAAAAAGAAATACACTTTACATAGCAAAACAAAACCATGGATATGATTCATTATTTCTACAGTAGCTCCAGTAAATCAAAGGCCACGTTCAATCCACTTCATAGCATAAGATAGTCTGTGTACCCAAGGATGCTACCGAATCCATCGGCTTGATCGATGTTGATCTGCGGAAAAAGGGAAAAAACCCATAAGGGATTGTTTCAAGACAAACAGCAAAAAGAAAAAAATATATAAAAGAGGGGAAAAAGGAAGTAAAACAGCTAAGCATATGTGTACTATAGTTACATATAGTTCGACAACACAGGCCCTCTTTTGAATTCTGTCTAACTTTATCAGATCAGTATCTAACAGCTAGTGTATAATAGTGTATATATGTCAGTAAGTGTACATACATCAGATTCCTGATGATACAAGTGAACACACACAGTATTCACATGTTATCAACAAAAGTTTCACAAAATAAAATAAAGTAAACATGTGAATCGCCATGTATGCTCACTTATGACTAATATCATGGTTTGTATTCCATCAGTAATTGTCAAACAAAGTTTTAGACATAAATGTTTTATTTTAAACAAGGCTAATTAAATATTTTAATCAAACCAAACAAGTCTTTAAGCAAAAAAAAAGGAAAAAAAAAGAGAAAAATTAGCTAAACAGCCAAAGATCATGAACAGTTGATGAACAGAGTAGGCACAACTACTATAAACAATGAGAAGTAGGCATAAGGGAAATTTGCATGGGAAATGAATAAAACAGGCTGTACACAGCAAATAGCTGAAACAAATATATATATTCACTTCAACTATTTTTTTTTCATGTCTTGTTCTTTCAAGAATGATGAAATAAATAGCCTAAGAACAAGTATAGGGACGGCCAAAAACAGTACATGCACAGCTAAGAGGAATTGATAAACTTATATGTGTATATACACCAAATCTACACAAAATCAAATAACCTGTACAGAAAATCTATACAATTCAGAAGATCTCGATTCAAATATTTACCAAATCAAACAGACTGTATATGTATGTGTACAGCAAATCTATATTCCAAATGGACACTGCATATATAAATATGCTTATTTTCTCAATCAAATTCATGTACAAACTCATATCTGAACCGTACAATAAAATCTATCACCTACAGTAAAAAAAAAATCTGATTTGAGTTAACAATGCATAGCTTTACAGCTACCAAATATATACATGATGGATCGATATCCATTTTAGACAACATCACACAATCTATTTAGTTCCCATCACCATACGAAAATCTGAAAAGGTAAGAAAGGAAATGGCCTAAGGATTCCAGCTAGATCATCTATGTTGAGCTACGAATGGACAGTGTTTTCCAAATCGCAACTATAAATACGTATACATGCAGTAGTGTTTCAGCCATACCAAAATCCATTTGAAACAAACCAATTCGAAAATCAGAAAAATCAAACAAAATATTACAGCAATTTAAAATCTAGTAAAAAGGAAAACTTAGCTTAATAGGGAGGAAGATGCTTCATTCTGAGGGGGGTTTGGGGTTGACTGTCGAAGCCGCTCCGTTCCTAGAAGGTTTTTCGATCACCGTAGGGGGGTTGCGGAAGGGATAGACAACGGAGAGCAGACGAGGCAGTGGTGGCGCAAGGTGGAGGAGGGCGACGCCATAAAGATCGGAGTGGCAGAAGAAAAAGGGGAATAGGGTTTTCATTTTCAATCACAAACGATGAAATTTTGTAGCGGCTGAACTAATGGGAAAGAGGATCGGATATAGGGTTTAAAGGGAGGAGCGGGTCGGGTTATTTTGGGCCAAACAATTTAAAGGTAAAGCCCACTTTAAAAATTCAAATATAAAATCCACGTTATTTAAATTACTTTGTAAATTCATATCGTACGCATACGATATCAGATTTATGCACGGTCAGTTGTGTTGAGACCGTAAAAAAAAGGACTTCGAGATGGAGCTTGACCAGTCAGGACTAGAAGCAAGAAGAATTTTTAATTGAATTAAATGCTGTTTAATTAAATTAAAAATCAGCGATTGAACGACCAAACTAAAACAAGGTGAGTTCAACTCACTCTACTCTTCCCATTTATATTTTATATAAATTGGGTTTTTATTTTTCGTGTTCTGATTTGCTAGTGGTTGGCCGTTTGTTAGTTAAATATATTCATTGTTGATTCAAATTCTGAAATTAAACGGTCGTATAATTTCAGGAAAATACCAATCATTTTGATCTGACCCGAATAAAGTAAATTTCCCTTGGTTGGTCATGTTTATAAACGTGTTTGAAATGGTTTGAAATTTGTTTGAATTGTTTGAATTGCCTGTTGATTGATGGATGATCGTCATGGAAATTATCAGTAATGGAAATCGTGTTTTGAACTGAGAGAGTTGACTGCTTTAACTGAGTGTGACTTTTAATTAGTTTGTCGTTAGTTATCTAAATAAAAATCACTTAACGAATAGTTGTTGAAATTTAAGAAGATTTTAAAGAGATTTTATTATTTAATTTTTTAAATAAAGCATTTAACTGACTTTGCAATAGTGAATGTAAAGGTAAATGATTTTTGTTAAATTAATTAATTACTTCTTAAATAAAGTATATTTAAGTAAGTAACTGTTTTGGGAATAGAGTATAGTCGAGTTTGAAAAGAAATTATGAACAAGTCCATAATTGAACTCGAGTTTTATAATGAAGAAAACAAAGACTTCTAAACAGATGCAATAGGTTAAGTGGAAATGTTACTTAACGTTTGGATTAAGTAGAAGAAGATGAAGATATAAAGGGGTTATGTTAAACCCAAATTGATTAACATAGTTATAAGTGGAATATGAGTTAAAGTGTTGTTTTGAATTGGAAATACCTTAAAAATGGGGTTAAGTCAAATCCACTGAATTGAAAGGAGATTTCCTGAAAAGAAAAGGAAATTGGGAAAAACGTGATTTAAGTTATGATTTGGTGAAAAGGGTTGGAAATAGGATTTGTAATTCAATCTATGAAATAAAGTAATAAGTCGAGAATTAATAAAAGTGTCGTTTAGTAAGATATTATTAAGAGAAACTTCCAAAGGATAACTATAAAGCTATACTTTTATTAGTAGAATGTGTTTGATGTGAGATTTAATATTGGTTCTTGAATTACAACTCGTATTTACCTGAAGATAAGAACGTAGTTGAGCAATGTCTGAGAGGTAATTAAAATACCCCAACTTGAACGACTGCGGGATTATCCAAGGATGATACTAGTTGGTAATGTCAAGAATGGTTTATAAGATTTCCAAAGTAAAGGAAATGATATGAGATTATATTTTCCCTACTAACGAAATTAAAAGGAGATTGAGCGATAAGTTTAAAAGCCAAGAGATGTCAAATACTGGATTAGTGGATCTATTTTTATGATTTCATGGATGTTTACTTGATAGTTAAGCAACTGACTATCAAGTCTGACCTTTACGATTGTTGGTATGGAAAGACCGGAATCGAATGTTTATTCGAAAACCATTCCAACCAACAAATACGAAATATATAGAAGAGATCAGGCGACGATCGAGATGGAGCATGTGAAGACCATGGATTTTCATAAAGCGGAAGAACCACTTACAATCTCTGCTTCGGCCTGGAGATATACTGGGATTCTATCGCGGTTGGAATCTGTGGATTGCAAGGACGATCGCTACTGATCCATGGGGTGATTCCTATATCGGATGCAGTAGGAAAGTACCTTCGTTTCATCCTGTTCTTGGATGACTTGTATGGACGAATGTCTGTTAAAGTATTTCTTGAAACCACGTACGTTTATTTTTACAAATAAACCGAGTGGTGGCAAAGAGGGGCACTTCTTTTATACCCAGAGTATATTTGTGGACGTCAATTAGTGACTTGACGGATCTAACGATGTGGCATTCAAAGTGCATGGCAGCCAGATGTTCTAAACCACAAGTCTCAACAACCAGGAAATGACAGAAATCAGGCAGACAACATGGCTATGTGGGTCGCTCCCATTAGGGTGTATAATCACCTAGATGTTGTCCCTTATCGAGAAACGGTGGATTGAGCACAACCGTTGGTGATGTACATTCGATACACTCAAGCGAAATGAGTGGTCGGTCATGTGAGGGTCGGGTTGCAAGACGTTCATGTTGAACCCAGTGTATTCGCCTCTAGAGATACACGATCGGTAGGTGGTCCCATACCTTGTCATAGTTGTAATCCAATCTCCAATAAGCGCCCGCGGTTTTGTTTGTATATATATACGTGGAACGTGAGATGCAAACATTCCACTAGATTGATATTTACTTATATTTCAACATTATTATAAAATCAGAAAAGATATTGATTTCGATAACTGTTTTGAGTTATCGTAAGGTAAAAACCGTCCGTGTTTATGTGTGGATTTGGTCTTACGATTATCTTTTTCTTTTGAAAGGATTTTAACTTTAAAATCAATTTGTTTGATGCCTTAATGCTATGTGAGTTTTTTTTCTCACTCTGGTTCACCAGACTGACCCGGTGTTTTGTTAATGCTCGGGTTAGCCCGAGGTGTACAGGTTCAAGATAGCAGGTACTGAGAAGTCCAGAGACGAGCTGGAGACGATCAAACATATGAAATCTAGTATTATTTCCGTTGTGTATATGAGGACAGATTATCAAAACTGTCTAGGTGTGTGTTGTACTCTGGTATTGTAAGTATTTTCCAAAAGCTCTCAATAAAGATTTATTTCTGTATTATATTTTGTTCTGCTGCGATGTGAGACTCGGTGTTGGTTCTTCTCCTTCTTCTATTCTAGTATTTCTTTCTCTCTTATCTCACCCTCTAAATTCTTTCGATAAACGTTCCAGTGTTTTCGGTGTTTGGGAGGTCGGCATAAGTCATGGTAAGGGTATTTATGTCGATTTTTGAGGCTGAAAACCCTGGGTCGTTACAGTCGTATCAGAGCTATTGG
The DNA here is from genome assembly GCA_030737875.1 of Allium sativum. Lineage (NCBI taxonomy): Eukaryota > Viridiplantae > Streptophyta > Magnoliopsida > Asparagales > Amaryllidaceae > Allium > Allium sativum. The sequence goes on from CM060919.1 coordinate 186,239,782, forward strand.
TTGAGTAGTAACCTTGGCTCTGTGGTGTAACTCAATAAAGATGGGGTTAGTAACACCCTAGATTGAGTTGGAGTGCATATATATGAGAGCGTATTTGTAAAATTTTATATAAAAATGTTTTGTATTGTGTTATTTGACTGGTTCAAGTGTTGAGAAGCGTTGAACTAGTGAATGGATACGATATTGTTTACAAAAGAGGGTAAATGAAATAATTTTACCCAAAGTATAATAAAAAAATTGTTTTCTATATTATAGCAATGTGGGTTGATTTGTTGTTTTGATTGATTTAATTTGAAATCAAATTGAATTATGAAATAACATTGAACTGATTAGAAAATCAATTCGTCAGCTAAATTGGATATGAAAGCGAAACTGAACCTGGTTAAGTAAAACCAATTTAAGAATAATTCAGAAAGAATGAATTCAAATAAATTGGTATTTAAAAATTTTGGGATTCAAATTAAGTGGGTTGCCATGTGGATTTTGAATTTTCCTTTCGAAGGAGTTGAGGCCCAGTGTAGCAGTCGTAGTCGCACCGAACGAGCCATGTAGAGGGAGTGCTGGCATAATTTTAGAAAAAAAATTAGAGTTTGAATTTATTTTGGAGATAATACAAAGGTAATGATTTTAAAATAATTTGGTTCGAAATATTCTTCATACCTCACAATTTCAAGGACGAAATTATTTTAAGGGGGGAAGAATGTAACATCACGGGTTTTTCAGCCATTTCAATTCGAGTATTTAATTTTGTTTATATATTATATTTGAAATATAATGAATTTTTAATCGAATTTATTTATTTAAAATGGAATTCGAATATATATTTATATATTATTTAAAACCTGAATTTCCAATATTGAGTTTCGAATCCCATATTGACTAGAAATTGAAATTTTTGTCATTAATCTTGACTATTTGGTTTTTATGTATATATATATATGTGTGTGTGTGTGTGTGTTAATATATATATATTAACGTTTCCGCTCGGTTTGGCCAAACGAATAAAAAGCCGCATACATACCATATTTGTTCGACAAAGTAAAAAGTGTTACATGAACAAGAAAAAAAATAGACCAGAAGCATCAAAAGGTTGGCACAACCAAGTTGACAAATCCCATTTCTAATTGCCGTTTCCAAAAGAAGTACAAAAGGGATAAAGTAAGACATGATCAATACAAGGATTAACAACATATGTGTTCATATATTTTTATTTATAAATACAAGTGTAAAGGAAAGAAAAAAGAAAAAAAAGGAAAAAAAACATATACATCAAGTCTATAACACACAAATCGAATAACTATATTTATCCTTATAGTTGAATTCATATATAAAGACATACAGGATTGTTGCCATGAAAAAATTAAAAAAAATACACTTTACATAGCAAAACAAAACCATGGATATGATTCATTATTTCTACAGTAGCTCCAGTAAATCAAAGGCCACGTTCAATCCGCTTCATAGCATAAGACAGTCTGTGTACCCAAGGATGCTACTGAATCCATCGGCTTGATCGATGCTGATCTGCGGAAAAAGGGAAAAAAAAACCCATAAGGGATTATTTCAATACAGCAATGAACAGCAAAAAGAAAAAAATAATATAAAAGAGGGGAAAAAGGAAGTAAAACATCTAAGCATATGTGTACTATAGTTACATATAGTTCGGCAACACAGACCCTCTTTTTGAATTCATATCTAACTATATCAGATCAGTATATAACAACCGGTGTATAATAGTGTATATATGTCAGTAAGTGTACATACATCAGATTCCTGATAATACAAGTGAACACACACAGTATTCACGTGTTATCAACAAAAGTTTCACAAAATAAAATAAAGTAAACATGTGAATCGCCATGTATGCTCACTTATGACTAATATCATTTGGTTGTATGGTTTGTATTCCATCAGTAATTGTCAAACAAAGTTTTGGACATTAATGTTTTATTTTAAACAAGGCTAACTAAATATTTTAATCAAACCAAACAAGTCTTTAAGAAAAAAAAGAGAAAAATTAGCTAAACAGCCAAAGATCATGAACAGTTGATGAACAGAGTAGGCACAGCTACTATAAACAATGAGAAGTAGGCATAAGAGAAATTTGCATGGGAAATGAATAAAACAGGCTGTACACAGCAAATAGCTAAAACAATTATATATATTCATTTTAACTATTTTTTTTTCATGTCTTGTTCTTTCAAGAACAGTGAAAAAAATAACCTTAGAACAAGTATAGTGACGGTCGAAAACAGTACATGCACAGCTAAGAGGAATTGATAAACTTATATGTGTATATACACCAAATCTACACAAAATCAAATAACCTATACAGAAAATCTATACAGTTCAGAAGATCTCCGATTCAAATATTTACCAAATCAAACAGACTGTATATGTATGTGTACAGTAAATCTATATACCAAATGGACACTGCATATATAAGTATGCTTATTTTCTCAATCGAATTCATGTACAAACTCATATCTGAACCGTACCATAAAATCTGTCACCTACAATAAAAAAAATTCTGATTTGAGTTAAAAATGCATAGCTTTACAGCTACCTAATATGTAAATGATGGATCGTTATCCATTTTAGACAACATTACGAAAATCTGAAAAGGTAAGAAAGGAAATGGCCTAAGGATTTCAGCTAGATCATCTATGTTGAGCTACGAATGGACAGTGTTCTTATCTAATTTCCAAACCGCAACTATAAATATGTATATAGGCAGTAGTGTTTCAGCCATACCAAAATCCATTCAAAACAAACCAATTCGAAAATCAGGAAAATCAAACAAAATATTACAGCAATTTAAAATCTAGTAAAAAGGAAAACTTAGCTTAAAAGGGATGAAGCCGCTTCGTTCTGAGGGGGGTTTGGGGTTGATTGTCGAAGCCGCTCAGTTCCTGAAAGGTTTTCCGATCAGCGAAGGGGGGTTGCTGAAGGGGTAGACAACGGAGAGCAGACGAGGCAGTGGTGGCGTAAGGTGGAGGAGGGCGACGCCATAAAGATCGGAGTGGCAGAAGAAAAAGGGGATTAGGGTTTTCATTTTCAATCACAAACGATGAAATTTTGTAGCGGCTGAACTAATGGGAAAGAGGATCGGATATAGGGTTTAAAGGGAGGAGCGGGTCGGGTTATTTTGGGCCAAACAATTTAAAGGTAAAGCCCACTTTAAAAATTCAAATATAAAATCCACGTTATTTAAATTACTTTGTAAATTCATATCGTACGCATACAATATCAGATTTATGCACGGTCAGTTGCGTTGAGACCGTAAAAAAAAGGACTTCGAGATGGAGCTTGACCAGTCAGGACTAGAAGCAAGAAGAATTTTTAATTGAATTAAATGCTGTTTAATTAAATTAAAAATCAGCGATTGAACGACCAAACTAAAACAAGGTGAGTTCAACTCACTCTACTCTTCCCATTTATATTTTATATAAATTGGGTTTTTATTTTTCGTGTTCTGATTTGCTAGTGATTGGCCGTTTGTTAGTTAAATATATTCATTGTTGATTCAAATTCTGAAATTAAACGGTCGTCTAATTTCAGGAAAATACCAATCATTTTGATCTGACCCGAACAAAGTAAATTTCGCTTGGTTGGTCATGTTTATAAACGTGTTTGAAATGGTTTGAAATTTGTTTGAATTGTTTGAATTGCCTGTTGATTGATGGATGATCATCATGGAAATTATCAGTCATGGAAATCGTGTTTTGAACTGAGAAAGTTGACTGCTTTAACTGAGTGTGACTTTTAATTAATTTGTCGTTAGTTATCTAAATAAAAATCACTTAACGAATAGTTGTTGAAATTTAAGAAGATTTTAAAGAGATTTAATTATTTAATTTTTTAAATAAAGCATTTAACTGACTTTGCAATAGTGAATGTAAAGGTAAATGATTTGTGTTAAATTAATTAATTACTTCTTACATAACGTATATTTAAGTAAGTAACTGTTTTGGGAATAGAGTATAGTCGAGTTTGAAAAGAAATTATGAACAAGTCCATAATTGAACTCGAGTTTTATAATGAAGAAAACAAAGACTTCTAAACAGATGCAATAGGTTAAGTGGAAATGTTACTTAACGTTTGGATTAAGTAGAAGAAGATGAAGATATAAAGGGGTTATGTTAAACCCAAATTGATTAACATAGTTATAAGTGGAATATGAGTTAAAGTGTTGTTTTGAATTGGAAATACCTTAAAAATGGGTCAAGTCAAATCCATAGAATTGAAAGGAGATTTCCTGAAAAGAAAAGGAAATTGGGAAAAACGTGATTTAAGTTATGATTTGGTGAAAAGGGTTGGAAATAGGATTTGTAATTCAATCTATGAAATAAAGTAATAAGTCGAGAATTAATAAAAGTGTCGTTTAGTAAGATATTATTAAGAGAAACTTCCAAAGGATAACTATAAAGCTATACTTTTATTAGTAGAATGTGTTTGATGTGAGATTTAATATCGGTTCTTGAATTACAACTCGTATTTACCTGAAGATGAGAACGTAGTTGAGCAATGTCTGAGAGGTAATTAAAATACCCCAACTTGAACGACTGCGGGATTATCCAAGGATGATACTAGTTGGTAATGTCAAGAATGGTTTATAAGATTTCCAAAGTAAAGGAAATGATATGAGATTATATTTTACCTACTAACGAAATTAAAAGGAGGTTGAGCGATAAGTTTAAAAGCCAAGAGATGTCAAATACTAGATCAGTGGATCTATTTTTATGATTTCATGGATGTTTACTTGATAGTTAAGCAACTGACTATCAAGTCTGACCTTTACGATTGTTGGTATGGAAAGACCGGAATCGAATGTATATTCGAAAACCATTCCAACCAACGAATACGAAATATATAGAAGAGATCAGACGACGATTGAGATGGAGCATGTGAAGACCATGGATTTTCATAAAGCTGAAGAATCACTTACAATATCTGATTCGACCCGGAGATATACTGGGATTCTGTCGCGGTTGGAATATGTGGATTGCAAGGACGATCGCCACTGATCCATGGGGTGACTCCTATATGGGATGCAATAGGAAAGTACCTTCGGTTCATCCTGTTCATGGATGACTTGTATGGACGGATGTCTGACAGAGTATTTCCTGAAACAACGTATGTTGATTTTTACAAATATACCGAGTGGTAGCAAAGAGGGGCACTTCTTTTATTACCGGAGTATATTTGTGGACGTCAATTAGTGACTTGATGGATCTGACGTTGTGGCATTCAAAGTGGATGGAGGCCAGATGTTCTAAACCTCAAGTCTCAACAACCAGGAAATGACAGAAATCGGGCAGGTAGCATGGCAATGTGGGTCACTCCCATTAGGGTGTAATCACCTATTTAGAGAAAATCCATTTCATTCTTTAATCTATTTCAATGATGTCCCTTATCGGGAAATGGTGGTTTGGGCCCAACCGTTAGTGATGTACATTCGATACACTCAAGCGAAATGAGTGGTCGGTCGTGTGAGGGCCGGGATGCAAGACGTTCTTGTTGAACCCGGTGTATTCGCCTCTAGAGATACACGATCGGCAGGTGGTCCCATACCTTGTCATAGTTGGAATCCAATCTTCAATAAGCGCCCGCGGTTTTGTTTGTATATATATACATGGAACGTGAGATGCAAGCGTTCCACCAGATTGATATTTACTTATAATTAAACATTATTATAATATCAGAAAAGATATTGATTTCAAAAACTGTTTGGGTTATCGTAAGGTAAAAACCGTCCGTGATTATGTGTGGATTTGATCTTACGATTATCTTTTTCTTTCGAAAGGATTTTAACTTTAAAATCAAGTTGTGTGATGCCTTAATGCTATGCGTGTTTTTTTTCTTGGTTCACCAGGCTGATCCGGTGTTTTGTAAATGTTCGGGTTAGCCCGAGGTGTACAGTTTCAAGATAGCAGGTACTGAGAAGTCCAGAGACGAGCAGGAGACGATCAGACATATGAAATCTAGTATTATTTCCGCTGTGTATATGAGGACAGATTACCAAAACTATCCAAGTGTGTGTTGTACTCTGGTATTGTAAGTATTTTTCAAAAGCTCTAAATAAAGATTTATTTCTGTATTATATTTTGTTCTGCTGTGATGTAAGTGGAGTTTTAATGAATCTTTGATTAGATTAAAGTGATCGAGAATGGAGTATCACCAGTTTTTCTCCAAAGCGATAGTTAAATCTTTAATTAGATTTGAACGTGAAATGGTAATAAATATTTACCAATAACACTGTGGTGTTAAGATATGGAGTATTACCAGTTTTGCTCCATGGGATAAATAGGTTAGGATTGGGAAATAAAATAAATAATTACTTCGGTGTGGTTCGCTAATCCCGACTAGTTTGGAAAACCATAATATGGTAGGAAATGATATCCAAAGGAAGATTAAAGAATAAATTTAGAAGAATTTATCTTTGATAAAATTAATGGGAAAATTTCCCTAAGAATGTGGAAATTTTGAATAAAAGAAGATTCTGAATTGGAATGAGGCATATGATGTGATTATGTAACACTTGTTTATTATATACGCGGGTTATTCGGAAAGGCCGGGTTTATACCCATTCCGAATAACCGATTCGACGATAAGCCGAAGATGAAGACGGTGGTTGAAGACCGGAAGTCTTCACATCATTTGGATGATCTTGATTGGGATGTACACCCAAGAGGAGATAATCAATTGGTGATCGTCCAGACGTACTTGGAGATCGATGGATATGCGAGGAAAGTGCCTCCGGTTTCGTTCAGACCCAGAACAAACTTGTAAATTGTAACGACCCAGGGAAAATTCGACGCTCGAATTTACGACAACAATACATAAACCCGTATAACTTGCCAAAAACCCAAGTATCGAACCCCAGATTGTCATGAGAAAGAAGTTAGAGGGTGAGATAAGAAAGAAAGAAATATTAGAATAGAAGAAAGAAGAAGAACACATATCGGAATCTCCCAGCGGGACAAATAAAATATAATATAACAAATCTTTTTATACAAAGAACTGTATATACATACCAATTATCAGAGTACATCATACATCACACACAGCAAAATATCTGCATATAACTAACGGTGAAGCCTCCTGCTTCTAGCTCGTGAAAACTCAAAGCGAAACCTAACCTGGAACATACTCGGTCTGACCCGAGCACATTTGAAGCAAAGAAAAATAAACCGGGTCAGTCTGGAATACTATCAGTGGTAAATTCACAGAACAGACACTTGTTTAACTTTGGAAAATCCTTTATGAAATCAAAAGTATAATAGTAAGACCAGCCCACACATAAACACGGTCGGTTTTTACCTTACTATAACCCAAAACAGTTTTGAAATCATAGCTAGCTCTGATATTATCATAACGTCTAAATACAAATAATTAACAGTCTAGAGGAATGCTTGCACCTCACGCTCCCCATATATAGTATACAAAACAAAAACCGGGCACTTATTGGATACTGGATTCAAAACTTGACAAGGTATGGGACCACTTCCGCTGTGTATCTCTGGAGGCGAATACACTGTGTTCAACATGAACTTCTTGCAACCTGGCCCTCACATGACCGACCACTCATTTCACTTGAGTGTATCGAATGTATATCACCGACGGTTGGGATCAGCAATGCCTCCCAAAAAGGGACAGCATCAAATATAGATTAAAGAAGTAATGGAATTTCTCCAGATAGTTGATTATACATCCTAATGGGAGCGACCCACAAAGCCATGCTGCCTGCCCGATTTTTGTCATTTCCCGGTTGATGAGGCTTGAGGCTAGAATTCCTTTTCATGCATCTGGCCACTATTCACCTAGAATGCCACATCGTCATATCCATCAGACATCACTAATTGACATCCACAAAAATACTCTAGCAGTTAAGCTAAGAGAACGGCCATTCCCCGCCAACCACTATCGCACGTTTGAAGAAATCAACGTACATGACCCCTTTGGAAATACTCTCTCAGACACTTGTCCATACAAGTCATCCAGGAACAGGATGAACCGAAGGCACCCTCACACTGCATCCAATATAGGAATCACCCCATGGATCAGTAGCAAGTAGTCCTTGCAACCCGTGGATTTCAACCACGACAGAATCACAAATCAAATAACTCTGATTGCAAGCCAGAGAAATTCGACAAGTAGTCCTTCCGCTTATGAAGATCCACAGTCTTCAATTTGCTCCATCTTCGATTACCATCTTCACGTATTTGTTGGTCAGAATTGTTATCGAATATAATTCGATCTCGGTCTTTCCGTACCAACAATCATATTGGTCTGGTTTTGAAAGTCGGTGATTTAATTATCAAATAACAATAGTGTGAATACATGAGCTTTTGCTGATTCAGTACTCGACCTAACTTGACCTCTTTAACCCAACTGGACTAACTTGACTTGATTGCTTGTAACACCCCACATCCGTTAGTGTCACTCACAAAGGGAATGCACTAAGTTCTGTGGAGCATATAGGGTAAAAGATGCAGATAAATTACAAGATAGACAGAAATTAAACAGCGGAAAATAAAACTTTGCTTTATTGATAAAATAATTTGTATAATGATTTCTTTACAATATCAGAGTATCATCTGTCTTACAAAATAAAGAAGCATAAAACAACATTTATATTTCCCAATTTTTAGCAAGAGCCAGCCATAGCATCTGAAAAGAGAATCCAAGCAAAAATTCGACAAATCTTCAAGCTGGGAAAGAGTGACAGTCCAACTTAACCTGAGCTATACTATTCCCTTCTTTACTACCTTGGGGGGGGGGGAACGGAAGAAAAGAAGACGAAAGAAAAACAGAGTCAGACATAAAGCCTGAGTAAGTTCAGTAACTTCTAGCATGTGAACATGGAAACACAAAACGACATGAATTAACTGAATACAAGATAACACCATGATGATAGGGTTGGCAAGATTAGACAAGATATGCTTAGCTAAGATAAACTGGATATGCTCTAATACTCTCGCCGCTTCGCTAATATACAGGTTTCTATATCTCTGCACCACCTAACTAATGTTCCAACTAGTAACGATAACGTGATCCCAATCCCTGTAGTTTCCATTGCCTTCAGGCATACATTTATTATTTGTTACCTAGATCTAATCTAGGGTTTCTACCAAGTGCCTTCTAGATTCAACTAGAGTTTACGCTATCTGCTGAACGCTACTCGGATTTAGGGTTTATTCCACCTAATCCAACTAGGGATTATGCTACCTGTCGAACGATGCCCCCAAGTCTAGGACACACTACCTAGAGTGGTATATGTTCCTATACTTCCCCACGCATGTATCGCGAATCGTTATCGCTTGTCTAGCTGCACATATCCTATAATGTGTGACCCGAGTCCTATGGCAGAGCAAATCAAGGAATACAGAACTCGGTCGGGAGCTTTCAGATATCTGCCGATGCAGATGCTAAGGTCTGTTTTTATTCCAGTGGCTATGGTCCCACTTGACCCCTCCCTCAACTAATGAAAGGCACACCTTGAAAAATGAGAACTATACGCAGGCCCCCGTTGCCCCCACTATCCTATGGCCATCCTCACCCATAACTAGATAGCAAGTATATGGTCTTTTGGAGTTCTCCGCCTTTCCGCTTCACGTATCTCGATTGACTCAAGATGGATGGTAGACGACGAGTTGCTATCACATGGCTACCGTTTTCTCGCCGAATCACGCTGGTCCATCCCAGTCTTTAGGTTCCATATATTGCAACCAAGGCATACCCCTGGTTCTTCTACGCAGACCTTAACCTCTGTGAGCCTACGAGGATTATCTGCAGCCTCACAGAGGGATACCAAGACTACCCTCACGTCCCCTCGAAGCCTAGGGCTTCGTAACCCAATTCATTGGAGCCTTCTTTTTACTCAAACGGACATTCGCTCCTTCTCGTGTTATACTAAGAATTACTACTTAGTTCTACTAACTAAGGTTTACCACTTAGTTTCTAGAATCGTTGTTTTTTTAACTAAGGTTTACTACTTAGTTCCTTTTAACTAAGGTTATTACTTAGTTCTCTTTCCCGTCAATTTTGATTGGTTAAGTGTCATTAGTCAATTCAAGCTAACATAACCCTCTTCATTTATCCTGTTAAACTAGTTAAGTGTTGACTTAACCGTATCACAAACCAAGTTATATTGGTTAAGTATCTCTTATTACTTAACCCTACCCGTTCATCCTGTATTGGTTAAGTGTTCCCTTTTTAACTTAACCTCGCCCGTCTGTTTTAACTAACATGTTATTAATGGTTAAGTATTATCCCTTCATATTTTAGACTTAGCCCTATTCCTTTATCACAATCTGACGGTTAAGTGTTCAAGTTTACTTAACCCTACGGTCTAGCTCAGCTAACATACCAAATTGGCTAAGTGTATTGAATTTTACTTAACCCCAACCTCTAGTCTAGTTAACATGTTAATTTGGCTAAGTGTATCAACTTTACTTAACCCCACCTTCTCGTCTAGTTAACATGTTAATTTGGCTAAGTGTTTTCTGATTTACTTAACCCCTACAAATCTTGTCTTGTTACCATGTAAAGTAGGTTAAGTGTCAATATGGACTTAGCCCTCCCATTCTAGCTTAACTTTGTTAAGTGTCGGTATGAACCTAACCCCACCCATCGGTTTTGTTATCATGTTGAATTGGTTAAGTGTCTTAGGTAACTTAACCCTACCATTCTTGTTCTAGCTTTAACTAAATAAATTAAAGCCGCTACCACTCACATTAGACAGATATTGTTGCGATTACTGGATGTGCCGGTCAGTTCCGGGCAGGTTTACATCGCAACTCATTCTAACCTCGGGTTAGGCATATTCGTGTTTTCTAAGTTCAAAGGGTTTTGATTAATTTTCAAATCAGGTTTTGAAAGTAACCATCCCGTCCGTCGGATCAGTTAGGGATAGCCAGGGAGAGCAGGAAACTTGTATTTTCCAAACTCAAGCCTAGACACTATCCTCTCTGTCACCCTAGAACTTTCTGGTGTATTATTAAAAGAGATGTTGTTAATAAACCTTTAATCTGTCTAAATTTACATTTCTCATTTAGGACAAATTCTATAAGTAAATTATTCCTAATTTACTTATTCCCTAACTACTCTTCAAATGTAAATTGTCAACATTCATTCTTATGGCCCATTTTCCCCTCTATATCATATTTATGCTTTTTGGTATGTAAACTATACCAAATTAAGTGTCACTAACCATGATTTTGCTAAACATGACAATTATTCCCAATTATGGCCAATTTCAAATTTATACCAATATGCCAAATTAGCTAATCCAATTCTGATTTAACATTCTAATTACAGCTCATGTCAAACTAGACTTATTATTCTAGTTCACAATTCATGTAAATGCTAGATTTACAAGTCAATACTAGATTTGAATTACACATCCTATAATTCATGTCAAATTTATCCAATTTGCATTTCTATGCACATGCCATAATACATGTTCCCAATTTATGCCAATTTCCAAGTTTATAACTACGTTTTTAGTAAATTTCATATTTTGCCCAAATCGTATTCCCAACGCTCGTATAATCGTGATTCAACCTAGATTATAGATAAATCTAGATTCGTAGAAAATAGGGAATGAACCAAAGATGCTATGAAAATGATAGGCATTAAATGATAATTTACTAATTTCAGACCTAACGAATTTCACTGAAATTGATCTAAAACATCGAAGGCCTATAGGTCTGAAAATCTATTGACATAAAAAGGGTTGAATAACGATGTAGGTTCAATAACATGGGTAGACCTAATTTAGTAGGTAAATTCCCAAGGTCTAAAACCAAAGAAAACCAAGAATAGACAGAATAGAGACGTAGGTTCAAGAATATGGGTAGACCAAACTTAATAGGTAAATTCCCAAGGTCTAAAACCAAAGAAAACCAAGAATAGACAGAATAGAAAATCAGGTTTATACCCAATTTCACAGTCACAAAACTTAAACAACACTTTCCTAGTCATGAATCATAGGTGTTTAATCACAATTGTCCTCGTTATGTCATAAGCAATAGTTTATGTTTTCTAATCAAAGGCATAGGCTTGTGTTCATAGTCTAGGAAATAATTCTCACAGCCACAGTTACAGTCATAGGCAATGTTCATGGTCATAGGCAATGTCACGAAAAGAGAAACGTTCAAATCTGAGAAGTAACTGACTTGCAGAAATTATATTAGATTCGTAGAAAAACAGCCGTTGAAGTCGTTTGAATCTTCACTTGAATCCTAACTTGACTTGAACCCCCTTCTTGAAAGTCTTGAGCAGCATCTCCTCATCTTGATTTATTATATATATATTATTTTATTTATTTATACATTTTCTCAGAGGCAGCATAAGGATAGAAAAAATTGTGAATAGAGAAGGAGACTGAGGCTGTTTATATAGGATTAGGCGGACGAACCTAGGCAGAAAAAGTGACCAAATACATCAGAACGAACCAGGTTCAGAAAACTGGAAAAAGCAGGGGGTCGACCCTCAGGTCGACTACCCAGTCGACCTAGGTGCCTTGGGCAGGAAAATTCCCGCTCAGCCCAATCTGGGTCCGATTTTTGAAATTTGAACCTGTTTCTGACCTGTTCGAATTTTAAATCGAATTCTGAAACTTCTGAAGACCATAACTTCTTCATAAGGAATCCGATTAACGCAAACTCGGACTCTATCTCATGCAGAATTCCGAGACGAACGCAATGGCGTAGCCCGTTTCCCTTGATTTTGACTTTAAAATTTAATTCTCCCTTGATTTGTGAATCTTAGTGTTACAGAATTACGGGGTGTTACATTCTCCCCCACTTAAAAGGATTTCGTCCACGAAATCTTCAAGTTAGGAAGAATGTGTCCTACCATCCAATCACCCATCTACTCAACCATTCAATCACAGGCATTCATTGTCCTTAAAAAATTTCTAATGCTTTCATGTTTATATGCATAGGGTGTGTATATGTCCTTCTCTAGTGCAAAAATCAGGCGGTCTACTGATTCAGTTGACCTCCTTAATGCGAATTATGTCAGTGCCATGCGTCTAATCATGTATGCAAGCATCCCTAGTTATGTAAATACTACATGCGTGCACAGCCATTCATCCATATGCAACATCCATATGATAACATATCAAGTTCAACTTACAAACAAATACTGTTAACTACCAAAAGCTCATTTGGGCATTCCTTCAAGTAATACAAGTGTAAGTATCAATATTACATTCAAAGTGGTGGTAGTCACTCACCAAAACTCCTCGGATCGAACACTAGTAGTCGAGAGGAGCATACTCGAGCATGCATCCATACCGAAGGAGTCGAGCAGCTGAGATTAGCAGAAGGTCGGTTATCCTTAAGCACAGATCGGTCGAGCACCTTCACATCAAACTGGTCGTTCACTCTTGGTCGGATAGGGAGCTTCCATCCTGGTCGTTCCATCCTGGTCGTTCCATCCTTGTCGTTCCATGTTGGTCGTTCAGCTTCAGGTTGAACAGCGCCTAAATGGAGTAGTCGAGCATCGCTGGCATAATCTAAGGACGAGAAGCTTTCATTTCAGCTTGGTCGAGCAACATGGAGTCCACGAGGTTGAGCACTATGAGGAAGGATGAATGAGCAGTATCTTGTTTTAATTCCTTCCTGGTCGCTCTTTTTATTTGGGTCAGTACTAATATAAAACCGGAAGCATACATGGTCGGTCTCCCAATATGAAGAGCTGGTCATTCGCAAACACACGAAGCTGGTCGGTCTCCCAATATGAAGATCTAGTCGTTCGCAAACACACGAAGCTGGTCGGTCTCCCAGTATGAAGAGCTGGTCGTTCGCATACAAACGAAGTTGGTCAGTCCCGAGAAGTGCACACCTGGTCGGTATGCACTGAAATGAACATATGGGTCGGTGGTCATTCATGTAAGCTGCTCGGTCGCGCCTCTTGTCCGTCGAGCCATGCCAACCCATCGCCAACCGTATGCCAACTCGTCGCCAACCAAGCGCCAACTATACACTTCAATTTACTAGTGTGCCACTACCCCTCAACTACAACTATAAATACCCCCCATAATTCACACTTAAGGAGGAGGATTCCACTAACCCGAAGGGCTGCCAAAATCATTTCTCCAAGGAATTCTCAAGCTCGATCCATGGCTTCCAAAGCTCCACTCATCTCCATCCATTAATCGATCACTTCTATTGAAGATCCATCATTAAAATCCATTCAAACTTCACTCAAACGACTAGAATATCCATTAATCCTCTCTAAAAACATCAAAGAGGGAAAAATGAGGGATACATTGTAAATTGAGAGAGATTTGTATGGCATTGTACTTGGTATCATGAAAGTGATAATGGAAAGTGTTTACATAGTGGATGTAGGTCACATATGACCGAACCACTCTAAAAATTATGTGCTCTCTTTCGTTGCTTTATTTTCTTTGATTACAGCTTCACATTTCTTCATACATGCTTTCATAGTGTCTCGCCCTTAATTCGGTGACGTGCTTTCTTAGCACCTTACCTCTAATTGGGCGACGCGCTCTTAAGGCATCGTATTTGGTGTTTGATCATCTTGTGATTAAAACATTAGGCGCCCACCGTGGCGCCGTGATCACATTTTCAATCTCAATCACCCACCCGGAATTTGGATCCTTGGAGAGCTTTTGCTTGAATTCAGGTCTATAGCCAAAGTAATGGCAAAATCCTATAAGGCGGCTAGCAAATCTGTTGGAGGAGCCGAAGATATCGCCAGCAACGAAGCTACACCTCAAACTAACCTTTTGGAGGTTGGCCAGAATTCCATAAGCGGAGCCGGTGTCACAAAAGGCGAGTTAGATGTTGTGGTTGCCAACATAAACCAACGAATTGATGCCACTACCAAAGCTATGATGGAGAAATTGGATGTCATCTCGTGTTCGCCCTAATCCTACTCTTTCAAGGGCTCAAGTCAATCTCGATGAGAAGGAAGGTTCTTCCGCTTCCGACCAAAATCTTAACAATGACATGGAGGATGTTGAAGGTCGAGAACATGACAATAATGGAGCCAAGGTTGTGGACACCGAGCCACGTGCTTACAATCATTCTGCCCGATGTACTCGAAATGTTGTTAGTCCCGTAGGGGCACTTCCTACATCCTTGAACCGTGTTGACTTGCTAAGGCAAAGATCCGGTAAAGGGATCGAAGTTGGTGCTGCGAAACAATGCAACACTAGAAAGTATATTGCGGGAATGATTGAGCAGGCTATGAAAAAGAATCAAACTTGCAAGGATGACGAAAGGGACTGGGATTTCTCTCCAAGTCGAACTCCATTCACCGAGAGGGTCCTGCAAGCGGAGCGCCCAAACAAATTCATCCTCTCACTTTACCTCCATACAATGGTCTTACTGATCCCAATTATTTCTTATTCAAGTATGAGTGGGGCTTGACCGAAGCTAAAGCTACCGACGGGATGAGATGCACTTACTTTCCTCTTTATTTGGAAGGAGCTTCCTCACTATGGTTCACCAAGCTGCCACAAAAATCCATTGATCAGTTCTCGGATCTGACCAAAAAGTTTAAAGAGCAATTTCTCTTATATGCTGTTAAGGCTAAAGATGCTATAACTCTCTCATCGATGAAACAAAATCCCAGAGAAATAGTCAAAGCATTTCTCAATCGCTTTAATGTTGCTCTTTCCGAAGTACGAAATTCGGAGCCCCGCATAATCCTCATGTCTCTTCTCAGCGCAATAGATGCAAATAGCGAATTTGGCAAATGGATTAAAATGAAAGAGCCAACCACGCTTGATAAATTTTATAAGAAAGCAAAAGAATACATGAGGATAGACGAAGATCCTTCAGTTGGCCCAAGCAATACCACCGAGGATAAAAGAATTGATAATGTCCAGAAAACTCAAGGGCAAAAACGATTCAATGATGGGAATGGGAGCAGAGCTAACAAGAAGTATCGTCTTCCTAACCTTTCAGAACTAACTCCTTTGAATGACTCTATTGCAAACATCTATTTGGCCACGAAGGATACCGAAGATTATCCAGAA
Organism: Allium sativum; assembly: GCA_030737875.1. Classification (NCBI taxonomy): domain Eukaryota; kingdom Viridiplantae; phylum Streptophyta; class Magnoliopsida; order Asparagales; family Amaryllidaceae; genus Allium; species Allium sativum. The sequence continues at coordinate 186,255,806 of CM060919.1, forward strand.
CCTCGTCCGATAAAGATGAATGACTATTTGCTCAAATCTGGGAAGTACTGTATTTTTCACAAACAGCCTAGCCACGACACTAACGATTGTAGACAATTGAAGTTGTTGTTGGAAGAGCTGCTCAAGAAAGGTCATCTACAACAATACATAAAAAATCCCCAGGCCGCAAATCAAACTGCAACATCTCAAGGGCAGGGAGCTGCTCAAAATGATTCAAGGTCAATAATCAATTGACAACCATTGTCATTCTTAATGGGCTAAGAACAAGCGATCATCATCGCTCTTCTTTTACTTACCACTTTATCGCTTTACTTTTACTTTCTGTTACATTTGAAATTTCATGTAAACAGTTTGTAATAATTGCTTGTTAAAGCACTGAACAATTGTCCTGTAAACAAAAGCATATGTGCTCAATCGAATCCTTGGCTTACAATGTTATGAACAATTCAAAATTCAAACTTTGCTAAGGAATGATTTCTAATTACAGGTCATCCAATAAATGCTTGATTTCCCCAGCAATCTGATAAAATATGGCGACCCCCAATGATTCCAAATTTCAAAGTGCAAAAATATTGGTGCAACGATGAAAGGCACATCATGGAACATGAGCAAGGGAAAACTGCCAGAAGTCAGATGGAAAAAATTCAACAAATACAAAAGTGTAACCTCGTGGAGGTCCAGGCTCCTTCAGTCGGGAGACGAAACACTCATAACGATGAGTGGAGTAACTGATGACTGATGCCCGCTCCATGAGGCTAAACCAAAGACCTCTCCGGGGGCAAAGAACCAAAGACCTCTCCAGGGGCAAATAACCAAAGACCTCTCCGGGGGCAAATAACCAAAGAACTCTCCGGGGCAAATAACCAAAGACCTCTCCGAGGGCAAATAACCAAAGACCTCTCCGGGGGCAAATAAACAAAGTCCTCCCATAGCAAGGGTCAAAGACCTCCCGTAGCAGAGGCAAAATAAAAACCCCAACCTTCAAAGGTTCATGGAGGTCCAGGCTCCTTCAGTTGGGATGCAAGCACTTATGACGATAAGTGACTACAACCGATGACTGATACCCGCTCCATGAATCAATATAACCTTCACCCAAGGGTTTGCGGGAATCCGTACGCGCAAAACAAAGCACGGGAACTTGCTATGGCAAGACGAAGTGTGGGAGCTTGTAGCACGGAGAAATGCAATCCTCACTCAAATTCGCAGTACGAAACAATGCGACAATCTATAAATCCTTTACATGGAAAAGGTTTTCTCTCCAAAGCAGAGATCAAAGATGCAATGGCTTCTCCAAGTAGAAGTCCCAAATTTATCAATCAAATTCAAAATCGAATACCATGTTTATGCAAATAATGCTTAACAAATCATAACTGTTAAGTTAATCTATTCTCCATAGATATGACATTCAATTTATTATACATCATTCATTAATGATTAACTAATCTGTTATTGATGTGGACGATCAATAACAACGTATAAGTCTAAAATCGTGTAAGTGCTTGTTTTCATTTACAGAATGGGTGCTACAGAACATATAAGTCCAGTCGACAAGTTCAAACTTGGAGCGTATGGAATCAATAAGTCAAAGCAGGATTTTCCATAGCAAGTAAAAAGCTACGACTGAATTCCGACACAGACCATGATAACAACGTTTTATTCGAAGCCCGCATTTCTCACAAGTGAAAAATACAAGCTTCAAGGGGCAAATGTTAACTACCAAAAGCTCATTTGGGCATTCCTTCAAGCAATACAAGTGTAAGTATCAATATTACATTCAAAGTGGTGGCAGTCACTCACCAAAACTCCTCGGATCGAACACTAGTAGTCGAGAGGACCATACTCGAGCACGCATCCATACCGAAGGAGTCGAGCAGCTGAGATTAGCAGAAGGTCGGTCATCCTTAAGCACAAATCGGTCGAGCACCTTCACATCGAACTGGTCGTTCACTCTTGGTCGGACAGGGAGCTTCCATCCTGGTCGTTCCATCCTGGTCGTTCCATTCTTGTCGTTCCATGCTGGTCGTTCAGCTTTAGGTTGAACAGCGCCTAAATGGAGTAGTCGAGCATCACTGGCATAATCTAAGGACGAGCAGCTCTCATTTCAGCTTGGTCGAGCAACATGGAGTCCACGAGGTTGAGCACTGTGAGGAAGGATGAATGAGCAGTATCTTGTTTTAATTACTTCCTAGTCGCCCTTTTTATTTCGGTCAGCACTAATATAAAAGCGGAAGCATACATGGTCGGTCTCCCAATATGAAGAGCTGGACGTTCGCAAACACACGAAGCTGGTCAGTCTCCCAATATGAAGAGCTGGTCGTTCGCAAACACACGAAGCTGGTCGGTCTTGTAACAACCCGAATTTTAAACAACGTGTTAAGACAAGAATCAAGGCAGAATTAAATTATAAAATCTGAATCAGGATAAACAGGGTGCTCCATTGCGTTCTTCTCGTAAAAATACGCGAAATAGAGTTCGAAATTTCGTAAATCGGAGTCCGTATGACCCAGTTAAGGCCCAACGAAGTTTCACGAAAATTCAAATCCGAAAACATATTTGAAATTCAGCCCAAAACGAGAGGCAGGAAAAATTCCCGCCAGACACTCAGGGTCGACACCCATGTCGATATGGGTGTCGACCCCTCCCAAGGGGTCAACATGGGTGTCGACCCCTCCCCAGGAGTCGACATGGGTGTCGACCCCCCTGGTCGAACCAGCGACCTGGTGCACCTGCTTCTAGTTTTGGCTCGGTTTTGGAGGCTTGTGACGATTTTGGAGGGCTTAGATCTATCCTAGGGTTAATCTAACGGCCTAAACTACTCCTAATCTCTATAAAAAGACCCTTAAGCCTACCCTAAACCCTCACAATTCACTCATGCCACGAAGTGCTGCCCAAATGTCAAGTGATCATGGCCTCTATCTCCAACTCCAAGAGACTATGCATTCAAACTAGATCTGAATCAAAAGGTGCGAGCTTGCTACACCAAATCGTGGCTCGATCAACGTTGCTACGGCAATTTCATGACGGTTCTTCATCAAAGGAGCCACCTTTCTTCGTCACGACGATTCATAATCCTTCCCTAAGCCTCGCTATGTAAGTTCTACCTACTTTGAGATGTTAACGGTAGTTTATTGATGACATGGGATAAAATGCGATGTAACATGAGTATGTTAACCTATTTAAACCTAGTTTGCCCCTTTATCATGAACATATGACTTTGGGTTATGTTTTAGCGACTAAACCATGATATTCATGTTGCATTGGACTTAGTTTGCCATGCAAGATTGGACCTTTACTTGTAGTATGATAGCATGAACACTTAGAGCCACTTTGATTTGTGAAATAGTTGCATAAATTGGACTTTGGGGCTTACGCATGTAAATGAAACTAACCCCCTTATGATATCATGTTTATGTAAGGTCAAATCTCGTTATGACAACATGCATGTTTGTGGCCAAATATCTTATGATAATATGCAAGTTTGTGGCCAAATCCTTTATGACATTAGGCATGCTTGTGGCCAATCCCTATATGACACTATACATGTTTGAGGCCAAACCCCCTTGTGATACCATGCATGTTTTGGAGCCAATCCCTTGTGTGGCGTCGTGCATGTTTTGGGGTCTATATGTAGCCATAGTATACCTACTATGTTGACCCACTTTCACTTGCGTTAGAAAACACGATTTTTGGGTAGGATAGACAAACATGAGAATGACACGAAAACTTGACATGGGGTTTACATGAGAACATGACACTCATGATACATTGAAATGTGGTCATGACACGTAGGAAAACATGGAACTTGAACTAGACATGTGTGGGTTGTAAGTGTAATAAGACACTAGACTAAACATGAAAGTGGCCAACTCGAGGTTGTGTTGAGTTTGTAGCATAAATCTACCCGGACCCGCCCGGCTTAACTAGTGGCTACAAACAATAGGACCCAATGTGAGTAGTTGGTCATATAGCACTTAAAACCAGAGGTTAGACTAGGTTGTGGTGTAAATCTACCCGGACCTGCCCGGCTTAACTAGTAACCACAACAAAGTCTAATGTGAGAGGTTGGGGTGAATTAATCTAATTAATGCCACATGAAAAGGTTAAGTAATTTTGACTAATGACACTTAACCGATATGACACGAATGGGTAGGTTAAGTGGAACCGGACTTGATTTCTTAATGACACTTAACCATATAAGACGATTAGAGGATGGGGTTAAGTAATTTACACTTAACTAATTCGACTTGGTAATTAGATGGGGTTAAGTAGCCTACACTTAGCTAATCTAAACACGGTAATTAGATGGGGTTAAGTAACCTACACTTAACTAATCTAAACACGGTAATTAGATGAGGTTAGGCAACCTACACTTAACTAATCTAAACACGGTAATTCGATGGGGTTAAGTTAAACACTTAACCAATTAAACTTGGTAATTCAATGTGTTCAAGTAACCAATACTTAACCAACTTAACATGATAATTTAATGGTGTTAAGTAACTTATACTTAATCAATTTTACATGATGATTGATGAGGTTAAGCAACCATACTTAACCAATCTAATGTGAGAACCTGATAGGGTTAAGTCATAAGACCTTTTAAATATACTTAACCACTATAATACGATTAGTGGATGGGGTTAATTAACCTATACTTAACCAATCCAACTCGATAATCCGATGATGTTAAGATAATCTGTGCTTAACCAATCTAACACGATAACCTGATAGGGTTAAGATAAACAAATACTTAACCAAATTGACTTGATGATTGAATAGGGTTAAGTCATGAGCTTCTTGGTATACTTAACCAACTTGTAGGGCTAAGTCTTGAGCTTAAATGCTTATCCAATCTTGACATGATTCGTAGGCAGGTTAAGGCATGTACTTAAATGACAATACTTAACCCATTTAACAAAACCCTAGTTCAGGGGACTAGGTGGAAAATCGTAGTTAACAAGGACAACGGGAAAAGATACTAAGTGGTGAACCTCAGTTTAGGATAACTGATTAATAATTCTTAGCCAAGGAAATTAGACCAGTTCACAGATAGATGAGTAACTCGATACTGTAGGTCATCGCTTAAACACACGAGGAGGAGCAATATCTGATTTAGATAAAGGCTCCAACGAACTGGGTGACGAAGCGATAGCTTCGGGGAAACGTGAGGATACTCTTGGTATCCCTCTGTGAGGTTGCGGGTGGTCCATGAAACCAGGGCTCACAGAGGTTAAGGTCTGCGGTAGGAGAACCAAGGGTATGCCTTGGTTGCTGTGCGAGCAACCTAAAGACTGGGGTGGATTAGCGTGGGGTCGGCGATATTTTCACGGTAGCCCTAGATAGCACATTCGTCGGCCACCTACCATCTTTAGTCAATCGTGTACGTACAGAAAGGCAGAGAACACCCAACAAACCATACTTGCTATCTAGGTATGGGTGAGGTTAGCCGTCCGGAATGAGGGCATCGATGGCTGTAGTATAGTTCTCATACATGACTTTTCTTGTTTTGCCTTTCAATAGTTGAGGGAGGGGTCACGTGGGACCATAGCCACGAAAACAAAAACATACCTTGATATCTGCATCGGCAGATGACTTAAAACTCCCGACCGAGTTCCGTATTTCTCGATTTGCCCTGGCACGAAACTCGGGTGGCATATTGAGATACATGTGCGTCTAGACATGGGAAACGATTCACGAGTCATACGTGGGAGAAAAGGGCGCGGTTGACGGGTAGCATAATCCCTAGTAGCCCTAGGTGGCTAAAACCCAAACCGAGACACAAAAACGTTCATTAGGTAGCATAATCCCTAGCAGTCCTAAGTGGCATAAACCCTAGTTGAACATGCGATAGTTCATGGTAAGAAAACATAACCAGACCAAAGGTAGCAGTCCAAAACAACTTCAAGGATAAAATGGTACTACGTTGAGATGGTATAGATTTACATGGGAAAGCCGTACGGCCTACGGCAAAGGACTAAACTTATACATGGAAAGAAACATACGAGTTGGAAAACCTACATGTACTATATATTAGGTTAACATGGACCATTACATGACATTGAGCAAGGGACATTCATAGTTAACACATGACGCGGGTTGGGATAATAGTACGAGAGGTGCTGAGTAAATATACATGATAGATACCTTGGGATAGTATACATGATAGGAACCTGACGATGTGATACCTTGATTTATCTTGACACCGTAGTTTATTATGATACCTTAGTTTATCTTGCTACAGTAGTTCATCCAGTTACCTTGGTTTAGCTTATCTATCTTGTCGTCATCCTTATGTTTACTTTCAGTTTATGCATGTCATGTTACCTTTACCTGTTTTTATACAGGAAGTAGATAGGACTTACCAGTCTTTATGACTAACCCCGTTTTCTTTCGCCTCTTTGTCTTCCGTTTCCCCCCCCCCCCAGGTTTTCAGGGAGAAAACACTGTTATTTTGTTCAGACTTCTTCTGCTTGAAGGTCATCACGCATGGCTTGGACTTTTCTTGGCTATGGCTACTTTACTGTTTTACTTGGGGAATAATTTATGAAATGGTTTTATGCTTCTTTACTATTGCAAGACAGGTTTGATGTATTTTGATGTAAAAGGCTTTAAACCTTATTTTTATAAGGTAATGAAATTTGTTTTACTTCCGCTGTTTTGTATATGTTCTGTCTTGTAATATTTCTGTGCATGTTTACCTCGATAATGCTTCACCAAACCTAGTACATTCCCTTTGTGTGTGACCCTAGCGGAGGTGGGGTGTTACAGGTCTCCCAATATGAAGAGCTGGTCGATCGCATACACACGAAGCTGGTCGGTCCCGAGAAGTGAACACCTGGTCGGTATGCGCTGAAATGAACATCCGGGTCGGTGGTTATTCATGTAAGCTGCTCGGTCGCGCCTCTTGTCCGTCGAGCCATGCCAACCCATCGCCAACCGTATGCCAACTCGTCGCCAACCAAGCGCCAACAATACACTTCAATTTACAAGTGTGCCACTACCCCTCAACTACAACTATAAATACCCCCCATAATTCACACTTAAGGAGGAGGATTCCACTACCCCGAAGGGCTGCCAAAATCATTTCTCCAAGGCATTCTCAAGCTCGATCCATGGCTTCCAAAGCTCCACTCATCTCCATCCATTAATCGATCACTTCCATTGAAGATCCATCATTAAAATCCATTCAAACTTCACTCAAACGACTAGAATATCCATTAATCCTCTCTAAAAATATCAAAGAGGGGAAAATGAGAGATACATTGTAAATTGAGAGAGATTTGTATGGCATTGTACTTGGTATCATGAAAGTGATAATGGAAAGTGTTTACATAGTGGATGTAGGTCACATATGACCGAACCACTCTAAAAATTGTGTGCTCTCTTTTGTTGCTTTATTTTCTTTGATTACGGCTTCACATTTCTTCATACATGCTTTCATAGTGTCTCGCCCTTAATTCGGTGACGTGCTTTCTTAGCACCTTACCTCTAATTGGGCGACGCGCTCTTAAGGCATCGTATTTGGTGTTTGATCATCTTGTGATTAAAACAAGTACATATCTGTAAATGCAAGATGAAAGCGTCCGAACTTGATCTAGTGCCTAATACGTATGCATATGCATTCACGAGCAACCATTAGCAACCACTTGCAACCATCAACCATAACATGTTTCAAATACATGTTTACATCCATTGGCTTCTACCTAAGGATCGAAGATACGACCTAGAGGATATACTTTGGAAAGAGAGAAACAATTATGCGTAAAGCTTCTACAAAAATGAAATCAAGGATACACCCTTAAGAAAAAGGGTATGATGCTAGTATCTAGCCTTCTTGAGCTTTACTCTACTGTATCTTAACTATTTTAACTTCACGATCATGAAGTTCCTGATCTCCATTTCCAAAATAACAGATGTCAATCACGGTACCAAGTGTATCTACTAAGACGATTAGAGGTCTCCCTCTTATCCGCTATGCCAGAACTCTAAGGGTCGAAAGGTTACTACGTGCTTTTTAGAGTGCCTGCCACAACTATTCATCTTTCAAGCAAACCATCCTAGACGAACTCGACATTCCTCAAGTGCAAGCCCCAAAGGCCTAAACCAATATCAGACAAGCACCCAAGGAATATCTCCTCCGAATTTAGACGATCTACGTGAGATGATATAAGCAAACTCGATAGCTATACTCAAATCCCTACTAACCAAAAATAAACCGGTCGGACCACCAACTGGATTTGAGACGCTAGTGGGATCTTTCTACTATACAAGTACTATGGTGCAGAGAATCAACTATGGAAGTGGATATGAACAAATGTGAAGCGCTAAAACCAAAGGAAAGAGTAGGAACAGAAAAACTAGAATCTTCCAACAGAACTTTACTACCTTTCTCCTAGGTACTCTTGGTGGTGAAAGTATGTATTTTCCCTTCTGAAAATCTTGTTCCTCGTTCTTGCCCTTGTCCTTAATTATATGCTCTATCATACCCTAGTAAAGATACTTCCTCTTGTCTTAGGTTTTATAATTCCTTCCTTCTTTATGAGCTAAATCTACATCCATTAATTCATCATCCTCTTCCGTGTGTGGTCATGTTAACCAATCTCTCGAAAGTTGCTTCCATCGTACAGAGAACTCTACAAAGCTTGAAAGAAAACTGGCCGCAGGTGAAACTACTACGGCTATAAATGGAAGTCGGGCACTACTTCGCCCTTCGATGAGGTTACCTTCCAGAATGCTAGGAGCCCCAGAGACTCAAGAAAGAAGGAGACAAGAATTCAAACAGAGGAAGTGAAGATAGTGCGTATGGCTTTGGGGAATATGCCTTTAAAACAAATCTTTTCTTTTAAAAATGCTTCTTTTAAAACCGTTTTTGAAAATAATTTTTCAAATCCTTTATCTGATCTGGTAACCTTCAGCTCTGATACCACGTGTAACATCCCGCATCTGTTAGTGTCACTCACAAAGGGAATGCACTAAGTTCTGTGGAGCATTTAGGGTAAAAGATGCAGATAAATTACAAGACAGACAGAAATTAAACAGCGGAAAATAAAACTTTGCTTTATTGATAAAATAGTTTGTACAATGATTTCTTTACAATATCAGAGTATCATCTATCTTACAAAATAAAGAAGCATAAAAACAACATTTATATTCCCCGATTTTAGCAAGAGCCAGCCATAGCATCAAGAACGAGAATCAAAGCAAACTTCGACAAATCTTCAAGCTGGGAAAGAGTGACATTCCAACTTAACCTGAGCTATACTATTCCCTCCTCTACTACCTGGGGGGGGGGGGGAAGGAAGACAAGAAGACGAAAGAAAAACAGAGTCAGACATAAAGCCTGAGTAAGTTCAGTAACTTCTAGCATGTGAACATGGAAAAACAAAACGACATGAATTAACTGAATACAAGATTACACCATGATGATAGGGTTGGCAAGATCAGACAAGACTAACACAAGATATGCTAAGCTAAGATAAACTGGATATGCTCTAATACTTTGGCCGCTTCGCTATTTCCTCGTTATACGGATTTCTATATCTCTGCACCGCCTAACTAGTGTCCCAACTAGTAACGATAACGTGATCCCAATCCCTGTAGTTTCCATTGCCTTCAGGCATAAATTTATTATTTGTTACCTGGATCTAATCTAGGGTTTTCTATCAAGTGCTTTCTAGTTTCAACTAGAGTTTACGGTATCTGCTGAACGCTTCTCGGATTCAGGGTTTATACCCCCTATTTCAATCGATGCCCCCAAGTCTAGGACACACTACCTAGAGTGGTATATGTTCCTATACTTCCCCACGCATGTATCGCCAACCGTTATCGCTTTTCTAGATGCTCATGTCCTGTAATGTGCAGTCCCAGTCCTGTGGCAGGGCAAATCAAGGAATACAGAACTCGGTCGGGAGCTTTCAGATATCTGCCGATGCTGATGCTAAGGTCTGTTTTTATTCTAGTGGCTATGGTCCTACTTGACCCCTTCCTCAAATAATGAAAGTCACACATTGAAAAATGAGAACTATACGCAGGCCCCCGGTGCCCCACTATCCTATGGCCATCCTCACCCATAACTAGATAGCAGTTATGGCCTTTTGGAGTTCTCCGCCTTTCTGCTTCACGTATCTCGACTGACTCAAGATGGATGGTAGACGACGAGTTGCTATCACAGGGCTACCATCTTCTCGCCAAATCGCGCTGGTCCATCCTAGTCTTTAGGTTGCCATATATTGCAACCAAAGCATACTCCTGGTTCTTCTACGCAGACCTTAACCTCTGTGAGCCCAGGAGGATCATCTGCAGCCTCACAGAGGGATGCCAAGAGTACCCTCACGTCCCCTCGAAGCCTCGGGCTTCGTAACCCAATTCGTTGGAGCCTCCTTTTTACTCAGACGGACATTCGCTCCTTCCCGTGTTTTACTAAGAATTACTACTTAGTTCTCTTTCCCGTTAATATGGATTGGTTAAGCGTCATCAGTCAATTCAAGCTAACTTAACCCTCTTCATTTATTCTGTTAAACTGGTTAAGTGTTATTAGTAATTCATGTTGACTTAACCCCATCCCAAACCAAGTTATATTGGTTAAGTATTTCTTATTACTTAACCCTACCCATTCATTCTGTATTGGTTAAGTGTTCCTTGCCCGTCTGTTTTAACTGACATGTTATTATTAATGGTTAAGTATTATCCCTTCATGTTTTTGACTTAACCCTATTCCTTTATCACAATCGGATGGTTAAGTGTTCAAGCTTACCTAACCCTACGGTCTAGCCCGGCTAACATATCAAATTGGCTAAGTGTATTTACTTAACCCCAACCTCTAGTCCAGTTAACATGTTATTTTGGCTAAGTGTTTTCTTAGTTACTTAACCCCTACAAATCTTATCTTGTTTCCATGTTAAGTTGGTTAAGTGTCCCTATGGACTTAGCCCTCCCATTCTAGCTTGATTGTGTTAAGTTGGTTAAGTGTTCCTATGGACTTAACCCTCCCATTCTAGCTTAACTGTGTTAAGTTGGTTAAGTGTTCCTATGGACTTAACCCTCCCATTCTAGCTTAACTGTGTTAAGTGTCTATATGAACCTAACCCAACCCATTGGTTTGGTTATCTTGTTGAATTGGTTAAGTGTCTTAGTTAACTTAACCCTACCATTCTTGTCCTAACTTTAATTAAATGGATTAAAGCCGCGACCACTCACATTAGACAGATATTGTTGCGAATACTGGATGTGCCGGTTGGTTCCGAGCAGGTTTACATCGCAACTCAGTCTAACCTCGGGTTAGGCATATTCGTGTTTTCTAAGTTCAAAGGGTTTTGATTAATTTTCAAATCAGGTTTTATAAGTAACCATCCTGTCCGTCGGATCAGTTAGGGATAGCCAGGGAGAGCAGGAAACTTGTATTTTCCAAACCCAAGCCTAGACACTATCCTCTCTATCACCCTAGAACTTTCTGGCGTGTTATTAAAAGAGATGTCGTTAATAAACCTTTAATTTGTCTAAATTCACATTTCCTCATTTAGGCCAGATTCTATAAGTAAATTATTCCTAATGTACTTATTTCCTAATTACTCTCTTAATGTAAATTGCCAACATTTATTCTTATGGCCCATTTTCCCCTCTATATCATGTTTATGCTTTTTGGTATGTAAACCATACCAAATTAAGTGTCACTAACCATGATTTTGCTAAACCTGACAATTACTCCCAATTATGGCCAATTTCAAATTTATGCCAATATACTTATCGTGCCAAATTAGCTAATCCAATTCTGATTTAACATTCTAATTCATGTCAAACTAGACTTATTACTCTAGTTCACAATTCATGTAAATGCTAGATTTACACGCCAATACTAGATTCAAATTACACATCCTATAATTCATGTTAAATTTATCCAATTTGCATGCCGTAATGCATGTTCCCAATTTATGCCAATTTCCAAGTTAAAAATTACGTTTTTAGTAAATTTCATATTTTGCCCAGATCGTATTCCCACCGTTCGTATAATCGTAATTCAATCTAGATTATAGATAAATCTAGATTCATAGAAAATAGGGAATGAACCAAAGATGCTATGCCAAAGACAAACATAGTAACTGGCATAAAAAGGGTTAAATAACGACGTAGGTTCAAGAACATGGGTAGACCTAACTTAATAGGTAAATTCCCAAGGTCTAAAACCAAAGAAAACCAAGAATAGACAGGATAGAGATGTAGGTTCGAGAACATGGGTAGACCTAACATAATAGGTAAATTCCCAAGGTCTAAAACGAAAGAAAACCAAGAACAGACAGAAAAGATAATCGGGTTTAGACCCATTTTCATAGTCACCAAACTTAAGCAACACTTTCCTAGTTATGAATCATAGGTGTTTAATCACAGTTGTCCTTGTTATGTCATAGGCAACCGTTTATGTTTTCTAATCAAAGGCATAGGCTTGTGTTCATAGTATAGGAAATAATTCTCATAGTCACAGTCGTAGTCATAGGCAATGTTCATAGTCATAGGCAATGTTCATAGTCATAGGCAACGTTCATAGTCATAGGAAATGTTCATAGTCAAAGAGGCATATGGTTCTAAGGTCCATAGTTTCATAGTCACGGTCTTATTTGTCCTCGAATCATGATAGTTCTTAATTAGGTCCAAAGAAATAGGCACTGATTCGAATAGAAAGAATTGGCATACTCTTTTGTTCCTTTAATTTCATGTCACGAAAAGAGAAACGTTCAAATCTGAGAAGTAACTGACTTACAGAGATTATATTAGAATAGAAGGATGGCGATGCTATGATTCATGCGATGTTGCTCGAAATCGTTTGAGTTAGCCTTTGATTCTCATCCTGAAGCTTTAATCTTGATTCGAACCTTCTCTTGACAACTTGAGCAGCAATTCCTCGTCTTGATTTATTTATATATTACTTATTTATATATTTTCTCAGAGGCAGCATAAGGATATAAAAGAATTGTGAATAGAGAAGAAGACTAGGGCTGTTTATATAGTGTAGAAGTCAACGAATCTGGTCAGAATGGCGTCCGGATACAAAGAAACGAATCAGGTTCAGAAAGTTGGAAAAAGCAGGGGGGGTCGACTACCCAGTCGACTCCCCAGTCGACCTGGAGGGGGTCGACTACCCAGTCGACACCCCAGTCGACCTGGGGGGGTCGACTACCCAGTCGACCTGGGTCCTGGGCGGGAAATTTCCCGCCCAGCCCGCTTCTGAGTCTGTTTTGAAATTTGAACTTTGCTGAAACTTCCGAAGGCCATATCTTCCTCACACGGACTCCGATTTATGCAAAATCAGACTCGTTTTCATGTAGAATTACGAGACGAACGCAATGGCGCAGCCCGTTTCCCTTGATTTTGATTCGAACTTTTAATTCTGCTTCGATTTGTGAATCTTAGCGTTACAGAATTACGGGGTGTTACATTCTCCCCCACTTAAAAGGATTTCATCCCCGAAATCTTCAAGCTAGGAAGAATGTGTCCTACCATCCAATCACCCATCTACTCAACCATCCAATCACAGGCATTCACTGTCCTTAAAAGATTTATAATGCTTTCATGTTTATATGCATAGTGTGTGTATATGTCTTTATCTAATGCAAAATCAGGCGGTCTACTGATTCAGTTGACCTCCTTAATGCGAATCATGTTAGTGCCATGCGTCCAATCATGTATGCAAGCATCCCTAGTTATGTAAATACTACATGCGTGCATAGCCATTCATCCATATGCAACATCCATATTGTAACATATCAATTTCTACTTACAAACAAATACATATTTGTAAATGCAATATGAAAGCGTCCGAGCTGATCTAGTGCCTGATACGTATGCATATGCATTCACGAGCAACCATTAGCAACCACTTGCAACCACCAACCATAACATGTTTCAAACACATGTTTACATCCACTGGCTTCTACCTAAGGATCGAGGATACGACCTAGAGGATATACTTTGGAAAGAGAGAAACAATTATGCGTAAAGCTTCTACCAAAGAAATCAAGGATGCACCCTTAAGGAAAAGGGTATGATGCTAGTATCTAGCCTTCTTGAGCTTTACTCCACTGTATCCTGACTAACTTAACATCACGATTGTGAAGTTCCTGACCTCCATTTCCAAAATAAACAAATGTCAATCACAGTGCCAAGTATATGTACTAAGATGATTAGAGGTCTCCCTCTCATCCACCATGCCATAACTATAAGGGTCGAAAGGTTACTACGTGCTCTTTAGAGTGCCTGTCACAACTACTCATCTCTCACGCAACCCTTCCTAGTCGAACTCGACATTCCTCAAGTACAAGCCCCAAAGGCCTAAACCAATATTAGACAAGCACCCAAGGAATATCTCCTCCGAATTTAGACGATCTATGCGAGATGATATAAGCAAACTCGATAGCTATTCTCAAATCCCTACTAACCAAAAATAAACTGGTCAGACCACCAATTGGATTTGAGACTCTAGTGGGATCTTTCTACTATACAAGTACTATGGTGCAGAGACTCAACCATGGAAGTGATATGAACAAATGCGAAGCGCTAAAACCAATGGAAAGAGTACGAGCAGCAAAACTAGACTCTTCCAACAGAACTTTACTACCTTTCTCCTAGGTACGCTTGGTGGTGAAAGTATGTACTTGCCCTTCAAAAAACCTTGTTCCTCGTATATATATATGAGACTTAACACAACCAAAAAGTAAAATCGATGCCCCTAAGTCTAGGACACACTACCTAGAGTGGTATATGTTCCTATACTTCCCCACGCATGTATCACGAACCGTTATAGTTCTCTATTCTGTCTATTCTTGGTTTTCTTTGGTTTTAGACCTTGGGAATTTACCTATTAAGTTAGGTCTACCCATGTTCTTGAACCTACGTCGTTATTCAACCCTTTTTATGCCAGTTACTATGTCTGTCTTTGGCATAGCATCTTTGGTTCATTCCCTATTTTCTACGAATCTAGATTTATCTATAATCTAGAATGAATTATGATTACACGAACGGTGGTAATACGATTTGGGCAAAATATGAAATTTACTAAAAACGTAGTTTTTAACTTGGAAATTGGCATAAATTGGGAACATGCATTACGGCATGCAAATTGGATAAATTTGACATGAATTATAGGATGTGTAATTTGAATCTAGTATTGGCATGTAAATCTAGCATTTACATGAATTATGAACTAGAGTAATGAGTCTAGTTTGACATGAATTAGAATGTTAAATCAGAATTGGATTAGCTAATTTGGCACGATAAGTATATTGGCATAAGTTTGAAATTGGCCATAATTGGGAGTAATTGTCAGGTTTAGCAAAATCATGGTTAGTGACACTTAATTTGGTATGGTTTACATACCAAAAAGCATAAACATGATATAGAGGGGAAAATGGGCCATAAGAATAAATGTTGACAATTTACATTAAAAGAGTAATCAGGAAATAAGTAAATTAGGAATAATTTACTTATAGAATCTGGCCTAAATGAGGAAATATGAATTTAGACAAATTAAAGGTTTATTAACGACATCTCTTTTAATAACACGCCAGAAAGTTCTAGGGTGACAGAGAGGATAGTGTCTAGGCTTGGGTTTGGAAAATACAAGTTTCCTGCTCTCCCTGGCTATCCCTAACTGATCCGACGGACGGGATGGTTACTTTCAAAACCTGATTTGAAAATTAATCAAAACCCTTTGAACTTAGAAAACACGAATATGCCTAACCCGAGGTTAGACTGAGTTGCGATGTAAACCTGCCCGGAACCAACCGGCACATCCAGTATTCGCAACAATATCTGTCTAATGTGAGTGGTCGCGGCTTAAATCCGTTAAATTAAAGCTAGGACAATAATGGTAGGGTTAAGTTAACTAAGACACTTAACCAATTCAAAAAGATAACCAATATAGGGTGAATGGTTAGGGTTAAGTAATAAGAAATACTTAACCAATATAACTTGGTTCGGGATGGGGTTAAGTCAACATGAATTACTGATAACACTTATCTAGCATGTGAACATGGAAAAACAAAACGACATGAATTAACTGAATACAAGATTACACCATGATGATAGGGTTGGCAAGATCAGACAAGACTAAAAAAAGATATGCTAAGCTAAGATAAACTGGATATGCTCTAATACTTTCGTCGCTTCGCTATTTCCTTGTTATACGGGTTTCTATATCTCTGCACCGCCTAACTAGTGTCCCAACTAGTAACGATAACGTGATCCCAATCCCTGTAGTTTCCATTGCCTTCAGGCATACATTTATTATTTGTTACCTGGATCTAATCTAGGGTTTTCTATCAAGTGCTTTCTAGTTTCAACTAGAGTTTTACGCTATCTGTTGAACGCTTCTCGGATTCAGGGTTTATACCCCCTAGTTCAATCGATTATATAATAAAAATCCTCTATGAACTTCTGCTAAATTTGTAGAATGATATCTGGTAAACTTCTACGAATAATTACCACCAGGTTCATTCACATGTTCTTGAACCCACAGGACCCAGGTCGACTGGGTAGTCGACCCCCCCCCCCCCAGGTCGACTGGGGAGTCGAGTGGGTAGTTGACCCCCCCTTTTTCTAGCTTTCTGAACCTGATTCGTTTCTTTGTATCCAGACGCCATTCTGACCAGATTCGTTGACTTCTACACTATATAAACATCCCTAGTCTTCTTCTCTATTCACAATTCTTTTCTATCCTTATGCTGCCTCTGAGAAAATATATAAATAAGTAATATATAAAATAAATCAAGATGAGGAAGTGCTGGTCATGTTGTCAAGAGAAGGTTCGAATCAAGATTAAAGCTTCAGGATGAGAATCAAAGGCTAACTCAAACAATTTCGAGCAACGTCGCACGAATCATAGCATCGCCATCCTTCTATTCTAATATAATCTCTATAAGTCAGTTACTTCTCAGATTTGAACATTTCTCTTTTCGTGACATGAAATTAAAGGAATAAAAGAGTATGCCAATTCTTTCTATTCGAATTTGTGCCTATTTCTTTGGACCTAATTAAGAACTGTCATGATTCGAGGACAAATAAGACCGTGACTATGAAACTATGGACCTTAGAACCATATGCCTCTTTGACTATGAACATTGCCTATGACTATGAACGTTGCCTATGACTATGAACATTGCCTATGACTATGAACATTACCTATGACTGTGACCGTGACTATGAGAATTATTTCCTAGACTATGAACACAAGCCTATGCCTTTGATTAGAAAACATAAATTGTTGCCTATGACATAACAAGGACAACTGTGATTAAACACCTACGATTCATGACTAGGAAAGTGTTGCTTAAGTTAGGTCTACCCATGTTCTTGAACCTACGTCTCTATTCTGTCTATTCTTGGTTTTCTTTGGTTTTAGACCTTGGTAATTTACCTATTATGTTAGGTCTACCCAAGTTCTTGAACCTACGTCTCTATTTTGTCTATTCTTGGTTTTCTTTAGTTTTTGACCTTGGGAATTTACCTATTAAGTTAGGTCTACCCATGTTCTTGAACCTACGTCGTTATTCAACCCTTTTTATGCCAGTTACTATGTCTATCTTTGGCATAACATCTTTGGTTCATTCCCAATTTTCTACGAATCAAGATTTATCTATAATCTATATTGAATTACGATTATACGAACGGTGGGAATACGATTTGGGCAAAATATGAAATTTACTAAAAACGTAGTTTTTAACTTGGGAATTGGCATAAATTGGGAACATGCATTACGGCATGCAAATTGGTTAAATTTGACATGAGTTATAGGATGTGTAATTTGAATCTAGTATTGGCGTGTAAATCTAGCATTTACATGAATTGTGAACTAGAGTAATAAGTCTAGTTTGACATGAATTAGAATGTTAAATTAGAATTGGATTAGCTAATTTGGCACGATAAGTATATTGGCATAAATTTGAAATTGTCCATAATTGGGGGTAATTGTCAGGTTTAGCAAAATCATGGTTAGTGACACTTAATTTGGTATGGTTTACATACCAAAAAGCATAAACATGATATAGAGGGGAAAATGGTCATAAGAATAAATGTTGACAATTTACATTAAAAGAGTAATTAGGAAATAAGTAAATTAGAAATAATTGACTTATAGAATCTGGCCTAAATGAGGAAATGTGAATTTAGACAAATTAAAGGTTTGTTAACGACATCTCTTTTAATAACACGCCAAAAAGTTCTAGGGTGACAGAGAGGATAGTGTCTAGGCTTGGGTTTGGAAAATACAAGTTTCCTGCTCTCCCTGGCTATCCCTAACTGATCCGACGGACGGGATGGTTACTTTCAAAACCTGATTTGAAAATTAATCAAAACCCTTTGAACTTAGAAAACACGAATATGCCTAACCCGAGGTTAGAAAGTGTTGCGATGTAAACCTGCCCGGAACCAACCGGCACATCCAATATTCGCAGCAATATCTGTCTAATGTGAATGGTCGCAGATTTAATCCATTTAATTAAAGCTAGGACAAGAATGGTAAGGTTAAGTTAACTAAGACACTTAACCAATTCAACAAGATAACCAAACCAATGGGTGGGGTTAGGTTCATACAGACACTTAAAACGGTTAAGCTAAAATGGGAGGGTTAAGTCCATAGGAACACTTAACCAACTTAACACAGTTAAGCTAGAATGGGAGGGTTGAGTCCATAGGAACACTTTACCAACTTAATACAGTCAAGCTAGAATGGGAGGGCTAAGTCCATAGGGACACTTAACCAACTTAACATGGAAACAAGATAAGATTTGTAGGGGTTAAGTAACTAAGAAAACACTTAGCCAAAATAACATGTTAACTAGACTGGAGGTTGGGGTTAAGTAAATACACTTAGCCAATTTAATATGTTAGCCGGGCTAGACCGTAGGGTTAGGTAAGCTTGAACACTTAACCATCAGATTGTGATAAAGGAATAAGGTTAAGTCTGAAACATGAAGGGATAATACTTAACCATTTATAATAACATGTCTGTTAAAACAGACGGGCAAGGAACACTTAACCAATACAGGATGAATGGGTAGGGTTAAGTAATAAGAAATACTTAACCAATATAACTTGGTTTGGGATGGGGTTAAGTCAACATGAATTAATGATAACACTTAACCAGTTTAACAGAATAAATGAAGAGGGTTAAGTTAGCTTGAATTGACTGATGACACTTAACCAATCCATATTGATGTGAAAGGGAACTAAGTAGTAATTCTTAGTAAAACATGGGAAGGAGCGAATGTCCTTCTGAGGAAAAAGGAGGCTCCAACGAATTGGATTACGAAGCCCGAGGCTTCGAGGGGACGTGAGGGTACTCTTGGTATCCCTCTGTGAGGCTGCAGATGATCCTCCTGGGCTCACAGAGGTTAAGGTCTGCGTAGAAGAACCAGGAGTATGCCTTGGTTGCAATATATGGCAACCTAAAGACTAGGATGGACTAGTGCGATTCGGCAAGAAAACGATAGCCCTGTGATAGCAACTCGTCATCTACCATCCATCTGGAGTCAGTCGAGATACGTGAAGCGGAAAGGCGGAGAACTCCAAAAGACCATAACTGCTATCTAGTTATGGGTGAGGATGGCCATAGGATAGTAGGGCACCGGGGGCCTGTGTATAGTTCTCATTTTTCAGTGTGTGCCTTTCATTAGTTGAGGGAGGGGTCAAGTGGGACCATAGCCACTAGAATAAAAACAGACCTTAGCATCTGCATCGGCAGATATCTGAAAGCACCCGACCGAGTTCTGTATTCCTTGATTTGCCCTGCCACAGGACTCGGACTGCACATTACAGGACATGTGCATCTAGACAAACGATAACGGTTCGCGATACATGCGTGGGGAAGTATAGGAACATATACCATTCTAGGTAGTGTGTCCTAGACTTGGGGGC
Organism: Allium sativum; assembly: GCA_030737875.1. Classification (NCBI taxonomy): domain Eukaryota; kingdom Viridiplantae; phylum Streptophyta; class Magnoliopsida; order Asparagales; family Amaryllidaceae; genus Allium; species Allium sativum. Next base: position 186,275,705 of record CM060919.1, read on the forward strand.
ATCGACTGAACTAGGGGGTATAAACCCTGAATCCTAGAAGCGTTCAGTAGATAGCGTAAACTCTAGTTGAAACTAGAAAGCACTTGATAGAAAACCCTAGTTTTGATCCAGGTAACAAATAATAAATGTATGCATGAAGGCAATGGAAACTACAGGGATTGGGATCACGTTATCGTTACTAGTTGGGACACTAGTTAGGCGGTGCAGAGATATAGAAACTCGTATAACAAGGAAATAGCGAAGCGGCGAAAGTATTAGAGCATATCCAGTTTATCTTAGCTTAGCATATCTTGTGTTAGTCTTGTCTGATCTTGCCAACCCTATCATCATGGTGTAATCTTGTATTCAGTTAATTCATGTCGTTTTTTTTTCATGTTCACATGCTAGAAGTTACTGAACTTACTCAGGCTTTATGTCTGACTCTGTTTTTCTTTTATCTTCTTGTCTTCCGTTCCCTCCCCCCTCCCCAGGTAGTAGAGGAGAGAATAGTATAGCTCAGGTTAATTTGGAATGTTTCTCTTTTCCAGCTTGAAGATTTGTCGAAGTTTGCTTGGATTCTCGTTCCAGATGCTATGGCTGGCTCTTGCTAAAATCGGGGAATATAAATGTTGTTTTTATGCTTCTTTATTTTGTAAGACAGATGATACTCTGATATTGTAAAGAAATCATTGTACAAACTATTTTATCAATAAAGCAAAGTTTTATTTTCGGCTGTTTAATTTCTGTCTGTCTTGTAATTTATCTGCATCTTTCACCCTAAATGCTCCACATAACTTAGTGCATTCCCTTTGTGAGTGACACTAACGGATGTGGGCTGTTACACGTGGTATCATCTTAGTACATATACTTGGCACCGTGATTGACATCTGTTTATTTTGGAAATGTAGGTCAGAAACTTCACAATCGTGAAGTTAAGTTAGTTAGGATACAGTGGAGTAAAGCTCAAGAAGGCTAGATACTAGCATCATACCCTTTTCCTTAAGGGTGCATCCTTGATTTCTTTGGTAGGACACATTCTTCCTAACTTGAAGATTTCGGGGACGAAATCCTTTTAAGCGGGGGAGAATGTAACACCCTGTAATTCTATAACGCTAAAATTCACAAATCAAGGCAGAATGAAAAGTTAAAATCAAAATCAAGGGAAACGGGATTTGCCATTTGCGTTCGTCTCGGAATTCTGCATCAAAACGAGTCCGAGTTTGCGTAAATCGGAGTCCGTATGAGGAAGATACGGCCTCCGGAAGTTTCAGCAAAGTTCAAATTTCAAAACAGACTCAGAAGCGGGCTGGGCGGGAAATTTCCCGCCCAGGACCCGGGTCGACTGGGGAGTCGACTGGGTAGTCGACCCCCCTAGGTCAATTGGGGAGTCGACTGGGTAGTCGACCCCCCCCCCCCCCAGGTCGACTGGGGAGTCGACTGGGTAGTCGACCCGCCTCGCTTTTTCCAGCTTTCTGAACCTGATTCGTTTCTTCATATCCGGACGCCATTCTGACCAGATTCGTTGACTTCTACACTATATAAACAGCCCTAGTCTTCTTCTCTATTCACAATTCTTTTCTATCCTTATGCTGCCTCTAAGAAAATATATAAATAAGTAATATATTAAATAAATCAAGACGAGGAAGTGCTGCTCAAGTTGTCAAGAGAAGGTTCGAATCAAGATTAAAGCTTCAGGATGAGAATCAAAGGCTAACTCAAATGATTTCGAGCAAGGTCGCACGAATCATTGCATCGCCATCCTTCTATTCTAATATAATCTCTGTAAGTCAGTTACTTCTCAGATTTGAACGTTTCTCTTTTCGTGACATGAAATTAAAGGAATAAAAGAGTATGGCAATTCTTTCTATTCGAACCAGTGCCTATTTCTTTGGACCTAATTAAGAACTGTCATGATTCGAGGACAAATAAGACCGTGACTATGAAACTATGGACCTTAGAACCATATGCCTCTTTGACTATGAACATTGCCTATGACTATGAACGTTGCCTATGACTACGAACATTGCCTATGACTATGAACGTTGCCTATGACTATGAACATTTCCTATGACTATGAACATTGCCTATGACTGTGACCGTGACTATGAGAATTATTTCCTAGACTATGAACACAAGCCTATGCCTTTGATTAGAAAACATAAACTGTTGCCTATGACATAACAAGGACAACTGTGATTAAACACCTATGATTCATGACTAGGAAAGTGTTGCTTAAGTTTGGTGACTATGAAAATGGGTCTAAACCCGATTATCTTTTCTGTCTATTCTTGGTTTTCTTTGGTTTTAGACCTTGGGAATTAACCTATTAAGTTAGGTATACCCATGTTCTTGATCCTACGTCTCTATTCTGTCTATTCTTGGTTTTCTTTGGTTTTAGACCTTGGGAATTTACCTATTAAGTTAGGTCTACCCATGTTCTTGAACCTACGTCGTTATTCAACCCTTTTTATGCCAGTTACTATGTTTGTCTTTGGCATAGCATCTTTGGTTCATTCCCTATTTTCTACGAATCTAGATTTATCTATAATCTAGATTGAATTACGATTATATGAACGGTGGGAATACGATTTGGGCAAAATATGAAATTTTCTAAAAACGTAGTTTTTAACTTGGAAATTGGCATAAATTGGGAACATGCATTACGACATGCAAATTGGATAAATTTGACATGAATTATAGGATGTGTAATTTGAATCTAGTATTGGCGTGTAAATCTAGCATTTACATGAATTGTGAACTAGAGTAATAAGTCTAGTTTGACATGAATTAGAATGTTAAATCAAAATGGGATTAGCTAATTTGGAACGATAAGTATATTGGCATAAATTTGAAATTGGCCATAATTGGGAGTAATTGTCAGGTTTAGCAAAATCATGGTTAGTGACACTTAATTTGGTATGGTTTACATACCAAAAAGCATAAACATGATATAGAGGGGAAAATGGGCCATAAGAATAAATGTTGACAATTTACATTAAAAGAGTAATTAGGAAATAAGTAAAATAGGAATAATTTACTTGTGGAATCTGGCCTAAATGAGGAAATGTGAATTTAGACAAATTAAAGGTTTATTAACGACATCTCTTTTAATAACACGCCAGAAAGTTTTAGGGTGACAGAGAGGATAGTGTCTAGGCTTGGGTTTGGAAAATACAAGTTTCCTGCTCTTCCTGGCTATCCCTAACTGATCCGACGGACGGGATGGTTACTTTCAAAACCTGATTTGAAAATTAATCAAAACCCTTTGAACTTAGAAAACACGAATATGCGTAACCCGAGGTTAGACTGAGTTGCGATGTAAACCTGCCCGGAACCAACCGGCACATCCAGTATTCGCAATAATATCGGTCTAATGTGAGTGGTCACGACTTTAATCCATTTAATTAAAGGTAGGACAAGAATGGTAGGGTAAAGTTAACTAAGACACTTAACCAATTCAACAAGATAACCAAATCAATGGGTGGGGTTAGGTTCATACAGACACTTAACACAGTTAAGCTAGAATGAGAGGGTTAAGTCCATAGGAACACTTAATCAACTTAACACAGTTAAGCTAGAATGGGAGGGTTAAGTCCATAGGAACACTTAACCAACTTAGCACAGTCAAGCTAGAATGGGAGGGCTAAGTCCATAGGGACACTTAACCAAATTAACATGGAAACAAGATAATATTTGTAGGGGTTAAGTAACTAAGAAAACAACATTTATGTTGAAGATTTGTCGAAGTTTGCTTGGATTCAGGTTTTGTACAATGATTTCTTTACAATATCAGTGTATCATCTGTCTTACAAAATAAAGAAGCATAAAAACAACATTTATATATTTTCTCAGATGCAGCATAAGGATAGAAAAGAATTGTGAATAGAGAAGAAGACTAGGGCTATTTATATAGTGTAGAAGTCAACAAATCGGGTCAGAAGGGCGTCCGGATACAATGAAACGAATCAGGTTCAGAAAGCTGGAAAAAGCGGGGGGGGGGGGTCGACTACCCAGTCGACTCCCCAGTCGACCTGGGGGGGGGGAACGGAAGACAAGAAGACGAAAGAAAAACAGAGTCAGACATAAAGCCTGAGTAAGTTCAGTAACTTCTAGCATGTGAACATGGAAAAACAAAACGACGTGAATTAACTGAATACAAGATTACACCATGATGATAGGGTTGGCAAGATCAGACAAGACTAACACAAGATATGCTAAGCTAAGATAAACTGGATATGCTCTAATACTTTCGCCGCTTCGCTATTTCCTTGTTATACGGGTTTCTATATCTCTACACCGCCTAACTAGTATCCCAACTAGTAACGATAACGTGATCCCAATCCCTGTAGTTTCCATTGCCTTCAGGCGTACATTTATTATTTGTTACCTGGATCTAATCTAGTGTTTTCTATCAAGTGCTTTCTAGTTTCAACTAGAGTTTACGCTATCTGCTGAATGCTTTTCGGATTCAGGGTTTATACCCCCTAGTTCAATCGACGCCCCCAAGTCTAGGACACACTACCTAGAGTGGTATATGTTCCTATACTTCCTCACGCATGTATCGCGAACCGTTATCGCTTGTCTAGATGCACATGTCCTGTAATGTGTAGTCCGAGTCCTGTGGCAGGGAAAATCAAGGAATACAGAACTCGGTCGGGAGCTTTCAGATATCTGTCGATGTAGATGCTAAGGTCTGTTTTTATTCTAGTGGCTATGGTCCCACTTGACCCCTCCCTCAACTAATGAAAGGCACATATTGAAAAATGAGAACTATACGTAGGCCCCCGGTGCCCCACTATCCTGTGGCCATCCTTACCCATAACTAGATAGCAGTTATGGCCTTTTGGAGTTCTCTGCCTTTCCGCTTCACGTATCTCGATTGACTCAAGATGGATGGTAGGCGACGAGTTGCTATCACAGGGCTACCGTTTTTCTCGCCGAATCACGCTGGTCCATCTTGGTCTTTAGGTTGCCATGTATTGCAACCAGGGCATACCCTTGGTTCTTCTACGCAGACCTTAACCTCTGTGAGCCCAGGAGGATCATCTGCAGCCTCACAGAGGGATACCAAGAGTACCCTCACGTCCCCTCGAAGCCTCGGGCTTCGTAACCCAATTCGTTGGAGCCTTCTTTCTACTCAGACGGATATTCGCTCCTTCCCGTGTTATACTAAGAATTACTACTTAGTTTTACTAACTAAGATTTACCACTTAGTTCTAGAATCGTTGTTTTCTTAACTAAGGTTTACTACTTAGTTCTCTTTCCCGTCAATTTGGATTGGTTAAGTGTCATTAGTCTATTCAAGCCAACTTAACCCTCTTCACTCATCCTGTTATACTGGTTAAGTGTTATCAGTAATTCATGTTGAAACCCCACCACAAACCAAGTTATATTGATTAAGTATTTCTTATTACTTAACCCTACCCATTCATCCTATATTGGTTAAGTGTTCCTTTTCAACTTAACCTTGCCCGTCTGTTTCAAGTAACATGTTATTAATGGTTAAGTATTATCCCTTCATGTTTAGACTTAACCCTATTCTTTTATCACAATCTGATGGTTAAGTGTTCAAGTTTATTTAACCTTACGGTCTAGCCTTACTAACATATCAAATTGGCTAAGTATATTTACTTAACCCCAACCTCTAGTCTAGTTAACATGTAAATTTGGCTAAGCGTATTAACTTTACTTAACCCCACCTTCTAGTCTAGTTAACAAGTTAATTTGGCTAAGTGTTTTCTTAGTTACTTAACCCCTACAAATCTGGCCTTGTTACCATAAGTTTGGTTAAGTGTCCCTATGGACTTAGCCCTCCCATTCTAGCTTGACTGTGTTAAGTTAGTTAAGTGTTCCTATAGACTTAACCCTCTCATTCTAGCTTAATTGTGTTAAGTGTTTGTATGAACCTAACCCCACCCATTGGTTTGGTTATCTTGTTGAATTGGTTAAGTGTCTTAGTTAACTTAACCCTACCATTCTTTTTCTAGCTTTAACTAAATAAATTAAATCCGCTACCACTCACATTAGACAGATATTGCTGCGATTACTGGATGTGCCGGTTGGTTCCGGGCAGGTTTACATCGCAACTCAGTCTAACCTCGGGTTAGGCATTTTCGTGTTTTCTAAGTTCAAAGGGTTTGTTCAAAGGGTTTTGATTAATTTTCAAATCAGGTTTTGAAAGTAACCATCCCGTCCGTCGGATCAGTTAGGGATTGCCAGGGAGAGCAGGAAACTTGTATTTTCCAAACCCAAGACTGGACACTATCCTCTCTGTCACCCTAGAACTTTCTGGCGTGTTATTAAAAGAGATGTCGTTAATAAACCTTTAATTTGTCTAAATTCACATTTCCTCATTTAGGCCAGATTCTATAAGTAAATTATTCCAAATTTACTTATTTCCTAATTACTCTTTTAATGTAAATTGTCAACATTTATTCTTATGGCCCATTTTCCCCTCTATATCATGTTTATGCTTTTTGGTATGTAAAACATACCAAATTAAGTGTCACTAACCATGATTTTGCTAAACCTGACAATTACTCCCAATTATGGCCAATTTCAAATTTATGCAATATACTTATCGTGCCAAATTAGCTAATCCAATTCTGATTTAACATTCTAATTCATGTCAAACTAGACTTATTACTCTAGTTCACAATTCATGTAAATGCTAGATTTGCACGCCAATACTAGATTCAAATTACACATCCTATAATTCATGTCAAATTTATCCAATTTGCATGCCGTAATGCATGTTCCCAATTTATGCCAATTTCCAAGTTAAAAACTACGTTTTTAGTAAATTTCATATTTTGCCCAAATCGTATTCCCACCGTTCGTATAATCGTAATTCAATCTAGGTTATAGATAAATCTAGATTCGTAGAAAATAGGGAATGAACCAAAGATGCTATGCCAAAGACAGACATAGTAACTGGCATAAAAAGGGTTGAATAACGATGTAGGTTCAAGAACATAGGTTGACCTAACATAATAGGTAAATTCCCAAGGTCTAAAACCAAAGAAAACCAAGAATAGACAGAATAGAGACGTAGGTTCAAGAACATGGGTAGACCTAACTTAATAGGTAAATTCCCAAGTTCTAAAACCAAAGAAAACCAAGAATAGACAGAAAAGATAATCGGGTTTAGACCCATTTTCATAGTCACCAAACTTAAGCAACACTTTCCTAGTCATGAATCATAGGTGTTTAATCACAGTTGTCCTTGTTATGTCATAGGCAACAGTTTATGTTTTCTAATCAAAGGCATAGGCTTGTGTTCATAGTCTAGGAAATAATTCTCATAGTTACAGTCACAGTCATAGGCAATGTTCATAGTCATAGGCAATGTTCATAGTCATAGGCAACGTTCATAGTCATAGGCAATGTTCATAGTCAAAGAGGCATATGGTTCTAAGGTCCATAGTTTCGTAGTCATGGTCTTATTTGTCCTCGAATCATGACAGTTCTTAATTAGGTCCAAAGAAATAGGCACTGATTCGAATAGAAAGAATCGACATACTCTTTTATTCCTTTAATTTCATGTCACGAAAAGAGAAATGTTCAAATCTGAGAAGTAACTGACTTACAGAGATTAGATTAGAACAGAAAGATGGCGTTGCTATGATTCGTAGAAAAACAGTCGTTTGAACCTCCTTTTGAATCCTAGCTTGACTTGAACCTCTTCTTGAAAATCTTTTACCAGCATTTCCTCGTCTTGATTTATTTTATATATATTATTTTACTCACTTATTAATTTATTTCTCAGAGGCAGCATAAGGATAGAAAAGAATTGTGAATAGAGAAGAAGACTAGGGTTGTTTATATAGTGTAGAAGTCAACGAATCTGGTCAGAATGGCATCCGGATACAGAGAAACGAATCAGGTTCAAAAAGCTAGAAAAAGCGGGGGGGGGGGGGGGAGGTCGACTACCTAGTCGACTCCCCGGTCGACCTTGGGGGGGTCGACTACCCAGTCGACTCCCCAGACTAGGTCGATTGGGCAGTCGACCTAGGGGTCGAGCCCTGGTCGAACCTGGTGCGTGTTTGTGCGATTTTGAAGTTTACCAGATATCATTGTACATTGAAATATATAATCGATTTACTTCCAAAATTGACACTTAACATAACGTTTAATCTTTGTAACAATCCTAAGGCTATATTAGTTAAGGTCTTTGACAGCGTAGTCGACCCACCCCCGCTTTTTCCAGCTTTCTGAACCTGATTCGTTTCTTTGTATCCAGACGCCATTCTGACCAGATTCGTTGACTTCTACACTATATAAACAGCCCTGCTCTTCTTCTCTATTCACAATTCTTTTCTATCCTTATGCTGCCTCTGAGAAAATATATAAATAAGTAATATATAAAATAAATCAAGACGAGGAAGTGCCGCTCAAGTTGTCAAGAGAAGGTTCGAATCAAGATTAAAGATTCAGGATGAGAATCAAAGGCTGACTCAAACGATTTCGAGCAACATCGCACGAATCATAGCATCGCCATCCTTCTATTCTAATATAATCTCTGTAAGTCAGTTACTTCTCAGATTTTAACGTTTCTCTTTTCGTGACATTAAATTAAAGGAATAAAAGAGTATGCCAATTATTTCTATTCGAATCAGTGCCTATTTCTTTGGACCTAATTAAGAACTGTCATGATTTGAGGACAAATAAGACCGTGACTATGAAACTATGGACCTTAGAACCATATGCCTCTTTGACTATGAACATTGCCTATGACTAAGAACGTTGCCTATGACTATGAACATTGCCTATGACTGTGACTGTGACTATGAGAATTATTTCCTAGACTATGAACACAAGCCTATGCCTTTGATTATAAAACATAAACTGTTGCCTATGACATAACAAGGACAACTGTGATTAAACACCTATGATTCATGACTAGGAAAGTGTTGCTTAAGTTTGGTGACTATGAAAATGGGTCTAAACCCGATTATCTTTTCTTTCTATTCTTGGTTTTCTTTGGTTTTAGACCTTGGGAATTTACCTATTAAGTTTGGTCTACCCATGTTCTTGAACCTACGTCTCTATTCTGTCTATTCTTGGTTTTCTTGGATTTTAGACATTGGGAATTTGCCTATTAAGTTAGATCTACCCATGTTCTTGAAACTATGTCGTTATTCAACCCTTTTTATGCCAGTTACTATGTCTGTCATTGGCATAGCATCTTTGGTTCATTCCCTATTTTCTACGAATCTAGATTTATTTATAATCTAGATTGAATTACGATTATACGAACGGTGGGAATACGATTTGGGCAAAATATGAAATTTACTAAAAACGTAGTTTTTAACTTGGAAATTGGCATAAATTGGGAACATGCATTACGGCATGCAAATTGGATAAATTTGACATGAATTATAGGATGTGTAATTTGAATCTAGTATTGACATGCAATTCTAGCATTTACATGAATTGTGAACTAGAGTAATAAGTCTAGTTTGACATGAATTAGAATGTTAAATCAGAATTGGATTAGCTAATTTGGCATGATAAGTATATTGGCATAAATTTGAAATTGGCCATAACTGGGAGTAATTGTCAGGTTTAGCAAAATCATGGTTAGTGACACTTAATTTGGTATGGTTTACATACCAAAAAGCATAAACATGATATAGAGGGGAAAATGGGCCATAAGAATAAATGTTGACAATTTACATTAAAAGAGTAATTAGGAAATAAGTAAATTAGGAATAATTTACTTATAGAATCTGGCCTAAATGAGGAAATGTGAATTTAGACAAATTAAAGGTTTATTAACGACATCGCTTTTAATAACACGCCAGAAAGTTTTAGGGTGACAGAGAGGATAGTGTCTAGGCTTGGGTTTGGAAAATAAAAGTTTCCTTCTCTCCCTGGCTATCCCTAACTGATCCGACGGACGGGATGGTTACTTTCAAAACCTGATTGGAAAATTAATCAAAACCCTTTGAACTTAGAAAACACGAATATGCCTAACCCGAGGTTAGACTGAGTTGTGATGTAAACCTGCCCGGAACCAACCGGCACATCCAGTAATCGCAGCAATATCTGTCTAATGTGAGTGGTAGTGGCTTTAATTTATTTAGTTAAAGCTAGAACAAGAATGGCAGGGCTAATTTAACTAAGACACTTAACCAATTCAACAAGATAACCAAACCAATGGGTGGGGTAAGGTTCATACAGACACTTAACATAGTTAAGATAGAATGTTCTTGAACCTACGTCGTTATTCAACCCTTTTTATGCCAGTTACTATGTCTGTCTTTGGCATAGTCATAGTTGTTATGAAAGATATTACAAGTGCGAACCCGTGCTTCGCACACGGGTTTTTGGTGAAGCAATTTGGTGTATGTGGTGAATATTTTGAGTCACAATAAGAGAAGCATCATATGCATGATACAAAAAAAAATTAGTAAAAAAGTAAAAAATATTTTGGAAAAAAATAATAATCAAACTAAAATAACATGGCATGGGTTATTTTCAATGAACCCTTACGGTTTTCAAAGTTATCCTAGAGTAATTTTGGGCCCAATAACGAAAAACCAGAAAGGTACTGGCCGTCTAAATAACAAACGATATCGCACACAGTACCAAAGTGCTTCGGAAATAAATTCACAACTGCAGAAATAGTACTAAAACCAAAAAAATGCTACTTTTCCATCACATACATGCACGGCCCAAATTGATGTAATGTAATAAATATTGATGCCAAAAAGGCATACATGAACATGATACCAACAAAAACAAATAAACGTACTTGTCAAATTTAAGGTGGTTCTCATCACAATACAAACAAAGAGAATGCAATATATGCAGTTCAGTGCAATATCTTTCAATGCAATTGAAAAGATGGTCTCAAGTATATCTTTCAATGCAAGGAAGGAAAATAGACATATACGTTTGTGATAGCACGTAATATTTAAATGCTTAAAACCAAACACAAACTGAGCCATATAATATAAGTCTTAATTCATTTACAATCAGGAAACACTCTTCAATGCATGACAGGAATAATATGTGTTAATACGAACTCCGTTCAGCATTGAAAACAAAAAAATGAAATAACAATTTATTTGCGGTCACTGAACACATAATAGAGAATGATATAATATCAGAATCAAATCGGCAATGCATAATCTATTTATTACAAACATGTGAATGGATTATAATTTTTTGATGGAATGAAGAAGTGCTGAAGCTAAGTAAAACAAAGCTGGGTGAACGTAGAATCAAAATGCTTCGATATCAGGTTCTGGAATAATTATGGATGCTGATTGGACCAAGCTTCACAATGTTTAGAAAGCGCGTAAGCAAGAAAAACAGGTGAGAAACATCCCCAAATACCATTAGATTCATACCTTGCAAATCAGCGCATGACTATTTTCATGTTCCTGCATGTTATTTTAGCAAAAGATGCCAACCATGGAGAAAATATATAATGCCATATGAGGTCATTTGTGAATGTATACTGAAAGAGAAGTACGTGAGTGTGAAAATGGCTTATTCAATACGTTACAACTCATAATACAGGCTAACAGAGTACCCATCATGATTGGTTGAATTATCATTTATCGTCATAACACATAATGCTTTACATATTTAGATATCATTCGTATATGAATATTAAGTGGAAAACGTAACATTTAACCACCATTGAAGCACGCAAATATGTTTGAATACAAAGCAATGGTAGGGTCCATGTAACCTGCATCCTAGTGGTTTCCTACCTCTGATAAAATGTGTGTACAAATTATTTACAAAGAATCCACCAAAATAGATTGAAGTAACAGATGTTGGTGATTAAACATATATCAAAGTGTAATTGCAATGAGCAGTACAAATAAAAATTTATTTGTCTGAAATAATTTTATAACTGTAATATATTACTTGTCATAAGGAGATTTTTTTTATTTATCAAACATGAAAGTAAAAGAAGATCCAAATTTTTGCTTGGCATAAATGGTTATCTTGAATCAAAGACTTCGCTTTGATTAATTATTCTAGTTAGATTAGCAAACTCTTCGTAAATACTTCTCTTTGATCAATTATTCTAGTTAGGTCAACAAACTCTTCCTCTCTGGATATCCATTTTTTTCCTTTACCTACTGTGTAACAATAATTCATTATAGGCATCAATTAAGATTCATTCAATGTGACTATATCTTTTCCTAATTATTGATATTGAATATCACCCACTCGGACAGTTTTAGCTCACATACAAAAATAATAATCAACGCTAGTGCTAAACAACCAGAAACATCTAATTGGAACCTTTTACTCCTCATCCTTAAATACAACAAAGAAATCAATCAATTTATTTACTCAAATAAAAGCAATATCAAGTCTAACATGAAGATTTACATTGGAAATAAATTTCAAGCTATTGGAGGTGATTTGGACTATTTGGTAATGAAGTACATGCTACCACTTCCAAACATATGAATTATGTTGACGATGCATTTTGAATCACATTCAAAATAGATTTTTCAGCCACAAAAAAGGTGCTCAATAAATCAAAAATATTTACACACGACATAAGCTTAATTTATGCATATGACAAAATAGTGATAATAAACAGTGAAAATAGGTTAATTAGAAATATTGCATGATTTGTATGAATGTTTAAATCTGTAAGGGAAATGTAACATAAATGCATAGAATTTAAAATAAAGCAGTATGTAGGGCAACTGCGGAAAACCTTTTCCAATAATAAATTCTGAAAAATAGAAGAAGCTGTAGTAATACAATGGCATCAAAGCAACAAAAAAACTTAACTTATACAAAATTGTCAGATTTTTCTACTTACTATTTGTATATTGAAAATAAAAATATGGAGCTCAAATGTTAGAGACTGAATTAATTAAGAAAAATCATCATTAAACATTTACCAGTCATAAGCATGAACCTTATGCCTTGTTCGCTATGCATGTTATTATCGTCCTCACGCTCTAAAGAGGCTTTTAATCTTCTCAAAGTAATTTCTTCAAGGCTAAACTTCAAACACTCAATAAGCGACACAATGACAATTCTCCCACGTGAATTATCCTAAAAGCAACGCCTATTTCGTACAACTGAAGACGAAAATAAAAACATATGTAAAATAGTTTTGAAACACGGAAGTTTTTTAAGTGAATCTCTACAACATTATGCATTAGTTGTGTGTTGCATATACTCCAGACAATTGCAAATGAACATAATTATATTTTTATTACAGTCTTTGGATATGCTAACGAATATTCTTGCATGAGACAATTTGAGAGTTATTTCGCTAGTTTTTTTTTGTAGAAGTTTACAAATATATGTCAAATGTTAGAGTAAACAAAACCTCACATGTCAACGTGTACTAATGGCAACAAAAAGGTTGAACATCACCTCTTGTGCCCACAATAAAATAATAATTCATAGAGGGATGTTGGTTACGACCACTTCCTTCCTTTTCGCCAATAAAGAACGTATATTCAAAATCAAAAATAGGAGAGGACGGTTCCCTGCTGCTTGGAACATCAATATAGATTCATTTCATAACATCCGTCTGCGATTCTTAATTAGATTTCACCCATCAGAACGTGCAAGTAAAAGTGTTCTTTTGTAGTTCAAATAGAAGAAGAAATGCTTATGTATGTACCTATGTATAATTGGTACATGAACAGATGTATAATTCTTCCAATATTAGTTCAGCCAATAAAATACAATCAAACTTCAAACACATATTAAATAAGAAAATTAGCTTGATGCGCTATATTTGTAGTAATCCAATGATGTCATATATTTATAATTTTAGAATAAGCATCTTTTAAAATTCATGTGCGCATATAGGATCATTATTTAAGTGCATTAGCACCATTTAAGTAGTATTTACAACCTTTGGTTACACTCTTGTAAGTAGTGTGAGCAACTTCAAACAATTTTATGTACAACCAATAAATACGGGAATAAGTGATGTTTTATACATACATACATGCATGTACACACTCGTACCTCAAGAGGAGAGCCCCAAAAGCAAGATTTCTTGTAAAGCCAGTCAATATATGTTTTTTTATTGCATGTACAATCTTATCAATATTTTTGTGAATTACGTTTGCAAATAATGAGCATATTTCTTCATAAAAAATTAAAATAAAATAACATAAGTCAGCAAGACGGGTCAAACTATGTGTAGACTACTTGTGCTCGGATAATAAATTTAAACCAACTTCCTTTATTTTACTCTCCAGTTAAACATGTATATATTCTTTAAGCTAAAGCAAATATATTTTTGTTCAACCTAAAATGGTCAGTCGACCTAAATGAATTACCACTCAATTATGCAAATGACTATTGTTTTATAAGCAGTCAACAAAAATAAATTACATATGTGCATAAAAAAAATTATATCTTCCTACCAATGTTCTAATTCTAGAAATAGCCTAATAAGCTAATAGACAAAACATGTAATAAAAATTCCAAAATTATCTTATACATTATGAAAGTAAGAAGTGACATGAATATATATATATATATATACATATATATATATATATAGGGAAAGTCTATTTTGACACAATTTGGTGACACAATTGGTGACACAATGAATTCTCACCATTGGATTGCCCCCTGAATTCCACCTTCCCATGTAAAGACAAAAAGATCCAATGGTACAGATCTTTTGTGTCACCATTTGTGTCACCAAACTGTGTCAAAATAGACGCTCCCATATATATATATATGTATGTATGTATGTGTGTGTGTATGTGTACACACACATACATACACTGCCAATAAGCTATAGCTTTTGAGAGGAAAACATCTAAAGTGTGTATAAATAAAAATGAAGCATTAGTCGATAGTGATGTTTTAAATTTAACTGTTTACAAATGTTAGATGATCAAGTTTTAGTTGTTACTTACTTCATCCGTCTACCCCAAAGTCTCATGACCAAGGTTCACTAATTATACAGTGACATTAACTTAATTTTATATTTCATCAAAGTTTATGAAAATGTATACTTTTTTTTATAGAAATCAATTATGCAATGGGAAGTTGTATGCAACAGATGAATAAAAGTTGATGTTTATATTATATCAGGTATTATGTATTCATTTCATCAAAATGTAGAGATTGTAAAACTGAAAAAACATATGTATATATTAATCTTTGTATAACTCCGCAGCTCACTGTACAAAACGAAGGTGAAAATGAAAAATGCACCTTTCTTAAGCTCGACATATTGTGTACTTCCTCTTTTCCGGTGTCTCATGTTTCTCACGTCTTCCAACCTGCATGAGATCTTTCTTTCACCATGTTAACAGTAGCTAAAATGAGTAGCACAAACAATATACAACATTACCCAAGAAAGCTCACATTACAATTGGATACATACATCTTTTCCAGACTATATACCGACATCATCAAAGCTTATTTTTCTTGAATAAGAACTGTTATGTTCTTTCCAGTGGTAAATCACTAACTTCATGGAAAACATTTAAACATATGACCTAATAAATTACACAATGTATATCTCCAAAATCAACTGATCCAGTACCCAATGTACTATATTAGTATGTATATTCCTCAATTCTCAAATACCTTTTACGACTGCTATTTTTGCTTCCAAAGGCCTGCAATCCAAGGAAGAACTAAAAGACCTGAAAAAAAAATCTTCAACTCACCTTTGTCCTTTTATATGTTCAACTAAAGGACTAATAATTAACTGTTCAACCTTTTCTAGGAAACAAATAGGAGGCTGGGAAGTTAAGTATACACTAACACCAGCTTTGGTTAAAGAATCATCAATCCAGAAAGGTACCAGATTAGAAACAATCAATTCTGAAAAGAAAAGGATTGTATCCTAATTCCCAACTTTTATAAGATTGACACAATATATGTAATTTAAGACACACGACAAGGCGAATAAAGATACAAAATAAGATAGTCTCCGATTTACAGGTGAAGCAAATGTAACATTTTTTCAACAAAGCATTAGACACATTCATTCAGTTTTAATGTAACAAACATACATGCACCAATCAAACTACGAAAGAAGGGAAACACAAACAAATTTTAAAGCTGAAATATCAGTGCTAAAAATTCAAACAAAAATAGTTGAACTGCTATTAACAAAAAAGAATATGCATAAAAAATAAAGCTAACCTGTTATTTTAGAAGTTGATTCTTCAAGTGTTATTCCCTTGGACTGCAATGTAAGTACATGAAATAAATCCATCAATAATAATCTAGAGCAACAAAATAAACAACAAAACATTACCATGTCAATGGTTCTAAAAGTGCAACAAAATAATTCAATTAGTCAATCATTATAATTAGGTATGTGATATGAGAGATGTCACTTTGATATTAAGACAAACAAAATCCCAAAAATTGTCTAATTCAATAATAGCTGCAAACTGACTAACCTAAAATAACCAATTTTATTTAGCTTAACCAAATCAACCTAATAATACTCGCCAATTGACATTCAGATGTACACGGTAAACCTTTAAATAGGTATTAACAAATTGGAACAAATAGCTAAAAATAAAAACAAAAGAAGTTGCAAAAAAAATGTCAGTGCCAAACTATGAATATGAATGCACCAATCAAACTATGGAAGAAGGGAAACAAAAACAAATTTTGAAGCATAAATGTCAGTGCCAAAAATTCGAACAAAAATAATTTAACTACTATTAACAAAAAAGAATATGCATAAAAAATAAAGCTATATAACCTGTTACTTTAGAAGTTGCTTGTTCAAGTGTTATTCCATTGGACTGCAATGCAAGTACTTGAAATAAATCGGTCAATAACAATCCAGAGCAACAAAATAAACAATAAAACATTACTATGTCAATGGTTTTAAAATTGCAACAAAATAACTAATTAGTCACTCAATAAAATCTGGTATGTGATATGAGAGACGTCACCTTGATATTAAGACAATCAATATCTCAAAAATTAGCTAATTCAATAGTAACTGAAAACTGACTTACCTAAAGTAACAAATTTTTAATCAGTTTAACCAAATCAACCTAATAATACTTGCCAATTGCGTTTTTGACATTCAGATGTAAATTGTAAACATGTAAATAGGTATTAACAAATCAGAACAAATCATTTGAAAAAAAATAAGATCAAGAATGTAGATTGCTACCTTCGAAACTGAGATAACAGCAGCGATGAGCCTGGACTAGCGAACATGGAAGAAAGAACAGATCCGAATTTGGAAGTAAAGGTAGGACGATTATATAAAGATGCTATGCCAAAGACAGACATAGTAACTGGCATAAAAAGGGTTGAATAACGACGTAGGTTCAAGAACATGGGTAGACCTAACTTAGTAGGTAAATTCCCAAGGTCTAAAACCAAAGAAAACCAAGAATAGACAGAATAGAGACGTAGGTTCAAGAACATGAGTAGACCTAACTTAATAGGTAAATTCCCAAGGTCTAAAACCAAAGAAAACCAAGAATAAACAGAATAGAGACGTAGGTTCAAGAACATGGGTAGACCTAACTTAATAGGTAAATTCCCAAGGTCTAAAACCAAAGAAAACTAAGAACAGACAGAAAAGATAATCGGGTTTAGACCCATTTTCATAGTCACCAAACTTAAGCAACACTTTCCTAGTCATGAATCATAGGTGTTTAATCACAGTTGTCCTTGTTATGTCATAGGCCACAGTTTATGTTTTCTAATCAAAGGCATAGGCTTGTTTTCATAGTCTAGGAAATAATTCTCATAGTCACGGTCACAGTCACAGGCAATGTTCATAGTCATAGGCAATGTTCATAGTCATAGGCAACATTCATAGTCATATGCAATGTTCGTAGTCATAGGCAACGTTCATAGTCATAGGCAATGTTCATAGTCAAAGAGGCATATGGTTCTAAGGTCCATAGTTTCATAGTCACGGTCTTATTTGTCCTCGAATCATGACAGTTCGTAATTAGGTCCAAAGAAATAGGCACTGATTCGAGTAGAAAGAATTGGCATACTCTTTTATTCCTTCAATTTCATGTCACGAAAAAAGAAACGTTCAAATCTGAGAAGTAACTGACTTACAGAGATTATATTAGAATAGAACGATGGCGATGCTATGATTCGTGTGACGTTGCTCGAAATCTTTTGAGTTAGCCTTTGATTCTCATCCTGAAGCTTTAATCTTGATTCGAACCTTCTCTTGACAACTTAAGCAGAACTTCCTCGTCGTGATTTATTTTATATATTACTTATTTATATATTTTCTCAGAGGCAGCATAAGGATAGAAAAGAATTGTGAATAGAGTAGAAGACTAGGGCTGTTTATATAGTGTAGAAGTCAACGAATCTGGTCAGAATGGCGTCCGGATACAAAGAAATGAATCAGGTTCAGAAAGCTGGAAAAAGCAGGGGGGGTCGACTACCCAGTCGACTCCCCAGTCGACCTGGGGGGGAGGGGTCAACTACCCAGTCGATTCCCCAGTCGACCTGGGGGGGGGGGGGTCGACTACCCAGTCGACTCCCCAGTCGACCTGGGTCCTGGGCGGGAAATTTCCCGCCCAGCCCGCTTCTGAGTCTGTTTTGAAATTTGAACTTTGCTGAAACTTCCGGAGGCCATATCTTCCTCATTCGGACTCCGATTTACGAAAATCGTAATCGTTTTCATGTAGAATTCCGAGACGAACGCAATGGCGCAGCCCTTTTCCCTTGATTTTGATTTTAACTTTTAATTCTGCCTTGATTTGTGAATCTTAGCGTTACAGAATTACGGGGTGTTACATTCTCCCCCACTTAAAAGGATTTCATGCCCGAAATCTTCGAGTTAGGAAGAATGTGTCCTACCATCCAATCACCCATCTACTCAACCATCCAATCACAAGCATTCACTGTCCTTAAAAGATTTCTAATGCTTTCATGTTTATATGCATAGTGTGTGTGTATGTCTTTATCTAATGCAAAATCAGGCGGTCTACTGTTCAGTTGACCTCCTTAATGCGAATCATGTCAGTACCATGCGTCCAATCATGTATGCAAGCATCCCTAGTTATGTAAATACTACATGCATGCATAGCCATTCATCCATATGCAACATCCATATGATAACATATCTATTTCAACTTACAAACAAATACATATCTGTAAATGCAATATGAAAGCGTCCGAGCTGATCTAGTGCCTGATATGTATGCATATGCATTCACGAGCAACCATTAGCAACCACTTGCAACCACCAACCATAACATGTTTCAAACACATGTTTACATCCATTGGCTTCTACCTAAGGATCGAGGATATGACCTAGAGGATATATTTTGGAAAGAGAGAAACAATTATGCGTAAAACTCCTACCAAAGAAATCAAGGATGCACCCTTAAGGAAAAGGGTATGATGCTAGTATCTAGCCTTCTTTAGCTTTACTCCACTATATCCTAACTAACTTAACTTCAGATTTTGAAGTTCCTGACCTCCATTTCCAAAATAAACAGATGTCAATGTAATAACCCGAAAATCTGGGCCAGTTTAAAATTTTTATTTTGGCAATTTTAGCGAATTTCGATTATTTAAAATGAATTATTTTAAATAATATCGTCGAGAAATTTATTTTGAATAAAATTCGAACGTATATATTATACGCATCGTCGTTAGAATATAAATAATTATATATAATTATAAATAGAATTGAAAATGGCGCGGTAGTTCGATAATTCGATTTCAAACTTCAATTGAATGTACCGGGTGCAAAACAATCCGGATTTTAGTGAAACCAAAAATAATGGAATCTAATTGTGACTATCTTTCCAACGAATCCGAAAAATCGAGATTTCATAGCGGGAATCAAAAGATATGTCCAGTTGAAAATTCTGAATAGTCGCTATGGAATTCAGGCCCTTAAAAATGAGAATTTTGCAAATGACCTCGGATTTCGACGAAACCAGTTTTGTTGGGTCCGTGATGTTAAATTATTGCTGGGTTTCAAATTTCATAATTTTTCGAATCAATATATGAGCGTGGCAAAGGAAAACGCGTTTGACCAGTTTCAGTTGATTTTAATCGACTGGAAAATGGCCATTTTTCCAACGGTCTCAGAATTCGACGAAACTAGTTTTGTTAGGACCGTATCGTAAATACGAAGCTAGAAAATATTTTTAGAGAATTTTTAGAATTAGAATGTGACCCCGGTAATTTGAAATGTACGTTTAAAATTCAATATAA
This sequence comes from Allium sativum, assembly GCA_030737875.1. Lineage (NCBI taxonomy): Eukaryota > Viridiplantae > Streptophyta > Magnoliopsida > Asparagales > Amaryllidaceae > Allium > Allium sativum. Next base: position 186,295,853 of record CM060919.1, read on the forward strand.
CGATTTAAATGTAAATTGAAAGGAAACTGATCGAAACGGTCGAATCAGCCTACGATACATATCCCATTGTGTTCGGAATGGGGGTAATTAGCTATGGACGACAGGCGGTGGGTCTCGTTTGGGGGTCAAAAATAAAAGTTGCTTTTTAGAATTAATTTAATAAATAAAATATATATAAAAAATACCCTCCTTTCCTATTACTCTCCCCCCTTCCATACGTTGACTTTCAAACCAGAAAGGAAAATAAAATAAATAAATAAAACCATCGCTCTCGAATCGCTTCCCCCCCCCACATTGAATTCGCCGCGCCGCCCTATCGCCACTCCCACCTCCTCGTGCCGCATCTCTTCCTCCTCCCCCTCTCCTCCGTCAGAAATCCGCACCTCCTCTAAAAACCCTCATCCCTAAATCGTACCCCATGACCGCGTAGACCCCCTCGAACCGCGACGCCTCCCTCGCAGCTGCCTCCCGACCTCACCCGCATCGCGCCGCCTGTGGCCAGGCACCACCATTCCGACGCCAGGCCCTAGCCGCTCGCCCCTCAGCCTCCAGTTGCCTCCACCGACCACCGAGCACCCCCGGTAAGTTTTAATTTCGATTTTGATTCGTTCATGCAGTTAAAAATAGGATTTTTATATTAGTTAAGAAAAATATAAGAGATTATATTTTTAAATTTATGAAAGATGAGATTTTTACATTCAAAAAAAAAAGGATTCGATTTTTACTTGTAGAAAAGGATTGATTTTTATAAAGTTTATATTTTTACTTTAATATGGATTTCATTTTTTTTAAAGAAAACAAAAAGCTTGGATTTTTGAAACAAAAAAAAAGACGAGATTTTTGTTCGAGAAAAAGGCAAGGTTTTTAAATAGAAGAGACAATATTTTTTTTTTTGAAATTATAAAAAAATTGATTTTTAAATATGATAGCATATGAAAGATACGATCTTTAAAAGATGAAAGATACAATTTTTATAAAGTAGAAAGTTGAATTTTTATATTATAGAAGGGTCAAAAATATAATTTTTATCATATAGAAGATATAAAAATATGATTTTTATATTATATAGATAATAAAAATTTGATTTTTATATAATGTAAAGAATAAAAACATAACTTTTATATAGTGGAGACTATAAAAATATAATTTTTATAAGGTAGAGATTATAAAAATTCAATCTTTATATAAGAAGTATAAAAATATATGAAATACAAATATGATTTTTATATATTGAACTTCGAAATACAAATATGATTTTTATATATTGAACTTCGAAATACAAATATGATTTTTATATATTGAACTTAGATATACAAATATGATTTTTATATATTGAATAGCGAAGTAAAAATTTGATTTTTACATAGGTAGTGAAAGCGAGCAACGAAGGTAACAAAAAGGCGAGAACGAAGAAGATTTATATCAAAGAAGAGTCAAGATGATTGGATAGCTATTTGTGAGAATTTCACACCTTTCAATTTCTTTTCTAATTATATATATACTAGGAAGCAGACGGTGTTTAGTAGCACCCGACACAATCGTCCACAGACCATGGACTTGTTTGTTTGGTTGCATAGATTAGTTAGATGATTTGATTTGAAATTGAATTGTTTGGTGAAATGAATGGATTGATTGATGTGTGAATGGCGTGGGCCTTCACTAGACCGGGGATAAGGCTAGGCCTCGTCCCGTTTCTAGTATCGTGCCGTTATGCCGCCGAAATTTTCTAAAATAAGTTAGAAAAATAAAAATATCATTTTATTTAAAGAATGAACTGAATAGAAATTCATATGTTGAAATAAAATGTTTTGTCGTTAAAAATATAATTTTTAACGTGAATGTGAATAAATAAATATTCATTTACAAACCAGACGGTTTGTTTATGTACACCTATTTGAAGGACATTGATTGGGTCGATAAATTTTACACATCGCCCAACTGCACAAATAAAATATGCGTTTGATTGTTTGAAACCCCACACGGGTGTTGGGATGAAATTTGAAGTTCACTCATCCTGATCGATTAAATATGTCGATCGATTGATTGACAGGCTGTTATAAGCGTTAGATATCTATATTTGATGCTTATACAGTGTAGTGCACTTTGGTTGATGGTTGATTATTTTTCAATGCTATTATATGTGTGTAATGTATGAAAATCCATATAATTAACATTATATGGTGATTGATTGGGCCTCATTCCAATTTAGAAAATAAAGAATAATATAAAATAAAAGTTCATGTGTTGACAGTACTCATCCATTGAGATTGGTCATGTGTTGAACGTAATATTTTAGTAATAAAATTTACACCTTTATCGATATAAAATAAAAGTTCATGTGTTGACAGTACTCATCCATTGAGATTGGTCATGTGTTGAACGAAATATTTTAGTAATAAAATTTACACCTTTATCGATAAAAAATAAAAGTTCATGTGTTGACAGTACTCATCCATTGAGATTGGTCATGTGTTGAACAAAATATTTTAGTAATAAAATTTACACCTTTATCGATATAAAATAAAAGTTCATGTGTTGACAGTACTCATCCATTGAGATTGGTCATGTGTTGAACGAAATATTTTAGTAATAAAATTTACACCTTTATCGATATAAAATAAAAGTTCATGTGTTGACAGTACTCATCCATTGAGATTGGTCATGTGTTGAACGAAATATTTTGATAATAACAACTATTTTGAAAAAGAAATATTTGAAATAGAATATTTGAAAAATAGAAATTTATGAAGCCGTGTTGATTAGATTGACGCCATTTTGACGTGAACGATATTTATATCGATTTGAAAACGATTTCGAAATGAATTGAATTGAAAACGATTTCGAAATGAATTGAATTGAAAACGATTTCGAAATGAATTGAATTGAAAACGATTTCAAAATGAAATGAATTGAAAACGATTTCGAAATGAAATGAATTGAAAACGATTTCGAAATGAAATGAATTGAAAACGATTTCGAAATGAATTGAAAACGATTTCGAAATGAATTGAATTGAAAACGATTTCGAAATGAAATGAATTGAAAACGATTTCGAAATGAATTGAAAACGATTTCGAAATGAATTGAATTGAAAACGATTTCGAAATGAAATGAATTGAAAACGATTTCGAAATGAATTGAATTGAAAACGATTTCGAAATGAATTGAATTGAAAACGATTTCAAAATGAATTGAATTGAAAACGATTTGGAAATGAAATGAATTGAAAACGATTTCGAAATGAAATGAATTGAAAACGATTTCGAAATGAAATGAATTGAAAACGATTTCGAAATGAATTGAAAACGATTTCAAAATGAATTGAATTGAAAACGATTTCGAAATGAAATGAATTGAAAACGATTTCGAAATGAATTGAATTGAAAACGATTTCGAAATGAATTGAATTGAAAATGAATTCGAATTGAATTTAAAACGAATTGAAATGAATTCAAATTGAATTGAAATTTGAATTGAATAGAAATGAATTTTAAAACGAATTTATAAAGAAGAATTCAATTTTGATTTGAATTGAAAAGGAAGTAGAAATTGCTTTTGAAACGAATTTAAAACTATTTATATAATTCGTTTTAAATAGAAATCGACGAAATATATATTATATATATTATATATATAATATAATGGCCTGAATAGAACGCGCCGCGCCGCGGCAGTTCGTGAATTTCGACCATTTATTTCAAACGGACATTACGGGAGATCCGACCGTCGGATTCTCCTGAAACCGGAACCGTTGGGTTCGAATCGAAAAGAGATTTCTAACGAATATTAGAAATTTGAAATCTAACGGTTGGATTTGGAGTTACGTCCAAATCAAATTTGAAAAAGGTCGTTGTAAGTGCAGTTCGATGGCCATTGATGGAAATCGACTGTACGGGCCTTGATAAAATTATTAAAAATAGTAATAATTTATGTAAAATCATAAGAAATGATTTAGAAAGAATCGGGATGAAAAACTCCATATTTGAAAAGATAAAAATAGATTTTTATCGAAATGAACTAGTTTTGAATAGAATTATAATTCTATTTATTTCTAAATAAATAAATTGAATTTGAAAAGGGTTTTAAAAATAACCAGAATTTCCAATGATTGCATTGGAGTGGATTTGAATCGAAATTGTCTTTGGAATATTTCGATGTTGGAATTCGGGATTATGCAGATGTTGTTATGGAAATTTGAAAGATATATATAATTATATCGTTATTTCCAATACGACATTTGTTAATCGTAGAATTTGATATTGAATATAAGCCGGGATATTTCCTATTCAGAGCCCTGTATTTAATATCAAATGTGATTTGGGTTTGTCGTGAATGGTGTCTTCACTAACACTGTTCTTGAACCCAGTTGAGAAAAGATTAAATCTTTTTATTTAGATTTAATGAAGTGTACCAATTAAATAATATTTAATTGGAATTGAATTGATATTGATTTTTGGGTTTATCGTGAACAGTGTTTTAAACAACACTCGTTCTTTAACCCGATAATTAATGGAATGTGATTTTGGGTTTATCGTGAACCGTTTTTAAATGACACTGATTCTTTAACCCTGTCGAAGATTAAAACTAAGTGGAGTTTTAATGAATCTTTAATTAGATTGAAATAATCGAGAATGGAGTATCACCAATTTTGCTCCAGGCAATAGTTAAATCTTTAATTAGATTTGAACGTGAAATGGTAATTGAATTTACCGATAACACTGTGGTGTTAGATATGAAGTATTACCAGTTTTACTTCATGGGATTAATAGGTTGGGATTGGGAAATTAAAACAAATGATTACTTCGGTAAGTTTCGTTAATCCCGGCTAGTTGAATCGAAATTCAAAAGAATAGAATAAAGAATAAATTCAAGAAATTAATCTTGGATAAAATTAATGGGAACCTTTCCCTATAAATGTGAAATTAGAAACTAACTGTCGGTTAGCCAAGCAGAATGGTTTTCTGGATATTGATCTGATGTTGGTTTCGGCCTTCGGGGTTAATATTTGGGGAATTGTTCTCTTGATTAATTTACGGTTAGTGACTGATGAATTGGAATGAGGCGTATGTTGTGTTTGTGTAACACTTATTTAAAATATACGCGAGTTATTCGGAAAGACCGGGTTTATCCCATTCTGAATAACTGATACGACGATAAGTCGAAGATGAAGACGATGGTCGAAGACCGGAGGTCTTCACGTCGTTTGGGTGATTACTGATAATCTTGATTGGGCTGTACACCCAAGAAGATGGAAACAGTTGGTGATCGTCCAGACGTACTTGGAGATCGATGGATATGCGGGGTACTAGGTGCCTCCGGTTTCGTTCAGACCCAGAACGGACTTGTAAATGGACTGTGTGTCTGACATTGGATTTTAGTCTGTGTGATTGATCTCTATTAAATATATATCTGTTTGGCGGCGGAGAATTTATTCTCTTGCTTAATGCCCTTCTCTGAGACGTACGAGCTCAGGGGTTATATATTGATGGATATCAAACGCATGGAGTGAATTGCCGGTGTGGCATGCCTAAGTGGCAATTGATCGAGGATTCTATTGAAAAGCAAAGTCTTGTGGTGATGATCAAAGCACGGCCTTTGTGGCGTAGCTTTGTGTAACGTTTACTTCGCGAGTTTCACACCCGGTATGAACAAAAAACGGGAGACGGACCTCAGGGAGGGCATGCGTTTCCTTCTAGCAAAAAAGTGGCGTCAGTGGTTTTACACGCCCTGACGAGTTTGACTTATGTGGTTGTTGCTGTTGCGAGGCGCCTCGGATTGATCGGTCGTTCTCGAACCGATGGAGTCATTTAGTTGGCTCACTTACGCCCCAAAGGGCGGCGAAACGCATGTTCAGGGTTTAAGTTTAATCCACATCGGTGGACCGGCCCTGACGATCCAAGGGGCGATGCGTTCTGCTCCTGAGACTCGGGCTAGACAGTCTCGAATCGGTTGAGGACTATCTTTTGCCTCGGTTCATAGATGCAAATCCAATTTCCAAATACGTGACATTTGCGATTTTGATTGTATAACCTATATATGGCGACATAGTGGTATGGGGCATTCATGCCGCCTATGATTGATACTTATGATTTGAAGTTGTTTTATACACTATGCACTTATGATAGTATCAAATGATTTGTTTTAAACGTATCAAGCATTCTTTGGCTGTTATAAGGTAAAAACCCTATCCTCGGCTGCGTTGCATTGTGTGATGGGACCTGGGTCTTATAACAGCTTCATTTTTTCTTTATTTAGCATTGCGCTGTTTGTTTTATGCACTGGTATTCTTGGGAGGAAACCCATTCCGTGTTATACGGCGTGGTCCCTTGATTTACCTAATGATTTAAAATAAAGATTAATAACTGTTTTAGTTCTCACACAAGTCCCATGACTGACCTGGAGTTTATTGTTTTAACCTAAACTCTGGGTGCCCTTATTTTGACATGGGCAGCTAGTAGTTTTGGTTTTGCAGATGTATATTCACAGGATCCTGGTTTACAGCTGGAACGATATCCGGAAAGCTTTGTATCCGTATATCTCCTTCTAGTTGTGTATTGTTTTATTTTCCGCTGCGATGTATTTAAATGTAATTTAAATCTCTGATATTTCTGTGTAATATTCATTTGTACTCTGTATATTCTTGTAATCTGATGCATTGTCGTAATATACAGTGAAATGTTCTTTTATATGCGTTCTGTTGTGGCTTGTTCTCGAACTATCCGACGCTTTCCTTTACGGGGAAGTTACGGGTTTTTACAGTTGGTATCAGAGCTTTGGTTTACCAAGCTAGAGGACAAGACACATTAGAACCATACGAAAGAATTCATCAGATATTGGATTAGTAAAATCCAATGAGAATGACTCGTTAGAGATGGGATCAGTAGTATCCTAGAATGAGTGTGAAGAGTAAATTTTCAAAGAGAAAACAAGTTTGGTTTTGAAAATTTAAATCAACTATTTGTATTTGGTTATTTATTTATATTGAGTTGGACAGTCCAGTATATAAAGGTTTTGCGTATACGTTTGATCCACGTGTATTCGAAATTTTAATATATTGGATAGATACAGAATCACACTCTAGTCGCCCGGAGATGATTCAGATGATGAGGCATCATCATCAGTGTTTATATTCGAGTGACGAAAGTGAGATTTCTATATATTTCCTATTGACTGGTGTGAGAACCAAAAATTAGATAGGGCCTATTGTTGTGATTTGGCATCAAAAACATGATTTTCGTATATATATCAAAGTTATGAATTTGAAACTCTAATTCACTAATTGATTGATGTTTGTGTTGTTTGTTTAGTTGTTTGATAATTTTGAACCATTATGCCTAACTTGATCGAATATTGAACTATATTGAAAATTGGTCGCACTTGCTTGCATATACATATACTTACATTGAACAGGTCATAGCAAGGAGGCTAGAGCAGAGAATAAAATTTGTTTGCCCGACAAATAGGTACATGTTTACTACATAATTTATTGTTTTGTTTGGGTGATGATGATTTTATGAGCCTATTGGCTAGCCGCTTGGCTTTTTCTTTTCCTTTTTGAGATCTGAAGGACCGGGGAAGCTATTTGAAATTCCCCGATGCTCCCGGTGCAGGGGAGGTTATGGCGAAATTTTTCGAAAATTTAGGGTGTTAGCCAAATTTTTGAAAATTTGAAAATTCTCAGAAACTAAAGAGTTGGAGAATGGAAGCCAGATCGAGCGTAGAGTTGATTAATCAAACCACTTTCGACTTTGTTCCTTTTCGGGGACTAAAAGTTTTAAGTGGGGGAGATTGTAATAACCCGAAAATCTGGGCCAGTTTAAATTTTTTATTTTGGCAATTTTAGCGAATTTCGATTATTTAAAATGAATTATTTTAAATAATATCGTCGAGAAATTTATTTTGAATAGAATTCAAACGTATATATTATACGCGTCGTCGTTAGAATATAAATAATTATAATTATAAATAGAATTGAAAATGGCGCGGTAGTTCGATAATTCGATTTCAAACTTCAATTGAATGTACCGGGTGCAAAACAATCCGGATTTTAGTGAAACCAAAAATAATGGAATCTAATTGTGACTATCTTTCCAACGAATCCGAAAAATCGAGATTTCATAGCGGGAATCAAAAGATATGTCCAGTTGAAAATTCTGAATAGTCGCTATGGAATTCAGGCCCTTAAAAATGGGAATTTTGCAAATGACCTCGGATTTCGACGAAACCAGTTTTGTTGGGTCCGTGATGTTAAATTATTGCTGGGTTTCAAATTTCATAATTTTTCGAATCAATATGTGAGCGTGGCAAAGGAAAACGCGTTTGACCAGTTTTAGTTGATTTTAATCGACTGGAAAATGGCCATTTTTCCAACGGTCTCAGAATTCGACGAAACTAGTTTTGTTAGGACCGTATCGTAAATACGAAGCTAGAAAATATTTTTCGAGAATTTTTAGAGTTAGAATGTGACCCCGGTAATTTGAAATGTACGTTTAAAATTCAATATAACGATTTAAATGTAAATTGAAAGGAAACTGATCGAAACGATCGAATCAGCCTACGATACATATCCCATTGTGTTCGGAATGGGGGTAATTAGCTATGGACGACAAGCGGTGGGTCTCGTTTGGGGGTGAAAAATAAAAGTTGCTTTTTAGAATTAATTTAATAAATAAAATATATATAAAAAATACCCTCCTTTCCTATTACTCTCCCCCCTTCCATACGTTGACTTTCAAACCAGAAAGGAAAATAAAATAAATAAATAAAACCATCGCTCTCGAATTGCTTCCCCCCCCCACATTGAATTCGCCGCGCCGCCCTATCGCCACTCCTACCTCCTCGTGCCGCATCTCTTCCTCCTCCCCCTCTCCTCCGTCAGAAATCCGCACCCCCTCTAAAAACCCTCATCCCTAAATCGTACCCCATGACCGCGTAGACCCCCTCGAACCGCGACGCCTCCATCATAGCTGCCTCCCGACCTCACCCGCATCGCGCCGCCTATGGCTAGGCACCACCATTCCGACGCCAGGCCCTAGCCGCTCGCCCCTCAGCCTCCAGTTGCCTCCATCGACCACCGAGCACCCCCGGTAAGTTTTAATTTCGATTTTGATTCGTTCATGCAGTTAAAAATAGGATTTTTATATTAGTTAAGAAAAATATAAGAGATTAGATTTTTAAATTTATGAAAGATGAGATTTTTACATTAAAAAAAAAGGATTCGATTTTTACTTGTAGAAAAGGATTGATTTTTATAAAGTTTATATTTTTACTTTAATAAAGATTTCATTTTTTTAAAAAGAAAACAAAAAGCTTGGATTTTTGAAACAAAAAAAAAGACGAGATTTTTGTTCGAGAAAAAGGCAAGGTTTTTAAATATAAGAGACAATATATATATATATATATTTTTGAAGTTATAAAAAAATTGATTTTTAAATATGATAGCATATGAAAGATACGATCTTTAAAAGATGAAAGATACAATTTTTATAAAGTAGAAAGTTGAATTTTTATATTATAGAAGGGTCAAAAATATAATTTTTATCATATAGAAGATATAAAAATATGATTTTTATATTATATAGATAATAAAAATTTAATTTTTATATAATGTAAAGAATAAAAATATAACTTTTATATAGTGGAGACTATAAAAATATAATTTTTATAAGGTAGAGATTATAAAAATTCAGTCTTTATATAAGAAGTATAAAAATATATGAAATACAAATATGATTTTTATATATTGAACTTCGAAATACAAATATGATTTTTATATATTGAACTTCGAAATACAAATATGATTTTTATATATTGAACTTCGAAATACAAATATGATTTTTATATATTGAATAGCGAAGTAAAAAATTGATTTTTACATAGGTAGTGAAAGCGGGCAACGAAGGTAACAAAAAGGCGAGAACGAAGAAGATTTATATCAAAGAAGAGTCAAGATGATTGGATAGCTATTTGTGAGAATTTCTCACCTTTCAATTTCTTTTCTAATTATATATATATACTAGGATGCAGACGGTGTTTAGTAGCACCCGACACAATCGTCCACAGACCATGGACTCGTTTGTTTGGTTGCATAGATTAGTTAGATGATTTGATTTGAAATTGAATTGTTTGGTGAAATGAATGGATTGATTGATGTGTGAATGGCGTGGGCCTTCACTAGACCGGTGATAAGGCTAGGCCTCGTCCCGTTTCTAGTATCGTGCCGTTATGCCGCCGAAATTTTCTAAAATAAGTTAGAAAAATAAAAATATCATTTTATTTAAAGAATGAACTGAATAGAAATTCATATGTTGAAATAAAATGTTTTGTCGTTAAAAATATAATTTTTAACGTGAATGTGAATAAATAAATATTCATTTACAAACCAGACGGTTTGTTTATGTATACCTATTTGAAGGACATTGATTGGGTCGATAAATTTTACACATCGCCCAACTGCACAAATAAAATATGCGTTTGATTGTTTGAAACCCCACACGGGTGTTGGGATGAAATTTGAAGTTCACTCATCCTGATTTATTAAATATGTCGATCGATTGATTGACAGGCTGTTATAAGCGTTAGATATCTATATTTGATGCTTATACAGTGTAGTGCACTTTGGTTGATGGTTGATTATTTTTCAATGCTATTATATGTGTGTAATGTATGAAAATCCATATAATTAACATTATATGGTGATTGATTGGGCCTCATTCCAATTTAGAAAATAAAGAATAATATAAAATAAAAGTTCATGTGTTGACAGTACTCATCCATTGAGATTGGTCATGTGTTGAACGAAATATTTTAGTAAAAAAATTTACACCTTTATCGATATAAAATAAAAGTTCATGTGTTGACAGTACTCATCCATTGAGATTGGTCATGTGTTGAACGAAATATTTTAGTAATAAAATTTACACCTTTATCGATATAAAATAAAAGTTCATGTGTTGACAGTACTCATCCATTGAGATTGGTCATGTGTTGAACGAAATATTTTAGTAATAAAATTTACACCTTTATCGATATAAAATAAAAGTTCATGTGTTGACAGTACTCATCCATTGAGATTGGTCATGTGTTGAACGAAATATTTTAGTAATAAAATTTACACCTTTATCTATATAAAATAAAAGTTCATGTGTTGACAGTACTCATCCATTGAGATTGGTCATGTGTTGAACGAAATATTTTGATAATAACAACTATTTTGAAAAAGAAATATTTGAAATAGAATATTTGAAAAATAGAAATTTATGAAGCCGTGTTGATTAGATTGACGCCATTTTGACGTAAACGATATTTATATCGATTTGAAAACGATTTCGAAATGAAATGAATTGAAAACGATTTCGAAATGAATTGAATTGTAAACGATTTCGAAATGAATTGAATTGAAAACGATTTCGAAATGAATTGAATTGAAAACGATTTCGAAATGAAATGAATTGAAAACGATTTCGAAATGAAATGAATTGAAAACGATTTCGAAATGAAATGAATTGAAAACGATTTCGAAATGAATTGAAAACGATTTCGAAATGAATTGAATTGAAAACGATTTCGAAATGAAATGAATTGAAAACGATTTCGAAATGAATTGAATTGAAAACGATTTCGAAATGAATTGAATTGAAAACGATTTCGAAATGAATTGAATTGAAAACGATTTCGAAATGAAATGAATTGAAAACGATTTCGAAATGAAATGAATTGAAAACGATTTCGAAATGAAATGAATTGAAAACGATTTCGAAATGAATTGAAAACGATTTCGAAATGAATTGAATTGAAAACGATTTCGAAATGAAATGAATTGAAAACGATTTCGAAATGAATTGAATTGAAAACGCTTTCGAAATGAATTGAATTGAAAACGAATTCGAATTGAATTTAAAACGAATTGAAATGAATTCAAATTGAATTGAAATTTGAATTGAATAGAAATGAATTTTAAAACGAATTTATAAAGAAGAATTCAATTTTGATTTGAAATGAAAAGGAAGTTGAAATTGCTTTTGAAACGAATTTAAAACTATTTATATAATTCGTTTTAAATAGAAATCGACGAAATATATATTATATATATTATATATATAATATAATGGCCTGAATAGAACGCGCCGCGCCGCGGCAGTTCGTGAATTTCGACCATTTATTTCAAACGGACATTACGGGAGATCCGACCGTCGGATTCTCCTGAAACCAGAACCATTGGGTTCGAATCGAAAAGAGCTTTCTAACGAATATTAGAAATTGAAATCTAACGGTTGGATTTGGAATTACGTCCAAATCAAATTTGAAAAAGGTCGCTGTAAGTGCAGTTCGATGGCCATTGATGGAAATCGACTGTACGGGCCTTGATAAAATTATTAAAAATAGTAATAATTTATGTAAAATCATAAGAAATGATTTAGAAAGAATCGGGATGAAAAACTCCATATTTGAAAAGATAAAAATAGATTTTTGTCGAAATGAACTAGTTTTGAACTAGAATTATAATTCTATTTATTTCTAAATAAATAAATTGAATTTGAAAAGGGTTTTAAAAATAACCAGAATTTCCAATGATTGCATTGGAGTGGATTTGAATCGAAATTGTCTTCGGAATATTTCGATGTTGGAATTCAGGATTATGCAGATGTTGTTATGGAAATTTGAAAGATATATATATTTATATCGTTATTTCCAATACGACATTTGTTAATCGTAGAATTTGATATTGAATATAAGCCGGGATATTTCCTATTCAGAGCCCTGTATTTAATATCAAATGTGATTTGGGTTTGTCGTGAATGGTGTCTTCACTAACACTGTTCTTGAACCCAGTTGAGAAAAGATTAAATCTTTTTATTTAGATTTAATGAAGTGTACCAATTAAATAGTATTTAATTGGAATTGAATTGATATTGATTTTTGGGTTTATCGTGAACAGTGTTTTAAACAACACTCGTTCTTTAACCCGATAATTAATGGAATGTGATTTTGGGTTTATTGTGAACCGTGTTTTAAATGACACTGATTCTTTAACCCTGTCGAAGATTAAAACTAAGTGGAGTTTTAATGAATCTTTAATTAGATTGAAATAATCGAGAATGGAGTATCACCAATTTTGCTCCAGACGATAGTTAAATCTTTGATTAGATTTGAACGTGAAATGGTAATTGAATTTACAGATAACACTGTGGTGTTAGATATGAAGTATTACCAGTTTTACTTCATGGGATTAATAGGTTGGGATTGGGAAATTAAAACAAATGATTACTTCGGTAAGTTTCGTTAATCCCGGCTAGTTGAATCGAAATTCAAAAGAATAGAATAAAGAATAAATTCAAGAAATTTATCTTGGATAAAATTAATGGGAACCTTTCCCTATAAATGTGAAATTAGAAACTAACTGTCGGTTAGCCAAGCAGAATGGTTTTCTGGATATTGATCTGATGTTGGTTTCGGCCTTCGGGGTTAATATTTGGGGAATTGTTCTCTTGATTAATTTACGGTTAGTGACTGATGAATTGGAATGAGGCGTATGTTGTGTTTGTGTAACACTTATTTAAAATATACGCGAGTTATTCGGAAAGACCGGGTTTATCCCATTCTGAATAACTGATACGACGATAAGTCGAAGATGAAGACGATGGTCGAAGACCGGAGGTCTTCACGTCGTTTGGGTGATTACTGATAATCTTGATTGGGCTGTACACCCAAGAAGATGGAAACAGTTGGTGATCGTCCAGACGTACTTGGAGATCGATGGATATGCGGGGTACTAGGTGCCTCCGGTTTCGTTCAGACCCAGAACGGACTTGTAAATGGACTGTGTGTCTAACATTGGATTTTAGTCTGTGTGATTGATCTCTATTAAATATATATCTGTTTGGCGGCGGAGAATTTATTCTCTTGGTTAACGCCCTTCTCTGAGACGTACGAGCTCAGGGGTTATATATTGATGGATATCAAACGCATGGAGTGAATTGCCGGTGTGGCATGCCTAAGTGGCAATTGATCGAGGCTTCTGTTGAAAAGCAAAGTCTTGTGGTGATGATCAAAGCACGGCCTTTGTGGCGTAGCTTTGTGTAACGTTTACTTCGCGAGTTTCACACCCGGTATAAACCAAAAACGGGAGACGGACCTCAGGGAGGGCATGCGTTTCCTTCTAGCTAAAAAGTGGCGTCAGTGGTTTTACACGCCCTGACGAGTTTGACTTATGTGGTTGTTGCTGTTGCGAGGCGCCTCGGATTGATCGGTCGTTCTCAAACCGATGGAGTCATTTAGTTGGCTCATTTACGCCCCAAAGGGCGGCGAAACGCATGTTCAGGGTTTAAGTTTAATCCACATCGGTGGACCGGCCCTGACGATCCAAGGGGCGATGCGTTCGGCTCCTGAGACTCGGGCTAGACAGTCTCGAATCGGTTGAGGACTATCTTTTGCCTCGGTTCATAGATGCAAATCCAATTTCCAAATACGTGACATTTGCGATTTTGATTGTATAACCTATATATGGCGACATAGTGGTATGGGGCATTCATGCCGCCTATGATTGATACTTATGATTTGAAGTTGTTTTATACACTATGCACTTATGATAGTATCAAATGATTTGTTTTAAACGTATCAAGCATTCTTTGGCTGTTATATGGTAAAAACCCTATCCTCGGCTGCGTTGCATTGTGTGATGGGACCTGGGTCTTATAACAGCTTCATTTTTTCTTTATTTAGCATTCCGCTGTTTGTTTTATGCACTGGTATTCTTGGGAGGAAACCCGTTCCGTGTTATACGGCGTGGTCCCTTGATTTACCTAATGATTTAAAATAAAGATTAATAACTGTTTTAGTTCTCACACCAGTCCCATGACTGACCTGGAGTTTATTGTTTTAACCTAAACTCTGGGTGCCCTTATTTTGACACGGGCAGCTAGTAGTTTTTGTTTTGCAGATGTATATTCACAGGATCCTGGTTTACAGCTGGAACGATATCCGGAAAGCTTTGTATCCGTATATCTCCTTCTAGTTGTGTATTGTTTTATTTTCCGCTGCGATGTATTTAAATGTAATTTAAATCTCTGATATTTCTGTGTAATATTCATTTGTACTCTGTATATTCTTGTAATCTAATGCATTGTCGTAATATACAGTGAAATGTTCTTTTATATGCGTTCTGTTGTGGCTTGTTCTCGAACTATCCGACGCTTTCCTTTACGGGGAAGTTACGGGTTTTTACAGTCAATCACGGTGCCAAGTATATGTACTAAGATGATTAGAGGTCTCCCTCTCATCCACCATGCCATAACTATAAGGGTCGAAAGGTTACTACGTGCTCTTTAAAGTGCCTGTCACAACTACTCATCTCTCACGCAACCCATCCTAGTCGAACTCGACATTCCTCAAGTACAAGCCCCAAAGGCCTAAACCAATATTAGACAAGCACCCAAGGAATATCTCCTCCGAATTTAGACGATCTATGTGAGATGATATAAGCAAACTCGATAGCTATTCTCAAATCCCTACTAACCAAAATTAAACTGGTCGGACCACCAATTGGATTTGAGACTCTAGTGGGATCTTTCTACTATACAGGTACTATGGTGCAGAGACTCAACTATGGAAGTGGATATGAACAAATGCGAAGCGCTAAAAACAAAGGAAAGAGTACGAGCAGCAAAACTAGACTCTTCCAACAGAACTACATGCGTGGGGTTAGGTTCATACAGACTATGACTATGACTATGAGAATTATTTGTAAGACAGATATATGTCCAATCCCAAGGCATGTATAATTTTAACATTAACATATAGGTGTGAACTAGATCTAACAAGGTGAACTTGCATAAGTTCACTTAACAAACATGTATATAAATATAGATCTAGTTTTGGATCTAACATGTAACTTGCATATGAATATATGTATAATTAGATCGTGACTTGGATCTATCACAAAACATATAACTTTCATTAATCATATGAACCTAGATAGATCTTGACATGGATCCATCATAAAACTTGTAAATTGCATATGAACATATATATAGGCATATGGATCTAACATAAAGCAATGAATATATATATGTAGATCTTGACTTGGATCTGACATAATACATACAACTTGCATTGATCATATAAACATATATATGTAGATCTTAACATGAAACCGAGTGCGTAAAGGAAAAGGAAAAAACAAACAAACATAATTTTTAATTTGTCCATTAGGCAAATGAGAAGCATCAAATCGATAAAAGTAGTAAAGAACAAAACACGTACCAGCGTCAGAACTTAAATCGACCGATGGTTGCAAAGTCGGAAAGGGCTTGGCGGTTTGTCTGGAAGGCAATAGAGTGGGGAGGGAAAACTACGACGATAATTGAAGGAAATGGATGGAAATAGGAAGGCGGATGAAAAAGGAAGGTTTGGAAATTGAATGGAGTTCTCGTAGTGGTTGGAGAAGCAGAAAAGGTGATGTTATCAGGTGAAAATGCGGAAGGGCATGGATGGGTGAAAGTGAAAGGTTTAGCGGAACTGGTGAAAGTGTCGGAAGTGGGGCAACCGTTCGATGTTGGAAGGAGACAGGTGGCAGAATCCTTATTTTTTGAAGAAAACTAAACTAAAAGGTCTTTGAAGGAAGATTGTGCTTTCATATAATACTAGTGCGAACCCGTGCTACGCACACGGAATTCACAACATCTTTTTTTATGTTTCTTAGTTTTTTAAATTTCAATGGTGAATAAATATTTTATATATTTTATACTTTTGAAATAGATTACATTTTTTTAAGCACTATCGATAAATATCTGCTGAAAAATGTATTTAAGTAATCTCAAAGCATACAACATATAACACATTTTTAATGCACATTAATTGCGCCCAACAAAAGATAGTGTTAGCCATTAATTATTCTTAACATGTTAAGAAGTGCATTACTATGTTATGTTTTGCAATGTAAGAAATATATCTAATATAGGTTTATTCTATAGTACATACTCATATATGTAGACACATAGTTCGGTTAATAGAAGTTTTCCATACTTAACCAAAAATAACACTTAAGTCGAATTATTGTTAAAATTTTGTTTAAAAAAATACCATCTAAGATTAGATCATGTCCACTTTTCGACATTATCCGATACTAAATGCACTATAAAAATATTATAGTAACTTTAACACATCATATTTCTTAACATCCATAGGATAATATGACATAAAAAAATATGTGTAGAATATGAGTGTACAATTAAAATTCTAGAACAACTTGATAATAACCATCTTCCATTAATTTAATTATTCATACATGAAATAACTTAACCAACATAGCAATTAACGTAATTTAATACAAAATTGTATATCGTAAAATGAAATACATGTAACATGCATAAAGCTAATTTTTGATGACATTTCATTAAAATAAACAGAATAAGATGAACAATGTAAAGAACAACAATAAACACGTTGAGTTGTTAGAAATAAAGTCAAAGACCTCTGGTATCGGTGGTTAGAAGTTTGGCGTTTTACACGATCGTTCTAGATGTATCGTTTAGATCCCTTAAGATATCATAATGAGAGCACAACTTAACTAAAGTATCAACCTTATTATAAAAAAATATATTAAATTCAGATTATTATCATAACGATTTTTGTAGGGGAGTTTATTGTGAAGGATAAATTCCATATTTTTTTTAATTCAAGAACAACACATCAAAAATTTATTTTCAAGGACAATACACTGTAAAACGGATACCATACACACCATAAAACTGATATTAAATAGAAGTTGGAATGTTATGTAGCAAATTGTCAAAAGTTGTCAAAATAATTTCGTTTTATTATGAAACAAATTTTGTAGTAACTATAACTTATCTGGACATTAAATTCAATATATTTATGGATAGAAACTTAAAAAATGAACACCATGTTATTAATGATATTGCATAAGTATTGCACTTAAGAACAACGTTAAGAAGACCATTGAATATTTGAAAGGTGCAGTTAAAAATTATAAGTTGGAATTTAGAAGAATTATGTTTTTAATGTAAAAATGATAAAGGTGAGAGATAAATACTGGAACCATATTCAGTTTATGCATAATAGAAATATTCATGTGTAAACCAATCTTAATATTTGGATTAATAATTAGAAAAACACTGTATATCTAAATCATACTTTAAGTCTATCAAAACTACAAAAGAACTATACAATAAATACAATTAAAAAATTCAAGCTAATAAAATTTGGATTCATGCAACATTGCCATTTTGAAGAAAACTCGCACAATTCGAAGGCATAATGTTACTAATTTAACCATGCTAACAGCAAATTTGCATTCTAATCTATGCATTGTTTGCACTTTTTTTCGAATTTCATGATTTTTGCTACAAAATATGATTAATTTCTGTATCATGCTTCTATTTGCCTTTCAAACAATGAAACTTTCATAGTTTGTTATCGATCAATTGATTAGGCTTATCCACCCTTGGCAGCTTATCTACCCTTGGCATAAGAAATCTTCTTTGAATAATTATGATGCATAGAGAAAAATGGAAAGACACAAATTATGAAGGACAAAATGTTCGGAAAAGAGAAAGGTACAACTTTAAATTTAGTAGGAAAAAATTCATGTACTGTAGGATGTGGAATAATCCCAAAAACATATGAACTTATTGGAAATTTTCTGGGAATATAAACGAGTAACCAATTTTTATCCAACATTATACGGCAAGTTGCTTTCAAATATATAATATGTCTAAGTACAAACGTCGTTGGAAATATAAAGCCAATTTACTCATCGCTTGCTACCTAAGCACCACTTAATCATACAATCAACCAAATTAGTAGCTTCAAGCAATCATAATTTATGAAAAAAATAACATTGAATTCAAAATTCTAATACCATGTCTATTTCAATATGTAATAGAGTTACAAAGAATTAAGTAATTTTTAACATTAAATTAGTAAAATGGGAAAAATAATTATAAATAATAATTGGAAATTTTAAATATCCTAATAACAAACAAATCATTATATAGAACTAAAAATTTATGATGTTATTTGACAACTATTTGTATCATTTAAAATTCAGAAGTAATAGATCTCAAAATCATAATGGACCTATTCTAAAGGAGGAATGCCCATGATGAATAAAATAAATATTTTTCTAGTTCATAACAATGTCAAGACGCCGTGTGCTTATAAAAAAAATAGAGTGTTGGTTTTATTGCAAATATAACGTATTAGTCAGCTTACAAACAAACAAATAGCAAAATAGTATTTTATGTGCATTAAGATGCATATGTATATGATTTTAAATCTCATATGCATATTCATTTAGTTTGATGTAGAACAAAAATGATAATTTCTAGAATTAAAAGGTAATAAATACTTGAAAACAAAGTTATAACCCATGATAGGAATAAAGAAGGATGACATTTATCTCTTTAAGATGTAAAATGAATTAGCATAAACTGAAATATGACGGGTGAAGATACAAAAAGAACAAAATAATAGAACATAATTGTAGGAAATACATAGCTAAAATTGAGCAAGAAATCGATATATATTCAACCTATATTTATTTTCTCCTATAATAAAGCAGATTTGAAAAAAGGTATTAAAAATTTGTCTTATAATATTGAAAACAGTAATTGAGAATGGAATTTTATAAATGAAAATGAAATAAATAAAAAAAATTAATAGATTGCAAGTTAAATTTAGCTTAAGATGAAATCTAAAGCATTGATTATAAGAGAACATAAGAGGGGAAATTTAAGCCGAGTATTTTTGAAGATAGAAAATTTAAGAATGGAAGTAGTCATCATTAATAATATTGAGCAATTTTTGCATGTAAGGACAATGCTAAGGTAATTATTAAATACGTGTTTGAAAGACGTAAATGAAAATTATAAGTAAAAATTAGAATAATTCAGTTTTTAAGGTGAAAATGCCTAAAAATAGTTCATAAAGAAAATCTTAAGGCATATGCCTTTGGAACAACATACAGGTCATCAAAAATCGTGAAAGTCGTTAGTTGTACGTAAAACAAAATGAAAATCTATAAACTTAGAAAGCAATAAAAATTGGAAAACAAAGTTAAAACCCAAAAATAGTAATGAAGAAAGACAACATATCTCTATTTTAAGGTAGATAGTGAATTAATTAAGATAGAAATATATATATATATATAAACAAAATGCACAATTTAATATTTAAAACCATACTTAAAATGAGTTTAATATTAGGTACCTAAAATCAAGTAGGGCATCGACAAATATTCAACCTATATTCAATTTTTCATATAATGAAGTAGATTTGAGGGAAGTCATTGAAAACTAATACTGTAGTATTGACTGAAAATGCGATTAGGTAAATGAAATGAAAAAAAAAACAAATATAACAAATTGCAAGATAAATTTTTCTCAAAAAAAATTGAAAAAATGAAAATGAAAAACAAAAGAGGATGACATTAAGTTAGACAGAGATAGAAAATTAAAGAAAGAATTGATCATTATTAATAATATTGAGTAACTTTTGCATCTAGATAAAATGTAAAGGAAACCATTAAATCCATGTTTGAAAATGGTAAACGAAAACTATATGTTAAAAATTATGAGAATTTAGCTTTAAGGTAAAAACAAATGAAATGAGAGATAATTACGGAGGCCATATTATATAATACGTTCTGAAAATTCTAATTGAAAATAAATTATAACATAAAACCAAAAATTATTTTTGTACAACATTTTCACTACTAAATAAATTCTCATCAAAATCAATCATTATTTTTTTGTACTTGGATAATTGGAACATAATAAACACAAATGGAGCAATATAATTTCAAACAGAAATCCAAAAGGAACGATGAAACTCATGCTTTAAAATAGTTCATAAAATAGATGTTATTAAGTCAAACATTGAAGCGATCAATAGATAAACAAACATCATAAAATTTTCAAAATCATTGAAATCATTAATTATATTTAGAGCAGCCTACATACTGAAGATCTATAAATTTAAAAACCAGTCAATACCTGGAAACAAAGCCGATGTCCAAAAATAGGAACGAATAAGAATAACGTCTGCCTATTTAGAGTAGAAAGTCAATTATATCACGATCGAGATATGAATATTGTTGATGAACCAAAAAGCACAATACAATGGAACATAACAAAAGGAATAGCATACCTGATGTTAAGCAAAAAATTAAGCAGATTAATATGAGTAACATAAATTTTAGTGAAGAAACAAAAAGTATAAAGCAATAGAACTTAATCAAAGGAAGAAATACCTAAAATTGAGTTGGAAATCGATAACCAATCAAACAATATTTGATATGTTGTATAGTGAACTATATTTGAGAGGAGGAATTAACAATTAATACTGAAAATAGTAATTGGAAAATGAATTTAGTAAATGAGAATAAAAGCAACCAATAATGCCAACATGTAAGAAATGAAAATAGAAGAGAGAATGAAAAGGCCACATTTAGGGATAGAATATAAAGAAATGAAACGGTCATCATTAATGATCTTGGACAATTTTTGCAAATAAGGACAATGTGAAAACCATTGAATAAATGTTTAAAGCGAGTAAGTGAAAAGTTGAGCTAGAAATAAAGAGAATTCTTGTATTTAAGAAGAAAAGTTAGAAATAAATATTTGAACTATAGTCGTTATTTTTTATATTATTATAATATGTATCTTGCTAGGAAAAAGCCGAAATTGGAAGAAAATAAAATCTAAAATCCAAATTATTGGCAGAGACAACAGTAATTAAAGAGAAAAAACAAATAAGATAATTTAATTGTGTTTTAAAGATCCGTTATCATATTACATTGAAAATTTACATATTACTTTAATATTTTTTTCATGAAAATGAAAATTATAATAATATTATAGTAGAAAAATAAATAAAACCTAGTGATAGTATCTGATTATTAATGGTTGAATTTATATTAGAATGGAGTAGTGCTGGAAGGAAAAAATGAGGAGCCAAAATATGAACACAAAGTGTGTAGATTTGAAAGAATTAAAATTAATTCTAGTGAATTTTAAGCGTATAATAACAATAATAATGAGAATGGTAAAGAAGCGTTCAATTCATAATAATTTTTGCAAGTATGCAAAAAGAATATATGGACTGTAAGTTTTTAACATAAATCGGGGAATCTCAAATTGTTAATGTCTGAAAGTGGATGGAAGAAAAAGTACTGTAGAAAACCAAGAGTTTCATATGTTTTAAACTCACTTAAAGAAGCATTCAATTGATAATAATAATTTTAGCAAGTATGTGATTTTTTTTTAAAGATTGCACGTTTTTAACATTAATAAGGGAATTCTTAAATTATTAATGTCCAAAAGTGGGTGGAAGAGACATTACTGTAGAAAACCAGAAGTTGCATATGTTTTAAACTCACTTTTCCACTATTTACTATTTTCTCTAGACACAGGTTAGCGTATTGAATTTTGACATATATATTATAGTATATACATGTGATTAACAACAATTTGAATTTGTAGATGTTAAAAATATAGAAGTCAAAACTTTTGAATGTTAATAGCTTAATTTATATTTGAATGGAGCAAGGAGGCAAACTATGAAGAAATAATGCGTAGATATGAAAGAATTACAATCAATTCTGTTGAACTTTATTTATATGTAATAAAAATTAATAATAAGAATGATAAAGAAGCATTCAATTTGAAATAAGATAAAGAATTTTCAAATTTCAAAACAAATTTAGCAGAAGTTCATAGAGAAATAGAACTAGTTTTGTGGATTGACACTGGCATTCTGACCAGATTTGTTGACTTCTACACTATATAAACAGCCCCAGTCTTCTTCTCTATTCAAAATTCTTTTCTATCCTTATGCTGCCTCTGAGAAAATATATAAATAAGTAATATATAAAATAAATCAAGACGAGGAAGTGCTGCTCAAGTTGTCAAGATAAGGTTCGAATCAAGATTAAAGCTTCAGGATGAGAATCAAAGGCTAACTCAAACGATTTCGAGCAACGTCGCACGAATCATAGCATCGCCATCCTTTTATTCTAATATAATCTCTGTAAGTCAGTTACTTCTCAGATTTGAACGTTTCTCTTTTCGTGACATGAAATTAAAGGAATAAAAGAGTATGCCAATTCTTTCTATTCGAATCAGTGCCTATTTCTTTGGACCTAAATAAGAACTATCATGATTCGAGGACAAATAAGACCGTGACTATGAAACTATGGACCTTAGAACCATATGCCTCTTTGACTATGAACATTGCCTATGACTATGAACGTTGCCTATGACTATGAACATTGCCTATGACTGTGACCGTGACTATGAGAATTATTTCCTAGACTCTGAACACAAGCCTATGCCTTTGATTAGAAAACATAAACTGTTGCCTACGACATAACAAGGACAACTGTGATTAAACACCTATGATTCATGACTAGGAAAGTGTTGCTTAATTTTGGTGACTATGAAAATGGGTCTAAATCCGATTATCTTTTTTATCTGTTCTTGGTTTTCCTTGGTTTTAGACCTTGGGAATTTACCTATTAAGTTAGGTCTACCCATGTTCTTGAACCTACGTCTCTATTCTGTCTATTCTTGGTTTTCTTTGGTTTTAGACCTTGGGAATTTACCTATTAAGTTAGGTCTACCCATGTTCTTGAACCTACGTCGTTATTCAACCCTTTTTATGCCAGTTACTGTGTCTGTCTTTGGCATAGCATCTTTGGTTCATTCCCTATTTTATACGAATCTAGATTTATCTATAATCTAGTTTACTAGTTATTCTTAAGTAACTAGTGTGCACCCGTGCTACGCACACGGACTGTAATTATATTTACGTTATAAGGAAAATGTTATACTATAGTATTATAATAAGCAATCCTTTACTTTTGGCTAATTTAGATATTTAAAATCAAAATGAATTATCTTAAAATTTGAGTTTGAATGGATGCACATTACCAATTTCACCATTACACCATAATAAAAGTCTCGTAAAACCAATCTACAACCCATTTGAACACATACATTTGTTATCAGATTGTAGTTCCAAGTATTAGTTAAGTGTCCAAATCCTAGCCAGAAGAAAAAAAAACTACATACAGAATGGTTTTTTTGTTTACTTTTTCCTAAAAAATATGGAAATAGTTGCATTGTAACATTGAAGAACGAATAAATTTAAGATAAAATTTTCTTGAAGCGGCGTGTCTTATACAACATATAATAAATAGGTACAGAAAAAATGGTATGATACTAATTAGTCATTCAAGGAACATTAATTCAGAAAGAAAATGTCATGCCAAGCTAATTATCTATGCTGCATGGTTCACTACGACGTGCACATTTCAACATAACGAAGTAACCAATATCCACAACAGCAAGTATAAAAGTTATCTTGAAATCCAAACACAACTTAGCAAAAAAAAAAAAAACATAATTCCAAATTTCTACAAAATCTGTGTTTGGATCTGGTGCAAATATTGGCCTTCAGCATTATCAGCTCCTTGACTTTATTTAGTTCTAGACAACAAATCAAAGGTTAACATGTAATAGTTGAAGATATACAATCATTAATAGCCATTTTCCAACTTAATATTATAGTTAAGCAACTTAATATTATATAGAGCAAAATCTCATGTATCCATAATCCTCTATCCTCTTGTATCCAACCAATGCCCTCAGATTTTCACCTTTTTGCAATTAAGTCATGTTCTATCTTTAACCGTTAAGAGCTTAATCACAAAAAAGTAGAAATCAGAGGGTTCTGATTAGTTAGGGGTACACGAAGATAGGGGATTTTGAGTACAGGGAATTTGATTTCAATATTGTACAAATGTTGATACAACCACTAATGAGCTGAGCATGAATTAAATAAGTCATTTACTAAATAGTGCAAGTATTATATGACCTTTTAATTGTTTAAAAGGGACACTTATTAGAGCATCTCAAACATTTTAGAACATCAGAAAATGGCGTTCTCCATTTAATTTTTAAGCGGCAGTTTCTAAACCGTTTAATTTCTAAATGACAGAATAAAATGTAACACCCCACCTCCACCAGGGTGACTCTTGCAAGCACTCTGACTTTGGAGGGGCGTTTGAATCAGGTAAACATGCATAATGATATATCAAGGCAGAACAAGAACATATGTATATATGTGAACAGAGTAAATAACATAGATAAAACAGCGGAAGATTTTCAAACCATTTCAAAACAAGTCTGGTACAACATAATATCAATTTTCCAAATAAACAAGTCTAGATAAACAACATCATCTGAAAACTGAAATACATAAGTGCTATCCCCAAAATAAATGATAACCATAGCTAGCTCCATGTCAAGACTGTACATGAGCTAATCCCACAAGCAAGCGATCAGAAATCCAGCCAAGCTCCAATATTCCCTCCCTGAGAACCTGGGGGGGGGGAATGGAAGAAAAGAGGCGAAAGAAAACAGGTCAGTCAAAAAAACTGAGTAAGCCCTACTACAATCAATGTAAACTGATAAAGTTAACTGTCATGAGCAGCAGGGATGAACATAAGGATAACTACATACTAGCATGATGATTAACTAACAAGGTAGATAAAGGTGTCATCGCATAATCAGGTTTAAGGTTTTTCACCACAGGTGTACCAGCATTCTAACATGTCATGTATAATCAAGAATTTATCCCTTGGCCTAAACTTGGCCCAGTATCAGGTGTTTGACTCAAATCAAGGTCCAACTTCTTGGTACCAATTCTAGTATAACAGGATTAGGTGTTACCCCAATGTTCACATCGAAACAGAACAGAACGGGATGGTCCATACAGAAATAGAGTTTGGAAAAAATGGGCTTTTGCCATCCTAACAGAAAAAGTATAGAAACGGAATGCTAACAATAATGGGCCTATACCACCCCAGCGGATAAAGTACAAAAACAGAATGCTAACAATAATGGGCCTTTACCACCCCAGCGGATAAAGTACATAAACGGAATGCTAACAATAATGGGCCTTTACCACCCTAACAGAACGGTACCACGCAGAAACAGACGGGTATTGCCACCCAACAAAACAGACGGTACCCACAGAATCAGACAGAGCTAAGTGTACCCTAAATCCTACCCAAGCGATCGGCTCCCTAATACATAAATACCCTGTGTCGGCCCCACGATAGGGTATATCACTCCCTAAAGTGGCAACCAATTGGCACAGGCATATTTATAGATGTCACGGCATCTTACATCCTCAGAGGCAGACTGGGATCCATGCACGCACATGACCCGGTTGGAACGCACCATCAACACCCATCGCCATTATCAGAATGAACCACTTATAATTAGTTCAGTAAGCGTGCCCGGACCCTACTTACAGTTGGGTCAAAGTTTTGATACCAGAAAGGGTTACTGACTAATATGGGTCCCAAACAACAAATGACACAAGTATTCCCCCTTGTGTCCCCAGACTATCAGATTCAGATTAACTTATTAACAGAGTCCAGACATACTAAGTTCAGACGATCAGTTTTCAGGCTAACGGATCAGATAACAGATTTACAAACTTGCCTAACTTCATGTGGGTCCTACAGATCCGCAAAACAGGTTCGTTTAATTTATCAATCAAGTTAGTTTATCCAGACCAGGTATCAAATTGGTTCTCAGCCTTATCAAATTACTGAGTCGGATTGGTTAAGTATAGTTCAACTTAACCCCGTTAAATTACCGAGTTCAGATTGGTTAAGTGTAGGCTAACTTAACCCCGTTAATCCCCCATGTCCAAATTGGTTAAGTATTAAGTGGACCATGACTTAACCCTAATCATGAGGCATTAATTAATTAATGTGCCTTAACCTCTCACATTAGACTTTGTTGCGGTCACTAGTTAAGCCGGTCGGTTCCGGGTAGCTTTACACCACAACTCGGTCTAACCTCGGGTTCAAGGTACAACATGACCAACTTCTCACATTGGGTCCTATTGTTTGTAGCAACTAGTTAAGCCGGTCGATTCCGGGTAGGTTTACGCTACAAACTCAACCCAACCTCGAGTTGGCCACACTTATGTTTTCTAAGTGTCATGTCCATCATGTTTCTAAAACATGTTATAAATTTCCAAGCAATTGGGTAGACCTAACTTAATAGGTAAATTCCCAATGGGTAGACCTAACTTAATAAGTAAATTCCCAAGCTTATGTTTTTATGTCTCTTTTAAGTTTACCCTACCCCAACGCAATCCCATCGCTTACATATCGCAATAACGCATAAAGGATAGAAAGAGGGAACTTGGCATAATCATGACATAAAAGTGTTGAAGCCACAAGTTCAACATGGTGGCATATGACATATACATATGTTCATATACTTGCATTAGGCCTCAAAAAGCATGCATAACTTGCATATCATATGACAACTTGCATATCAAACTTGCATAGCATAACTTGCATATCATATGACAACTTGCATATCAAACTTGCATAGCATAACTTGCATATCATATGACAACTTGCATATCAAACTTGCATAGCATAACTTGCATATCATATGACAACTTGCATATCAAACTTGCATAACATAACTTGCATATCATATAACAACTTGTATATCAAACTTGCATAACATAACTTGCATATCATATGACAACTTGCATCATAACTTGCATAACATAACTTGCATATCACATGGCAACTTGCATATCAAACTTGCATAACATAACTTGCATATCACATCATAGTAAACTTGCATAACACATCATAGTAAACTTGCATAACACATCATAGTAAACTTGCATAACATAACTTGCATATCATACATTTAACTTTAGAGTTTAAGTATGAAAGGAATAGGGCTTACAATGCTTATGCGGACTCAAATGAGTATAGCAAATATAAGAAAGCCCTTGCGCAACCAAATAACCCAAAATGCAAGCAAAACCCTTGCCAAAAATCACCCAAAAACTCTAGTCTTGAAAATAAAGCTTGCAACTTGATGATGAATGCAAGCTAATGATCAATCATACAACTTAAAAATGCTTGTATGAACATGAAAGCCTTCATAGAAATGACTTAGAAATTTTATGAAGAGAGTGGAGGCCATGAGAGGTAAAATTTTGCCATAGTTTAGTTGTAGGATAGATTAATGATGATTTAGGGTAGGTTAGGGCCTTATTTATAGATTAGGCAAGTGTTTTAGGCCATAGGATTAAACCCTAGTTCCAATCTCAACCCTCAAAACCGAATCTGGCCCCCAAGCTCAACCCATTCTCAAAATGGTGCACCAGGCAGGAATTCTCGTCTGAGCCAAGTCGACAGCCAAGTCGACAGGGCTGTCGACCTGGTCAGACCAAGTCGACTCCCAAGTCGACAGGGCTGTCGACTTGGGTATTGTGGCGGGAATTTTCCCACCTGGCCCAACTGGCCCAATTTTCCAAATTCAAGTTTGAATTTGAAATCTGTTTTTACTTAGAAATTTTCTGAAAACTTCGTTGGGCCTTAATCGGGTCATACGGACTCCGATTTTCGAAAACACAGACTCTATTTCGCGTATTTTCCCGAGACGGACGCAATGGCATAGCCCGTTTCCCTTGATACAGATTTATAAATTAAATTCTGCCTCGATTTACGTTATAACCGGTTATCAGAAATACGGGTTGTTACATTCTCCCCTCCTTAAAGGATTTCGTCCCCGAAATCTTCAAGTTGGGAAGACCGCATCCTACCATCCATCATCCATCTACTCAAATCATCATTCACGAGCAATCATTGTCCTTAAAGATTCTAATGCGGTATGAACATATGCAAAAGGTGTGTGTATATGTTCTTATCTAATGCAAAGATCCTCAATGCAAAGTATGTTAGTGAAATGAATCCATTATGTATGCAAATAGTCCTAATCATATAACACTATATGTGTGCACAAACATTCGTCCATATGCAACATCCATATGCTGAATTAACCATCTCGCAACCATAAGAATTGAAAATGTACACACGTCCATATGCAATATGAGAGTGTACTTCAAGCCGATCTAGTGCCTAGTGTGTGTTTATGCATCCACGAGCAACCACTAGCAACCACTTGCATCCACTTGCAACCATCAAACATAACATGTCTCAAACACATGTTTACATCCATAGGATTCCTATCTCAACAAGATACAGTCGGGTGATGGAAGCGAGTACAGATAAAACAAAAACTTGGTATATATACTTACAGACTACTAGTACAGATCAGATCTTCCCAAATGATTCTTAGGAAACTAAGCATGGTAGGAACCCAGAATGTATTTGTCATAGTCACAGATACTCTCAAATCCCAATTTATCACAAACATATGAGTTATAACTTTCAGGGAGTTTGAGACCATTACCAGATCAGAAACAAGACTAGCATTAAAGTACTGAGTTTCCATTACAGAACCAAGATACCAGAAAAAGAGTTTCAAACTGAAAATCAGACAAGGAAAATTAAACATCCTACAGACAAATCATTCTAGCCCTAATCTATTCACCCGCCATGCTAGTATTCACCGCTCCTTCCGATGTAGTCCCTTTCTTCTTCGGGCAGTCCCTAGTGAAGTGTCCCATCTCTCCACAGTTAAAGCAAGCGCCCTTCCTCTTTCTGCAATCCTTGTTTAGATGAGTTGAGCTTCCACAAGTAAAGCACTTCTTTTCCTTCTTATCTTCAACTTCTCCCCCTTCTTCTGCGTTTCCTTTTTGGGTCCCGTTTTCTTGTTTTGAGACTCATTCACCTTGACCTCCTTCTTTACACTCTTGTTCTCTTCATTGAGTAGGGCCATATCTACCAAACTCTCAAACGTGGCCCCCATGGGCACATGAGACATAGCTAACTCCTGTAACGGCTCATTCAATCCTCTAGCAAAATGAATAGCCTTCTTCTGGGTAGTACTCACCATATCCAAGCCAAAACGAGCTAACTGATTGAACTTGTTCACATATTCTTTGACAGACATGTCTCCTTGCTTCAAAGCAATAAACCTTTCCATTTGCAAATTCTCTTCAGTAGAAGATAGAAACTTAAGCATGAACCTTGCCCAGAAATCGGCCCAAGTCTCAACAGGCCTAGTACCATTGGTGACTTCCCACCAATAAGCGGCTTCATCCTTCATAAGCCAAACCGCCAACAAGAGCTTCCTCTGATCGCCTAACCCAAAGATAGCAAATAAATCCTCGGTCTCTTTCAACCAATTTCTGGCCTCTACAAAAGTCTCAGTGCCTTGAAAGTTCTTGCCACCCATTGCTTTAAAATCCTTGCAAGTCTTTGCGAAGTCAGCCTGAGGATGCTGAGGGGGAGGAGGAAGAGGAACCTCAGCAACAGGAGGAGGAGGAACATTAGCGACAGGAGGAGGAATATTAACCACTGGAGGAGGAGGAGGAGGGACATCTGCGGGGCCGGCTTCGGTTGCCCTAGCCTCCAAAAGTCTCCTATACCAAACAGGTACGTGCACTCCCTCCGGAATAGCAAAGTTATTGGCCATTCTGAAAAAGAAAAAGACGGATTTAGAATGGAGAAAACGAAGGGATTTTGCTAATGGCTTTTTGAGGAATAGTCTTTAAAATAAACTAGACTTTTCTTTGGAAAGTACTTTATACTTTGTTTTGAAAATAGTTTTCCAAAAGTTTTCTAAAAACCTTTTAGTTTCTTCCTGTAAACCATATGCTCTGATACCAAATGTAACACCCCACCTCCGCCAGGGTGACTCTTGCAAGCACTCTGACTTTGGAGGGGCGTTTGAATCAGGTAAACATGCATAATGATATATCAAAGCAGAACAAGAACATATGTATATATGTGAACAGAGTAAATAACATAGATAAAACAGCGGAAGATTTTCAAACCATTTCAAAACAAGTCTGGTACAACATAATATCAATTATCCAAATAAACAAGTCTAGATAAACAACATCATCTGAAAACTGAAATACATAAGTGCTATCCCCAAAATAAATGATAACCATAGCTAGCTCCATGTCAAGACTGTACATGAGCTAATCCCACAAGCAAGCGATCAGAAATCCAGCCAAGCTCCAATATTCCCTCCCTGGGAACCTGGGGGGAGGGGGGGAACGGAAGAAAAGAGGCGAAAGAAAACAGGTCAGTCAAAAAGACTGAGTAAGCCCTACTACAATCAATGTAAACTGATAAAGTTAACTGTCATGAGCAGCAGGGATGAACATAAGGATAACTACATACTAGCATGATGATTAACTAACAAGGTAGATAAAGGTGTCATCGCATAATCAGGTTTAAGGTTTTTCACCACAGGTGTACCAGCATTCTAACATGTCATGTATAATCAAGAATTTATCCCTTGGCCTAAACTTAGCCCAGTATCAGGTGTTTGACTCAAATCAAGGTCCAACTTCTTGGTACCAATTCTAGTATAACAGGATTAGGTGTTACCCCAATGTTCACATCGAAACAGAACAGAACGGGATGGTCCATACAGAAATAGAGTTTGGAAAAAATGGGCTTTTGCCATCCTAACAGATAAAGTACAGAAACGAAATACTAACAATAATGGGCCTTTACCACCCCAGCGGATAAAGTACAGAAACGGAATGCTAATAATAATGGGCCTTTACCACCCCAGCGGATAAAGTACAGAAACGGAATGCTAACAATAATGGGCCTTTACCACCCTAAGAGAACGGTACCACGCAGAAACAGACGGGTGTTGCCACCCAACAAAATAGACGGTACCCACAGAATCAGACAGAGCTAAGTGTACCCTAAATCCTACCTAAGCGATCGGCTCCCTAATACATAAATACCCTGTGTCGGCCCCACGATAGGGTGTATCACTCCCTAAAGTGGCAACCAATTGGCACAAGCATATTTACAGATGTCACGGCGTCTTACATCCTCAGAGGCAGACCGGGATCCATGCACGCACATGACCCGGTTGGAACGCACCATCAACACCCATCGCCATTATCAGAATGAACCACTTATAATTAGTTCAGTAAGCGTGCCCGGACCCTACTTACAGTTGGGTCAAAGTTTTGATACCAGAAAGGGTTACTGACTAATATGGGTCCCAAACAACAAATGACACAAGTATTCCCTATTGTGTCCCCAGACTATCAGATTCAGATTAACTTATTAACAGAGTCCAGACATACTAAGTTCAGACGATCAGTTTTCAGGCTAACGGATCAGATAACAGATTTACAAACTTGCCTAACTTGATGTGGGTCCTACAGATCCGCAAAACAGGTTCGTTTAATTTATCAATCAAGTTAGTTTATCCAGACCAGGTATCAAATTGGTTCTCAGCCTTATCAAATTACTGAGTCGGATTGGTTAAGTATAGTTCAACTTAACCCCGTTAAATTACCGAGTTCAGATTGGTTAAGTGTAGGCTAACTTAACCCCGTTAATCCCCCATGTCCAAATTGGTTAAGTATTAAGTGGACCATGACTTAACCCTAATCATGAGGCATTAATTAATTAATGTGCCTTAACCTCTCACATTAGACTTTGTTGCGGTCACTAGTTAAGCCGGTTGGTTCCGGGTAGCTTTACACCACAACTCGGTCAAACGTCGGGTTCAAGGTACAACATGACCAACTTCTCACATTGGGTCCTATTGTTTGTAGCAACTAGTTAAGCCGGTCGGTTCCGGGTAGGTTTACGCTACAAACTCAACCCAACCTCGAGTTGGCCACACTTATCTTTTCTAAGTGTCATGTCCATCATGTTTCTAAAACATGTTACAAATTTCCAAGCAATTGGGTAGACCTAACTTAATAGGTAAATTCCCAATGGGTAGACCTAACTTAATAGGTAAATTCCCAAGCTTATGTTTTTATGTCTCTTTTAAGTTTACCCAACCCCAACGCAATCCCATCGCTTACATATCGCAATAGCGCATAAAGGATAGAAAGAGGGAACTTGGCATAATCATGACATAAAAGTGTTGAAGCCACAAGTTCAACATGGTGGCATATGACATATACATATGTTCATATACTTGCATTAGGCCTCAAAAAGCATGCATAACTTGCATATCATATGACAACTTGCATATCAAACTTGCATAGCATAACTTGCATATCATATGACAACTTGCATATCAAACTTGCATAGCATAACTTGCATATCATATGACAACTTGCATATCAAACTTGCATACCATAACTTGCATATCATATAACAACTTGCATATCAAACTTGCATAACATAACTTGCATATCATATGACAACTTGCATCATAACTTGCATAACATAACTTGCATATCACATGGCAACTTGCATATCAAACTTGCATAACATAACTTTCATATCACATCATAGTAAACTTGCATAACACATCATAGTAAACTTGCATAACACATCATAGTAAACTTGCATAACACATCATAGTAAACTTGCATAACATAACTTGCATATCATACATTTAACTTTAGAGTTTAAGTATGAAAGGAATAGGGCTTACAATGCTTATGCGGACTCAAATGAGTATAGCAAATATAAGAAAGCCCTTATGCAACGAAATAACCCAAAATGCAAGCAAAACCCTTGCCAAAAATCACCCAAAAACTCTAGTCTTGAAAATAAAGTTTGCAACTTGATGATGAATGCAAGCTAATGATCACTCATACAACTTAAAAATGCTTGTATGAACATGAAAGCCTTCATAGAAATGACTTAGAAATTTTATAAAGAGAGTGGAGGCCATGAGAGGTAAAATTTTGCCATAGTTTAGTTGTAGGATAGATTAATGATGATTTATGGTAGGTTAGGGCCTTATTTATAGATTAGGCAAGTATTTTAGGCCATAGGATTAAACCCTAGTTCCAATCTCAACCCTCAAAACCGAATCTGGACCCCAAGCTCAACCCATTCTCAAAATGGTGCACCAGGCAGGAATTCTCGTCTGAGCCAAGTCGACAGGGCTGTCGACCTGGTCAGACCAAGTCGACTCCCAAGTCAACAGGGCTGTCGACTTGGGTACTGTGGCGGGAATTTTCCTGCCTGGCCCAACTGGCCCAATTTTCCAAATTCAAGTTTGAATTTGAAATCTGTTTTTACTTAGAAATTTTCTGAAAACTTCGTTGGGCCTTAATCGGGTCATACGGACTCCGATTTTCGAAAACTCGGACTCTATTTCGCGTATTTTTCCGAGACGGACGCAATGGCGTAGCCCGTTTCCCTTGATTCAGATTTATAAATTAAATTCTGCCTCGATTTACGTTATAACCGGTTATCAGAAATACGGGTTGTTACATAAAACACCAAACCAATCAAAGAATTCTTTGTTAGCGAATTGCAAGAAAAAAATTAGATTTATTTGCAATGTATGAATGGGTGAAATAAGGTGGAAGATGGATTAATATGTAAATTAGCATGACTGAGGAATGTAATTAGCGTTTCCTACATAAACCAATCTCGTTGTCAGTGTCATATATACAACCGGTGGCATCTGAATGTGCTAACTTAAGTTTAATTGTTG
Source organism: Allium sativum (assembly GCA_030737875.1). Classification (NCBI taxonomy): domain Eukaryota; kingdom Viridiplantae; phylum Streptophyta; class Magnoliopsida; order Asparagales; family Amaryllidaceae; genus Allium; species Allium sativum. The sequence goes on from CM060919.1 coordinate 186,330,292, forward strand.
ATATTGAAAGTGGTTTGCAGGAAATAAAGGGCACAGAAGTCAAATTTGGGCCTACTTGTCAATATTTCAAGATTACATCATGGATGGATCAAATCTAATGACAGATGAAACTTACCAAATTAAATAAGTTATTGGAGATTTCCATACACGCGTGAGTTATCATCCATTCAAAGGATAGTGGAATTATTCATTATAAGTATGACTTGAGTCATTTATATTTCACATTATTTCATACTACATGTTGCATGGTTAAAAATGTCCTATAATTTTAGAAAATGGTATTCTAGTCGTATGGCATGTTAGTTGATACGTATGGAAATATGTAGAGAATGCCAAGATGAACCTTTTTAGTATAGTGACATATGAATTCATTTTCAAGCATAAAACTTGATGTTTAGGATATACGAATCACATTCGGTTTTGAAAACCTATAGTATGCTATTACAAAGTCATTGCATAATCTACTGTATTTTGTATGATTAAATTTTGAAAATTCAACAACTTCTTAAAATATAAAACACAAACTGAATTATCATAACCATGCACAGTAAACATAAGAATTAACGTTAAGTAATTTAGCTCACCAATCAACATGAATTTTATAATATAATGACTCTAAAACTGAGCATCGTCATTCGGTTTAACTTGCAAGAAAAGGACATTATTTTATCATGCGAGCAAGAACATCTTTCTCACTTGCACATCTCCTCATCAAGAGAGCCCGACTGCACACTTGAAAAAGTACCTGCGAAATAGGACTATGATTCATAGAATGAACACGATTAGAAGGTTATTACATTGGCGGTATCGAACACAATAAAATTTAGCAAACAATTGGTGTTTAATATGTATGCATAGCATAATCAATTTGAAATTTATGCAGTAGTCTATGTTCCATTTTTCATTCACACTTGCTTATATTCATTCTTGTGTACATGACAAACTGTAAATTCTTCTTAAGAAATACAATGGTGGAGGATATATGAAACGAGGCATGGAAAATAATAAATTTTCCATGCTTACTTCTTTCCAGTACAATCCTGGATTACTCAGCCTTACTAAAAAAAGAAAAAAATGAATATTATATTATAGAGGATCTAAACTTGAGCATCATCAATGAATGTAAGTAAAAGAAACTGGACCATGTTATCTAACCAAATAATACATGTATGTGGAATTGTTGTTATAAGTGCCTAAACATGAAAACGATAAAATTCCATTGACTGATTGCGTAATTTAAAAAAAAAAAGAACTTAATAGTTATCTGTTAATTAAGTAATGAATATAGTCTTAGCCATGAAAAACCACTTGACAGTCAAAGAATAAATATGACAGAGTAAACCGAATCAAGTTTGTGGGAGAAAAAAAGTATTATGGACAGTAAACAGCTGAATTTGTGTACGTGAAACTGCTTCTATAAGTGGTAAACATGAAAGCGAGAAAATTCAGTGGTTCGAGCGTGCAAATAAAGAACTCAAAACATAATCTCATAATTAATCTGTTAAGTAAATGATGAATGCAGTCTTCCATGAATAAACCACTTGACAGTAAAAGAATAAATGAGACAGAGTAGACAACATCAAACTTGTGAAAAACGAAGAAATATGGACAGCAGTCAAACACTATAAAGTAAAGCAAACAGTTGGTGTTTAGCACGTATACATGTGATTATTGATTTAAAATTCATGCAGTAGTCCATTTTCCATTTTTCATTAATAGCGAAGATAATCATTCTTGTATACATGGAAAATGGTAAATTCGCACTACTTAGGACATTCAATGGTAGAGGATATAAGGAAGGGGGTGTGGTAAAACAAATTTCCCATGTTTACTTCTTTCCGTTAGGGTAGCATACAACTCAGTTTTGTCTACTTAGTGCATGGCTAGTCATCTTATTTTGCCAAAAAAGAATAAACGCATATTATATGATGCTGGCTCTAAAAATGAGGATCATCAGTGAATGTAACTAAAAACATGCAGCGTTATCTAAACAACTAAATTCGTGCATACGAAACTGTTTCTATAACTGTGAACATGATAGCGATAAAATTCAGTAGATTGAATGCACAAAGAAAAAGAAAAGAACCGAAAAACTCAAAGCAAAACCTAATAGTTGATATGTTAATTAGGTAATGAATACAGTCTTAGCTATGAAAAACCAATTGACAGTCGAGGAATTCGTGGTAGGATTATAAGCAAATGGAATCCATGGTGGGAATGATAAAGTTGTGCATTAATAATAAGTTAGGGAAAGCAGAGTTTGGCAGAAACGTAAGATTGTACAGGAATAAATTTGTGAGTTTTTAAATCAGAAATTCAATACGTACGACTAAATCATATGAAGGACTAAAGTCGATGACAGCGGGCAGTTGAAAATCATATTGCATAAACCCTAACCGAGGGATCAAATCGGTGGAGGTAGTTACAACACGTACCAGCGTTTGTGCCGATTCAGATGGCAGCATTGAAACCTTGTTTTTAGCATTCTGCTCGTGTTAAAACTCAAGTAGGAAAATAAATAGTTAAAATAATCCAAACATATTTGCTATCTTCCTCTAATTTAAAATGTCAGAACCAAATTTTGGTTAAATAATAAACTTCGAATATAAAATTGTCATTTTCATAAATGATCGATAAAGATATTTTGTAGAAGTTCATTTATTGGCAAAACTATAGACATGATATTAGTTTTTTATGAGCATTATGCGATGATCTAATCTTGCTTTTTTGAACAAAACAAAACAAAACTATATAACTAATATTAATATCAAACAAAACTATATAACTAATATTAATATCAACTAAAAGAGAAAGTAGATGGTTAAAACTGTATAACTAATATTAATATCAACCAAAGGAGAAAAAGGGAATGAACCAAAGATGTTATGCCAAAGACAGACATAGTAACTGGCATAAAAAGGGTTGAATAATGACGTAGGTTCAAGAACATGGGTAGACCTAACTAATAGGTAAATTGCCAAAGTCTAAAACCAAAGAAAACCAAGAATAGACAGAATAGAGACGTAGGTTCAAGAACATGGGTAGACCTAAAATAATAGGTAAATTCCCAAGGTCTAAAACCAAAGAAAACCAAGAATAGACAGAATAGAAAATCGGGTTTAGACCCAATTTCACAGTCAACAACTTAAGCAACCCTTTCCTAGTCATGAATCATAGGTGTTTAGCCACAATTGTCCTTGTTATGTCATAGGCAATAGTTTATGTTTCCTAGCCAAAGGCATAGGCTGGTGTTCATAGTCAAGGAAATAATTCTTATAGTCACAGTCACAGTCATAGGCAATGTTCATAGTCATAGGCAATGTTCATAGTCAAAGGCAATGTTCATAGTCATAGGCAATGTTCATAGTCATAGGCAATGTTCATAGTCAAAGGCAATGTTCATATTCATAGGCAATGTTCATAGTCAAAGAGGCAATGTTCATAGTCATAGTCATATTTGTCCTCGAATCATAACAGTTCTTAATTTGGTCCAAAGAAACAGGCACTGATTCAAATAGAAAGAATTGGCATACTCTTTTATTCCTTTAATTTCATGTCACGAAAAGAGAAACGTTCAAATCTAGAAATAACTGACTTACAGATATTAGATTAGAACATAAAGATGGCGTTGCTATGATTCGTAGAAAAACAGTCGTTGAAGTCGTTTGAACCTCCTCTTGAATCCTAGCTTGACTTGAACCTCTTCATGAAAATCTTCTAGCAGCATTTCCTCGTCTTGATTTATTTTATATATATTATTTTACTCACTTATTTATATATTTTCTCAGAGGTAGCATAAGGATAGAAAAGAATTGTGAATAGAGAAGAAGACTAGGGCTGTTTATATAGTGTAGAAGTCAACGAATCTGGTCAGAATGTCGTCCGGATACAAAGAAATGAATCAGGTTCAGAAAGCTGGAAAAAGCGGGGGGGGGGGGGGGGGGTCGACTACCCAGTCGACTCCCCAGTCGACCCGGGGGGGGGGGGGGGTCGACTACCCAGTCGACCTGGGGGGGGGGTCGACTCCCCAGTCGACCTTGGTTCTGGGCGGGAAAATTCCCGCCCAGCCCGCTTCTGAGTCTGTTTTGAAATTTGAACTTTGCTGAAACTTCCCGAGGCCATATCTTCCTCATACGGACTCCGATTTACGCAAACTCGAACTCATTTTCATGTAGAATTCCGAGACGAACGCAATGGCGCAGCCCGTTTTCCTTGATTTTGATTTTAACTTTTAATTCTTCCTTGATTTGTGAATCTTAGCGTTACAGAATTACGGGGTGTTACATTCTCCCCCACTTAAAAGGATTTCGTCCCCGAAATCTTCAATTAGGAAGAATGTGTCTTACCATCCAATCACCCATCTACTCAACCATCCAATCACAGGCATTCACTGTCCTTAAAAGATTTCTAATGCTTTCATGTTTATATGCATAGTGTGTGTATATTTCTATATCTCATGCAAAATCAGGCGGTCTACTAATTCAGTTGACCTCCTTAATGCGAATTATATCAGTGCCATGCATCTAATCATGTATGCAAGCATCCCTAGTTATGTAAATACTACATGTGTGCATAGCCATTCATCCATATGCAACATCCATATGATAATCATATCAAGTTCAACTTACAAACAAATACATATCTGTAAATGCAATATGAAAGCGTCCGAACTGATCTAGTGCCTAGTATGTATGCATATGCATTCACGAGCAACCATTAGCAACCACTTGCAACCACAAACCATAACATGTTTCAAACACATGTTTACATCCATTGGCTTCTACCTAAGGATCGAGGATACGACCTAGAGGATATACTTTGGAAAGAGAGAAACGATTATGCGTAAAGCTCCTACCAAAGAAATCAAGGATGCACCCTTAAGGAAAAGGGTATGATGCTAGTATCTAGCCTTCTTGAGCTTTACTCCACTGTATCCTAACTAACTTAACTTCACAATTGATAAGTTCCTGACCTCCATTTCCAAAATAAACAGATGTCAATCACGGTGCCAAGTATATGTACTAAGATGATTAGAGGTCTCCCTCTCATCCACCATGCCATAACTATAAGGGTCGAAAGGGTACTACGTGCTCTTTAGAGTGCCTGTCACAACTACTCATCTCTCACGCAACCCATCCTACTCGAACTTGACATTCCTCAAGTACAAGCCCCAAAGGCCTGAACCAATATTAGAAAAGCACCCAAGGAATATCTCCTCCGAATTTAGACGATCTATGTGAGATGATATAAGCAAACTCGATAGCTATTCTCAAATCCCTACAAACCAAAAATAAACTGGTCGGACCACCAATTGGATTTGAGACTCTAGTGGGATCTTTCTACTATACAAGTACTATGGTGCAGAGACTCAACTATGGAAGTGGATATGAACAAATGCGAAGCGCTAAAACCAAAGGAAAGAGTACGAGCAGCAAAACTGGACTCTTCCAACAGAACTTTACTACCTTTCTCCTTGGTATGCTTGGTGGTGAAAGTATGTACTTGCCCTTCAGAAAATCTTGTTCCTCGTTCTTGCCCTTGTCCTTAATTATATGCCTTATCATACCCTAGTAAAGATACTTCGTTTTGTCTTAGGTTTTATTATTCCTTCCTCTTTTGTGAGCTAAATCTACATCCATGAATTCCTCATCCTAGGGTTGTGCTCCCTAGCCAAACTCATCATCCCCCTTCCGTGTGTAGCCATGTTGACAAATATCTCGAAAGCTTCTTCCATCGTACGGAAAACCCTATAAGCTTGAAAGAAAACTAGCCGTAGGTGAAACAACTATGGCTATGGATGGAAGCCTGGCACGACTTCGCCCATCGATGAGGTTATCTCCCAGAAAGCCAGGAGCCCCAGAGACTCAATAAAGAAGGAGATAAGAATTCAAACAGAGGAAGAGAAGATAGTGCGTATGGCTTTGGGGAATATGCCTTTAAAACAAATCTTTTCTCTTGAAAATGCTTCTTTTAAAAACGTTTTCAAAATAATTTTTCAAATCCTTTATCTGATCTTGGTGGTAACACAATTAAGCAGATGAAATCTTTTAACGTAAGTTAAGGTATACCCATGTTCTTGAACCTACGTCTCTATTCTGTCTATTCTTGGTTTTCTTTGGTTTTAGACCTTGGGAATTTACCTAACTTAAGCAACACTTTCCTAGTCATGAATCATAGGTGTTTAATCACAGTTGTCCTTGTTATGTCATAGGCAACAATTTTTGTTTACTAATCAAAGGGATAGGCTTGTGCTCATAGTCTAGGAAATAATGCTCATAGTCACTGTCACAGTCATAGGAAATGTTCATAGTCATAGGCAATGTTCATAGTCATAGGCAACGTTCATAGTCATAGGCAATGTTCATAGTCAAAGAGGCATATGGTTCTAAGGTCCATAGTTTCATAGTCACGGTCTTATTTGTCCTCGAATCATGACAGTTCTTAATTAGGTCCAAAGAAATAGGCACTGATTCGAATAGAAAGAATTGGCATACTCTTTTATTCCTTTAATTTCATGTCACGAAAAGAGAAACATTAAAATCTGAGAAGTAATTGACTTACGGAGATTATATTAGAATAGAAGGATGGCGATGCTATGATTCGTGCGACGTTGCTCGAATCGTTTGAGTTAGCCTTTGATTCTCATCCTGAAGATTTAATCTTGATTCGAACCTTCTCTTGACAACTTGAGCAGCACTTCCTCGTCTTGATTTATTTTATATATTACTTATTTATATATTTTCTCAGAGGCAGCATAAGGACAGAAAAGAATTGTCCTCTTCATTTATTCTGTTAAACTGGTTAAGTGTTATCAGTAATTCATGTTGACTTAACCCCTTCCCAAACCAAGTTATATTGGTTAAGTATTTCTTATTACTTAACCCTACCCATTCATCCTGTATTGGTTAAGGGTTCCTTGCCCGTCTGTTTTAACTGACATGTTATTATTAATGGTTAAGTATTATCCCTTCATGTTTTAGACTTAACCCTATTCCTTTATCACAATCTGATGGTTAAGTGTTCAAGCTTACCTAACCCTACGGTCTAGCCCGGCTAACATATCAAATTTGCTAAGTGTATTTACTTAACCCCAACCTCTAGTCTAGTTAACATGTTATTTTGGCTAAGTGTTTTCTTAGTTACTTAACCCCTACAAATCTTATCTTGTTTCCATGTTAAGTTGGTTAAGTGTCGCTATGGACTAAGCCCTCCCATTCTAGCTTGACTGTGTTAAGTTGGTTAAGTGTTCCTATGGACTTAACCCTCCCATTCTAGCTTAACTGTGTTAAGTTGGTTAAGTGTTCCTATGGACTTAACCCTCCCATTCTAGCTTAACTGTGTTAAGTGTCTGTATGAACCTAACCCCACCCATTGGTTTGGTTATCTTGTTGAATTGGATAAGTGTCTTAGTTAACTTAACTCTACCATTCTTGTCCTAGCGTTAATTAAATGAATTAAAGCCGCGACCACTCACATTAAACAGATATTGTTGCGAATACTGGATGTGCCGGTTGGTTCCGGGCAGGTTTACATCGCAACTCAGTCTAACCTCGGGTTAGGCATATTCGTATTTTCTAAGTTCAAATGGTTTTGATTAATTTTCAAATCAGGTTTTAAAAGTAACCATCCCGTCCGTCGGATCAGTTAGGGATAGCTAGGGAGAGCAGGAAACTTGTATTTTCCAAACCCAAGCCTAGACACTATCCTCTCTGTCACCCTAGAACTTTCTGGCGTGTTATTAAAAGAGATGTCGTTAATAAACCTTTAATTTGTCTAAATTCACATTTCCTCATTTAGGCCAGATTCTATAAGTAAATTATTACTAATTTACTTATTTCCTAATTACTCTTTTAATGTAAATTGTCAATATTTATTCTTATGGCCCATTTTCCCCTCTATATCATGTTTATGCTTTTTGGTATGTAAACCATACCAAATTAAGTGTCACTAACCATGATTTTGCTAAACCTAACAATTACTCCCAATTATGGCCAATTTCAAATTTATGCCAATATACTTATCGTACCAAATTAGCTAATCCAATTCTGATTTAACATTCTAATTCATGTCAAACTAGACTTATTACTCTAGTTCACAATTCATGTAAATGCTAGACTTACACGCCAATACTAGATTCAAATTACACATCCTATAATTCATGTCAAATTTATTCAATTTGCATGCCGTAATGCCATGTTCCCAATTTATGCCAATTTCCAAGTTAAAAACTACATTTTTAGTAAATTTCATATTTTGCCCAAATCGTATTCCCACCGTTCGTATAATCGTAATTCAATCTAGATTATAGATAAATCTAGATTCGTAAAAAATAGGGAATGAACCAAAGATGCTATGCCAAAGACAGACATAGTAACTGGCATAAAAAGGGTTGAATAACGACGTAGGTTCAAGAACATGGGTAGACCTAACTTAATAGGTAAATTCCAAAGGTCTAAAACCAAAGAAAACCAAGAATAGACAGAATAGAGACATAGGTTCAAGAACATGGGTAGACCTAACTTAATAGGTGAATTCCCAAGGTCTAAAACTAAAGAAAACCAAGAATAGACAGAATAGAGACGTAGGTTCAAGAACATGGGTAGACCTAACTTAATAGGTAAATTCCGAAGGTCTAAAACCAAAGAAAACCAAGAACAGACAGAAAAGATAATCGGGTTTAGACCCATTTTCATAGTCACCAAACTTAAGCAACATTTTCCTGGTCATGAATCATAGGTGTTTAATCACAGTTGTCCTTGTTATGTCATAGGCAACAGTTTATGTTTTCTAATCAAAGGCATAGGCTTGTGTTCATTGTCTGGGAAATAATTCTCATAGTCACGGTCACAGTCATAGGCAATGTTCATAGTCATAGGCATTGTTCATAGTCATAGGAAATGTTCATAATCATAGGCAACGTTCATTGTAACACCCCGTAAATCAGTTAGTACTAATATTCACAAATGAACGAATAATTAATTTCAAATATAAGAATATTGGGAAACGGGCTGCGCCATCGTGTTTGTCTCGGAAAAATACGCGAAATAGAGTCCGAAATTTTGTAAATCGGTGTTCGTATGACCGAGATATGGCCTCGAGAAGTTTCACGAAAAATTCAAATTTTAAAACAGATTTAAAAAACGCAGAAATTGAGGCAGGCGGGAAAACTCTCGCCCAGACCAGGTTGACCTAGGGGTCGACTTGGGAGTCGACCTGGGGGGGGGGGGGGGCAGGTCGACACTAGAGTCGACTTGGGAGTCGATCTCCCTGGTCGAGCCCAGGTGACCTGGGTGCATCTGGTTGGGTTTTCGGGCTGTGTTTTGAGGGCTGGTCGAAATCTAATGGCTCTAATCTATTCTAGGGTTAATCTAATGGCTTAAATGCATCCTAACATCTATAAATAAGTGGGTAGACTCTAACCCTAAATTACTTGAAAAATTGGAGAGCTACCGACATGCCGTTGCCATGGAGTTCAGCGTAGTCGTCGCAAACTAAAGAAGAAGAAGGCCTAATCTACAAACTAAATCTACTCAAATCAAATCAAATCAAAAGCTCTCTCTCTTTCTATTTCTCTTCTTTAAAATAGTGAGTATGATGAATCTCACAATATTATTATAAAATAATTTGATTAAGTTATGAATGGATCACAAGAAAGTGATATGAATTGTTATGTATTTGTGAATTATGTTGTGGATCCCTTGTTATGCTATTATGTTATCATATATATGTTGTTATGTTGTAGTGATTATGTTGTAAATAATCCTATGCTATGTCATATGTGATTAATCATGCTATGCTATGTTATAAATCATGTTATGCCATGTTGTAAATCATGCTATGCTATGTTGTAAATCATATCATGCTATGTTGCAAATTATGATATGCTATGTTGTAAATCTTATATATGTTGTAGATCTCATATTATCACATATGTTGAAATACTTATGTTATATGATAATGATGTCATGTTAAGTTGTGTTGAATCATACAAGTTGTAAAATCATGATGTTATTATTTATGCGAATTGGATCATGTTTAAAGTTTATGTTTTTTTATATTAGATCTTGATTATGGGAATTTGCCTATTGAGTTAGGTGTACCCATATACATGAATCTACAAATTAATTGGATCTTGAATATGGAAATTTGCCTATTAAGTTAGGTGTACCCATATACATGACTCTATGATTAAATGAATTTTGATTTTGGGGATTTGCCTATTGAGTTAGGTGTACCCATATAAAACCATATTGTTAATGGTGCTGATTCACACATGTCCTATACAAGTTTATGAAATTTGATCAAAGTCATATTATGTGAATTATGAATAAGTTGACATCCTTAGATCCATGACATGTATAATCCTATGCAAGTTGTACATATGCAAGTTTCACCCCTTATTATGATTCATTTAGTCATATATACATGTTGTTATTGTGATAATCTCTTTTATGCTATGAGTTAGACTATTCGAGTTTAATATATATATTTTGCTAATAAACGTTCGAACGTGGGGTAGGGGTGATATTAGGAATTAATAAATTGGGTGCAATTTTGTATGATTTTGCACGCCTTGAATGGATGTCCATAATTGAGTCAATTATGGACATTGTTGAATTTGAAATTTATCAATAATTCAAGTAGGGAATTATTAAAATTGGGGAAAGTGGATTATTAATAATAATAATCAATGCTTAGGGCACGAGGTTGGACCCGTTTGTGACGTAAACCTGCCCGGACCCGCCCAGCAAATCCAGTAGTCACAAATGTCGGCCCAATGTGAGAGGTCCTAGGCCCAAACTAAAGCATAACAGTTGTAAAGACACGAGGTTAGACTCTTTTATGGTGTAAGACTGCCCGGATCTGCCCGGCAAATCCAGCTGCCATAAATACCAGTCTAATGTGAGAGGTCTTTATGAGGTTATGGCCTTAATGATTTAAGAAATACTTAGCCAGATAATCATGTAAGGTGGCACATGGGGGTTAAGTAGGTGCCTTGGGTGGCATGAGTTGCCTTTAGAGGCATTTGAAATACGATTAGACTTAACCAAATACACATGTAAATGAACATGACTAAGTGGGTTAAGTGGATGGACTAATGGGACAAGCTTAGGTGGAATGCTTGTGGGAAATAATGGGGGCCCATTTCAACCAGTATCCCAAAACATATCTTTGTGGGCTCGACCCAAGTCGAGGACGGGACACGCATACTGGGTCTGACTATAAGAGGCCAAAACAGGGAGCGGTGGCAACGCAAGTCCAACGGGTTTCATATGCGTGTGTGGACCCGGGCTGGTAGGTAAGACGTTGTTGCATCATGTAGGTATAAGTCGTGCATCTCCGTTATATCGGGTTGCCACTTTAGAGGAATGATACACCCCACTATGGGGCCAGCACGAGTATCTACGAGTAGGAAGCCGATCGAAAAATGGGAAGTGGGGTACACCTAGTGGAGATAGGGGCAGGTGGCACCTATGTAGTCAGCTAGGAGTACGTAAAGCCATTAAGAAAGTTTCTAAGTGAAGCTAAGTAGGATCAATCTTTAGGGTGACTGGTGTGGTGCAGTATAGTGTTTATCCTTTAGTATTTAGGAGCGCCTATAACGTTGCCTTTAGTGATTGTCTATGTCCTTAATTTGCTCTTCATAGACATTTCCTTGTTTCCCAGCTCATGCCTTAGTCCAGTTATTTTGATAGTAGTATTGTAGAATTATCATACTCGCCAGACTTTATGTCTGACCCCCTCTTTTCCATCTTTTTCTCCCTTCAGGTCCTCAGGTTGGGCCAAGATCTAGTGGAGTCTAATTGGATCGCTTATCTCTTGGAAAGCTTGGACTGCAGAAGTACAGTCCATCTTGTTATCTTTCTTTTTAATGGCTATTTATTGTAATGGGATTATGTATTTTGTTTTTGTGGAGACGGATGTTGTACTTGGTTATAATCTATGGTTTTATGATGTAACAGACATATTTAATTTCCGCTGCAATAAAATAAAGTTTTAGATTTCCAAGTGCTATTTATTATCTGTCTTGTTGTAATTTCTCTGTTCTATATTCACTTATGACCTCCATGGAAGTTAATGCATTCCCTTTGTGAGTGACATTAATGGACGTGGGGTGTTACACGTGGTATCAGAGCATAAGGTTACCAGAACAGATAAAATTTTTAGAAAAATATTTTTCTAAAGTATTTTTGGAAGAAGTGCTTTCAAAAACATGTTATTTAAAGAGAGTTTTTTTGAAAAACATAGTCCTAAATAGCCATATCCTTATCTTTATCTTTCGAATTCTCCATTTTGAGTCTTTCCTTTTTCGTTTCAGCATGGCTGAAGATCTTAATCCCCCAGAAGGTGTGACGGTTCCAGGGTGGTTTAGGAGATATTTGGAGGCTAGGGCCACCACTGCAGGCCCAGCAGATACTCCTCCACCCCTAGTTGCACCCATTCCTCCTCTTCCTCCTCCTCCTCGTGTTGACACTTTTGCAAAGACGTGCAAGGAATTTAAGGCTATGGGAGGAAAAACTTTTCAAGGGACTAAGACGTTTGTGGAGGCCATAGACTGGCTTAAGGAGACTGAGGAATTGTTGGATATCTTTGAAGTGGAAGATGGGAGGAAAGTCCGTTTAGCTGCTTGGTTAATGAAGGGAGAGGCCTCGTTTTGGTGGGAGGTCACTAACGGGGAACGTCCAGTTGATTCATGGGCGGATTTTAGACGAAGGTTTGAGGCAAAGTTTCTTTCAAGGGCAGAGGAGAATTTAAATATGGAAAAATTCCTGACATTAAAGCAAGGGAGCTTATCAGTGAAGGAATATGTCAATAAATTTAATCAGTTAGCAAGGTTTGGCTTGGAGTTGGTGAACAAGCCAGAGAAGAAAGCTTTGAGGTTCGTTAGAGGCTTGAATGAACCGTTGCAAGGGTTGGCTATGACCCACATCCCTATGGGAGCCACCTTTGAAAGGCTAGTAGAAATGGCACTTATGCATGAGGACAAGGCAGTTAAAAAGAAAGGGGATCAGAAGAAACCCCAACAGCAAAATAAGAAGGGTGGTAAAAACAATAATGGCAAAGGGAAGAAGAGATGCTTCAACTGTGGGACACCTGGCCATCTCAGCAAAGATTGTAGAAAGAAAAAGAAGACTGGTTGTTTTCATTGTGGAGATGCGGGACATTTGGTGAAGGACTGCCCAAAGAAGGGGCAGAGGGCAGGGTCTACCTCGGGAGGACAGGTGCAGGCTCTTATGGCACCAGGGCAGGCAAGGGGGCAAGTTCAGGCTATTGCGGCCCCACCGCTGCAAGAAAGAGGTAGAACAATTTCTGTTAAAAGCTTAGTTTTTCTGTTTGATCATCCTGTCCGTACCTTATTCGATTCTGGCACATCTCATTCGTTTATCTCTGCATCATTAGTTGAATTACTGCACTTGAACACCAGTTTAGTAGAGGATCACTTGGTTGTTTCAAATCCAATTGGGGGTTCGGCTCATTTGACCATGATATGTTTGGATTTGAAAATCTCTATACTTAGCATTGAATTTAGATGTGATGCTTATGTATTGGGCTTCACAGGCTATGGGCTAATTTTAGGAATGGATTGGTTATCTAGATATGGGGCTATTCTTGATTGTGAAAGGAGAGTAGTTAGGCTTGTGACTTGCCTTGGTAATGCTCTCGACATCTTTTGTAATCCCATAAATTCCGTTATGCTAAGTTATCTTGAATCGCTTGACGCGTCTGTAGAGAATCTGCGATCGGTAGAGGTGGTCCGGGAATATCCGGATGTGTTTTAGGAGGTGAAGGGCTTACCTCCAAAGCGGGACATAGACTTTCGAATTTATCTTGTGGATAATGCTAAATCCGTATCTTTGCCAGTGCGCCACATGGCTCCTCGTGAAAGGAGGGAACTCAATAAGCAAGTGAAGGAGTTGCTTGAGAAGGGGTTCATAAGACGTAGTATATCGGAGTGGGGTGCTCCAGTAGTTTTTGCCACAAAGGAGGATGGGTCCCTTAGACTTTGTGTGGACTATAGAGAACTAAACAAGCTTACTAAAAAGAACCGACACCCACTGCCAAGGATTGACGATCTCTTTGATCAGTTAGTTGGCGCCTCAGTGTTTTCGCAATTGGACTTAGCCACTGGCTTTTATCAACTGAGAGTGGCTGCGGATAGTATAGATAAGACTGTTTTTAGGACTCCTGACGGATTTTATGAATGGCTAGTGATGCCCTTTGGTTTGACAAACGCCCCCGCATATTTTGTTGATTTGATGAGTAGGGTGTTTAGGGAGTACCTTAACAAATTCGTGGTAGTCTTTGTGGATGACTTCTTAGTCTTTTCTAAGAACAAAGAAGAGCATGCCCTACATCTTAGGGAAGTGGTTGAAACCCTTCGAGCGCATAACCTTAAGGAAAATTTTTCTAAGTGTCACTTCTGGAGGAAAGAAGTACGGTTCTTAGGGCACGTGGTTTCCAAGGAAGGGATAGCAGTGGATCCCGCAAAGGTGGTGGCCATCCAAGATTGGAAGGTCCCTAAAAATGTAACCGAAGTAAGAAGTTTCTTGGGGTTGGCTGGCTACTATAGGAAGTTTATCAAAGACTTCGCAAAAATATCAGCACCATTAACATGGTTAATGAAGAAGAACCTGGTTTTTACGTGGGACGAAGAATGCGATGATGCGTTCCAACGTTTAAAGAGAGCCTTAACTTCAGCCCCAGTCTTAGTGCTGCCAGACGGGAATAAACTGTTTACCGTCTATACTGATGCTTGTGGGACAGGACTTAGCGCGGTCCTCATGCAAGAGGGAAGAGTAATAGCCTATGGTGGAAGGCAGTTGAGGGTTCATGAAAAGAATTACCCTACGCATGACCTTGAGTTAGCCGCAATTTTTTTCGCGCTTAAGTCTTGGCGTCACTATCTTCTTGGTGAGAAATTCGAACTGTTCACTGACCACAAATCATTAAAATACTTATTCTCTCAGAAGGATTTGAATTTAAGGCAACAACGGTGGATGGAATTCTTAGCATCCTACGATTTTGAAATAGCATATACCCCTGGAAAGGGTAACGTGGTAGCAGACGCCTTAAGTAGGAAAAGGTTGTCCTTGAGTCCGTTGTTTGTTGAACGACGAAGCTTAGAATTCATCTCCATGTTTGACTTTAGACCCTCCGTTGACCTAGTACCTGGTTTGTTAGCATCCTTAGAGGTTAGACCTACACTTCTAGGACAAGTTGGTGAGGCACAGCAAGACGACCCACAATTGATTGAGATAGTAGAAAAGCTCAAAGGAGGGGAGTCGTCTAGCCATCTTTGTAGGTATACCCTAGACGATAAGGGTTGGTTACAAAGGGATAATGGACTTTGTGTACCACAAGACGGAGACTTAAGGAAGGCCGTTCTTGATGATGCTCATCGCTCAAAGATGACCATTCATCCCGGCAGAGACAAGATGTACAAAGATATGAAGCGGGTTTTCTTTTGGACTGGTATGAAAAAGGATGTGGCCGAGTACGTCGCTAGATGCTTGGTGTGCCAACGAGTAAAAGCAGAACAAAAGAAACCCGGTGGGTTACTTCACCCATTGGAAGTTCCACTATGGAAATGGGAAAGCGTCTCGATGGATTTTGTGGATGGATTACCAAGATCAAGGAAGGGTAATACGGGGATTTGGGTTATAGTAGATAGACTTACTAAGAGCGCCCATTTTATTCCCGTGAAAAGTAAGAGGACTGCTCCGTGGTTGGCTTCTGTATACATTAAAGAGATAGTTCGTTTGCACGGTATTCCTTCTAGTATAGTAAGCGACCATGATCCCATCTTCACTAGCGAATTTTGGAAGAGTTTACAAGAGGCGGTAGGGACTCAGCTATGTTTGAGCACCGCATATCATCCTCAGACGGACGGCCAGACCGAGAGGGTGAATCGTATTCTAGAGGATCTTTTAAGGCTTTGTATCCTAGACTTTGGGGGTACATGGGAAGAGCACCTTCCGTTGGTAGAATTCGCATATAATAATAGCTTTCAGTCTAGTATTGGCATGGCACCTTTTGAAGCTCTTTATGGAATGCCTTGCCGTTCGCCTACATGTTGGTGGGAATCTACCGATAAAATCCTACTTGGGCCCGATATGGTTAGGGAAACCTCGGAGATTGATTTGATTCGAAGGTGGATGAAAGCAGCACAAGATAGGTAGAAATCGTATGCTGATAAGAGAAGGACAGATCTTGAGTTTGACATTGGGGACATGGTTTTTATCAAAGTATCTCCGTTACGGAATGTTGTTCGCTTTGGGTCCATTGGGAAATTAGCGCCAAGGTTTGTAGGGTCGTTTCCTATAAAAGACAGGATTGGGAAGATGGCGTATAGGGTGGAGTTGCCTGAGAAACTTAGTGGAGTACACGACGTATTCCATGTATCACATTTGAGGAAGTTTTTGCACAAGACCGCGGAGGTAATAGAGCCGAGCTTGCTTAAAGAGGTGGAAATAGAGCGTGATGCAACAATTAGACGAGCTCCTACATGCATTCTTTGGTCGGAGATCAAAAAGTTGAGGAATCGAGAGGTCAGACTAGTTAAAGTGCAATGGGGGAGATGATGAGAGCAACACTACTTGGGAGACAGAAGAGAAGATGCGTTCGTTGTACCCTTTTCTTTTTGAGGGTATGCCTTTTAATTTCTCCTTTATCGCTTAGCTTATCTTATCTTCTCTTTAGTATGTCCTCTCATTAGTATCTTCGACCTTTAGTTAGGATAAATCCTATGGTTGAAACATGTGTTTGAGACATGTTATGTATGATGGATGCAAAATGGACGCAGGTGTTTGCTAGTGGTTGCTCGTGGATGCATATATACACACACTTTAGGCACTAGATCGGCTCAGTCACTACATATTGCATATTGCATAAATGAATGTATTTAGTATGATGGATGTATAATGGTTGTACCATCATATAGATGCTGCATTCGGTTGAATGGATGTGCACGCATATAGAAGTAGTATGTAAGCAATTAGGATCTTTTGCATACATAATGGATGCATGGCACTGTCATGAATCGCATCAAGGAGGTCAACTGAATCAGTAGACCGCCTGATTTTGCATTAGATACGGACATATACACACACTATGCATTTAAACATAAAAGCATTAGAAGTCTATAAGGACAGTGGATGCCAGTGTTTGATGATTGAGTAGATGGTTGATTGGATGTTAGGTTAAACATTATTCTTGACTTGAAGATTTCGGGGTCGAAATCCTTTAAGGAGGGGAGAACGTAACACTCCGTAAATCAGTTAATACTAATATTCACAAATGAAAGAATAATTAATTTCAAATATAAGAATATTGGGAAATGGGCTTCTCCATTGTGTTCGCCTCGGAAAAATACGCGAAATAGAGTCCGAAATTTTGTAAATCGGAGTTCGTATGACCGAGATATGGCCTCGAGAAGTTTCACGAAAAATTCAAATTTTAAAGCAGATTTCAAAAACGCAGAAATGGAGGCAGGCGGGAAAACTCCCGCCCAGACCAGGTCGACTTGGGAGTCGACCTGGGGGGGGGGGGAGGGGGGCAGGTCGACACTAGAGTCGACCTGGGAGTTGACCTCCCTGGTCGAGCCCAGGTGACCTGGGTGCATCTGGTTGGGTTTTCGGGCTGTGTTTTGAGGGCTGGTCGAAATCTAATGGCTCTAATTTATTCTAGGGTTAATCTAATGGCTTAAATGCATCCTAACATCTATAAATAAGTGGGTAGACTCTAACCCTAAATCAGTTGAAAAATTGGAGAGCTACCGACATGCCGTTGCCATGGAGTTCACCGTAGCCGTCGCAAACTAAAGAAGAAGAAGGCCTAATCTACAAACTAAATCTACTCAAATCAAATCAAAACCTCTCTCTATTTCTATTTCTCTTCTTTAAAATAGTGAGTATGATGAATCTCACAATATTATTATAAAATAATTTGATTAAGTTATGAATGGATCACAAGAAAGTGATATGAATTGTTATGTATTTGTTAATTATGTTGTGGATCTCTTGTTATGCTATTATGTTATCATATATATGTTGTTATGTTGTAGTGATTATGTTGTAAATAATCCTATGCTATGTCATATGTGATTAATCATGCTATGCTATGTTATAAATCATGTTATGTCATGTTGTAAATCATGCTACGCTATGTTGTAAATCATATCATGCTATGTTGCAAATTATGATATGCTATGTTGTAAATCTTATATATGTTGTAGATCTCATATTATCACATATGTTGAAATACTTATGTTATATGATAATGATGTCATGTTAAGTTGTGTTGAATCCTACAAGTTGTAAAATCATGATGTTATTATTTATGCGAATTGGATCATGTTTAAAGTTTATGTTTTTTTATAATAGATCTTGATTATGGGAATTTGCCTATTGAGTTAGGTGTACCCATATACATGAATCTACAAATTAATTGGATCTTGAATATGGGAATTTGCCTATTAAGTTAGGTGTACCCATATACATGAGTCTATGATTAAATGAATTTTGATTTTGGGGATTTGCCTATTGAGTTAGGTGTACCCATATAAAACCATATTGTTAATGATGTTGATTCACACATGTCCTATACAAGTTTATGAAATTTGATCAAAATCATATTATGTGAATTATGAATAAGTTGACATCCTTAGATCCATGACATGTATAATCATATGCAAGTTGTACATATGCAAGTTTCACCCCTTATTATGATTCATCTAGTCATATATACATGTTGTTATTGTGATAATCTCTTTTATGCTATGAGTTAGACTATTCGAGTCTAATATATATATTTTGCTAATAAACGTTCAAACGTGGGGTAGGGGTGATATTAGGAATTAATAAATTGGGTGCAATTTTGTATGATTTTGCACGCCTTGAATGGATGTCCATAATTGAGTCAATTATGGACATTGTTGAATTTGGAATTAATCAATAATTCAAGTAGGGAATTATTAAAATTGGGGAAAGTGGATTATTAATAATAATCAATGCTTAGGACACGAGGTTGGACCCGTTTGTGACGTAAACCTGCCCGAACCCGCCCGGCAAATCCAGTAGTCACAAATGTCGGCCCAATGTGAGAGGTCCTAGGCCCAAACTAAAGCATAATAGTTGTAAAGGCACGAGGTTAGACTCTTTTATGGTGTAAGACTGCCCGGACCCGCCCGGCAAATCCAGCTGCCATAAATGCCAGTCTAATATGAGAGGTCTTTATGAGGTTATGGCCTTAATGAATTAAGAAATACTTAGCCAGATAATCATGTAAGGTGGGACATGGGGGTTAAGTAGGTGCCTTGGGTGGCATGAGGAATCTAGTGGTTGCCTTTAGAGGCATTTGAAATACGATTAGACTTAACCAAATACACATGTAAATGAACATGACTAAGTGGGTTAAGTGGATGGACTAATGGGACAGGCTTAGGTGGAATGTTTGTGGGAAATAATGGGGGCCCATTTCAACCAGTATCCCAAAACGTATCTTTGTGGGCTCGACCCAAGTCGAGGACGGGACACGCATACTGGGTCTGACTATAAGAGGCCAAAACAGGGAGCGGTGGCAACGCAAGTCCAACGGGTTTCATATGCGTGTGTGGACCCGGGCTGGTAGGTAAGACGTTGTTGCATCGTGTAGGTATAAGTCGTGCATCTCCGTTATATCGGGTTGCCACTTTAGGGGAATGATACACCCCACTGTGGGGCCAACACGGGTATCTACGAGTAGGGAGCCGATCGAAAAATGGGAAGGGGGGTACACCTAGTAGAGATAGGGGCAGGTGGCACCTATGTAGTCAGCTAGGAGTACGTAAAGCCTTTAAGAAAGTTTCTAAGTGAAGCTAAGGGGGATCAATCTTTAGGGTGACTGGTGTGGTGTAGTATAGTGTTTATCCTTTAGTATTTAGGAGCGCCTTTAACGTTGCCTTTAGCGATTGTCTATGTCCTTAATCTGCTCTTCATAGACATTTCCTTGTTTCCCAGCTCGTGCCTTAGTCCAGTTATTTTGATAGTAGTATTGTAGAATTATCATACTCGCCAGACTTTATGTCTGACCCCCTCTTTTCCATCTTTTTCTCCCTTCAGGTCCTCAGGTTGGGCCAAGTTCTAGTGGAGTCTAATTGGAACGCTTATCTCTTGGAAAGCTTGGACTGCAGAAGTAAAGTCCAGCTTGTTATCTTTCTTTTTAATGGCTATTTATTGTAATGGGATTATGTATTTTGTTTTTGTAGAGACGGATGTTGTACTTGGTTATAATCTATGGTTTTATGATGTAACAGACATATTTAATTTCCGCTGCAATAAAATAAATTTTTAGATTTTCAAGTGCTATTTATTATCTGTCTTGTTGTAATTTCTCTGTTCTATATTCACTTATGACCTCCATGGAAGTTAATGCATTCCCTTTGTGAGTGACATTAATGGACGTGGGGTGTTACATTCATAGTCATCGGCAATGTTCTTAGTCAAAGAGGCATATGGTTTTAAGGTCCATAGTTTCATAGTCACGGTCTTATTTGTCCTCGAATCATGACAGTTCTTAATTAGGTCCAAAGAAATAGGCACTGATTCGAATAGAAAGAATTGGCATACTCTTTTATTCCTTTAATTTCATGTCACGAAAAGAGAAACGTTCAAATCTGAGAAGTAACTGACTTATAGAGATTATATTAGAATAGAAGGATGGCGATGCTATGATTCGTGCGACGTTGCTCGAAATCGTTTGAGTTAGCCTTTGATTCTCATCCTGAAGCTTTAATCTTGATTCGAACCTTCTCTTAACAACTTGAGCAGCACTTCCTCGTCTTGATTTATTTTATATATTACTTATTTATATATTTTCTCAGAGGCAGCATAAGGATAGAATTAACCCTGAATCTTTTAACGTTAAAAGAATTTATATATTAATTTAAGACTATGAACTTAACCCTCCCATTCTAGCTTAACTGTGTTAAGTGTCTGTACGAACCTAACCCCACCCATTGGTTTGGTTATCTTGTTGAATTGGTTAAGTGTCTTAGTTAACTTAACCCTACCATTCTTGTCCTAGATTTAATTAAACGGATTAAAGCCACGACCACTCACATTAGACAGATATTGTTGCGAATACTGGATGTGCCGGTTGGTTCCGGGCAGGTTTACATCGCAACTCAGTCTAACCTCGGGTTAGGCATATTCGTGTTTTCTAAGTTCAAAGGGTTTTGATTAATTTTCAAATCAGGTTTTGAAAGAAACTATCCCGTCCGTCAGATCAGTTAGGGATAGCCAGGGAGAGCAGGAAACTTGTATTTTCCAAACCCAAACCTAGACACTATCCTCTCTGTCACCCAAGAACTTTCTGGCGTGTTATTAAAAGAGATGTCGTTAATAAACCTTTAATTTGTCTAAATTCACATTTCCTCATTTAGGCCAGATTCTATAAGTAAATTATTCCTAATTAACTTATTTCCTAATTACTCTTTTAATGTAAATTGTCAACATTTATTCTTATGGCCCATTTTCCCCTCTATATTATGTTTATGCTTTTTGGTATGTAAACCATACCAAATTAAGTGTCACTAACCAAGATTTTGCTAAACCTGACAATTACTCCCAATTATGGCCAATTTCAAATTTATGCCAATATACTTATCGTGCCAAATTAGCTAATCCAATTCTGAATTAACATTCTAATTCATGTCAAACTAGACTTATTACTCTAGTTCACAATTCATGTAAATGCTAGATTTACACGCCAATACTAGATTCAAATTACACCTATTACACCTCCTATAATTCATGTCAAATTTATCCAATTTGCATGCCATAATGCATGTTCCCAATTTATGCCAATTTCCAAGTTAAAAACTACGTTTTTAGTAAATTTCATACTTTGCCCAAATCGTATTCTCACCATTCGTATAATCGTAAATCAATCTAGATTATAGATAAATCTAGATTCGTAGAAAATAGGGAATGAACCGAAGATGCTATGCCAAAGATAGACATAGTAACTGGCATAAAAAGGGTTGAATAACGACGTAGGTTCAAGAACATGGGTAGACCTAACTTAATAGGTAAATTCCCAAGGTCTAAAACCAAAGAAAACCAAGAATAGACAGAATAGAGATGTAGGTTCAAGAACATGGGTAGACCTAACTTAATAGGTAAATTTCCAAGGTCTAAAACCAAAGAAAACCAAGAATAGACATAATAGAGACGTAGGTTCAAGAACATGGGTAGACCTAACTTAATAGATAAATTCCCAAGGTCTAAAACCAAAGAAAACCAAGAACAGACAGAAAAGATAATCGGATTTAGACCCATTTTCATAGTCACCAAACTTAAGCAACACTTTCCTAGTCAGGAATCATAGGCGTTTAATCACAGTTGTCCTTGTTATGTCATAGGCAACAGTTTATGTTTTCTAATCAAAGGCATAGGCTTGTGTTCATAGTCTGGGAAATAATTCTCATAGTCACAGTCATAGGCAATGTTCATAGTCATAGGCAATGTTCATAGTCATAGGCAATGTTCATAGTCATAGGCAATGTTCATAGTCATAGGCCACGTTCATAGACATAGGCAATGTTCATAGTCATAGGCAATGCTCATAGTCAAAGAGGCATATGGTTCTTAGGTCCATAGTTTCATAGTCACGGTCTTATTTGTCCTCGAATCATGACAGTTCTTAATTAGGTCCAAAGAAATAGGCACTGATTCGAATAGAAAGAATTGGCATACTCTTTTATTCCTTTAATTTCATGTCACGAAAAGAGAAACGTTCAAATCTGAGAAGTAACTGACTTACAGAGATTATATTAGAATAGAAGGATGGCGATGCTATGATTCGTGCGACGTTGCTCGAAATCCTTTGAGTTAGCCTTTGATTCTCATCCTGAAGCTTTAATCTTGATTCGAACCTTCTCTTGACAACTTGAGCAGCTCTTCCTCGTCTTGATTTATTTTATACATTACTTATTTATATATATTCTCAGAGGCAGCATAAGGATAGAAAAGAATTGTGAATAGAGAAGAAGACTAGGGCTGTTTATATAGTGCTTGGATTCAGGATGTATACCCCCTAGTTCAATCGATGCCCCTAAGTCTAGGACACACTACCTAGAGTGGTATATGTTCCTATACTTCCCCACGCATGTATCGCCAACCGTTATCGCTTGTCTAGATGCACATGTCCTGTAATGTGCAGTCCCAGTCCTATGGCAAGGCAAATCAAGGAATACAGAACTCAGTCGGGAGCTTTCAGATATCTGCCGATACAGATGCTAAGGTCTGTTTTTATTCTAGTGGCTATGGTCCCACTTGACCCCTCCCTCAACTAATGAAAGGCACACATTGACAAATGAGAACTATACGCAGGCCCCCGGTGCCCCACTATCCTATGGCCATCCTCACCCACAACTAGATAGCAGTTATGGTCTTTTGGAGTTCTCCGCCTTTCCGCTTCATGTATCTCGACTGACTCAAGATGGATGGTAGACGACGAGTTGCTATCACAGGGCTACCGTTTTCTCGCCGAATCGCGCTGGTCCATCTTAGTCTTTAGGTTGCCATATATTGCAACGAAGGCATACTCCTGGTTCTTCTACACAAACCTTAACCTCTGTGAGCCCAGGAGGATCATCTGTGGTCTCACAGAGGGATACCAAGAGTACACTCACGTCCCCTCGAAGCCTCGGGCTTCGTAAACCAATTCGTTGGAGCCTCCTTTTTACTCAGACGGACATTCGCTCCTTCCCGTGTTTTACTAAGAATTACTACTTAGTTCTCTTTCCCTTCAATCTGGATTGGTTAAGTGTCATCAGTCAATTCAAGCTAACTTAACCCTCTTCATTTATTCTGTTAAACTGGTTAAGTGTTATAAGTAATTCATGTTGACTTTACCCCGTCCCAAACCAAGTTATATTGGTTAAGTATTTCTTATTACTTAACCCTACCCATTCATCCTGTATTGGTTTAGTGTTCCTTGCCCGTCTGTTTTAACTGACATGTTATTATTAATGGTTAAGTATTATCCCTTCATGTTTTTGACTTAACCCTATTCCTTTATCACAATCTGATGGTTAAGTGTTCAAGCTTACCTAATGTGAAAACCCGTAACTTCCCCGTAAAGGAAAGCGTCGGATAGTTCGAGAACAAACCACAACAGAACGCATACAGAAGAACATTTCATTGTATATTACAACAATGCATCAGATTACAAGAATATACAGAGTATAAATGAATATTACACAGAAATATCAGAGATTTAAATTACATTTAAATACATAGCAGCGGACAATAATACAATACACAACTAGAAGAGATATACGGATACAAAGCTTTCCGGATATCGTTCCAGCTGTAAACCAGGATCCTGTGAATATAAATCTGCAAAACCAAACTACTAGCTGCCCGTGTCAAAATAAGGGCACCCAGAGTTTAGGTTAAAACAATAAACTCCAGGTCAGTCGTGGGACTGGTGTGAGAACTAAAACAGTTATTAATCTTTATTTTAAATCATTAGGTAAATCAAGGGACCACGCCGTATAACACGGAACGGGTTTCCTCCCAAGAATACCAGTGCATAAAACAAACAGCGCAATGCTAAATAAAGAAAAATGAAGCTGTTATAAGACCCAGGTCCTATCACACAATGCAAACGCAAGCCGGGGGATAGGGTTTTCCCTTATAACAGCCAAAGAATGCTTGATACGTTTAAAACAAATCGTTTGATACTATAATAAGTGCATAGTGTATAAAACAATTTCAAATCATAAGTATCAATCATAGGCGGCATGGGTACCATATATCATGTCGCCATATATAGGTTTACAAATAAAACCGCAAATATCACGTATTTGGAAATTGGATTTCCATCTATGAACCGAGGCAAAAGATAGTCCTCAACCGATTCGAGACGCTCTAGCCCGTGTCTCAGGATCAGAGCTCGAGTGACCCTTGGATCGTCAGGGCCGGTCCACACGGAGTGGATTATTATGCCTGAACACTACGTCTCCCCACCCTATGGGGTGTAAGTCTGGTCCGTCAGCCGACCAGAATGCATCGGCCGAAACCGATATAACCGAGGCGCCTCGCAACCGCAACAACCACATAAGTCAAACTCGTCAGGGCGTGTAAAACCACTGACGCCACTTCTAGCTAGAAAGAAACGCAAGTCCTCCCTGAGGTCCGTCTCCCGTTTTTGGTTCATACCGGGTGTGAAACACGCGAGGTAAACGTTACACAAAGCTACGCCACAAAGGCCGTGCTTTGATCATCACCACAAGACTTTGCTTTTCAACAGAAGCCTTGATCATTTGCATATTAGCATGCCACACAGGCAAACCATCCTATGCAACTGATATCAGTCACACAGAATGAAATCCGATGTCAGACACACAGTCCATTTACAAGTCCGTTCTGGGTCTGAACGAAACCGGAGGCACCTAGTACCCCGCATATCCATCGATCTCCAAGTACGTCTGGACGATCACTAACTGTTTCCATCTTCTTGGGTGTACAGCCCAATCAAGATCATCAGTTATCACCCAAACGACGTGAAGACTTCCGGTCTTCGACCATCGTCTTCATCTTCGACTTATCGTCGTATCAGTTATTCAGAATGGGATAAACCCGGTCTTTCCGAATAACTCGCGTATATTTTAAATAAGTGTTACACAAACACAACATACGCCTCATTCCAATTCATTAGTCACTAACCGTAAATTAATCAAGAGAATAATTTCCCAAATATTAACCCCGAAGGCCGAAACCAACATCAGATCAATATCCAGAAAACCATTCTGCTTGGCTAACCGACAGTTAGTTTCTAAATTTCACATTCATAGGGAAAGATTCCCATTAATTTTATCAAAGATAAATTCCTTGAATTTATTCTTTTAATCCATTTTTGAATATCAATTCAAACTAGTCGGGATTAGCGAACCTTACCGAAGTAATCATTTGTTTTAATTTCCCAATCCCAACCTATTCATCCCATGAAGTAAAACTGGTTATACTTCATATCTAACACCACGGTGTTATCGGTAAATTCAATTACCATTTCACGTTCAAATCTAATTAAAGATTTAACTATCGCCTGGAGCAAAACTGGTGATACTCCATTTTCGATCATTTCAATCTAATTAAAGATTCATTAAAACTCCACTTAGTTTTAATCTTCGACTGGGTTAAAGAATCAGTGTCATTTAAAACACGGTTCACGATAAACCCAAAATCACATTCATCAATTATCGGGTTAAAGAACAAGTGTTATTTAAAACACTGTTCACGATAAACCCAAAAATCAATATCAATTCAATTCCAATTAAATATTATTTAATTGGTACACTTCATTAAATCTAAATAAAAAGATTTAATCTTTTCTCAACTGGGTTCAAGAACAGTGTTAGTGAAGACACCATTCACGACAAACCCAAATCACATTTGATATTCAATATAAGGCTCTGAATAGAAAATATATCGGCTTATATTCAATATCAAATTCTACGATTAACAAATGTCGTATTGGAAATAACGATATAAGTATATATCTTTCAAATTTCCATAACAACACCTGTATAATCACGAATTCCAACATCGAAATATTCCGAAGACAATTTCGATTCAAATCCACTCCAATGCAATCATTGGAAATTTTGGTTATTTTCAAAACCTTTTTCGAATTCAATTTATTTATTTAAAAATAAATAGAATTATAATTCTAGTTCAAAACTAGTTCATTTCGATAAAAATCTATTTTTATCTTTTCAAATATGGAGTTTTTCATCCCAATTCTTTCTAAATCATTTCTTATGATTTTACACAAATTATTACTATTTTTAATAATTTTATCAAGGTCCGTACAGTCGATTTCCAACAATGGCCATCGAACTGCACTTATAGCGACCTTTTTCGAATTTGATTTGGACGTATCTCCAAATCCAACCGTTAGATTTCTAATTTATCACATTCGTTAGAAAGCTCTTTTCGATACGAACCCAACGGTTCCGGTTTTAGGAGAATCCGACCGTCGGATCTCCCGTAACGTCCATTTGAAATCAATGGTCGAAATTCGCGAACTACCGCGGCGCGGCGCGTTCTATTCAGGCCATTATATTATATATATAATATATATAATATATACTTCGTCGATTTTCTATTCAAAACGAATTATAGAAATAGTTTTAAAATTCGTTTCAAAATCTATTTCCACTTCCATTTCAATTCAAAGCAAAATTGAATTCTTCTTTATAAATTCGTTTCAAAGTTCATTTCTATTCAATTCAAATTTCAATTCAATTTGAATTCATTTCAATCCACTTTCAATTCAATTTGAATTCGTTTTCAATTCAATTCATTTCGAAATCACTTTCAATTCAATTCATTTCGAAATCACTTTCAATTCAATTCATTTCGAAATCACTTTCAATTCAATTCATTTCGAAATCACTTTCAATTCAATTCACTTTGAATTCGTTTCCAATTCAATTCACTTTGAATTCGTTTTCAATTCAATTCACTTTGAATTCGTTTTCAATTCAATTCACTTTGAATTCGTTTTCAATTCAATTCATTTCGAAATCACTTTCAATTCAATTCATTACGAAATCAATCCGACGGTCGGATCTCCCGTAACGTCCATTTGAAATCAATGGTCGAAATTCGCGAACTGCCGCGGTGCGGCGCGTTCTATTCAGGCCATTATATTATATATATAATATATATAATATATACTTCGTCGATTTTCTATTCAAAACGAATTATATAAATAGTTTTAAAATTCGTTTCAAAATCTATTTCCACTTCCATTTCAATTCAAAGCAAAATTGAATTCTTCTTTATAAATTCGTTTCAAAGTTCATTTCTATTCAATTCAAATTTCAATTCAATTTGAATTCATTTCAATCCACTTTCAATTCAATTTGAATTCGTTTTCAATTCAATTCATTTCGAAATCACTTTCAATTCAATTCATTTCGAAATCACTTTCAATTCAATTCATTTCGAAATCACTTTCAATTCAATTCATTTCGAAATCACTTTCAATTCAATTCACTTTGAATTCGTTTCCAATTCAATTCACTTTGAATTCGTTTTCAATTCAATTCACTTTGAATTCGTTTTCAATTCAATTCACTTTGAATTCGTTTTCAATTCAATTCATTTCGAAATCACTTTCAATTCAATTCATTTCGAAATCACTTTCAATTCAATTCATTTCGAAATCACTTTTAATTCAATTCACTTTGAAATAACTTTTAATTCAATTCACTTTGAATTCGTTTTTAAAATCGATATAAATATCGTTCACGTCAAAATGGCGTCAATCTAATCAACACGGCTTCATATATTCCTTTATTTTCAAATATTCTATTTCAAATATTTCTTTTTCAAAACTGGAATGAGGCCCAATCAATTACCATATAAAATTAATTATATGGATTTTCATACAACACATGTATATAATAGCATTGAAAATAATCAACCATCAACCAAAGTGCACTACACTGTATAAGCATCAAATATAGATATTCAACGCTTATAACAGCCTGTCAATCAATCGATCGACATATTTAATCAATCAGGATGAGTGAACTTCAAATTTCATCCCAACACCCGTGTGGGGTTTCAAACAATCAAACACATATTTTATTTGTGCTGTTGGGCGATGTGTAAAATTTATCGACCCAATCAATGTCCTTCAAATAGGTGTACATAAACAAACCGTCTGGTTTGTAAATGAATATTTTATTTTATTCACTTTCACTATATTCATTCTCACGTTAAAAATTATATTTTTAACGATAAAACATTTTATTCCAACATATGAATTTCTATTATTCATTTACACAATGAAATGATATTTTTATTTTCTAACTTATTTTAGAAAATTTTGGCGGCATAACGGCACGATACTAGAAACGGGACGAGGCCTAGCCTTATCCCCGGTCTAGTGAAGGCCCACGCCATTCACACATCAATCAAATCAATTTCATCTCACCAAACAATTCAATTCAACCAAATAATTCAACTAATCTATGCAACCAAACAAACAAGTCCATGGTCTGTGGACGATTGTGTCGGGTGCTACTAAGCACCGTCTGCATCCTAGTATATATATATATAACTAGAAAATAAAATTGAAAGGTGAGAAATTCTCACATATAGCTATCCTAGCTCCACGGCACTTCATTGATAGAAATCTTCATTGTTTTCGCATCTTCGTCAACTTCGTCGCCCGTAGCCACTACATACATAAAAATCGAATTTTTTTACTTCGCTATTCAATATATAAAAATCGAATTTTTAGTTCAAAGTTCAATATATAAAAATCGAATTTTTAGTTCAAAGTTCAATATATAAAAATCGAATTTTTAGTTCAAAGTTCAATATATAAAAATCGAATTTTTTAGTTCAAAGTACAATATATAAAAATCTGATTTTTTAGTTCAAAGTTCAATATATAAAAATCGAATTTTTAGTTAAAAGTTCAATATATAAAAATCGAATTTTAGTTCAAAGTTCAATATATAAAAATCTGATTTTTACTTTTAAATTTCTGATCTCCTTTTAGTTTATAAATCATTTTAAAATCAGTTTTAAAATCATTTCACAAAATTCAGTTTTTATTTTTCTTAAAAACAAAATCAGTTTTATTTCTAAAAAAAAAAAAAATCAGTTTTTTTTTCCTTTTATAAAATCTGTTTTTACATTATTTAAAAATCCAGTTTTTACATTATTTAAAAATCCAGTTTTCAGTTTCTTTTTTTTTTAAAAAAACAGTTTTTACTCTTTTAATAAAATCAGTTTTTCATACTTGTAAAAATCAGTTATTCAGAATTTTAAAAAAATCAGTATTTCAAACTAAAAAAAAAATCAGTATTTAATCCTAGAAAAACAGTATTTTACAGAATTAAAAATAAATAAAAATAAAACAGAAACGCTTACCTTTGTCTGCGAAGGAGAGGGGGGGGGGAAAGAAGAGGTCGTCGGCGGCTTCAGCGTCGCCAGCGAGGGGGGGGGGGGGAAAGCTTCGTCGGCGGCGTTCGCTCGAGTGGGGGGGGCTGGCGAATTGAAGGAGGAGGAGGGCGGTGGCTTCCAGGGGGCTCGCGATGGTGTTCGTCGGCGTCAAGGTCGGGCGCGGCAGCGATTCGATTGCTAGGGTTTTTTTTTTCTTTTTCCTGGTTGTAATCGAATGAACGGGGGGGGGGGGGGGGGCAAGCAGGAGATAAGGAGGGAAAGTATATTTTTTTTTTTTTAAATATTTAATTATTAAATTTCGCAAAAGGTTGACTTTTACATATGACCTCGAAACGAGGCCCACCGCCTGTCGTCCATAGCGTTTAACCCCCATTCCGAACACAATGGGATATGTATCGCAAGCTGATGTGATCGTTACAATCAGTTTCTGTTGAATTTACATTTAAATCATTATATTGAATTTTAAACGTACATTTCCAATTACCGGGGTCACATACTAACTAGAAAAATTACAGAAAAATATTTTCTAGCTTCGTATTGACAATACGGTCCTAACAAAACTAGTTTCGTCGAATTCTGAGACCGTTTGAAAAATGGCCAATTTCCAGTCGATTAAAATCAACAGAAACTTGTCAAACGCGTTTTCCTTTGCCACGCTCACATATTGATTCGAAAAATTATGAAATTTGAAACCTAGCAATAATTTGACACTACGGATCTAACAAAAGTGGTTTCGTCAAAATCCGAGGTCATTTGCAAAATGTCCATTTTTAAGGGCCTGAATTCCATAGCGACTATTCAGAATTTTCAACTGGACATATCTTTTGATTCCCGCTATGAAATCTTGATTTTTCGGATTCGTTGGAAAGATATTCACTATTAGATTCCATTATTTTTGGTTTCACTAAAATCCGGATTGTTTTTCACTCGGTATGTTCAATTGAATTTTGAAATCGAATTATCGAACTACCGCGCCATTTTCAATTCTATTTATAATTATATATAAATATTTATATTCTAACGACGACGCGTATAATATATACGTTCGAATTATATTCAAAATAAATTTCACGTCGATATTATTTAAAATAATTCATTTTAAATAATCAAAATTCGCTAAAATTGCCAAAATAAAAATTTTAAACTGGCCCAGATTTTACGGGTTGTTACAATCTCCCCCACTTAAAACTTTTCGTCCCCGAAAAGGAACAAAGTCGAAAGTGGTTTGATTAATCAACTCTACGCTCGACCTGGCTTCCATTCTCCAACTTTTCAGTTTCTGAGAATTTCTAAAATTTCAAAAATTTGGCTAATACCCTAAATTTTTGAAAAATTTCGCCATAACCTCCCCTGCACCGGGAGCATCGGGGAATTTCAAATAGCTTCCCCGGTCCTTCAGATCTCAAAAAGAAAAAGAAAAAGCCAAGCGGCTAGCCAATAGGCTCACAAAATCATCATCACCCAAACAAAACAGTAAATTATGTAGTAAACATGTACCTATTTGTCGGGCAAACAAATTTTATTCTCTGCTCTAGCCTCCTTGCTATGACCTGTTCAAAGATATATATGTATATGCAAGCAGATGCGACCAATTTTCAATACAATTCAATATTTGATTCAATTAGGCTAAATGGTTAAAAATTAGCAAACAACTAAACAAACAACACAAACATCAATCAATTATTGAATTAGAGTTTCAAATTCATAATTTTAATACATATACAAAAATCATGTTTTTGATGCCAATTCACAACAATGTGTTCTAACTATATAAGTTTTGGTTCTCACACCAGTCTAATGGAAATATATAGATATCACACTTTCGTCACTCGAAAATAAATGCTGGTGATGGTATACTTCATCATCAGGATCATGTCCGGGCAACTAGAGTGTGATTCTATACCTATCCAATATATTAAAATTTCGAATACACGCGGATCAGACGTATACGCAAAATCTATATATACTGGATTGTCCACATCAATATAAATAAATAACCAGATACGAATAATTGATTTAAATTTTCAAAACAAAAAAAATTTGTTTTCATTTTATTTTAAAAATTTACTCTTTACACTCGTTCTAGGATACTACTGATCCCATCTCTAACGAGTCATTCCCATTGGATATTACTAATCCAATATCTGATGAATTCTTTCGTACGGTTCTAATGTGTCTTGTTCTCTTCTTTGTAAACCAAAGCTCTGATACCAACTGTGAAAACCCGTAACTTCCCCGTAAAGGAAAGCGTCGGATAGTTCGAGAACAAACCACAACAGAACGCATACAGAAGAACATTTCATTGTTTATTACAACAATGCATCAGATTACAAGAATATACAGAGTATAAATGAATATTACACAGAAATATCAGAGATTTAAATTACATTTAAATACATAGCAGCGGACAATAATACAATACACAACTAGAAGAGATATACGGATACAAAGCTTTCCGGATATCGTTCCAGCTGTAAACCAGGATCCTGTGAATATAAATCTGCAAAACCAAACTACTAGCTGCCCGTGTCAAAATAAGGGCACCCAGAGTTTAGGTTAAAACAATAAACTCCAGGTCAGTCATGGGACTGGTGTGAGAACTAAAACAGTTATTAATCTTTATTTTAAATCATTAGGTAAATCAAGGGACCACGCCGTATAACACGGAACGGGTTTCCTCCCAAGAATACCAGTGCATAAAACAAACAGCGCAATGCTAAATAAAGAAAAATGAAG
The DNA here is from genome assembly GCA_030737875.1 of Allium sativum. Taxonomy (NCBI): domain Eukaryota; kingdom Viridiplantae; phylum Streptophyta; class Magnoliopsida; order Asparagales; family Amaryllidaceae; genus Allium; species Allium sativum. The sequence goes on from CM060919.1 coordinate 186,363,006, forward strand.
CTGTTATAAGACCCAGGTCCTATCACACAATGCAAACGCAAGCCGGGGGATAGGGTTTTCCCTTATAACAGCCAAAGAATGCTTGATACGTTTAAAACAAATCGTTTGATACTATAATAAGTGCATAGTGTATAAAACAATTTCAAATCATAAGTATCAATCATAGGCGGCATGGGTACCATATATCATGTCGCCATATATAGGTTTACAAATAAAACCGCAAATGTCACGTATTTGGAAATTGGATTTCCATCTATGAACCGAGGCAAAAGATAGTCCTCAACCGATTCGAGACGCTCTAGCCCGTGTCTCAGGATCAGAGCTCGAGTGACCCTTGGATCGTCAGGGCCGGTCCACACGGAGTGGATTATTATGCCTGAACACTACGTCTCCCCACCCTATGGGGTGTAAGTCTGGTCCGTCAGCCGACCAGAATGCATCGGCCGAAACCGATATAACCGAGGCGCCTCGCAACCGCAACAACCACATAAGTCAAACTCGTCAGGGCGTGTAAAACCACTGACGCCACTTCTAGCTAGAAAGAAACGCAAGTCCTCCCTGAGGTCCGTCTCCCGTTTTTGGTTCATACCGGGTGTGAAACACGCGAGGTAAACGTTACACAAAGCTACGCCACAAAGGCCGTGCTTTGATCATCACCACAAGACTTTGCTTTTCAACAGAAGCCTTGATCATTTGCATATTAGCATGCCACACAGGCAAACCATCCTATGCAACCGATATCAGTCACACAGAATGAAATCCGATGTCAGACACACAGTCCATTTACAAGTCCGTTCTGGGTCTGAACGAAACCGGAGGCACCTAGTACCCCGCATATCCATCGATCTCCAAGTACGTCTGGACGATCACTAACTGTTTCCATCTTCTTGGGTGTACAGCCCAATCAAGATCATCAGTTATCACCCAAACGACGTGAAGACTTCCGGTCTTCGACCATCGTCTTCATCTTCGACTTATCGTCGTATCAGTTATTCAGAATGGGATAAACCCGGTCTTTCCGAATAACTCGCGTATATTTTAAATAAGTGTTACACAAACACAACATACGCCTCATTCCAATTCATTAGTCACTAACCGTAAATTAATCAAGAGAATAATTTCCCAAATATTAACCCCGAAGGCCGAAACCAACATCAGATCAATATCCAGAAAACCATTCTGCTTGGCTAACCGACAGTTAGTTTCTAAATTTCACATTCATAGGGAAAGATTCCCATTAATTTTATCAAAGATAAATTCCTTGAATTTATTCTTTTAATCCATTTTTGAATATCAATTCAAACTAGTCGGGATTAGCGAACCTTACCGAAGTAATCATTTGTTTTAATTTCCCAATCCCAACCTATTCATCCCATGAAGTAAAACTGGTTATACTTCATATCTAACACCACGGTGTTATCGGTAAATTCAATTACCATTTCACGTTCAAATCTAATTAAAGATTTAACTATCGCCTGGAGCAAAACTGGTGATACTCCATTTTCGATCATTTCAATCTAATTAAAGATTCATTAAAACTCCACTTAGTTTTAATCTTCGACTGGGTTAAAGAATCAGTGTCATTTAAAACACGGTTCACGATAAACCCAAAATCACATTCATCAATTATCGGGTTAAAGAACAAGTGTTATTTAAAACACTGTTCACGATAAACCCAAAAATCAATATCAATTCAATTCCAATTAAATATTATTTAATTGGTACACTTCATTAAATCTAAATAAAAAGATTTAATCTTTTCTCAACTGGGTTCAAGAACAGTGTTAGTGAAGACACCATTCACGACAAACCCAAATCACATTTGATATTCAATATAAGGCTCTGAATAGAAAATATATCGGCTTATATTCAATATCAAATTCTACGATTAACAAATGTCGTATTGGAAATAACGATATAAATATATATCTTTCAAATTTCCATAACAACACCTGTATAATCACGAATTCCAACATCGAAATATTTCGAAGACAATTTTGATTCAAATCCACTCCAATGCAATCATTGGAAATTTTGGTTATTTTCAAAACCCTTTTCGAATTCAATTTATTTATTTAAAAATAAATAGAATTATAATTCTAGTTCAAAACTAGTTCATTTCGATAAAAATCTATTTTTATCTTTTCAAATATGGAGTTTTTCATCCCAATTCTTTCTAAATCATTTCTTATGATTTTACACAAATTATTACTATTTTTAATAATTTTATCAAGGCCCGTACAGTCGATTTCCAACAATGGCCATCGAACTGCACTTATAGCGACCTTTTTCGAATTTGATTTGGACGTATCTCCAAATCCAACCATTAGATTTCTAATTTATCACATTCGTTAGATATCTCTTTTCGATACGAACCCAACGGTTCCGGTTTTAGGAGAATCCGACGGTCGGATCTCCCGTAACGTCCATTTGAAATCAATGGTCGAAATTCGCGAACTGCCGCGGCGCGGCGCGTTCTATTCAGGCCATTATATTATATATATAATATATATAATATATACTTCGTCGATTTTCTATTCAAAACGAATTATATAAATAGTTTTAAAATTCGTTTCAAAACCTATTTCCACTTCCATTTCAATTCAAAGCAAAATTGAATTCTTCTTTATAAATTCGTTTCAAAGTTCATTTCTATTCAATTCAAATTTCAATTCAATTTGAATTCATTTCAATCCACTTTCAATTCAATTTGAATTCGTTTTCAATTCAATTCATTTCGAAATCACTTTCAATTCAATTCATTTCGAAATCACTTTCAATTCAATTCATTTCGAAATCACTTTCAATTCAATTCATTTCGAAATCACTTTCAATTCAATTCACTTTGAATTCGTTTCCAATTCAATTCACTTTGAATTCGTTTTCAATTCAATTCACTTTGAATTCGTTTTCAATTAAATTCACTTTGAATTCGTTTTCAATTCAATTCATTTCGAAATCACTTTCAATTCAATTCATTTCGAAATCAATCCGACGGTCGGATCTCCCGTAACGTCCATTTGAAATCAATGGTCGAAATTCGCGAACTGCCGCGGCGCGGCGCGTTCTATTCAGGCCATTATATTATATATATAATATATATAATATATACTTCGTCGATTTTCTATTCAAGACGAATTATATAAATAGTTTTAAAATTCGTTTCAAAATCTATTTCCACTTCCATTTCAATTCAAAGCAAAATTGAATTCTTCTTTATAAATTCGTTTCAAAGTTCATTTCTATTCAATTCAAATTTCAATTCAATTTGAATTCATTTCAATCCACTTTCAATTCAATTTGAATTCGTTTTCAATTCAATTCATTTCGATATCACTTTCAATTCAATTCATTTCGAAATCACTTTCAATTCAATTCATTTCGAAATCACTTTCAATTCAATTCATTTCGAAATCACTTTCAATTCAATTCACTTTGAATTCGTTTCCAATTCAATTCACTTTGAATTCGTTTTCAATTCAATTCACTTTGATTTCGTTTTCAATTCAATTCACTTTGAATTCGTTTTCAATTCAATTCATTTCGAAATCACTTTCAATTCAATTCATTTCGAAATCACTTTCAATTCAATTCATTTCGAAATCACTTTTAATTCAATTCACTTTGAAATCACTTTTAATTCAATTCACTTTGAATTCGTTTTTAAAATCAATATAAATATCGTTCACGTCAAAATGGCGTCAATCTAATCAACACGGCTTCATATATTCCTTTATTTTCAAATATTCTATTTCAAATATTTCTTTTTCAAAACTGGAATGAGGCCCAATCAATTACCATATAAAATTAATTATATGGATTTTCATACAACACATGTATATAATAGCATTGAAAATAATCAACCATCAACCAAAGTGCACTACACTGTATAAGCATCAAATATAGATATTCAACGCTTATAACAGCCTGTCAATCAATCGATCGACATATTTAATCAATCAGGATGAGTGAACTTCAAATTTCATCCCAACACCCATGTGGGGTTTCAAACAATCAAACACATATTTTATTTGTGCTGTTGGGCGATGTGTAAAATTTATCGACCCAATCAATGTCCTTCAAATAGGTGTACATAAACAAACCGTCTGGTTTGTAAATGAATATTTTATTTTATTCACTTTCACTATATTCATTCTCACGTTAAAAATTATATTTTTAACGATAAAACATTTTATTCCAACATATGAATTTCTATTATTCATTTACACAATGAAATGATATTTTTATTTTCTAACTTATTTTAGAAAATTTTGGCGGCATAACGGCACGATACTAGAAACGGGACGAGGCCTAGCCTTATCCCCGGTCTAGTGAAGGCCCACGTCATTCACACATCAATCAAATCAATTTCATCTCACCAAACAATTCAATTCAACCAAATAATTCAACTAATCTATGCAACCAAACAAACAAGTCCATGGTCTGTGGACGATTGTGTCGGGTGCTACTAAGCACCGTCTGCATCCTAGTATATATATATATAACTAGAAAATAAAATTGAAAGGTGAGAAATTCTCACATATAGCTATCCTAGCTCCACGGCACTTCATTGATAGAAATCTTCATTGTTTTCGCATCTTCGTCAGCTTCGTCGCCCGTAGCCACTACATACATAAAAATCGAATTTTTTTACTTCGCTATTCAATATATAAAAATCGAATTTTTAGTTCAAAGTTCAATATATAAAAATCGAATTTTTAGTTCAAAGTTCAATATATAAAAATCGAATTTTTAGTTCAAAGTTCAATATATAAAAATCGAATTTTTTAGTTCAAAGTTCAATATATAAAAATCTGATTTTTTAGTTCAAAGTTCAATATATAAAAATCGAATTTAGTTCAAAGTTCAATATATAAAAATCGAATTTTTAGTTCAAAGTTCAATATATAAAAATCGAATTTTTAGTTCAAAGTTCAATATATAAAAATCTGATTTTTACTTTTAAATTTCTGATCTCCTTTTAGTTTATAAATCATTTTAAAATCAGTTTTAAAATCATTTCACAAAATTCAGTTTTTATTTTTCTTAAAAATTCAGTTTTTATTTTTCTTAAAAACAAAATCAGTTTTATTTCTGAAAAAAAAAAACAAAATCAGTTTTTTTTCCTTTTATAAAATCTGTTTTTACATTATTTAAAAATCCAGTTTTTACATTATTTAAAAATCCAGTTTTCAGTTTCTTTTTTTTTTTTTAAAAACAGTTTTTACTCTTTTAATAAAATCAGTTTTTCATACTTGTAAAAATCAGTTATTTAGAATTTTAAAAAAATTAGTATTTCAAACTAAAAAAAAAATCAGTATTTAATCCTAGAAAAACAGTATTTTACAGAATTAAAAATAAATAAAAATAAAACAGAAACGCTTACCTTTGTTTGCGAAGGAGAGGGGGGGGGGGGGGGGAAAGAAGAGGTCGTCGGCGGCTTCAGCGTCGCCAGCGAGGGGGGGGGGGGGGGAAAGCTTCGTCGGCGGCGTTCGCTCGAGGGGGGGGCTGGCGAATTGAAGGAGGAGGAGGGCGGTGGCTTCCAGGGGGCTCGCGATGGTGTTCGTCGGCGTCAAGGTCGGGGGCGGCAGCGATTCGATTGCTAGGGTTTTTTTTTTTTTTTTTCCTGGTTGTAATCGAATGAACGGGGGGGGGGGGGGGCAAGCAGGAGATAAGGAGGGAAAGTATATATTTTTTTTTTAATATTTAATTATTAAATTTCGCAAAAGGTTGACTTTTACATATGACCTCGAAACGAGGCCCACCGCCTGTCGTCCATAGCGTTTAACCCCCATTCCGAACACAATGGGATATGTATCGCAAGCTGATGTGATCGTTACAATCAGTTTCTGTTGAATTTACATTTAAATCATTATATTGAATTTTAAACGTACATTTCCAATTACCGGGGTCACATACTAACTAGAAAAATTACAGAAAAATATTTTCTAGCTTCGTATTGACAATACGGTCCTAACAAAACTAGTTTCGTCGAATTCTGAGACCGTTTGAAAAATGGCCAATTTCCAGTCGATTAAAATCAACAGAAACTGGTCAAACGCGTTTTCCTTTGCCACGCTCACATATTGATTCGAAAAATTATGAAATTTGAAACCTAGCAATAATTTGACACTACGGATCTAACAAAAGTGGTTTCGTCAAAATCCGAGGTCATTTGCAAAATGTCCATTTTTAAGGGCCTGAATTCCATAGCGACTATTCAGAATTTTCAACTGGACATATCTTTTGATTCCCGCTATGAAATCTTGATTTTTCGGATTCGTTGGAAAGATATTCACTATTAGATTCCATTATTTTTGGTTTCACTAAAATCCGGATTGTTTTTCACTCGGTATGTTCAATTGAATTTTGAAATCGAATTATCGAACTACCGCGCCATTTTCAATTCTATTTATAATTATATATAAATATTTATATTCTAACGACGACGCGTATAATATATACGTTCGAATTATATTCAAAATAAATTTCACGTCGATATTATTTAAAATAATTCATTTTAAATAATCAAAATTCGCTAAAATTGCCAAAATAAAAATTTTAAACTGGCCCAGATTTTACGGGTTGTTACACCTAACCCTATGGTCTAGCCTGGCTAACATATCAAATTGGCTAAGTGTATTTACTTAACCCCAACCTCTAGTCTAGTTAACATGTTATTTTGGCTAAGTGTTTTCTTAGTTACTTAACCCCTACAAATCTTATCTTGTTTCCATGTTAAGTTGGTTAAGTGTCCCTATGGACTTAGCCCTCCCATTCTAGCTTGACCGTGTTAAGTTGGTTAAGTGTTCCTATGGACTTAACCCTCCCATTCTAGCTTAACTGTGTTAAGTTGGTTAAGTGTTCCTATGGACTTAACCCTCCCATTCTAGCTTAACTGTGTTAAGTGTCTGTATGAACCTAATCCCACCCATTGGTTTGGTTATCTTGTTGAATTGGTTAAGTGTCTTAGTTAACTTAACCCTACCATTCTTGTCCTAGCTTTAATTAAATGGATTAAAGCCGCGACCACTCACATTAGACAGATATTGTTGCGAATACTGGTTGTGCCGGTTGGTTCCGGGCAGGTTTACATCGCAACTCAGTCTAACCTCGGGTTAGGCATATTCGTGTTTTCTAAGTTCAAAGAGTTTTGATTAATTTTCAAATCAGGTTTTGAAAGTAACCATCCCGTCCGTCGGATCAGTTAAGGATAGCCAGGGAGAGCAGGAAACTTGTATTTTCCAAACCCAAGCCTAGACACTATCCTCTCTGTCACCCTAGAACTTTCTGGTATACATTTATTATTTGTTACCTGGATCTAGTCTAGGGTTTTCTATCAAGTGCTTTCTAGTTTCAACTAGAGTTTTCGCTATCTGCTGAATGCTTTTCGGATTCAGGGTTTATACCCCCTAGTTCGATCGATGCCCCCAAGTCTGGGACACACTACGTAGAGTGGTATATGTTCCTATATTTCCCCACGCATGTATCGCGAACCGTTATCGCTTGTCTAGATTCACATGTCCTGTAATGTGCAGTCCGAGTCCTGTGGCAGGGCAAAATCAAGGAATACGGAACTCGGTCGGGAGCTTTCAGATATCTGCCGATGTAGACACTAAGGTCTGTTTTTATTCTAGTGGCTATGGTCCCACTTGACCCCTCCCTCAACTAATGAAAGGCACACATTGAAAAATGAGAACTATAAGAAGGCCCCCGGTGCCCCCACTATCCTTTGGCCATCCTCACCCATAACTAGATAACAGTTATGGTCTTTTGGAGTTCTCTTCCTTTCCACTTCACGTATCTCTACTGACTCAAGATGGATGGTAGACGACGAGTTGCTATCACAGGCTACCGTTTTCTCGCCGAATCGCGCTGGTCCATCCTAGTCTTTAGGTTGCCATATATTGCAACCAAGGCATACTCCTGGTTCTTCTACGCAGACCTTAACCTCTGTGAGCCCAGGAGGATCATCTGCAGCCTCACAGAGGGATACCAAGAGTACCCTCATGTCCCCTCGAAGCCTCGGGCTTCGTAACCCAATTCGTTGGAGCCTCCTTTTTACTCAGACGGACATTCGCTCCTTCCCGTGTTTTACTTAGAATTACTACTTAGTTCTCTTTCCCGTCAATCTGGATTGGTTAAGTGTCATCAGTCAATTCAAGCTAACTTAACCCTCTTCATTTATTCTGTTAAACTGGTTAAGTGTTATCAGTAATTCATGTTGACTTAACCCCATCCCAATCAAAGTTATATTGGTTAAGTGTTTCTTATTACTTAACCCTAACCATTCATCCTGTATTGGTTAAGTGTTCCTTGCCCGTCTGTTTTAACTGACATGTTATTATTAATGGTTAAGTATTATCCCTTCATGTTTTAGACTTAACCCTATTCCTTTGTCACAATCTGATGGTTAAGTGTTCAAGCTTACCTAACCCTACGGTCTAGCCCAGCTAACATATCAAATTGGCTAAGTGGTATGCGAAACCCTAGATATATGTCTTACAAATTAAAGAAGCATAAAAACAACATTTATATTCCCCGATTTTAGCAAGAGCCAGCCATACCCTCTGGAACGAGAATCCAAGCAAACTTCGACAAATCTTCAAGCTGGGAAAGAGTGACATTCCAACTTAACCTGAGCTATACTATTCCCTCCTCTACTACCTGGGGGGGGGGGGCAGAAGACAAGAAGATGAAAGAAAAATAGAGTCAGACATAAAGCATGAGTAAGTTCAATAATTTCTAGCATGTGAACATGGAAAAACAAAACGACATGAATTAACGGAATATAAGATTACACCCTGATCATAGGGTTGGCAAGATTAGACAAGACTAACACAAGATATGCTAAGCTAAGATAAACTGGATATGCTCTAATACATTCACCGCTTCGCTATTTCCTTGTTATACGGGTTTCTATATCTCTGCACCGCCTAACTAGTGTCCCAACTAGTAACGATAACGTGATCCCAATCACTGTAGTTTCCATTGCCTTCAGGCATACATTTATTTTTTGTTACCTGGATCTATTCTAGGGTTTTCTATCAAGTGCTTTCTAGTTTCAACTAGAGTTTACGGTATCTGCTGAACGCTTCTCGGATTCAGGGTTTATACCCCCTAGTTCAATCGATGCCCCCAAGTCTAGGACACACTACCTAGAGTGGTATATGTTCCTATACTTCCCCACGCATGTATCACGAACCGTTATCGCTTGTCTAGATGCACATGTCTTGTAATGTGCAGTCCGTGTCCTGTGGCGGGGGAGCTTTCAGATATCTGCTGATGCAGATGCTAAGGTCTATTTTTATTCTAGTGGCTATGGTCCCACTTGACCCCTTCCTCAACTAATGAAAGGCACACATTGAAAAATGAGAACTATACGCAGGCCCCTGGTGCCCCACTATCCTATGGCCATCCTCACCCATAACTAGATAGCCGTTATGGTCTTTTGGAGTTCTCCGCCTTTCCGCTTCATGTATCTCGACTGACTCAAGATGGATGGTAGACGACGAGTTGCTATCACAGGGCTACCGTTTTCTTGCCGAATCGCGATGGTCCATCCTAGTCTTTAGGTTGCCATATATTGCAACCAAGGCATACTCCTGGTTCTTCTACGCAGACCTTAACCTCTGTGAGCCCAGGAGGATCATCTGCAGCCTCACAGAGGGATACCAAGAGTAACCTCACGTCCCCTCGAAGCCTCGGGCTTCGTAACCCAATTCGTTGGAGCCTCCTTTTTACTCAGACGGACATTCGCTCCTTCCCGTGTTTTACTAAGAATTACTACTTAGTTCTCTTTCCCGTCAATCTAGATTGGTTAAGTGTCATCAGTCAATTCAAGCTAACTTAACCCTCTTCATTTATTCTGTTAAACTGGTTAAGTGTTATAAGTAATTCATGTTGACTTAACCCCATCCCAAACCAAGTTATATTGGTTAAGTATTTCTTATTACATAACCCTACCCATTCATCCTGTATTGGTAAAGTGTTCCTTGCCCGTCTGTTTTAACTGACATGTTATTATTAATGGTTAAGTATTATCCCTTCATGTTTTTGACTTAACCCTATTCCTTTATCACAATCTGATGGTTAAGTGTTCAAGCTTACCTAACCCTATGGTCTAGCCCGGCTAACATATCAAATTGGCTAAGTGTATTTACTTAACCCCAACATCTAGTCTAGTTAACATGTTATTTTGGCTAGGTGTTTTCTTAGTTACTTAACCCCTACAAATCTTATCTTGTTTCCATGTTAAGTTGGTTAAGTGTCCCTATGGACTTAGCCCTCCCATTCTAGCTTGACTGTGTTAAGTTGGTTAAGTGTTCCTATGGACTTAACACTCCCATTCTAGCTTAACTGTGTTAAGTTGGCTAAGTGTTCCTATGGACTTAACCCTCCCATTCTAGCTTAACTGTGTTAAGTGTCTGTATGAACCTAACCCCTCCCATTGGTTTGGTTATCTTGTTGAATTGGTTAAGTGTCTTAGTTAACTTAACCCTACCATTCTTGTCCTAGCTTTAATTAAATGGATTAAAACCGCGACCACTCACATTAGACAGATATTGTTGCGAATACTGGATGTGCCGGTTGGTTTCGGGAAGGTTTACATCGCAACTCAGTCTAACCTCGGGTTAGGCATATTCGTGTTTTCTAAGTTCAAAGGGTTTTGATTAATTTTCAAATCAGGTTTTGAAAGTAACCATCCCGTCCGTCGGATCAGTTAGGGATAGCCAGGGAGAGCAGGAAACTTGTATTTTCCAAACCCAAGCCTAGACACTATCCTCTTTGTCACCCTAGAACTTTCTGGCGTGTTATTAAAAGAGATGTCGTTAATAAACCTTTAATTTGTCTTAATTCACATTTCCTCATTTAGGCCAGATTCTATAAGTAAATTATTCCTAATTTACTTATTTCCTAATTATTCTTTTAATGTAAATTGTCAACATTTATTCTTATGGCCCATTTTCCCCTCTATATCATGTTTATGCTTTTTGGTATGTAAACCATACCAAATTAAGTGTCACTAACCATGATTTTGCTAAACCTGACAATTACTCCCAATTATGGCCAATTTCAAATTTATGCCAATATACTTATCGTACCAAATTAGCTAATCCAATTCTGATTTAACATTCTAATTCATGTCAAACTAGACTTATTACTCTAGTTCACAATTCATGTAAATGCTAGATTTACACGCCAATACTAGATTCAAATTACACATCCTATAATTCATGTCAAATTTTTTCAATTTGCATGCCGTAATGCATGTTCCCAATTTATGCCAATTTCCAAGTTAAAAACTACGTTTTTAGTAAATTTCATATTTTGCCCAAATCGTATTCCCACCGTTCGTATAATCGTAATTCAATCTAGATTATAGATAAATCTAGATTCGTAGAAAATAGGGAATGAACCAAAGAGGCTATGCCAAAGACAGACATAGTAACTGGCATAAAAAGGGTTGAATAACGACGTAGGTTCAAGAACATGGGTAGACCTAACTTAATAGGTAAATTCTCAAGGTCTAAAACCAAAGAAAACAAAGAATAGACAGAATAGAGACGTAGGTTCAAGAACATGGGTAGACCTAAATTAATAGGTACATTCCCAAGGTCTAAAACCAAAGAAAACCAAGAATAGACATAATAGAGACGTAGGTTCAAGAACATGGGTAGACCTAAATTAATAGGTAAATTCCCAAGGTCTAAAACCAAAGAAAACCAAGAATAGAAAGAAAAGATAATCGGGTTTAGACCCATTTTCATAGTCACCAAACTTAGGCAACACTTTCCTAGTCATGAATCATAGGTGTTTAATCACAGTTGAACTTGTTATGTCATAGGCAATAGTTTATGTTTTCTATTCAAAGGCATAGGCTTGTGTTCATAGTCTAGGAAATAATTCTCATAGTCACGGTCACAGTCATAGGCAATGTTCATAGTCATAGGCAACGTTCATAGTCATAGGCAACGTTCATAGTCATAGGCAATGTTCATAGTCAAAGAGGCATATGGTTCTAAGGTCCATAGTTTCATAGTCACGGTCTTATTTGTCCTCGAATCATGACAGTTCTTAATTAGGTCCAAAGAAATAGGCACTGATTCGAATAGAAAGAATTGGCATACTCTTTTATTCCTTTAATTTCATGTCACGAAAAGAGAAACATTCAAATCTGAGAAGTAACTGACTTACAGAGATTATATTAGAATAGAAGGATGACAATGCTATGATTCGTGCGATGTTGCTCGAAATCGTTTGAGTTAGCCTTTGATTCTCATCCTGAAGCTTTAATCTTGATTCGAACCTTCTCTTGACAACTTGAGCAGCACTTCCTCGTCTTGATTTATGTTATATATTACTTATTTATATATTTTCTCAGAGGCAGCATAAGGATAGAAAAGAATTGTGAATAGAGAAGAAGACTAGGGCTGTTTATATAGTGTAGAAGTCAATGAATCTGGTCAGAATGGCGTCCGGATACGAAGAAACGAATCAGGTTCAGAAAGCTGGAAAAAGCGGAGGGGGGGGATCGACTACCCAGTCGACTCCCCAGTCGACCTGGGGGGTCGACTACCCAATCGACTCCCCAGTCGACCTGGGGGGGGGGGGGGCGACTACCCAGTCGACCTGGGTCCTGGGCGGGAAATTTCCCGCCCAGCCCGCTTCTGAGTCTGTTTTGAAATTTGAACTTTGCTGAAACTTCCGAAGGCCATATCTTCCTCATACAGACTCCGATTTACGCAAACTCGGACTCGTTTTCATGCAGAATTCCAAGACGAACGCAATGGCGCAGCCCGTTTCCCTTGATTTTGACTTTAACTTTTAATTCTGCATTGATTTGTGAATCTTAGTGTTACAGAATTACGGGGTGTTACATTCTCCCCTACTTAAAAGGATTTCGTCCCCGAAATCTTCGAGTTAGGAAGAATGTGTCCTACCATCCATTCACCCATCTACTCATCCATCCAATCACAGGCATTCACTGTCCTTAAAAGATTTCTAATGCTTTCATGTTTATATGCATAGTGTGTGTATATGTCTTTATCTAATGCAAAATCAGGCGGTCTACTGATTCAGTTGACCTCCTTAATGCGAATCATGTCAGTGCCATTTGTCCAATCATGTATGTAAGCATCCCTAGTTATGTAAATACTACATGCGTGCATAGCCATTCATCCATATGCAACATCCATATGATAACATATCAATTCCTACTTACAAACAAATACATATCTGTAAATGCAATATGAAAGCGTCCGAGCTGATCTAGTGCATGATACGTATGCATATGCATTCACGAGCAACCATTAGCAACCACTTGCAACCACCAACCATAACATGTTTCAAACACATGTTTCATTCCATTGGCTTCTACCTAAGGATCGAGGATACGACCTAGAGGATATACTTTGGAAAGAGAGAAACAATTATGCGTAAAGCTCCTACCAAAGAAATCAAGGATGCACCCTTAAGGAAAAGGGTATGATGCTAGTATCTAGCCTTCTTGAGCTTTACTCCACTGTATCCTAACTAACTTAACTTCACGATTGTGAAGTTCCTGACCTCCATTTCCAAAATAAACAGATGTCAATCACGGTGCCAAGTATATGTACTAAGATGATTAGAGGTCTCCCTCTCATCCACCATGCCATAACTATAATGGTCGAAAGGTTACTACGTGCTCTTTAGAGTGCCTGTCACAACTACTCATCTCTCACGCAACCCATCCTAGTCGAACTCGACATTCCTCAAGTACAAGCCCCAAAGGCCTAAACCAATATTAGACAAGCACCCAAGGAATATCTCCTACGAACTTAGACGATCTATGTGAGATGATATAAGCAAACTCGATAGCTATTCTCAAATCCCTACTAACCAAAAATAAACTGATTGGACCACCAATTGGATTTGAGACTCTAGTGGGATCTTTCAACTATACAAGTACTATGGTGCGGAGACTCAACTATGGAAGTGGATATGAACAAATGCGAAGCGCTAAAACCAAAGGAAAGAGTACGAGCAACAAAACTAGACTCTTCCAACAGAACTTTATACCTTTCTCTTAGGTACGCTTAGTGGTGAAAGTATGTACTTGCCCTTCAGAAAATCTTGTTCCTCATTCTTGCCCTTGTCCTTAATTATATGCCCTATCATACCCTAGTAAAGATACTTCGTTTTATCTTAGGTTTTATAATTCCCTCCTCTTTTGTGAGCTAAATCCACATCCATGAATTCCTCATCCTAGGGTTGTGCTCCCTAGCCAAACTCCTCATCCCCCTTCCGTGTGTTGCCATGTTGACAAATATCTCGAAAGCTGCTTCCATCGTACGGAAAACCCTATAAGCTTGAATGAAAACTGGCCATAGGTGAAACAACTATGGCAATGGATGGAAGCCAGGCACGACTTCGCCCATCGATGAGGTTATCTCCCAGAAAGCCAGGAGCCCCAGAGACTTAAGAAAGAAGGAGGTAAGAATTCAAACAGAGGAAGAGAAGATAGTGCGTATGGCTTTGGGGAATATGCCTTTAAAACAAATCTTTTCTCTTGAAAATGCTTCTTTTAAAACCGTTTTGAAACTAATTTTTCAAATCCTTTATCTGATCTGGTAACCTTCAGCTCTGATACCATGTGTAACACCCCACATCCGTTAGTGTCACTCACAAAGGGAATGCACTAAGTTATGTGGAGCATTTAGGGTAAAAGATGCAGATAAATTACAAGACAGACAGAAATTAAACAGCGGAAAATAAAACTTTGCTTTATTGATAAAATAGTTTGTACAATGATTTCTTTACAATATCAGAGTATCATCTGTCTTACAAAATAAAGAAGCATAAAAACAACATTTATATTCCCCGATTTTAGCAAGAGCCAGTCATAGCATCTGGAATGAGAATCCAAGCAAACTTCGACAAATCTTCAAGCTGGGAAATAGTGACATTCCAACTTAACCTGAGCTATACTATTCCCTCCTCTACTACCTGGGGAGGGGGGGGGAACGGAAGACAAGAAGACGAAAGAAAAACAGAGTCAGACATAAAGCCTGAGTAAGTTCAGTAACTTCTAGCATGTGAACATGGAAAAACAAAACGACATGAATTAACTGAATACAAGATTACACCATGATGATAGGGTTGGCAAGATCAGACAAGACTAACACAAGATATGCTAAGCTAAGATAAACTGGATATGCTCTAATACTTTTGCCGCTTCGCTAATATACTGGTTTCTATATCTCTGCACCACCTAACTAATGTTCCAACTAGTAACGATTACGTGATCCCAATCCCTGTAGTTTCCATTGCCTTCAGGCATACATTTATTATTTGTTACCTAGATCTAATCTAGGGTTTTCTACCAAGTGCCTTCTAGATTCAATTAGAGTTTACTCTATCTACTGAACACTTCTCGGATTCAGGGTTTATGCCACCTAGTCCAACTAGGGATTAAGCTACCTGTCGAAAGATGCCCCCAAGTCTAGGACACAATACCTAGAGTCGTATATGTTCCTATACTTCCCCACGCATGTATCATGAGTCGTTATCGCTTGTCTAGCTGCACATATCCTATAATGTGCGACCCGAGTCCTGTGGCAGGGCAAATCAAGGAATACATAACTCGGT
Source organism: Allium sativum (assembly GCA_030737875.1). Taxonomy (NCBI): domain Eukaryota; kingdom Viridiplantae; phylum Streptophyta; class Magnoliopsida; order Asparagales; family Amaryllidaceae; genus Allium; species Allium sativum. The sequence continues at coordinate 186,378,636 of CM060919.1, forward strand.
CGGGAGCTTTCAGATATCTGTCGATGCAGATGCTAAGGTCAGTTTTTATTCCAGTGTCTATGGTCCCGCTTGACCCCTCCCTCAACTAATGAAAGGCACACCTTGAAAAATGAGAACTATACGCAGGCCCCCGGTGCCCCACTATCCTATGGCCATCCTCACCCATAACTAGATAGCAAGTGTATGGTCTTTTGGAGTTCTCCGCCTTTCCGCTTCACGTATCTCGATTGACTCAAGATAGATGGTAGACGACGAGTTGGTATCACAGGGCTACCGTTTTCTCGCCGAATCACGCTGGTCCGTCCCAGTCTTTAGGTTGCCATATATTGCAACCAAGGCATACCCCTGGTTCTTCTACACAGACCTTAACCTCTGTGAGCCCAGGAGGATCATCTGCAGCCTCATAGAGGGATACCAAGAGTACCCTCACGTCCCCTCGAACCCTCGGGCTTCGTAACCCATTTCGTTGGAGCCTTCTTTTTATTCAGACGGACATTCGCTCCTTCCCGTGTTATACTAAGAATTACTACTTAGTTATACTAACTAAGGTTTACCACTTAGTTTCCAGAATCGTTGTTTTCTTAACTAAGGTTTACTACTTAGTTCCTTTTAACTAAGGTTTAATACTTAGTTCTCTTTCCCGTCAATTTGGATTGGTTAAGTGTCATTATTCAATTCAAGCTAACTTAACCCTCTTCATATATCCTGTTAAACTGGTTAATTGTTGACTTAACCCTATCACAAACCAAGTTATATTGGTTAAGTATCTCTTATTACTTAACCCTACCCGTTCATCCTGCATTGGTTAAGTGTTCCCTTTTTAACTTAACCTCGCCCGTCTATTTTAACTAACATGTTATTAATGGTTAAGTATTATCCCTTCATGTTTTAGACTTAGCCCAATTCCTTTATCACAATCTGACGGTTAAGTGTTCATGTTTACTTAACCCTACGGTCTAGCCCAGCTAACATATCAAATTGGCTAAGTGTATTGAATTTTACTTAACCCCAACCTCTAGTCTAGTTAACATGTTAATTTGGCTAAGTGTATCAACTTTACTTAACCCCACCTTCTCGTCTGGTTAACATGTTAATTTGGCTAAGTGTTTTCTGAGTTACTTAACCCCTACAAATCTTGTCTTGTTACCATGTTAAGTTGGTTAAGTGTCCCTATGGACTTAGCCCTCCCATTCTAGCTTAACTGTGTTAAGTGTCGGTATGAACCTAACCCCACCCATCGGTTTTGTTATCATGTTGAATTGGTTAAGTGTCTTAGTTAACTTAACCCTACCATTCTTGTTCTAGCTTTAACTAAATAAATTAAAGCCGCTACCACTCACATTAGACAGATATTGTTGCGATTACTGGATGTGCCGGTTGGTTCCGGGCAGGTTTACATCGCAACTCAGTCTAACCTCGATTTAGGCATATTCGTGTTTTCTAAGTTCAAAGGGTTTTGATTAATTTTCAAATCAGGTTTTGAAAGTAACCATCCCGTCCGTCGGATCGGTTAGGGATAGCCAGGGAGAGCAGGAAACTTGTATTTTCCAAACTCAAGCCTAGACACTATCCTCTCTGTCACCCTAGAACTTTCTGGTGTATTATTAAAAGATATGTCGTTAATAAACCTTTAATCTGTCGAAATTTACATTTCTCATTTAGGACAAATTGTATAAGTAAATTATTCCTAATTTACTTATTCCCTAATTACTCTTCAAATGTAAATTGTCAACATTCATTCTTATGGCCCATTTTCCCCTCTATATCATATTTATGCTTTTTGTTATGTAAACTATACCAAATTAAGTGTCACTAACCATGATTTTGCTAAACATGACAATTATTCCCAATTATGGCCAATTTCAAATTTATACCAATATGCCAAATTAGCTAATCCATTTCTGATTTAACATTCTAATTACAGCTCATGTCAAACTAGACTTATTATTGTAACACCCCACACCCGCTAAGGTCACTCACTAAGGGAATGCCTTAACTTCGGTGGAGTATTTTAAGTGAATATAGAACAGAAAAATTACAACAAGACAGATATAAGTAATACTTGAAATTTAAAACATCATTTCATTGCAGCAGAAGTTAAACATGTTTGGTTACATACCAAAAACCAACAAGAGCCAAGTACAAAATATCCATCTCGATAAAAACATAAGTACATAATCCCACTACATACTAATAGCCATTATAGAAAAGATAAGTTGAGCTTTACATCAACGGTCCAAGCTCCAAAAGGTAGATAAAGCAATCTGATCAAAGCCCACTAGTGTTAGGCCCAACCTGAGGACCTGAGGGGGGGGGAGATAAAAACAACGGGGTCAGACATAAGTCTGAGCGAGTCCTATAACTTTAACAATACAATCATTAAAGTAATTAGGGTATGATAAAAACTTGGTATGGTAACGACTGGGGATAAATGACTACACTAAGCAGTCAACTAGACATAGGAAGAACCAAGATAACGATAAAGATGCATCTACCCACCCAAGGATAATTACTAAACTGCACCACACCAGTCATTACTAACTTAAAGGTTGATACCACCCAATGACTTAGAAAATTTAACTAGTAGTTTCGTGTACCCCTAGCTGACCACATAGGTGTCGTCTGCCCCTATCTCCACTAGGTGTACCCACTACTCCCCAAGTGATCGGCTCCCTAACGTAGATACCCGTGCGGGCCCCACAGTGGGGTGTATCACTCCCCAAAGTGGCAACCCGATACAACCAACGGTGCACGGCTTATACCTACATGATGCAACAATGTCTTACCTACTAGCCCGGGTCCACACACGCATATGAAACCCGTTGGACTTGCGTTGCCACCGCTAACCCGTTTTGGCCTCTTATAGTCAAGCCCAGTACGCGTGTCCCGTCCTCGACATGGGTCTCGAGCCCACAAAGATACACATGGGTTACTGGTTGAAATGCCCCCACAAGCTACCCACCTAAGCTTGCTCCCTCTAGTGTATCCCACTTAACCCTTTAATCATGTTTAATTACATGTTTCCACTTTGGTTAAGTATTCTAATCGTATTTTCTATTGCCACCCAAGGCAAGCACTAGATTTCCACATGCCACCAAGGCACCCACTTAACCCCCTCATGCTCCACTACATGCTTATCTGGTTAAGTGTTTCTTAATTGATTAAGACCGTAACCTTTGTAAAGACCTCTCACATTAGACTGTCTTTTATGGCTGCTGGATTTGCCGGTCGGGTCCGGGCAGCCTTACGCCATAACAGAGTCTAACCTTGTGTCTTTACACTTTTCACGTATTTATTTTATGCCTAAGACCTCTCACATTGGGCCAATCATTTGTAGCCGCTGGATTTGCCGGTCGGGTCCGGGCAGTCTTATGCTACAAAAGGGTCCAACCTCGTGTCTTAGTCGATTAATTACACCTAATTAATCACCCCTATATTTTGAATTAATTTTCCCTAATTAATTCCAATTTAATGATGTACATAATTGACTCAATTATGTCCATCCACTTATGGTATGCAACATCATACCAATTTCACCATTATTTTGTTAACATGAATATTAACCCCATCGTTCCCCACGTAATACGCTAACATGACATACTTAAAAGGGAAGATTCATCACAAATACAATGGGTTCAACTTAGCATAACATTAACATCAACATGGGTTTTAAAGGTGTCAACTTGCATATATGACCATAGCATCAAACCCAACTAGCATAAATAATCAACCCAACTTGCATGAATCACATAAGTCACAAAGAGGGTAACTTGCATAGATGTTCATGTCATAGACCTATCATAAAGGGATAAACTTGCATACATGTCATAGGTCTAAAAAGGGATGAACTTGCATATGTTACTCATATCATAAAAAGGGGTAAACATGCATATATATGCATGACATACAAAGGGGTAAACTTGCATATGTATGCATATCATACAAAGGTGTAAATTGGCACATGTTACTTGCATATTAATCAAACACCAAACTTGCATAACATGTCATATATGAACTTGCATATAATCAAACACCAAACTTGCATAACATGTCATATATGAACATGCATATAATCAAACACCAAACTTGTATAACATGGTGTCATAATGGATCAATGTTTATCATAGTGATTTGCATAACTAGCATCATGAACATATAACATAAAACTTACATAACTAACATCATGGACATATAGCATAAAACTTGCATAACTAACATCATGAGCACATAGCATATGATAACATAACTTGCATTGATCCACATTCATAACCATAACCTCATTACATCCTATCATAATTAGTTTAGCAATTGCTTGTTAAAGGCATAGAAACTCACAACTTGTTGATTAGCACTCCTATGAAGAAGATTAAGTTTTTAGATTGATTAGAAGTTGATTTGAGAAGCTATCTTCTTCTAAAATGTGATGGAGGCTCCTTCTAATTGCATTTTGATGGCATGACGGCCTTGTATCTATTTTTAGTATGAGTTAGGGTAGTCTTACGGTGTATTTATAGATTTAGGATGTAGTTAAGGCCATAGGATTAACCCTAGTTTAGATCTAAACCATCAAAAATCGTCACAGGTCAGCAGAACAGACCAGAGAACCAAAACAGGTGCACCAAGCCAGCCAGGGTCAAACCAGAAAGCTGTGCTGGTTTCTGGCTCGACACGGGCGCACTTCCCAAGTGTGCCAGTGTATTTTTGTGCTGGCGCACTTCACAAGTGCGCCAGTGCATTCTGGCTTGTTTTCGGTTTTTCTGCCTAACTTCGTTCGTCCATATCTTCTTCATACGGACTCCGATTTTCGAAAACTCGGACTCTATTTCGCGTATTTTTCCGAGACGAACGCAATGGCGCAACCCGTTTCCCCTAATTCCCACATTTGGGATTAGTTATTCTTTAATTTGTGAATGTTAATATTAACTTAAATTCGGGGTGTTACATTCTCCCCTACTTAAAGGATTTCGTCCCCGAAATCTCTAAATCCAGAAAAACGCATCCTACCATCCAAACAACCATCTACTAAACCATCAAACACTGGCATCCATTGTCCTTAAAGTTTCTAATGCTGAATGAACATATGCAAAAAGTGTGTGTATATGTTCCCTGTCTAATGCAAAATCAGGCGCTACTGATTCAGTTGACCTCCTTAATGCAACCCATTATAGTGCCATGCATCCAATATGTATGCAAAAGAACCCTATCTACACATACTATTTCTACATGTGTGCACAACCATACACCAAAATGCATCATCCATATGATAACACATACATTATACATCCATTAATATAGCTACCTACACACAATTATATGCAATATGCAATATGAAGTGACTGAGCCGATCTAGTGTCTAAAGTGTGTGTATATGCATCCATGAGCAACCACTAGCAAACCCTTGCATCCACACGCATCCATCAATCATAACATGTCTCAAACACATGTTTCAACCATAGGTTCACCCTATCTAAAGGTCAAAGGTACTAATGAGAGGACATACTAAAGATAAGATAAGAACTAGACAAACGATAAAGGAGAAATTAAAAGACATACCCTCAAAAAGGAATGGGTACAGTGAACGCATCTTCGCTTATGTCTTCCAAGTAGCGTTGCTCTCATCATCTCCCCATTGCACTTTGACTAGTTGAACCTCTCTGTTTCTCAACTTCCTAGTCTTTGACCCAAGGATGCGAGTAGGAGCTCGTCGAATCGTCGCATCACGCTCTACCTCCAATTCTCTAAGCAAGTCGGCTCTACCACCTCTGCGGTCTCATGTAGGCACTTCCTCAAATGTGACACATGGAATATGTCATGTACACCACTAAGTCTCTCGGGAAAATCCACTCTATATGCCATCTGTCCAATCCTTTCCTTAATAGGAAACGGTCCTACAAACCTTGGTTCTAATTTTCCAACGGACCCAAAGCGAACAACATTCCGTAATGGAGATACTTTGACAAAGACCATGTCCCCAACATCAAACTCAAGATCCGTCCTCCTCTTATCCGCATTAGATTTCTGCCTATCTTGCGCTGCTTTCATCCTTCTTCGAATCAAATCAATCTTTTCCGAAGTCTCTCTAACCATATCGGGCCCAAGCAAGATCTTATCCGTAGATTCCCACCAACATGTAGGTGACCGACAAGGCCTTCCGTAAAGAGCTTCGAAAGGAGCCATGCCAATACTAGACCGAAAGCTGTTATTATACGCGAACTCCACCAATGGAAGATGCTCTTCCCATGTACCTCCAAAATCTAAGATACATAGCCTCAAAAGATCTTCTAGAACACGATTCACCCTCTCGGTCTGGTCGTCCGTCTGAGGATGATATGCGGTGCTCAAACACAACTGAGTCCCTACTGCCTCTTGCAAGCTCTTCCAAAACTCGCTAGTGAAGATAGGATCTCGATCGCTCACTATGCTAGAAGGTACACCATGCAACCGAACTATCTCTCGAAGGTAAACTGAAGCTAGCCATGGAGCAGTCCTTTTACTCTTCACGGGTATGAAATGGGCGCTCTTAGTAAGTCTGTCTACCACAGCCCAAATTCCCGTATTACCCTTCCTCGATCTCGGTAACCCATCGATAAAATCCATCGAGACGCTATCCCACTTCCATTGCGGAACTTCCAATGGGTGAAGCAATCCACCGGGTTTCTTTTGCTCCGCTTTCACCTGTTGGCACACCAAGCATCTAGCGACAAACTCGGCCACATCTTTCTTCATACCGGCCCAAAAGAAAACTCGCTTCATGTCTTGGTACATCTTGTCCCCACCGGGATGAATGGTCATCCTAGAACGATGTGCATCATCAAGTATAGCCTTCCTCAAACCCTTATCTTGCGGTACACAAAGTCTACCGTCTCTACGCAACCACCCCTTATCATCTACGGTGTACCTACTCAAATGGCTGGACGACTCCCCCTTATGAGCCTCTCTACCAACTCAACCAACTGTGGGTCGTCCCGCTGTGCCTCGCCAATCCGTCCCAAAAGAGTAGGTCTGACCTCTAAGGATGCTAGCAAACCGGGTACAAATTCAACGGAAGGTCTGAAGTCAAACATCGAGATAAATTCCAAGCTTCGTCGTTCCACGAAAAATGGACTTAAGGACAACCTTTTTCTGCTTAAGGCGTCCGCCACCACGTTACCATTGCCAGGGGTATACGCTATCTCGAAATCATAGGATGCTAAGAACTCCATCCACCTTTGCTGTCTTAAGTTCAAATCCTTCTAAGAAAACAAGTACTTCAACGATTTGTGGTCAGTGAACAATTCGAACCTCTCGCTAAGAAGATAATGGCGCCAAGTCTTAAGCGCAAAAACAATAGCGGCCAACTCTAGATCATATGTAGGGTAATTTTTCTCATGCGCTCTCAACTGCCTTCCCCCATAGGCTATTACCCTTCCCTCTTGCATTAAGACTGCGCCTAGTCCTGTCCCTCAAGCATCGGTATAAACAACAAATGGCTTACTCCCATCTGGCAACACTAAGACTGGAGCTGTGGTTAAAGCTCTCTTTAACCGTTGGAACGCATCATCACAATCTACGTCCCATGTGAAGACTAGATTCTTCTTCGTCAAGCGAGTTAATGGGGCTGATATCTTCGTGAAGTCCTTGATAAACTTCCTATAGTAGCCAGCCAACCCCAAGAAACTCCTCACCTCGGTAGCATTCTTCGGAACCTTCCAATCTTGGATGGATACTACCTTAGCAGGATCCACAGCTAACCCTTCTTTGGAGACCACGTGCCCAAAGAACCGCACTTCCTTCCTCCAAAAGTGACATTTAGAGAATTTAGCCTTAAGGCCTTGCGCTCGAAGAGTTTCCAACACTTCCCTAAGATGTAGGGCATGCTCTTCTTCACTCTTAGAAAAGACTAAGATGTCATCCACAAAGACCACCACGAACTTATTAAGGTACTCCCTGAACACCCTACTCATCAAATCAACAAAGTATGCAGGGGCGTTCGTCAAACCAAAGGGCATCACCAGCCACTCATAGAAACCATCCGGAGTCCTAAAGGCAGTCTTTTTTATACTATCCTCAGCCACTCTCAACTGATGAAACCCCGTGGCTAAGTCCAACTGCGAAAACACTGAGGCGCCAACCAACTGATCAAAGAGATAATCAATCCTCGGCAATGGGTGTCTATTCTTCTTTGTAAGCTTGTTCGGTTCTCTATAGTCTACACAAAGTCTGAGGGACCCATCCGCCTTCGTGGCAAAAACTACTGGAGCACCCCACTCCGATATACTTCGTCTTATGAACCCCTTCTCAAGCAACTCCCCTACTTGCTTATTGAGTTCCCTCCTCTCACGAGGAGCCATGTGGCGCACTGGCAAAGATACTGGTTTAGCATTGTCTACCAGATATATTCGGAAGTCTATCTCCCGCTTCGGAGGTAAGCCCTTCACCTCCTCAAACACATCCGAGTATTCCCGGACCACTCTAACAGTTCGCAAACTCTCGACCAAAGCGTCAAGCGATTCAAGATAACTTAGCATAACAGAATTCATGGGATTACAAGAGATCTCGAGAGTGTTCCCTAAGCGGGTAATGAGCCTAACAACTCTCCTTTCGCAATCAAGAACGGCACCATTACTGGATAACCAGTCCATGCCCAAAATCAACCCATAGCCCGTGAAGCCCAAAACAAAAGCATCACATCTAAACTCAACGCTAAGTATGGAAATCTTCAAACCCAAACATATCATGGACAAATAAGTGGGGCCCCCAATTGGGTTTGAAACAACCAAGGGATCATCTACTAGACTGGTGTCTAAGTGCAGTGACTCAACTAATGATGATGAGATAAACGAATGCGATGCGCCAGAGTCGAATAAAGTACGGACAGGATGATCAAACAGAAAAACCAGACTTCCAACGGAAATAGTACTACCTCTTTCTTGAATCGGTGGAACCGCGAGAGCCTGAACTTGCCCCCTTGCCTGACCTGGTGCCAAAAGAGCCTGCACCTGTCCTCCTGAGGTAGATCCCATCCTCTGCCCCTTCTTAGGGCAGTCTTTCACTAGATGCCCTGCTTCGCCATAGTGGAAGCAGCCAGTCTTCTTCTTCTTCCGACAATCTTTGCTTAGGTGGCCTGGTGTCCCACAATTGAAGCACTTCTTCTTTCCCTTGCCACTGTTGCCTTTCCCACCCTTGTTTTGTTGTTCCTGTTGAGGTCTCTTCTGATCTCTTTTCTTCTTGGTTGCCTTATTAGCATTGGGACCCTTCTCTTCCTCATGCATAAGTGCCATGTCTATTAGCTTCTCAAAGGTGGCCCCCATAGGGATGTGAGTCATAGCCAATCCATGCATCGGTTCATTCAAGCCTTTAACGAACCTCAAAGCCTTCTTCTCCGGTGCATTCACCATGTCTATGCCAAACCTTGTCAACTGAATAAACTTGTTGACATATTCCTTCACTGATAGGTTTCCTTGCTTTAGAGTCAAGAACCTTTCCATATACAGATTTTCTTCCGCCCTTGAGAGAAACTTTGCCACAAACCTTTGTCTGAAATCAGCCCAAGAGTCAACAGGGCGCTCTCCATTAGTGACCTCCCACCAGAACGAGGCCTCTCCCTTCATTAACCAAGCAGCTAACTTGACTTTCTTTCCTTCTTCCATCTCAAAGATGTCTATTAACTCTTCCGTTTCCTTAAGCCAATCCCTAGCTTCCACAAAAGTTTCTGATCCTTGAAAAGGTTTCCCTCCCATAGCCTTAAATTCCTTGCAAGTCTTAGCAAAAGTATCCGCGCGAGGAGGAGGAGGGGGAGGAAGATCGGGTGCAACTGGTGGTGGAGGAACATCTGCTGGACCCGCAGCGGCGGTCCTAGCCTCCATCAATCTCCTATACCATACTGGTATCGCTACACCCTCTGGAAAGTTAAGATCTTCAGCCATGCTGAAACGAAAAAGGAAAGATTCAAAACGGAGAATTCGAAAGATAAAGATATGGCTATTAGGGATTATGCTTTTCTTTCAAAAACTTTTCTCTCAAAGACATGTTTTTGAAAATACTCCTTCGAAAATGTTTTTAGAAAAATAGTTTTTCTAAAAGTTTTATCTGTTCTGGTAACCTTCAGCTCTGATACCACGTGTAACACCCCACATCCGCTAAGGTCACTCACTAAGGGAATGCCTTAACTTCGGTGGAGTATTTTAAGTGAATATAGAACAGAAAAATTACAACAAGACAGATATAAGTAATACTTGAAATTTAAAACATCATTTCATTGCAGCAGAAGTTAAACATGTTTGGTTACATACCAAAAACCAACAAGAGTCAAGTACAAAATATCCATCTCGATAAAAACATAAGTACATAATCCCACTACATACTAATAGCCATAATAGAAAAGATAAGCTGAGCTTTACATCAACGGTCCAAGCTCCAAAAGATAGATAAAGCAATCTGATCAAAGCCCACTAGTGCTAGGCTCAACCTAAGGACCTGAGGGGGGGGGAAAGATAAAAACAACGGGGTCAGACATAAGTCTGAGAGAGTCCTATAACTTTAACAATACAATCATTAAAGTAATTAGGGTATGATATAAACTTGGTACGGTAACGACTGGGGATAAATGACTAGACTAAGCAGCCAACTAGACATAGGAAGAACCAAGATAACGGTAAAGACGCATCTACCACCCAAGGATAATTACTAAACTGCACCACACCAGTCATTCCTAACTTAAAGGTTGATCCCACCCAAGGACTTAGAAAATTTAACTAGTAGTTTCGTATACCCCTAGCTGACCACATAGGTATCGTCTGCCCCTATCTCCACTAGGTGTACCCACTAATCCCCAAGCGATCGGCTCCCTAACGTAGATACCCGTGCTGGCCCCACAGTAGGGTGTATCACTCCCCAAAGTGGCAACCCGATACAACCAACGGTGCACGGCTTATACCTACACGATGCAACAACGTCTTACTTACCAGCCCGGTCCACACACGCATATGAAACCCGTTGGACTTGCGTTGCCACCGCTAACCCGTTTTGGCCTCTTATAGTCAAGCCCAGTACGCGTGTCCCATCCTCGACATGGGTCGAGCCCACAAAGATACACATGGGTTACTGGTTGAAATGGGCCCCCACAAGCTACCCACCTAAGCTTGCTCCCTCTAGTGTATCCCACTTAACCCTTTAATCATGTTTAATTACATGTTTCCACTTTGGTTAAGTATTCTAATCGTATTTTCTATTGCCACCCAAGGCAACCACTAGATTTCCACATGCCACCCAAGGCACCCACTTAACCCCCTCATGCCCCACTACATGCTTATCTGGTTAAGTGTTTCTTAATTGATTATGACCGTAACCTTTGTAAAGACCTCTCACATTAGACTGTCTTTTATGGCAGCTGGATTTGCCGGTCGGGTCCGGGCAGTCTTACGCCATAACAGAGTCTAACCTCGTGTCTTTACACTTGTCACGTATTTAGTTTATGCCTAAGACCTCTCACATTGGGCCAATCATTTGTAGCCGCTGGATTTGCCGGTCGGGTCCGGGCAGTCTTATGCTACAAAAGGGTCCAACCTCGTGTCTTAGTCGATTAATTACACCTAATTAATCACCCCTATATTTTGAATTAATTTTCCCTAATTAATTCCAATTTAATGATGTACATAATTGACTCAATTATGTCCATCCACTTATGGTATGCAACATCATACCAATTTCACCACAATTTTGTTAACAGGAATATTAACCCTATCATTCCCCACGTAATACGCTAACATGACATACTTAAAAGGGAAGATTCATCACAAATACAATGGGTTCAACTTAGCATAACATTAACATCAACATGGGTTTTAAAGGTGTCAACTTGCATATATGACCATAGCATCAAACCCAACTAGCATAAATAATCAACCCAAACTTGCATGAATCACATATGTCATAAAGAGGGTAACTTGCATAGATGTTCATGTCATAGACCTATCATAAAGGGATAAAGTTGCATACATGTCATAGGTCTAAAAAGGGATGAACTTGCATATGTTACTCATATCATAAAAAGGGGTAAACATGCATATATATGCATGACATACAAAGGGGTAAACTTGCATATGTATGCATATCATACAAAGGTGTAAACTTGCACATGTTACTTGCATATTAATCAAACACCAAACTTGCATAACATGTCATATATGAACTTGCATATAATCAAACACCAAACTTGCATAACATGTCATATATGAACTTGCATATAATCAAACACCAAACTTGTATAACATGGTGTCATAATGGATCAATGTTTATCATAGTGATTTGCATAACTAGCATCATGAACATATAACATAAAACTTACATAACTAACATCATGGACATATAGCATAAAACTTGCATAACTAACATCATGAGCACATAGCATATGATAACATAACTTGCATTGATCCACATTCATAACCATAACCTCATTACATCCTATCATAATTAGTTTAGCAATTGCTTGCTAAAGGCATAGAAACTCACAACCTGTTTATTAGCACTCCTACGAAGAAGATTAAGTTACTAGATTTGATTAGAAGTTGATTTGAGAAGCTATCTTCTTCTAAAATGTGATGGAGGCTCCTTCTAATTGCATTTTGACGGCATGACGGCCTTGTATCTATTTTTAGTATGAATTAGTGTAGTCTTAGGGTGTATTTATAGATTTAGGATGTAGTTTAGGCCATAGGATTAATCCTAGTGTAGATCTATACCATCAAAAATCGTCACAGGTCAGCAGAACAGACCAGAGAACCAAAACAGGTGCACCAGGCCAGCCAGGGTCAAACCAGAAAGCTGTGCAGGTTTCTGGCTCGACACGGGCGCACTTCCCAAGTGCGCCAGTGAATTTTTGTGCTGGCGCACTTCACAAGTGCGCCAGTGCATTCTGGCTTGTTTTCGGTTTTTCTGCCTAACTTCGTTCGTCCATATCTTCTTCATACGGACTGCGATTTTCGAAAACTCGGACTCTATTTCGCGTATTTTTCCGAGACGAACGCAATGGCGCAACCCGTTTCCCCTAATTCCCACATCAAGGATTAGTTATTCTTTAATTTGTGAATGTTAATATTAACTGAAATTCGGGGTGTTACATTCTCCCCTACTTTAAGGATTTCGTCCCCGAAATCTCTAAGTCCAGAAGAACGTATCCTACCATCCAAACAACCATCTACTAAACCATCAAACACTGGCATCCATTGTCCTTAAAGTTTCTAATGTTGTATGAACATATGCAAAAATTGTGTGTATATTTTCTCTGTCTAATGCAAAATCAGGCGGTCTACTGATTCAGTTGACCTCCTTAATGCAACCCATGATAGTGCCATGCATCCAATATGTATGCGAAAGAACCCTATCTACACATACTATTTCTACATGTGTGCACAACCATACACCAAAATGCATCATCCATATGATAACACAACCATTATACATCCATTAATATAGCTACCTACACACAATTATATGCAATATGCAATATGAAGTGACTGAGCCGATCTAGTGTCTAAAGTGTGTGTATATGCATCCATGAGCAACCACTAGCAAATACTTGCATCCTCACGCAACCATCAATCATAACATGTCTCAAACACATGTTCCAACCATAGGTTCACCCTATCTAAAGGTCAAAGGTACTAATGAGAGGACATACTAAAGATAAGATAAGAACTAGACAAACGATAAAGGAGAAATTAAAAGACATACCCTCAAAAAGGAATGGGTACAGTGAACGCATCTTCGCTTCTGTCTTCCAAGTAGCGTTGCTCTCATCATCTCCCCATTGCACTTTGACTAGTTGAACCTCTCTGTTTCTCAACTTCCTAGTCTTTGACCCAAGGATGCGAGTAGGAGCTCGTCGAATCGTCGCATCACGCTCTACCTCCACTTCTCTAAGCAAGTCGGCTCTACCACCTCTGCGGTCTCATGTAGGCACTTCCTCAAATGTGACACATGGAATACGTCATGTACACCACTAAGTCTCTTGGGCAAATCCACTCTATATGCCATCTGTCCAATCCTTTCCTTAATAGGAAACGGTCCTACAAACCTTGGTGCTAATTTTCCAATGGACCCAAAGCGAACAACATTCCATAATGGAGATACTTTGACAAAGACCATGTCCCCAACATCAAACTCACGATCCGTCCTCCTCTTATCCGCATAAGATTTCTGCCTATCTTGCGCTGCTTTCATCCTTCTACGAATCAAATCAATCTTTTCTGAAGTCTCTGTGACCATATCGGGCCCAAGCAAGATCTAATCCGTAGATTCCCACCAACATGTAGGTGACCGACATGGCCTTCCGTAAAGAGCTTCGAAAGGAGCCATGCCAATACTAGACTGAAAGCTGTTATTATACGCGAACTCCACCAATGGAAGATGCTCTTCCCATGTACCTCCAAAATCTAAGATACATAGCCTCAAAAGATCTTCTAGAACACGATTCACCCTCTCGGTCTGGTCATCCGTCTGAGGATGATATGTGGTGCTCAAACACAACCGAGTCCCTACTGCCTCTTGCAAACTCTTCCAAAACTCGCTAGTGAAGATAGGATCTCGATCGCTCACTATGCTAGAAGGTACACCATGCAACGAACTATCTCTCGAAGGTAAACTGAAGCTAGCCATGGAGCAGTCCTCTTACTCTTCACGGGTATGAAATGGGCGCTCTTAGTAAGTCTGTCTACCACAACCCAAATTCCCGTATTACCCTTCCTCGATCTCGGTAACCCATCGATAAAATCCATCGAGACGTTATCCCACTTCCATTGTGGAACTTCCAATGGGTGAAGCAATCCACCGGGTTTCTTTTGCTCCGCTTTCACCTGTTGGCACACCAAGCATCTAGCGACAAACTCGGCCACATCTTTCTTCATACCGGCCCAAAAGAAAACTCGCTTCATGTCTTGGTACATCTTGTCCCCACCGGGATGAATGGTCATCCTAGAATGATGTGCATCATCAAGTATAGCCTTCCTCAAACCCTCATCTTGCGGTACACAAAGTCTACCGTCTCTACGCAACCACCCCTTATCATCTAGGGTGTACCTACTCAAATGGCTGGACGACTCCCCCTTATGAGCCTCTCTACCAACTCAACCAACTGTGGGTTGTCCCGTTGTGCCTCGCCAATCCGTCCCAAAAGAGTAGGTCTGACCTCTAAGGATGCTAGCAAACCGGGCACAAAGTCAACGGAAGGTCTGAAGTCAAACATCGAGATAAATTCCAAGCTTTGTCGTTCCACGAACAATGGACTCAAGGACAACCTTTTTCTGCTTAAGACGTCCGCCACCACGTTACCCTTGCAAGGGGTATACGCTATCTCGAAATCATAGGATGCTAAGAACTCCATCCACCTTTGCTGTCTTAAGTTCAAATCCTTCTGAGAAAACAAGTACTTCAACGATTTGTGGTCAGTGAACAATTCGAACCTCTCGCCAAGAAGATAATGGGGCCAAGTCTTAAGCGCAAAAACAATAGCGGCCAACTCTAGATCATATGTAGGGTAATTTTTCTCATGCGCTCTCAACTGCCTTCCCCCATAGGCTATTACCCTTCCCTCTTGCATTAAGACTGCGCCTAGTCCTGTCCCACAAGCATCGGTATAAACAACAAATGGCTTACTCCTATTTGGCAACACTAAGACTGGAGCTGTGGTTAAAGCTCTCTTTAACCGTTGGAACGCATCATCACAATCTACGTCCCATGTGAAGACTAGATTCTTCTTCGTCAAGCGAGTTAATGGGGCTGATATCTTCGTGAAGTCCTTGATAAACTTCCTATAGTAGCCAGCTAACCCCAAGAAACTCCTCACCTCGGTAGCATTCTTCGGAACCTTCCAATCTTGGATGGATACTACCTTAGCGGGATCCACAGCTAACCCTTCTTTGGAGACCACGTGCCCAAAGAACCGCACTTCCTTCCTTCAAAAGTGACATTTAGACAATTTAGCCTTAAGGCCTTGCGCTCGAAGAGTTTCCAACACTTCCCTAAGATGTAGGGCATGCTCTTCTTCACTCTTAGAAAAGACTAAGATGTCATCCACAAAGACCACCACGAACTTATTAAGGTACTCCCTGAACACCCTACTCATCAAGTCAACAAAGTATGCATGGGCGTTCGTCAAACCAAAGGGCATCACCAGCCACTCATAGAAACCATCCGAAGTCCTAAATGCAATCTTTTCTATACTATCCTCAGCCACTCTCAACTGATGAAACCCCGTGGCTAAGTCCAACTACGAAAACACTGAGGCGCCAACCAACTGATCAAAGAGATGATCAATCCTCGGCAATGGGTGTCTATTCTTCTTTGTAAGCTTGTTGATTTCTCTATAGTCTACACAAAGTCTGAGGGACCCATCCGCCTTCGTGGCAAAAACTACTGGAGCACCCCACTCCGATATACTTCGTCTTATAAACCCCTTCTCAAGCAACTCCCCTACTTGCTTATTGAGTTCCCTCCTCTCACGAGGAGCCATGTGGCGCACTGGCAAAGATACTGGTTTAGCATTGTCTAACAGATATATTCGGAAGTCTATCTCCCGCTTCGGAGGTAAGCCCTTCACCTCCTCAAACACATCCGAGTATTCCCGGACCACTCTAACAGTTCGCAAACTCTCGACCAAAGCGTCAAGCGATTCAAGATAACTTAGCATAACAGAATTCATGGGATTACAAGAGATCTCGAGAGTGTTCCCCAAGCGGGTAATGAGCCTAACAACTCTCCTTTCGCAATCAAGAACGGCACCATTACTGGATAACCAGTCCATGCCCAAAATCATCCCATAGCCCGTGAAGCCCAAAACAAAAGCATCACATCTAAACTCAACGCTAAGTATGGAAATCTTCAAACCCAAACATATCATGGACAAATAAGTGGAGCACCCAATTGGGTTTGAAACAACCAAGGGATCATCTACTATACTGGTGTCTAAGTGCAGTGACTCAACTAATGATGATGAGATAAACGAATGCGATGCGCCAGAGTCGAATAAAGTACGGACAGGATGATCAAACAGAAAAACCAGACTTTCAATGCCCCCTTGCCTGACCTGGTGCCAAAAGAGCCTGCACCTGTCCTCCTGAGGTAGATCCCGTCCTCTGCCCCTTCTTAGGGCAGTCTTTCACTAGATGCCCTGCTTCGCCACAGTGGAAGCAGCCAGTCTTCTTCTTCTTCTTCCGACAATCTTTGCTTAGGTGGCCTGGTGTCCCACAATTGAAGCACTTCTTCTTTCCCTTGCCACCGTTGCCTTTCCCACCCTTGTTTTGCTGTTCCTGTTGAGGTCTCTTCTGATCTCCTTTCTTCTTGGGTGCCTTATTAGCATTGGGACCCTTCTCTTCCTCATGCATAAGTGCCATGTCTACTAGCTTCTCAAAGGTGGCCCCCATAGGGATGTGAGTCATAGCCAATCCATGCATCGGTTCATTCAAGCCTTTAACGAACCTCAAAGCCTTCTTCTCCGGTGTATTCACCATGTCTATGCCAAACCTTGCCAATTGATTAAACTTGTTGACATATTCCTTCACTGATAGGTTTCCTTGCTTTAGAGTCAAGAACCTTTCCATATACAGATTTTCTTCCACCCTTGAGAGATACTTTGCCATAAACCTTTGTCTGAAATCCGCCCAAGAGCCAACAGGGCGCTCTCCATTAATGACCTCCCACCAGAACGAGGCCTCTCCCTTCATTAACCAAGCAACTACCTTGACTTTCTTTCCTTCTTCCATCTCAAAGATGTCTATTAACTCTTCCGTTTCCTTAAGCCAATCCCTAGCTTCCACAAAAGTTTCTGATCCTTGAAAAGTTTTCCCTCCCATAGCCTTAAATTCCTTGCAAGTCTTAGCAAAAGTATCCGCGCGAGGAGGAGGAGGGGGAGGAAGATCGGGTGCAACTGGTGGTGGAGGAACATCTGCTGGACCCGCAGCGGCGGTCCTAGCCTCCATCAATCTCCTATACCATACTGGTATCGCTACACCCTCCGGAAAGTTAAGATCTTCAGCCATGCTGAAACGAAAAAGGAAAGATTCAAAACGGAGAATTCGAAAGTTAAGATATGGCTATTAGGGATTATGCTTTTCTTTCAAAAAAATTTCTCTCAAAGACATGTTTTTGAAAATACGCCTTCGAAAATGTTTTTAGAAAAATAGTTTTTTTAAAAGTTATATCTGTTCTGGTAACCTTCAACTCTGATACCACGTGTAACACCCCACACCCGCTAAGGTCACTCACTAAGGGAATGCCTTAACTTCGGTGGAGTATTTTAAGTGAATACAGAACAAAAAAATTACAACAAGACAGATTTAAGTAATACTTGAAATTTAAAACATCATTTCATTGCAGCAGAAGTTAAACATGTTTGGTTACATACCAAAAACCAACAAGAGTCAAGTACAAAATATCCATCTCGATAAAAACATAAGTACATAATCCCACTACATACTAATAGCCATAATAGAAAAGATAAGCTGAGCTTTACATCAACGGTCCAAGATCCAAAAGATAGATAAAGCAATCTGATCAAAGCCCACTAGTGCTAGGCTCAACTTGAGGACCTGGGGGGGGGGGGGGGAAGATAAAAACAACGGGGTCAGACATAAGTCTGAGCGAGTCCTATAAATTTAACAATACAATCATTAAAGTAATTAGGGTATGATATAAACTTGGTACGGTAACGACTGGGGATAAATGACTACACTAAGCAGCCAACTAGACATAGGAAGAACCAAGATAACGGTAAAGACGCATCTACCCACCCAAGGATAATTACTAAACTGCACCACACCAGTCATTCCTAACTTAAAGGTTGATCCCACCCAAGGACTTAGAAAATTTAACTAGTAGTTTTGTGTACCCCTAGCTGACCACATAGGTGTCGTCTGCCCCAATCTCCACTAGGTGTACCCACTAATCCCCAAGAGATCGGCTCCCTAACGTAGATACCCGTGCTGGCCCCACAGTGGGGTTTATCACTCCCCAAAGTGGCAACCCGATACAACCAACGGTGCACGGCTTATACCTACACGATGCAACAACGTCTTACCTACCAGCCCGGGTCCACACACGCATATGAAACCCGTTGGACTTGCGTTGCCACCGCTAACCCGTTTTGGCCTCTTATAGTCAAGCCCAGTACGCGTGTCCCGTCCTCGACATGGGTCGAGCCCACAAAGATACACATGGGTTACTGGTTGAAATGGGCCCCCACAAGCTACCCACCTAAGCTTGCTCCCTCTAGTGTATCCCACTTAACCTTTTAATCATGTTTAATTACATGTTTCCACTTTGGTTAAGTATTCTAATCGTATTTTCTATTGCCACCCAAGGTAACCACTAGATTTCCACATGCCACCCAAGGCACCCACTTAACCCCCTCATGCCCCACCACATGCTTATCTGGTTAAGTGTTTCTTAATTGATTAAGACCGTAACCTTTGTAAAGACATCTCACATTAGACTGTCTTTTATGGCAGCTGGATTTGCCGGTCGGGTCCGGGCAGCCTTACGCCATAACAGAGTCTAACCTCGTGTCTTTACACTTGTCACGTATTTAGTTTATGCCTAAGACCTCTCACATTGGGCCAATCATTTGTAGCCGCTGGATTTGCCGGTCGGGTCCGGGCAGTCTTATGCTACAAAAGGGTCCAACCTCGTGTCTTAGTCGATTAATTACACCTAATTAATCACCCCTATATTTTGAATTAATTTCCCCTAATTAATTCCAATTTAATGATGTACATAATTGACTCAATTATGTCCATCCACTTATGGTATGCAACATCATACCAATTTCACCACAATTTTGTTAACATGAATATTAACCCCATCGTTCCCCACGTAATACGCTAACATGACATACTTAAAAGGGAAGATTCATCACAAATACAATGGGTTCAACTTAGCATAACATTAACATCAACATGGGTTTTAAAGGTGTCAACTTGCATATATGACCATAGCATCAAACCCAACTAGCATAAATAATCAACCCAAACTTGCATGAATCACATATGTCATAAAGAGGGTAACTTGCATAGATGTTCATGTCATAGACCTATCATAACGGGATAAACTTGCGTACATGTCATAGGTCTAAAAAGGGATGAACTTGCATATGTTACTCATATCATAAAAGGGGTAAACATGCATATATATGCATGACATACAAAGGGATAAACTTGCATATTTCTGCATATCATACAAAGGTGTAAACTTGCACATGTTACTTTCATATTAATCAAACACCAAACTTGCATAACATGTCATATATGAACTTGCATATAATCAAACACCAAACTTGCATAACATGTCATATATGAACTTGCATATAATCAAACACCAAACTTGTATAACATGGTGTCATAATGGATCAATGTTTATCATAGTGATTTGCATAACTAGCATCATGAACATATAACATAAAACTTACATAACTAACATCATGGACATATAGCATAAAACTTGCATAACTAACATCATGAGCACATAGCATATGATAACATAACTTGCATTGATCCACATTCATAACCACAACCTCATTACATCCTATCATAATTAGTTTAGCAATTGCTTGCTAAAGGCATAGAAACTCACAACTTGTTGATTAGCACTCCTATGAAGAAGATTAAGTTGCTAGAGTTGATTAGAAGTTGATTTGAGAAGCTATCTTCTTCTAAAACGTGATGGAGGCTCCTTCTAATTGCATTTTGACGGCATGACGGCCTTGTATCTATTTTTAGTATGAATTAGGGTAGTCTTAGGGTGTATTTATAGATTTAGGATGTAGTTTAGGCCATAGGATTAACACTTGTTTAGATCTAAACCATCAAAAATCATCACAGGTCAGCAGAACAGACCAGAGAACCAAAACATGTGCACCAGACCAGCCAGGGTCAAACCAAAAAGCTGTGCAGGTTTCTAGCTCGACACAGGCGCACTTCCCAAGTGCGCCAGTGTATTTTTGTGCTGGCGCACTTCACAAGTGCGCCAGTGCATTCTGGCTTGTTTTCGGTTTTTCTGCCTAACTTCGTTCGTCCATTTCTTCTTCATACGAACTCCGATTTTCAAAAACTCGGACTCTATTTCGCGTATTTTTCCGAGACGAACGCAATGGCGCAACCCGTTTCCCCTAATTCCCACATCTGGGATTAGTTATTCTTTAATTTGTTAATGTTAATATTAACTGAAATTCGGGGTGTTACAGTTATTCTAGTTCATAATTCATGTAAATGCTAGATTTACAAGTCAATACTAGATTCAAATTACACATCGTATAATTCATGTCAAATTTATCGAATTTGCATTTCTATGAACATGCCATAATACATGTTCCCAATTTATGCCAATTTCCAAGTTTATAACTATGTTTTTTGTAAATTTCATATTTTGCCCAAATCGTATTCCCACGTCTCGTATAATCGCGATTCAATCTAGATTATAGATAAATCAAGATTCGTAGAAAATAGGGAATGAACCAAAGATGCTATGAAAAAGATAGGCATTAAATGATAATTTACTAATTACAGACCTAACGAATTTCACTGAAATTGATCTAAAACATCGAAGGCCTATAGGTCTGAAAATCTATTGACATAAAAAGGGTTGAATAACGACTTAGGTTCAAGAACATGGGTAGACCTAACTTAATAGGTAAATTCCCAAGGTATAAAACCAAAGAAAACCAAGAATAGACAGAATAGAGACGTAGGTTCAAGAACATGGGTAGACCTAACTTAATAGGTAAATTCCCAAGGTCTAAAACCAAAGAAAACCAAGAATAGACAGAATAGAAAATCAGGTTTATACCCAATTTCACAGTCACAAAACTTAAACAACACTTTGCTAGTCATGAATCATAGGTGTTTAGTCACAATTGTCCTCGTTATGTCATAGGCAATAGTTTATGTTTTCTAATCAAAGGCATTGGCTTGTGTTCATAGTCTAGGAAATAATTCTCATAGCCACAGTCACAGTCATAGGCAATGTTCATGGTCATAGGCAATGTTCATAGTCATAGGCAATGTTCATAGTCAAAGAGGCATATGGTTATAAGGTCCATAGTTTCATAGTCACGGTCTTATTTGTCCTCGAATCATGACAGTTCTTAATTAGGTCCAAAGAAATAGGCACTGATTCGAGTAGAAAGAATTGCCATACTCTTTTATTCCTTTAATTTCATGTCACGAAAAGAGAAACATACAAATCTGAGAAGTAACTGACTTACAGAAATTAGATTGGATTCGTAGAAAATTAGCCGTTGAAGTCATTTGAATCATCACTTGAATCCTAGCTTGACTTGAACCCCCTTCTTGAAAGTCTTGAGCAGCATCTCCTCGTCTTGATTTATTATATATATATATATATTATTTTATTTATTTATACATTTTCTTAGAGGCAGCATAAGGATAGAAAAGAATTGTGAATTGAGAAGGAGACCGAGGCTGTTTATATAGGATTAGGCGGACGAACCTAGGCAGAAAACGTGACCAAATACATTAGAACGAACCAGGTTAAGAAAACTGGAAAAAGCAGGGGGGCGACCCCCAGGTCGACTACCCAGTCGACCTGGGTGGCCCAGGTCGACTACCCAGTCGACCTGGGTGCCTTGGGCGGGAAAATTCCCGCCCAGCCCAATCTGGGTCCGATTTTTGAAATTTGAACCTGTTTCTGACCTGTTCGAATTTTAAATCGAATTCTGAAACTTCTGAAGACCATAACATCTTCATACAGAGTCCGGTTAACGCAAACTCGGACTCTATCTCATGCAGAATTCCGAGACGAACGCAATGGCACAGCCCGTTTCCCATGATTTTGATTTTACAATTTAATTCTGCCTTGATTTGTGAATCTTAGTGTTACAGAATTACGGGGTGTTACATTACTCCTATTGATTAACTAATATTCTACTTAATTACTCCTATTGATTAACTAATATTCGACTTAATTACTACTATCGATTAACTAATGTTCGACTTAACTCCATCGCTTGACTCTAGATCGCAGAAATCACAATGGTTGCGCCTGATTCCCTTAGGAAACATCCGACCGCCATAGGCTATATGCAGCCCTGCGAATTAAGCTAGCAGTCGTACGCAATGACAACTCTACCTGAATAACTATGTTTGGCTAACTCTACCTCAAATACTATATTTGATCAACTCTAATTGAATAACACATATTCAATATGACTTGAAATCAATATCCTTATTTATTTTGAAACTAATATTCCAATATTATTTATTTCCTAAAATCTTGCATTAGAGTTTGATTTTCCTCATATAGGGTAAACCTAATCTCAACACCTTCACTCGCTCCAAACTAATACCATTCCTCGATAATAGTGAAGCCAATCAAGTTGGGGTATTTTAGTTACCTCTCAAACCTTGATCGACCCGTTCTTACCTCAGGATAGTATTAGTTTAACCACTAACATCAAAATCTTATTTTTCCTCTGATTTCAAATCAGGTTTTATAAAACCGTTCCTTATATTTGAAATCTTCGCCCCAAATCCTTTTACTTAATTCCATTAATCAAGTAAATATTCACTAAACCATAACTTTTAACTTCAACCATTATTTCACTTAAATACTTGATTTATAATATAAATCTCTTGTCAAATTGTTTGATTCTATTTATTCGAGTATGCTTAAACGAAAACTTTTACTTTGGATTTTACAACAAATGCTTACACTTACTTTAAAATAAACCTTTTCTAACTGGGATTTTATTTCCAAAAATCCATTTACCAATATTTAACACAACTGAATTGTATGCACTTTCCTTTATCCTTTAAATCCTTATTTCAATTACCATGGTTTGTCCAATTCCATGCTTTTACCCTTAAGTAATTGATTTGGTTTAAAAAAATTAAAACCTTGTTTGGATCTCTTCCAAATCACCTATACAAATTTTTTCACCATTTCTATGTTTTTGGTCCATTCTTAATTCGTTCACCCTTTTCCTTTAAAGTTTCAATTCATTTGACTCGCTTTACTTAATTTAGAGGTTAAGTAAAACTTCCTTTAAATTCTTACATTCACCGACACATCCCATTTACCAATCTTGTTTGAAACCTGGGTTATAAACCGCTTTATAACACCCTCAATTGATTTTGGTCAAACCTATCGATACTCCCACACTTTCTAATGGAAATCCCAATTAAAGGACATTTCTTTAATTATTATTAATTAAGAAAAATAATTAACTTTATACTAACTATGTTAGAAATGATTAACTTTGATATTACTCAAAGATAGGGTTATTGTAACACCCCGTATTTCTGTTAACACTAAAGTTACTAATTTATGAATAACCAATGCTTAATATAATAAATGTGGAAAGGGGAGATGTATCTAATGTGCATACAAATTTAATAATAAATGTGTAAAGGGGAGATGTATCTAATGTGCATACAAATTTAATAATAAATCTGTAAAGGGGAGATGTATCTAATGTGCATACAAAATTAATAATAAATGTGTAAAGGGGGGATGTATCTAATGTGCATACAAATTTAATAATAAATGTGAATAATGCACATTAAAAATGTAATTGTGAACATAATTGGCTTCTCTTTAGAACGGATGTCTTTGACTAACCTTGGCTTCATCGACGGCTCAAATTAACTTGCAATCCCATATAAACAGCCCCCTAGTCTCCTTCTCTTTGCACCATTCTTCTCTAACCT
Organism: Allium sativum; assembly: GCA_030737875.1. Taxonomy (NCBI): domain Eukaryota; kingdom Viridiplantae; phylum Streptophyta; class Magnoliopsida; order Asparagales; family Amaryllidaceae; genus Allium; species Allium sativum. The sequence goes on from CM060919.1 coordinate 186,403,328, forward strand.
TATGCTGCACAAATTCTTGATGGACATGGCTTCTTCTTCTTCTCTAAATCTAAATAAATAGACTAAAATAAAATATAAATCAAGACGAGGATATGTTGCTCAAGTCTTTCAAGAGAAGATTCAAAACAAGTTAGGATTCAAGTAAAGATTCAACGGCTTCAAGCAACGCTATCTTTCTATTCTTTTCTAGATCCAATCAATGTAAGTCGGTTACTTTTTAGATTTGAACGCCTTTTCTATTTGTGACATGAAATTAAAAGAATATAAGAAATATGCCTTATCATTTCATTGAATCTGTGCTTGTTTGTGACTTTGGATCTGATTCTTGATTATGGCCTAGAACACATCGTGACTAAATTGCCAATGCTTAAGATTATGACTATGGAACTGTGGCCTTTGAAACCATAAGCCTTTGACTATGAACATAAGCCTTTGACTAGGAGCATAAACCAATGCCTATGACTATGACAAGGACAATAGTGGATAATTACCTATGATTCACGAACATGATATTATTGCCTAGGATTATGACTGTGAGATTGGATCTAAACTTGATTATCTATTCAGTTTATTCTTAATTATCCTTGGATCTTGATTATGGGAATTTATGTATTAAGTTAGATCTACCCATATACTTGAACCTATGTTATTTGTTCAACGCTTTTTATGTCATAATATTATCAGATCTATAGGCCTTCGATGCTTTAATCAATTTATTCAGTGTAATTTGTTAGATCTGTGATTAGTGAATTATCATCTTCTGCCAGTCATTATGTCTATCTTTTCATGGAATTTTGGTTCATTCCCTTTTTATTCATGAATCTAGATTTATCTATAATCTAGGATGAAATCACGATTACACGAACGATGGGAATATGATTTGGGCAAATCTTAAATTTGACTTAAACATGGTTGTAAACTTGGAAATTGGCGTAATGTGGAACATGAACATAATTATGATTGACATAATTTAGAACATGTATTATGGCATGTTTATTAGAACGCAAATTTGAAAATTTGACATGAATTATGGAATATGTAATTTGACATATTAAATTTAGTATTGGCAAGTAAGCTAAGTTTTAGGCATAAATGGTAAACTAGAATAATAATTCTAGTCTTGCCATAAACTGTAAATTAGGATGTTAAATCAGAATTGGGTCAATTAAAGTTAATTTGGCATAACAAGTATATTAGCACAAATTTTGAATTTAGTCATAATTGTGAGTAATTGTCATGATTAGAATAATCATGGTTAGTGACACTTAATTTGGTATAATTTACATACCAAAAACTATAAATATGATATATAGGGAAAATGGGCCATAATAATAAATGTTGACAATGTACATTAAAAGAGTAATAATGGAATAAGTAAATTATGGAAAATTTACTTACAGAATTTATCCTAAATGAGAAAAGTAAATTTACACAATACGAACATGCTTAAACCGAGGTTTGATTGAGTTGTGATGTAACCCTGCCCAGACCTGCCCGGCTGTCTAGTGATCACAACAATACCTATCCAATGCGGGAGGTTAAGGCATTGAGCCCGATAAAGGCCCGAGGTTAGACTGAGTTGTGGCGTAAGACTGCCCGGAACCAACCGGCATACCGGCAGCCACAACAGTACCTGTCTAATGTGAGTGGCTGGTGCTTTAATAAGACAATTAAAGTTAAGCTAGAATGGGAGGGTTAAGTCCATAAGAACACTTAACCAACTTAACACAGTTAAGCTAGAATGGGAGGGTTAAGTCCATAGGAACACTTAACCAACTTAACACAGTTATGTTAGAACGATAGGGTTAAGTTAACTACAACACTTAACCAACTTAACATGGTAACAAGAAAAGATTTATAGGGGTTAAGTAACTAAGAAAAACACTTAGCCAATTTAATATGTTAACCAGACTAGAAAGTGGGGGTTAAGTAAATTCAATACACTTAGCCAATTTAACATGTTAACTAGACTAGAGGTTGGGGATAAGTAAAGTTAATACACTTAGCCAATTTAACATGTTAACTAGACTAGAGGTTGGGGTTAAGTAAATTTAATACACTTAGCCAATTTAATATGTTAGCTGGACTAGACCGTAGGGTTAAGTAAGCTTGAACACTTAACCATCAGAGTGTGATAAATGAATAGGCTTAAGTTAAAAACATGAAGGGACAATACTTAACCATTAGAACATGTTAATCAAACCAATGTTAGGGTTAAGTTAACTAAGGGAACACTTAACCGTAATAACATGTTAGTTAAAACAGATAGGCAAGGTTAAGTTAAAAAGGAACACTTAACCAATACAAGATGAATGGGTAGGGTTAAGTAAATACTTAACCAATATAACTTGATGCTGGTAGGGTTAAGTCAATGTGAATTACTGGTAACACTTAACCAGTTTAACATGACAAATGAATAGGTTAAGTTAACTTGTATCGACTAATGACACTTAACCAATCCAACTTGACGAGAAAGAGAACTAAGTAGTAAATCTTACTTAAAAGGACTAAGTGGTAAACCTTAGTTCAGAAAACGACGATTCAGGAAACCAAGTGGTAAACCGTAGCTAGTAAAACTAAGTAGTAATCCTTAGTATAACACGAGAAGGAGCGAACGATCTTAAAGAAGGCTCCAACGAATTGGGTTACGAAGCCCGAGGCTTCGAGAGGACGTAAGGGTACTCTTGGTATCCCTCTATGAGAATGCAGATGATCCGCCTGGGCTCACAGAGGTTAAGGTCTGCGTGAGAAGAACCAAGGGTATGCATTGGTTGCAATATATGGCAACCTAAAGACTAGGATGGACCAGCGTGATTCAGGGAGACCAGTAGCCCTGTGATAGCGACTCGTCGTCTACCTACCATCTTGAGTCAGTCGAGATACGTAAAACGGAAAGGCGGAGAACTCCAAAAGACCGTATACTTGCTATCTAGTTATGGGTGAGGATGGCCATAGGTTAGTGGGGCATAGAGGGCCTGTGTATAGTTCTCATTTTTCAAGGTGTGCCTTTCATTAATTGAGGGAGGGGTCAAGTGGGACCATAGCCACTGGAAAAAACAGACCTTAGCATCTGCATCGGCAGATAACTTAAAGCTCCCGACCGAGTTCCGTGTTTCTTGATATTCCCTGCCACGGGACTCGGGTCGCACATATAGAGGACATGTGCATCTAGACAGCGATAAAGATTCACGACACATACGTGCGGAAAGTCTAGGAACATATACCGCTCTAGGTAGTGCGTCCTAGACTAGGGGCATCGTTCGACAGGTAGCGTAATCCCTAGTTGGACCTAGATGGCATAAACCCTGAATCTGTGAAGCATTAGATAAGCTGCGTAAACCCGAGTGGAATCTAGGAAGTACTTTGATATAAAACCCTAGATTAGATTTTGGTAATAAATAATAAATGTACGCCTAAAGGCAACCACAATTACTGGGATTGGGATCGCGTTATCATTTTAGACAGATTACTAGTTGGGACACTAGATAGGTGGTGCAGAGACATAGAAACCATAATAACAGGTTAACAGCGAAGCGGAGAAAGTATTAAAGCATATCCAGTTTATCTTGTCTTAGCATATCTTGTGTTAATCTTATCCTATCTTGTTGGCCCTATCATCATGGTATTGTCTTGTATTCAGTTAATTCATGTCGTTTTGTTTTTCCTTGTCCACATGCTAGAAGTAACTGAACTTACCAGACTTTATGTCTGACCCAGTTTTCTTTCGTCTTCTTTTCATCCGTTCCCCCCCCCAAGGTAGTTAAGGAGGGAATAGCTCAGGTTAGATTGGACCGTCACTCTTCCCAAGCTCAAAGATTCTTCGACAAAGTGCTTTGGACTCTCTTTTTCTGCTGCTATGGCTGGTTATGCTACATTGGGGAATATAAATGTTATTTTATGCTTCTTTATTTTGTAAGACGGATGATACTCTGATATTGGAAAACAATTGTTGTACAAACTATTTTATCAATAAAGTAAAGTTTTATTTTCCGCTGTTTTAATTTTGTATGTCTTGTAATTTATCTGCATCTTTTACCCTAAATGCTCAACAGAACTTAGTGCATTCCCTTTGTGAGTGACACTAAAGGATGTGGGGTGTTACACTTGGTATCCGAGCTGAAGGTTACCAGATCAGATAAAAGATTTGAAAAAAATTATTATTTTCAAACAGTTTTAAAAGAAGCATTTTCAAAAGAAAAGTTTTGTTTTAAAGGCATATTCCCCAAAAGCCATACGCACTATCTTGTGATTCTTTGTTTGAATTCTTGTCCCCTTCTTTCTTGAGTCTCTGGGGCTCCTGGCTTTCTCGGCGATAACCTCATCGAAGGACGAAGTAGTACCCGACTTCTATCTATAACCGTAGTAGTTTCACCTGCGGCTAGTTTTCTTTCAAGCTTAGTAGGGTTTTTTGTACGATGGAGGCAGCTTTCGAGAGATTTGTCAACATGATTACACACGAAAGAGGATGAGGAGTTTGGCTAAGGAGCACAACCCAAGGATGAAGAATTCATGGATGTAGACTTGGCTCACGAAGGAGGAAGGGATTATAAAACCTAAGACAAGAGGAAGTATCTTTACTATGGCGAAATAGGGCATATAATTAAGAACAAAGGACAAGATTTTCAGAAGGGCAAGTACATGCTTTCACCACTAAGCATACCTAGGAGAAAGGTAGTAAAGTTCTGTTGGAAGATTCTAGCTTTTCTGTTTGTAATCTTTCTTTTGGTTTTAGCACTTCGCATTTGTTCATATTTGCTTCCATCGCTGAGTCTCTGCACCTTAGTACTTATATAGTAAAAGATCCCAACTAGTGCTCAAGTGTTTGGTTGTTTTTGCATAGATCATCTCACGTAGATCGTCCAAATTCGGAGGAGACATTCCTCGGGTGCTTGTCTGGTATTGGTTTAGGCCTTTGGGGCTTGTACTTAAGGGATGTTGAGTTCGACTAGGATGGTTTGCTTGAGAGATGAATAGTTGTGGCAGGCGCTCTATATAGAGAAGGACTAACGTTAAGAGAGGTAAAAAGTACGTAGTGACCTTTTGACCCTCATAGTTATGGCATGATGGATAAGCTAAGAAGAGAGACCTCTGAACATCCTAGTATATACACTCAGTATCATGGTTGACATTTGTTTGTTTTGGAAATGGAGGTCAAGAAACTTCGCAATCGTGAAGTTGAATTTGTTAAGGTACAGTTGAGTAAAGCTCAAGAAGACATGATACGGGAGATTGAAGATAAGGCATACGCGCCTCATACCCTTTTTCCTTAATGGTATATCCTTGATTCCTTTTTTTAGGAATTCTATGCATACTAATTTCTAACTTTTAAGGTATATCCTCTAGGACGTATCATCAATCCTTAGGTAGAAACACTTTTGGATGTAAACATGTATTTGAAATATGTTATGGTTGATGGTTGCGAATCGTTGCTAGTGGTTGCTCGTGAATGCATATACACACATATTAGGCACTAGATCAGCTCAGACGCCTTCATATTTCATTTACATATATGTATTTGTTTATGAATTGAAGTTAATGTGTTATCATATGGATGTCGCATTTGATTGAATGATTGTGCACTCATATAGAAATAATATGTATCATTAGGATTTGCATACATATTGGATGCATGGCACTGACATGATTTTCATTAAGGAGGTCAACTGGATCAGCAGACCGCTTGATTTTGCATTAGATAAAGACATGTACACACATTATGCATATAAACATACAAGCATTAGAAGTCTTTAAGGAAAATGGATGCCTGTGTTTGATGGTTGAGTAGATGGATGATTGGATGGTAGGATTTACATTCTTCTTGACTTGAAGATTTCGAGGTCGAAATCCTTTAAGGAGGGGAGAATGTAACACCCCGTATTTCTGTTAACACTAAAGTTACTAATTTAAGAATAACCAATGCTTAATATAATAAATGTGTAAAGGGGAGATGTATCTAATGTGCATACAAATTATATAATAAATGTGTAAAGGGGAGATGTATCTAATGTGCATACAAATTTAATAATAAATGTGTAAAGGGGAGATGTATCTAATGTGCATACAAAATTAATAATAAATGTGTAAAGGGGGGATGTATCTAACGTGCATACAAATTTAATAATAAATGTTAATAATGTACATTAAGAAAGTAATTGTGAACATAATTGGATTCTCTTTAGAGTGGATAGTTTTGATTATGAGACGACCCCAAACCCCGTACTGACGGCGACAGGGGTAATCCTTGGAATATAACACAGAAACAGAAAATAGCAGAATAGAAATAAATAAATACATCAGATAATGCACAATAGAATATACTGGATAAACGTAATCATCAGAGTTACACAGTATAAAGGATCATACTTAGAAAAAATACAGTTCAGCTATACATAAATGTCTATAGCGGAAAACAAACATAATGTACAATAGGAGCTGAACATCATAAAAAGAGATAAATAATAGAATCCATCTTCAGCTCCAGCTATCTGGATAAAGCCATCTAAAACCTGAACACCAGGCTGCCCGTGTAGAAAAAGGGCACCCGAGTTTGAAAGAGAAACAAACTACGAGTCAGTCATGGGATTGGTATGAGAAATCTACTCAACACATTTATAATATGGCTAATCACAGGACCATGCCACTTTCGTGGAACGGGTTTACTCCATTGGATTGCCAGTGCTTTAAAACAAATCATTCTTTTAAACATCGCAATGCTTTTTATAAAAATGAAGCTATTATAAGAACCAGTTCCCATCACACAATGCAACGCAAACCGGAGGATAGAGTTTTACCATATAATGGCCAAATATGCTTGATACGAATAAAACAAAAGCATTTGATATTATTACTAGTGTTTATATGTTTCAAAAACAATTTCAAATCATAACTATAAATTAGAGACGACATGAGCGTCCAATGCCACTGTGTCGCCAAATATAGGTATACAATCAAAACCGCACGATGTCGTATTTGGAAATTGGATTTCCGTCATGAACCAAGGCAAAAGATAGTCCTTACCGCATTCGAGACTGCCTACCCCAATTCTCAGGATTAGAACGCATCGACCCTTGGATAGTCAGGGCCGGTCCACATGAAGTGGATTAAAATGCCTGAACACTACGTTTCCCCGCCTTTTGGGGGCATATGTGAGCCAACAAATGACTCCATCGGTCTCGGATCGACTGATATATCCGAGGCGCCTCGCAACAGCAACAACCACATAAGTCAAACTCGTCAGGGCGTGTAAAACCACTGACGCCACTTCTAGCTAGGAGGAAACGCAGGCCCTCCGTGAGGTCCTTTCTCCCGTTTCTGGTTCATACCGGGGTGCGAGGCTCGCGATTTCATGTTATACACAAAGCTACGCCACACATGCGGTGCTTTGATCATCACCACCAGACTTTGCTTTTCAACAAAAGCCCTGATCACTGCATCTTAGCATGCTACATAGGCAACTCACACCGTGCAACTGATAGCTATCAATCACACAGAATAAATTCCAATGTCAGACACACTGTCCATTTGCAAGTCCGTTCTGGGTCTGAACGAAATCGGAGGCACTATATACCTCGCAAACCCATCGATCACCACGTACGTCTGGACGATCACCACTCATTATCCATATTTCGGGATGCCTTCCAATCAGGACCTCGGTTACCATCCAAACAAGGTGAAGATCTCCGGTCTTCGACCACTGTCTTCATCTTCGATTTCTTATCATCGATTCAGTTATTTAGAATGGGATAAACCCGGTCTTTCTGGGCAACTCGCGTATATAATAAACAAGTGCAACACTAACATACATACGCATCATTTCAATTCCTTAGTCACTAACCGTCAATCGGTAAGAGAACGATTTCCCAAATATTAACCCCGAAGGCCGAAACCAACATCAGATCAATACCCAAGAAACCATTCGACTTAGCCAAACTTCAATTAGTTTCTAAATTTCACATCCATATTGTTTATAATATTTTATAACGATTTATCGCTATTTTTATTTATTTTAAAATAGCCAATTTATTCAAAACGACGCTTCGGGCCATAACACGACCGTGGCGCTGTTTTTATTCAGATTTGATTTACACATATCTAAAAATCTAACCGTTGGATCTTCACAAAATTTACATCATTAGAAAGATCTTTTCAAAACGAATCCAATGGTTCAAGTTTCGGGGAAATCCGACGGTTGAATCTCCCGGTATAATCGTTTGAAGTTTCAATTTCAAAATACGAACTACAACGACGTTATTCGATTAAATATAATTATATTTATATATATATATATATATATATATATATAAATATAATCGATTCTGGCTCTGTTTTTCTTCAGATTTGAATTAAACAATCCAGACAATCCAACCGTTGGATTTTTACAAAGTTGGTGACGTTGGAAAGATATTTCCAAAGCGAACCCAACGGTTGCGATTTCAGGAAAATCCGACGGTCGGATCTCCCGCAATAATCGTTTGAAATAACGGTTTCAAAATATGAACTACAGCTTCGTTATTCGATATATTTTAATTCTATTTATATATATATATATCGATTCTTCGATTTCAAAGCTATATTCTTTTCATGCATTTGATAAAAATTATATTTTTATCTAACTGTCTTCTATTTCAACACTTCGCTATTTTTATCAATTCATGTATATAGTAAAAATGTGATTTTTTTTGTAAAACAATTTATTTCAAAACTCAACTATTTTATATAGTTAATATAGGTAATAAAAATATTGTTTGTATTATAAAACAATTTATTTCAAAACAAGATTACTTTATATAGTTCACATTAATGATAAAAATAGGGTTTTATTATAAAACAATTTCTTTCAAAATATGAATACCATTCAACACATGAATTTCAATTCAACGAATGAATTTCGATTCAACACATGAAGGTTTTTTATAGTTTATATAAATAGATAAAAAAAAGGTGATTTTTATATTTAAAAACATGAATACCATTCAGCACATGAATTCTATTCAACGAATGAATTTCGATTCAACATATGAAGGTTTTCTATAGTTTATATAAATAGATAAAAAGGTGATTTTTATATTTAAAAACACGAATACCATTCAACACATGAATTTTATTCAACGAATGAATTTCAATTCAACACATGAAGGTTTTCTATTCAACAGACGAACATAGTTTCAATACAGGAAAATAATTCTAACACATGAATATTATTCAAAATTTCGGCAGCATAACGGCAGGGTAGTTAAAACCAGGACCGTCCCTAGTACGGCTCCTCGCTCTACCTTAAAACCTCGCGGTTTTTGACAATGGAGATTCATGCATCTAGTTCGCACGCAGGCGACATATTTTTTTTTTTCATTTCCACAAACTAATCCTATGTGGTTTCAACCAAATATTTCTTAACCACAAACGGGTATTTATCAACCACAATCAATCAATATCAACCACAAACAATTCCAACCAACCATTCGCTATCAATCAATTTTCACACCAATCACAACCAATAAATATCGTCCATGGTTTGTGGACAAGGGGCGTATATATATATATATATATATATATATATATATATATATATATATAGCATTTCACTTCAATTTCAACACATATATAATTTTTACAACGCAAATATAACTTATACATCCAACGTACAACTTATACAACGCTTATACATGAGGTGTACAACGCTTATATAACTCATACATCGACTATATAATTTATACATCGTCGGTTTCCATATCATTTATAGATTAGAAATCTCACATTGGGTTCCACTCCACCAAAAATAGTAGAAGGCTCAGAAAAATATGCGGTCTCTTCTAGAATGTAGAAGGCGTCCACACAAGTCCACTGTCTCTTGTTTCACTGAATTTCGTCAATACACGAAAAAGATATGATTTTTCAAAGTTAGCAACGGTTTAAAGGTGTTTAAATCTGTTGAAAATAAATATAGCTAATACCTCTCTGAATTCTTCAAAACTAGGTTTGGATTTAATTTCCGATCCGCTACGTTATGGGAGGATCGGCGAACGCCACATTGAAGAGGGAGGAGGGGCGCCTCCGCGCGGGGTGGTGTGGTGGCCTTCGGTGGTCGGAATCGCGGTCGGCGATGGCTGGAAGTCGAGAACTTCCCAGCGTCTGTTCTCCCAAAATACACAATGAAAAAAATCCAAACTATATATGGATTTGAAGATCTCGAGGAGCTCTACAAAATCTTCAACTGGAGGAGGGGCTAATTTAGTGTGGATTGATCGGAAAGTGGACGAGAAGGTTTGAAAGGGTTTCCGCTTTCAGTCGAGGAGAGAGAAAATTAATTTTCTGACCAATGAGGATTTTTCTTTAATTTATATTTTTTTTTCCAAAAATACCCTCTTTCACTCACGAACACCAATCCAAACCCAACGATTGTCGTCCCTAGCATTTTACCCCCATTCCGAACACAATGGGATATGTTTCGTAGGCCCATTCGACTGTTTCAGTCAGTTTTCCTTCAAATTAAAATATTAAACATTCAATATTCGATTTGAACGTACATTTCAATTTGTCGGGGCCACAAACTGATTCAAAAAATTCCAAAAAAATAAATCTAGCTACGTTTTGACGATACGGTCCCAACAAAACTAGTTTCGTCGAATTCTGAGACCGTTTGCAAAAAGGCCCATTTCTGGTCGATCCAATTTAACAGTAATTGACCAAAACACATTTTCCTTTGCCACGCTCACATACTAGCTTCAAAAATTATGAAATTTGAAACCTAGTAATAACTTCACATCCCGGATCCAATAAAAGAGGTTTCGTCGAATTCTGAAGTCGTATGCAAAATGGCCATTTTCACGGGCTATATAATTCCTATAGCGATCTTTCTGAAAATTCATTTGGCCATAACTTTTGCTTTCCGCTATGAAACTTCGATTTTTCAGATTCGTTAGAAAGGTGTTCGCTAACGGATTTAAATATTTTTGGTTTCACTCCAATCCGTTTTGTTTTGCACTCGGTACAGTCAGACAAAGTTTGAATCCAATTTTTGAAACTATAGCGCCATTTCAGGCCCTGTTTATAATTAGAATTAATTATATTCATTTTCAAATGTCGATTCAAACTTACTTTTCATCATTATTATTTAAAATATTTATTTTAAATATTTAAAATCCATTATTTTAGCCAATTTAAAAAATTTAAATTGGTTCAGATTTTCCGGGTCGTTACAATCTCCCCCACTTAAAACTTTTCATACCCGAAAAGGAACAAAGTCGAAAGTGGTTTGATTAATCAACTCTACGTTCAATCTGGCTTCCATTCTCCTACTTTTCAGTTTCTGAGAATTCTCAAATTCTTCAAAAATTTGGCTAACGCCCAGAATTTTCGAAAAATTTCGCCATAACCTCCTTTGTACGGGGAGAGGTTTGGAAATTTATTGGGCCGTATTAGGTACCCAATAAATCCTAATAAGCATACACACATTTATAGTGATATATTCTGGTGTTTACAGAGGAGCGTGTATAGATAATAACTCCAGAGAATAAATTCTCGTCACCCTGTCAAAGCGTGAGGGAGTGTGTATTTTAAATGCTACAGAGGATAAATCCTCATCACCTCGTCCCGTGTGGGAAATAAATAGTCCATGTGCCATATCTAATGACTAGAGAGACGTGATTATTGTCAACTCCAGACCCGTTTGGGGTTTTTATTAATCTGGCAATTTTATCGTTACAATTTAAATAGTCCATATCAGTCATCAGTTCAACCTGTAAAATATAGTCATCGCCATACAAGCCTCTCGCTCGTATGGTAAATCTTCCACCTCGTCACACAAGCTCTGAATGCTTATGTGGTATATGATGAAGTATGCCTATCTTCAGAAATATGCCATGTAATGTAGTTCAAAATTAATTCTTACAATCCTATGGCGATGTTTATTATTACACACAGAATAACCAGCACTCCGCATCCAATGGCATTCACAGGAGTTGATATAATAATATTTCGCTTCCAACTCATTAAGGTTTACCTATTTGTCGGGCACGCAAATAAATTCTTTACTCAACAGCTATCCATTTACCTGTTCAAACATATATAATGCACACATATATATATATTTCTATCTATCTTCTAAACAGTTTAATGTGTGATATAATCGAATAAATTCTACCGTTCATTCTATTATTGATTAAATATACTATCGTTTTAATAATTTTAATTAATCAAATCTACTATCACACAACAGAAACAACAATCAAATTGTTTTTAACTTTTCAAAATCATACAAATCAATTTCTATATTCTTTTAAAATCATTCAGACTATAGAATTAAAAGTGCACGTCCATGGAAAGAAAATAACAACAGAGTAGAGAATTAAATGGTAATGCAAAGTATGGTAAATGTACCTTGCACCGGAGTCAATCAGAGATGTCTACTCGACACTTAGGATAGGCTTTCTGAATGCTCTCCTCAGTTTCCCAAGTACAATCTCGCGGATCTCCACTCCATTGCACTTTGACTAAGTGAACCTTCTTGTTCCTTAGTTCTTTGGTTTCTTTGCCGATGATCTTTAGTGGCTCTCTTCTCACAGCCAATTCTGGAGTAATTTCAATATCCTGTTGAGCTGCTTCTTTGCAAGCTTCGTTAAGTGACCATATATCTTTGAAAAGTTTTTAACGAACTTCTGGTAATAACTAGCCAATCCGAGAAAACTGCGGACTTCTATAGCGGTACTGGGCTGTTTCCAATTCTGAATAGCTGTGATTTTACTTGGATCCACAGCAATTCCTTCTTTCGATACGACGTGGCCCAGAAATTTCACTTCATCTTGCCAGAATATGCATTTGGACAGTTTGGCTTTCAATACATTCCTTCTCAGAATTTCTAGAACCTGTTCCAAATGCTTTTCATGTTCGGCCTTTGATTTAGAGAAGATTAGAATATCATCAATAAAAATCAGAACAAATTTATTCAAAACTCCTCTGAACACTCTATTCATCAGATCGACGAAGTAAGCTGGAGCGTTACATAAGCCGAATGGCATTACTAACCACTCGTAGAATAAGTCGGGACCTTTGAATGCTGTCATTGGAACACACTCTTCGGCAATTCGAAGTTGATGGAAGCCTGTAGCTAGGTCCATTCGTGAAAATACATGTGCGCTATTTAACCGATCCAACAAATCATCAATCGGCGGCAATGGATATTCATTCTTTATTGTCTGTTTGTTCAAATCGCGATAATCCACACATAGTCGCAGAGTACCGTCTGATTTTAGGACAAACACCACTGCTGCTCCCCAATCAGAGAAACTAGGTCTGATCAGACCCTTCCATACTAGCTGTCGTGTTTGATTGTCAAGTTCTTCTTTCACTTTCAAGGACATTCTTCGAATAGCGTGAACTACCGGCCTTGCATTCGGAATCAAAGCAATCTTGAAATCCATTTCTCTCTGCGGAGGTAAGCGAACAACTTCATTGGAGACATCCGCATAGTTCTTGACGACAGGCATGTCTTTGATGAGGTTGGGAATATTCTCTGTGACTTCAGGGATATTTTCTATTTGAACAGAAGAAACATTCAAAGCTGCCCAGAAGTCTTTTCTATTAGCATTCTGACCTTCACAAGGAATGGTTATATAATCACCTGATTTAATCTTCGCCTTAACGACTCTGTCGGCGCATTTAACCTCAGCTTCATACTTGGTCAGCCAGTCTAACCCAAAGAAAAGATTAAACTCTTTAAAATTCATGACGACCGCGATAGTAAGAAAACGATAACGAGAAAAAGAAACCAGCACTCCACAAACCCAACTGAGATCAATGGAACCCCCAACCGGATTCTGGATAGTCATTGGTTCCTTGAGCTTCTTCAAATTCAAATCCAGCTTCTTAGCTGCGTTCTTTGCAACAAAGCTTCGCGACGTGCTGGTATCAAACAGTACTTTAACTGGGATATCTTTGATAGTTAGCGTGCCTTCTAAAACATCTGGCCTTTCTTGAATAGCTGAGGGCTCAGACGTTTCTGCTACTTCATTTATATGTACTGCATTGGATTTCTTAAATTGCCCGCAATCCTTTTCAAGATGGCTAATCCGATGGCATTGGCAGCATTTTCTATTCTCTCAAAACTGGTTATCGGGTTTAAACCCCTTCTTTCGTTTCTTCGAGGTTCTACAATTCCTGGTCAAATGCCCTGGTTTCTTGCAGTTATAGCATGTGGCCGTCGTTGTTGGTTCTTTCTCAAACTTAGCCCTTTTCCTCTTGGTTTCAGGCTTCTTACTGACCTCTGACCTTGTACTGGCCTCTGGACGATCAGTCTCAGACTCAATTTTCTTACTAGAGCTGACCTCTTCTTCACAAGGCAACATACCTTTCTTGTCGAGATCCTCATACTGATAAGCCATATAAATCATTTCTAAGAAAGGAAGCTTCACATTCCTCATCACACTATTCTGATATTTTCTTTGCGGGCCATGAATAAACCTCAGATTTTTCCTCTTTGGATCTTGAATCAGATGAGGAGCAAAGTGAGAAATTTCATTGAATTTCTTATGATATTCTGGGATGGTCATATCCCCTTGTATCAGATAAGAAAATTCATCACATAATCGCTCGGTTGCTTCGGGAGGAGTAAATCTTTCTAGGAAAATCACTTTGAATCTGTCCCAGGTGATATCACCTTCTGGATTATCTTTAATAACTGAATCCCACCAAAAAAAGCTTCTTCTTTGAGTGCCCAAGACGCCAGTAATCTTTTCTGATCGTCTCTCATCTTTAAACCCTCAAAGATTTTTTCTGCAGAACGAATCCAAGCTTGTGTTTCCATAATGGACTCTTTGGCTAAGAATGGCGATCCACCCAGATTTCGAAATCTCTTGAATAGAACTTCTATATCTGATTCTGGCTGCGGGAGCACAACTGGCTCATTAGCTGGTCGAGCCATACGATTATTTCTTCTGTTCCTGTCACTCATTTGCTAGTACGTCTGCAATTAGTAGACAAAGTGTCAGGTCAACAGAAAAGATATTTCAAAATATAGAGGCAAATACTTCAATGTAAATGTGTCTACTGGGGTGTATTTCATTATGCTTTACTTATACTAGGATATTACTGATCCTATCTGTATAGAGTTACCCGTTCTAGAACACTACTGGTTCTATTTCTGACGAGTTCGTTCATATGTTATATTCCAGAACTAAGCTTAACCAAAGCTCTGATACCAAATGAGACGACCCCAAACCCCGTACTGACGGCGGCAAGGGTAATCCTTGGAATATAACACAGAAACAGATAATAGCAGAACAGAAATAAATAAATACATCAGATAATGCACAATAGAATATACTGGATAAACGTAATCATCAGAGTTACACAGTATACAGGATCATACTTAGAAAAAATACAGTTCAGCTATACATAAATGTCTACAGCAGAAAACAAAAATAATGTACAATAGGAGATGAACAGCATAAAAAGAGATAAATGATAGAATCGATCTTCAGCTCCAGCTATCCGGATAAAGCCAGCTAAAACCTGAATACAAGGTTGTCCGTATAGAAAAAGGGCACCCGAGTTTGAAAGTGAAACAAACTACGAGTCAATCATGGGACTGGTATGAGAAATCTACTCAACACATTATAATATGGCTAATCACAGGACCACGCCACTTTTGTGGAACGGGTTTACTCCATTGGATTGCCAGTGCTTTAAAACAAATCATTCTTTTAAACATCGCAATGCTTTTTATAAAAATGAAGCTATTATAAGACATAGTTCCCATCACACAGTGCAACGCAAACCGGAGGAAAGAGTTTTACCTTATAAAGGCCAAATATGCTTGATACGAATAAAACAAAAGCATTTGATATTATTACTAGTGTTTATACATTTCAAAAACAATTTCAAATCATAACTATCAATCATAGATGACATGAGCGTCCCATGCCACTATGTCGCCAAATATAGGTATACAATAAAAACCGCACGATGTCGTATTTGGAAATTGGATTTCCGTCATGAACCAAGGCAAAAGATAGTCCTTACCGCATTCGAGACTGCCTAGACCGAGTCTCAGGATCACAACGCATCGACCCTTGGATCGTCAGGGCCGGTCCACACGGAGTGGTTTAAAATGCCTGAACACTACGTTTCCCCGCCCTTTGGGGCGTAAGTGAGCCAACAAATGACTCCATTGGTCCCGGATCGACCGATATATCTGAGGCGCCTCGCAACAGCAACGACCACATAAGTCAAACTCGTCAGGGCATGTAAAACCACTGACGCCACTTCTAGCTAGGAGGAAACGCAGGCCCTCCCTGAGGTCCTTTCTCCCGTTTCTGGTTCATATCGGGGTGTGAGGCTCGCGATTTCATGTTATACACAAAGCTACGCCACACAGGCGGTGCTTTGATCATCACCACAAGACATTGCTTTTCTACTGAAGCCCTGATCACTGCATCTTATCATGCCACATAGGCAACTCACACCGTGCAACTGATAGCTATCAATCACACAGAATAAATTCCAATGTCAGACACACTGTCCATTTGCAAGTCCGTTCTGGGTCTGAACGAAACCGGAGGCACTATATACCTCGCAAACCCATCGATCACCACGTACGTCTAGACGATCACCACTCATTATCCATTTTTCGGGATGCCTCCCAATCAGGACCTCGGTGACCATCCAAACAAGGTGAAGATCTCCGGTCTTCGACCACCGTCTTCATCTTCGATTTCTTATCGTCGATTCAGTTATTCAGAATGGGATAAACCCGGTCTTTCTGAGCAACTCACGTATATAATAAACAAGTGCAACACTAACATACATTCGCATCATTTCAATTCATTAGTCACTAACCGTCAATCGGTAAGAGAACGATTTCCCAAATATTAACCCCGGAGGCTGAAACCAACATCAGATCAATACCCAAGAAACCATTCGACTTAGCCAAACTTCAGTTAGTTTCTAAATTTCAAATCCATATTGTTTATAATATTTTATAACGATTTATCGCTATTTTTATTTATTTTAAAATAGCCAATTTATTCAAAATGACGCTTCGGGCCATAACGCGACCGTGACGTTGTTTTTCTTCCGATTTGATTTACACATATCTGAAAATCTAACCGTTGGATCTTCACAAAATTTACATCATTAGAAAGATCTTTTCAAAAGGAATCCAAGTATCACACTTCTTTTTCGGTATGCCGCTCTCCAGTTTCGGGGAAATCTGACGGTCGGATCTCCCGGTATAATCGTTTGAAGTTTCGATTTGAAAATACGAACTACAGCGTCGTTATTCGATTAAATATAATTATATATATATACATATAAAATCGATTCTAGCGCTATTTTTCTTCAGATTTGAATTAAACATTCCAAACAATCCAACCGTTGGATTTTTACAAAGTTGGTGCCTTCGGAAAGATATTTCCAAAGCGAACCCAACGGTTGCGATTTCAGGAAAATCCGATGGTTGGATTTCCCGCAATAATTGTTTGAAATCACGGTTTCAAAATACGAACTGCAGCTTCGTTATTCGATATATTTTAATTCTATTTATATATATATATCGATTCTTCGATTTAAAAGCTATATTCTTTTCATACATTTGCTAAAAATTATATTTTTATCTAACTGTCTTCTATTTCAAAACTTCACTATTTTTATCAATTCATGTATATAGTGAAAATGTGATTTTTTATGTAAAACAATTTATTTCAAAAATCGACTATTTTATATAGTTAATATAGGTAATATAAATATGGTTTTTATTATAAAACAATTTATTTCAAAACAAGATTATTTTATATAGTTCACATTGATGATAAAAATAGGATTTTTATTATAAAACAATTTCGTTCAAAATACGAATACCATTCAACACATGAGTTTCAATTCAACAAATGAATTTCGATTCAACACATGAAGGTTTTCTATAGTTTATATAAATAGACAAAAAAGGTGATTTTTATATTTAAAAACACGAATACCATTCAACACATGAATTCTATTCAACGAATGAATTTCGATACAACACATGAATGTTTTCTATAGTTTATATAAATAGATAAAAAGGTGATTTTTATATTTAAAAACACGAATACCATTCAACACATGAATTCTATTCAACGAATGAATTTCAATTCAACACATGAAGGTTTTCTATTCAATAGACGAATATAGTTTCAATACAGGAAAATAATTCTAACACATGAATATTATTCAAAATTTCGGCAGCATAACGGCCGGGTAGTTAAAACCGGGACCGTCCCTAGTACGGCTCCTCGCTCTACCTTAAAACCTCGCAGTTTTTGACAATGGGGATTCATGCATCTAGTTCGCACGCAGGCGGCATGTATATTTTTTTCATTTCCACAAACTAATCTTATGTGGTTTGAACCAAATATTTCTCAACCACAAACGGGTATTTTTCAACCACAATCAATCAATATCAGCCACAAACAATTCCAACCAACCATTCGCTATCAATCAATTTTCACACCAATCAGAACCAATAAATTTCGTCCATGGTTTGTGGACGAGGGGCGTATATATATATATATATATATATATATATATATATATATATATATATATATATATATATATAACATTTCACTTCTACTTCAACACATATATAATTTTTACAACGTATATATAACTTATACATCGAACGTACAACTTATACAATGCTTATACATGAGGTGTACAACACTTATATAACTCGTACATCGACTATATAATTTATACATCGTCGGTTTCCATATCGTTTATAAATTAGAAATCTCATATTGGGTTCCACTCCACCAAAAATAGTAGAAGGCTCAGAAAAATATGCGGTCTCTTCTAGAATGTAGAAGGCGTCCACACGAGTCCACTGTCTCTTGTTTCACTGAATTTCGTCAATACACGAAAAAGATATGATTTTTCAAAGTTTGCAACGGTTTAAAGGTGTTTAAATCTGTTGAAAGTAAATATAGTCGATACCTCTCTGAATTCTTCAAAACTAGGTTTGGATTTAACTTCCGATCCGCTGCGTTATGGGAGGATCGGCCAACGCCACGTCGAAGAGGGAGGAGGGGCGCCTCCGCGCAGGGTGGTGCGGTGGCCTTCGGAGGTCGGAATCGCGGTCGGCTGGAAGTCGAGGACTTCCCGGCGTCTGTTCTCCCAAAAATCTTCAACTGGAGGAGGGGCTAATTTTGCGTGGATTGATCGGAAAGTGGACGGGAAGGTTTGAAACGGTTTCCGCCTTCAGTCGACGTCGGGGAGAGAGAAAATTAATTTTCTGACCAATGAGGATTTTTCTTTAATTTATATTTTTTTTCCAAAATTACCCTCTTTCACTCACGAACACCAATCCAAACCCAACGACTGTCGTCCCTAGCATTTTACCCCCATTCCTAACACAATGGGATATGTTTGGTAGGCCCCTTCGACTGTTTCAGTCAGTTTTCCTTCAAATTAAAATATAAAACATTCAATATTCGATTTGAACGTACATTTCAATTTGCCGGGGCCACAAACTGATTCGAAAAATTCCAGAAAAATAAATCCAGCTATGTTTTGATGATACGGTCCCAACAAAACTAGTTTCGTCGAATTCTGAGACCGTTTGCAAAAAGGCCCATTTCTGGTTGATCCAATTTAACAGTAATTGACCAAAACACGTTTTCCTTTGCCATGCTCACATACTAGTTTCAAAAATTATGAAACTTGAAACATAGCAACAAATTCACATCCCGGATATAACAAAAGTGGTTTCGTCGAATTCCGAGGTCGTATGCAAAATGGCCATTTTCACGGGCTATATAATTCCTATAGCGACCTTTCTGAAAATTCATTTGGCCATAACTTTTGCTTTCCGCTATGAAACTTTGATTTTTCAGATTCGTTAGAAAGGTATTCACTAACAGATTTAAATATTTTTGGTTTCACTCCAATCCGTTTTGTTTTGCACCCGGTACAGTCAGACAAAGTTTGAATCCAATTTTTGAAAGTGCAGCGCCATTTCAGGCCCTGTTTATAATTAGATTTAATTATATTCTTTTTCAAATGTCGATTCAAACTTACTTTTCATCGCTATTATTTAAAATATTTATTTTAAATATTTAAAATCCATTATTTTAGCCAATTTAAAAAATTTAAATTGGTTCAGATTTTCCGGGTCGTTACAGATTAACCTTGGCTTCATCGACGGCTCAAATTAACTTGTAGTCCTATATAAACAGCCCCCTAGTCTCCTTCTCTTTGCACCATTTTTCTCTAGCCTTATCCTGCACAAATTCTTGATGGACATGGCTTCATCTTCTTCCTCTAAATCTAAATAAATAGATTAAAATAAAATATAAATCAAGACGAGGATATGCTGCTCAAGTCTTTCAAAAGAAAATTCAAAACAACTTAGGATTCAAGTAAAGATTCAACGGCTTGAAGCAACGCTATCTTTCTATTCTTTTCTGGATCCAATCAATGTAAGTCGGTTACTTTTTAGATTTGAACGCCTTTTTTATTTGTGACACGAAATTAAAAGAATATAAGAAATATGCCTTATCATTTCATTGAATCTGTGCTTGTTTGTGACTTTGGATCTGATTCTTGACTATGGCGTAGAACACATTATGACTAAATTGCAAATGCTTAAGATTATGACTATGGAACTGTGGCCTTTGAAACCATAAGCCTTTGACTATGAACATAAGCCTTTGACTAGGAGCATAAACCAATGCCTATGACTATGACAAGGACAATAGTGGATAATTACCTATGATTCACGAACATGATATTATTGCCTAGGATTATGACTGTGAGATTGGATCTAAACTTGATTATCTATTCAGTTTATTCTTAATTATCCTTGGATCTTGATTATGACAATTCATCTATTAAGCTAGATCTACCCATATACCTGAACCTATGTTATTTATTCAACCCTTTTTATGTCATAATATTATCAGATCTATAGGCCTTCGATGCTTTAATCAATTTATTCAGTGTAATTTGTTAGATCTATAATTAGTGAATTATCATCTTCTGCCAGTCATTATGTCTATCTTTTCATGGCATTTTTGTTCATTCCCTTCTTATCCACGAATCTAGATTTATCTATAATCTAGCATGAAATCACGATTACACGAACGATGGGAATACGATTTGGGCAAATCTTAAATTTGACTTAAACATGGTTGTAAACTTGGAAATTGGCATAATGTGGAACATGAACATAATTATGATTGACATAATTTAGAACATGTATTATGGCATGTTTATTAGATGCAAATTTGAAAATTTGACATGAATTATGGAATATATAATTTGACATATTAAATTTAGTATTGACAAGTAAGCTAAGTTTTAGGCGTAAACAGTAAACTAGAATAATAATTCTAGTCTTGCCATAAATTGTAAATTAGGATGTTAAATCAGAATTGGGTCAATTAAAGTTAATTTGGCATAATAAGTATATTAGCACAAATTTTGAATTTAGTCATAATTGTGAGTAATTGTCAAGTTTAGAATAATCATGGTTAGTGACACTTAATTTGGTATAATTTACATACCAAAAACTATAAATATGATATATAGGGAAAATGGGCCATAATAATAAATGTTGACGATGTACATTAAAAGAGTAATAATGGAATAAGTAAATTAGGGAAAATTTACTTATAGAATTTATCCTAAATGAGAAAAGTAAATTTACACAATACGAACATGCTTAACCCAAGGTTGGATTGAGTTGTGATGTAAACCTGCTTGGACCCGCCCGGCTGTCCAGTGATCACAACAATACCTATCCAATGCGGGAGGTTAAGGCATTGAGCCCGATAAAGGCCCGAGGTTAGACTGAGTTATGGCGTAAGACTGCCCGGAACCAACCAGCATACCGACAGCAACAACAATACCTGTCTAATGTGAGTGGCTGGTGCTTTAATAAGACAACTAAAGTTAAGCTAGAATGGGAGGGTTAAGTCCATAAGAACACTTAACCAACTTAACACAGTTAAGCTAAAATGGGAGGGTTAAGTCCATAGGAACACTTAACCAACTTAACACAGTTATGTTAGAACGATAGGGTTAAGTTAACTAGAACACTTAACCAACTTAACATGGTAACAAGAAAAGATTTGTATGGGTTAAGTAACTAAGAAAAACACTTAGCCAATTTAATATGTTAACCAGACTAGAAAGTGGGGGTTAAGTAAATTCAATACACTTAGCCAATTTAACATGTTAACTAGACTAGAGGTTGGGGATAAGTAAAGTTAATACACTTAGCCAATTTAACATGTTAACTAGACTAGAGGTTGGGGTTAAGTAAATTTAATACACTTAGCCAATTTAATATGTTAGCTGGACTAGACCGTAGGGTTAAGTAAGCTTGAACACTTAACCATCAGAGTGTGATAAATGAATAGGGTTAAGTTAAGAACATTAAGGGACAATACTTAACCATTAGAACATGTTATTCAAACCAATGTTAAGGTTAAGTTAACTAAGGGAAAACTTAACCGTAATAACATGTTAGTTAAAACAGATAGGCAAGGTTAAGTTAAAAAGGAACACTTAACCAATACAAGATGAATGGGTAGGGTTAAGTAAATACTTAACCAATATAACTTGACGCTGGTAGGGTTAAGTCAACGTGAATTACTGGTAACACTTAACCAGTTTAACAAGACAAATGAATAGGTTAAGTTAACTTGTATCGACTAATGACACTTAACCAATCCAACTTGATGAGAAAGAGAACTAAGTAGTAAATCTTAGTTAAAAGGACTAAGTGGTAAACCTTAGTTAAGAAAACGACGATTCAAGAAACCAAGTGGTAAACCTTAGCTAGTAAAACTAAGTAGCAATCCTTAGTATAACACGAGAAGGAGCGAACGATCTTAAAGAAGGCTCCAACGAATTGGGTTACCAAGTCCGAGGCTTCGAGAGGACGTAAGGGTACTCTTGGTATCCCTCTGTGAGAATGCAGATGATCCCCCTGGGCTCACAGAGGTTAAGGTCTGCGCGAGAAGAACCAAGGGTATGCATTGGTTGCAATATATGGCAACCTAAAGACTTGGATGG
Organism: Allium sativum; assembly: GCA_030737875.1. NCBI lineage: Eukaryota > Viridiplantae > Streptophyta > Magnoliopsida > Asparagales > Amaryllidaceae > Allium > Allium sativum. The sequence continues at coordinate 186,426,377 of CM060919.1, forward strand.
ACCAGCGTTATTCGGCGAGACCAGTAGCCCTGTGATAGCGACTCGTCGTCTACCTACCATCTTGAGTCAGTCGAGATACGTAAAACGGAAAGGCGGAGAACTCCAAAAGACCGTATACTTGCTATCTAGTTATGGGTGAGGATGGCCATATGTTAGTGGGGCATAGAGGGCCTGCGTATAGTTCTCATTTTTTCAAGGTGTGCCTTTCATTAGTTGAGTGAGGGGTCAAGTGGGACCATAGCCACTGGAAAAAAACAGACCTTAGCATCTGCATCGGCAGATAACTTAAAGCTCCAGACCGAGTTCCGTGTTTCTTGATTTGCCCTGCCACGGGACTCGGGTCGCACATATAGAGGACATGTGCATCTAGACAGCGATAACGATTCACGACACATAAGTGCGGAATGTCTAGGAACATATACCTCTCTAGGTAGTGTGTCCTAGACTAGGGGCATCGTTCGACAGGTAGCGTAATCCCTAGTTGGACCTATGTGGCATAAACCCTGAATCTGTGAAGCATTAGATAAGCCGCGTAAACCCGAGTGGAATCTAGGAAGTACTTTGATATAAAACCCTAGATTTGATCTAGGTAATAAGTAATAAATGTATGCCTAAAGGTAACCACAATTACTGGGATTGGGATCGCGTTATCATTTTAGACAGATTACTAGTTGGGACACTAGATAGGTGGTGCAGAGACATAGAAACCATAATAACAGGTTAATAGCGAAGCGGAGAAAGTATTAAAGCATATCCAGTTTATCTTGTCTTAGCATATCTTGTGTTAATCTTATCCTATCTTGTTGACCCTATCATCATGGTATTGTCTTGTATTCAGTTATTTCATGTCGTTTTGTTTTTCCTTTTTCACATGCTAGAAGTAACTGAACTTACCAGACTTTATGTCTGACCCAGTTTTCTTTCGTCTTCTTTTCTTCCGTTTCCCCTCCCCCCAGGTAGTTAAGGAGGGAATAATATTACTCAGGTTAGATTGGACCGTCACTCTTCCCAAGCTCAAAGATTCTTTGACAAAGTGCTTTGCACTCTCTTTTTCTGCTGCTATGGTTGGCTTATGCTACATTGGGGAATATAAATGTTATTTTATGCTTCTTTATTTTGTAAGACAGATGATACTCCGATATTGGAAAACAATTGTTGTACAAACTATTTTATCAATAAAGTAAAGTTTTATTTTCCGCTGTTTTAATTTTGTCTATCTTGTAATTTATCTGCATCTTTTACCCTAAATGCTCCACAGAACTTAGTGCATTCCCTTTGTGAGTGACACTAAAGGATGTGGGGTGTTACAGTTATTATCATTTTTAAAAGCTTATCAGACAGTAATCAATGTTATTAACATTCACAAATTCAATAATTCCTTTAATTCATAGTAAATCGAAGAATTACTAATATTAAACACTATTCGTTAAATTTAACGAATATTCCGAAAATTTGAATCAAATTAACCCTATTATCAATTTAAATTCAACATGGTTGATTTTGTCAACCGTACATCTCAGTAAATTACTCAATGATTTTCATTTGTCATTTCCCTTATTGAAGTTAATTAAATAACTTAATTAATTTAAAATTACCATTTAATTGTTTTAAAAATAATTATTCTATTTTAACCATTCATAGTTAAATTTATTTGATTTCTTCTTTCAGTATGTGCATAAATCACAAGATCTTGTTACATAATCATCTAAATAATTTCTTGATTAACTCGATTAAAAATATATTGTAAATTTCTAACTTAACTATTTATATAAAATGATTGAAAACTTCAATTTAGTTATGAAATAATTTATAACTTTAAAACTGCGTCTATTCACCGAATGGAAGAACGACGTTTAAAACAACACGTTTATGGCCATTCACTGCCAATTACCCAATCAACACTGTCGGTTGATTTTAAACACAACACAGGTGAATATTGATTCAACTATCGTGTTCAAACAGATTTTCCAAACATATGGGGTTCAATCAGTTCAAATATCAACAATATAAAACAAACAAACAACATATATAATATTTGAGGAATCTTGTCGGGTCCCTCCAACCTGTTCTTCACTGCATCATAGCTCATTATACATTTCATAATAATATATGAAATAAATTTCGTATGATCGATTAAATCTAAATAACAACATCCAATCAGCCATAACAGTCAACAGCAACCAATCAACCAATTTATATTTTTAAAGGTAAATTATATTTTAATATGAATTTACCACATCACAGAATTCCAAAAGGTGTGAGAATTAACTCACCAGATTTATACAGTGGACGGTTGACGCGTTTGTCCCATTAAATCTTGAACGGACATTCAAAATTTACTAAAATTTCAATGGCGTAAGATCAGTGGCTAGTCAGTGCCATCGTCTAGGTCTCGTCCCTGCGATCCCAACGGATCCAGTTTCGTTAAATTTCGTTAATGTATGACGAAGTTACGTTAGTCTAAAGTTTGTAAAAATTGTACGATTATTAAATAGTACCAAATTATTAAGTAAATCACTAACTACATTAATTAACGCTAACATACCTGCCACATCATCTTTAACGTTTAACCAGACATGTTTTCACTTCCACGTAGAAAAGTTACCCCGATGCTCTCCATTTCTTCTATCCACGAACGAAAACACCAATCTAAAACCTTCAGCATGCCATCGCCTCAGGCCTCCGGACCTCAACCTGGCACCACCCCGTCATCCCCCATCAGAGCAGCATCACTGCCGGAGAGTTCGACCCCCAACAAGCCTCGACATCGCCAGAATCTTCATTTGAACGGAAACCGTTCAAAACCACTCCCCGACTGCCACGCTACACAATAACTTCCGCCACCGCCGCCATTCGAACCACCTTGCTTCCCTCTTCCTCTGACCTTTGGTCGCCACTACCAAATAACCCACGAGCGTCACCAATTTTTGCAAAATCCGATCTCCCTTTTTGTGACGGCAAAGAATTTCGCTCGGTCCGAACCAGTCGCTAAACCGACCCAGACCGTTCGAAACGCCCTATCGTTTGAGAACACGACAAAACAGAACGCATACAGAAGAACGTTTCATTGTATATTACAACAATGCATCAGATTACAAGAATATACAGAGTATAAACGAATAAATATTACACAGAAATATCAGAGATTTAAATTACATTTAAATACATAGCAGCGGAAAATAATACAATACACAACTAGAAAGAGATATACGGATACAAAGCTTTCCGGATATCGTTCCAGCTATAAACCAGGATCCTGTGAATATAAATCTGCAAAACCAAAACTACTAGCTGCCCGTGTCAAAATAAGGGCACCCAGAGTTTAGGTTAAAACAATAAACTCCAGGTCAGTCATGGGACTGGTGTGAGAACTAAAACAGTTATTAATCTTTATTTTAAATCATTAGGTAAATCAAGGGACCACGCCGTATAACACGGAACGGGTTTCCTCCCAAGAATACCAGTGCATAAAACAAACAACGCAATGCTAAATAAAGAAAAATGAAGCTGTTATAAGACCCAGGTCCCATCACACAATGCAACGCAGCCGAGGATAGGGTTTTCCCTTATAACAGCCAAAGAATGCTTGATACGTTTGAAACAAATCATTTGATACTATAATAAGTGCATAGTGTATAAAACAACTTCAAATCATAAGTATCAATCCTAGGCGGCATAAGCGCCCCATCCCACTATGTCGCCATATATAGGATATATAATCAAAACCGCAAAGTCTCGTATTTGGAAATTGGATTTCCATCTATGAACCGAGGCAAAAGATAGTCCTCAACCGATTCGAGACAATCTAGCCTACCATGTCTCAGGATCAGAGCTCGAGTGACCCTTGGATCGTCAGGGCCGGTGCACCGATGTGGATTAAAATACCTGAACACTACGTTTCCCCGCCCTTTGGGGCGCAAATGAGCCATCAAATGATTCCATCGGTTCGAGAACGACCGATCAATCCGAGGCGCCTCGCAACAGCAACAACCACATAAGTCAAACTCGTCAGGGCGTGTAAAACCACTGACGCCACTTTTAGCTAGAAAGAAACGCAAGTCCTCCCTGAGGTCCATCTCCCGTTTTTGGTTCATACCGGGTGTGAAACTTGCGATGTAAACGTTACACAAAGCTATGCCACAAAGGCCGTGCTTTGATCATCACCACAAGACTTTGCTTTTCAACAGAAGCCTCGATCAATTGCCACTTAGGCATGCCACACAGGCAATTCACTCCATGCGTTTGATATCCATCAATATATAACCCCTGAGCTCGTACGTCTCAGAGAAGGGCGTTAAGCAAGAGAATAAATTCTCCGCCGCCAAACAGATATATATTTAATAGAGATCAATCACACGGACTAAAATCCAATGTCAGACACACAGTCCATTTACAAGTCCGTTCTGGGTCTGAACGAAACCGGAGGCACCTAGTACCCCGCATATCCATCGATCTCCAAGTACGTCTGGACGATCACCAACTGTTTCCATCTTCTTGGGTGTACAGCCCAATCAAGATCATCGGTAATTACCCAAATGACGTGAAGACTTCTGGTCTTCGACCACCGTCTTCATCTTCGACTTATCGTCGTATCAGTTATTCAGAATGGGATAAACCCGGTCTTTCTGAATAACTCGCGTATATTTTAAATAAGTGTTACACAAACACAACATACGCCTCATTCCAATTCATCAGTCACTAACCGTAAATTAATCAAGAGAATAATTCCCCAAATATAAACCCCGAAGGCCGAAACCAACATCAGATCAATATCCAGAAAACCATTCTACTTAACTAACCGGCAGTTAGTTTCTAAATTTCACATTAATAGGGAAAGGTTCCCATTAATTTTATCCAAGATAAATTCCTTGAATTTATTCTTTAATCTATTTTTGAATTTCGATTCAACCAGTCGAGATTAACGAACCTTACCGAAGTAATCATTTATTTTAATTCCCCAATCCCAACCTATTCATCCCATGAAGTAAAACTGGTAATACTTCATATCTAACACCACGGTGTTATCGGTAAATTACATTACCATTTCACGTTAAAATCTAATTAAAGATTTAACTATTGCCTGGAGCAAAACTGGTGATACTCCATTTTCGATCATTTCAATCTAATTAAAGATTCATTAAAACTCCACTTAGTTTTAATCTTCGACTGGGTTAAAGAATCCGTGTCATTTAAAACACGGTTCACGATAAACCCAAGGTCACATTCATTAATTATCGGGTTAAAGAACAAGTGTTATTTAAAACACTGTTCACGATAAACCCAAAATCACATTCACTAAATATCGGGTTAAAGAACAAGTGTTATTTAAAACACTGTTCACGATAAACCCAAAAATCAATATCGATTCAATTCCATTTAAATATTATTTAATTGGTACACTTCGTTAAATCTAAACAAAAAGAATTAATCTTTTCTCAACTGGGTTCAAGAACAGTGTTAGTGAAGACACCATTCACGACAAACCCAAATCACATTTGATATTCAATACAAGGCTCTGAATAGAAAATATACCGGCTTATATTCAATATCAAATTCTACGACTAACAAATATCGCATTGGAAATAACGATATATATATATCTTTCAAATTTCCATAACAACATTTGTATAATCACGAAATCCAACATCGAAATATTCCGAAGACAATTTCGATTCAAATCCATTCCAATGCAATCATTAGAAATTTTGGTTATTCTCAAAACCATTTCAAATTCAATTTATTTATTTAAAAATAAATAGAATTATAATTCTAGTTCAAAACTAGTTCATTTCGATAAAAATCTATTTTTATCTTTTCAAATATGGAGTTTTTCATCCCAATTCTTTCTAAATCATTTCTTATGATTTTACACAAATTATTACTATTTTTAATAATTTTATCAAGGCCCGTACAGTCGATTTCCTTCAACGGCCATCGAACTGCACTTACATCGACCTTTTTCGAATTTGATTTGGACGTATCTCCAAATCCAACCGTTAGATTTCTAATTTCTTATATTCGTTAGAAAGCTATTTTCGATACGAACCCAATGGTTCCGGTTTTAGGAGAATCCGACGGTCGGATCTCCCGTAATGTCCGTTTGAAATAAATGGTCGAAATTCGCGAACTGCCGCGGCGCGGCGCGTTCTATTCAGGCCATTATATTATATATATAATATATATAATATATATTTCGTCGATTTCTATTTAAAACGAATTATATAATTAGTTTTAAAATTCGTTTCAAAAGCAATTTCAACTTCCATTTCAATTCAAATCAAAATTGAATTCTTCTTTATAAATTCGTTTTAAAATTCATTTCTATTCAATTCAAATTTCAATTCAATTTGAATTCATTTCAATTTTCTTTCAATTCAATTCGAATTCGCTTTCAATTCAATTCGAATTCGTTTTCAATTCAATTCGAATTCGTTATCTATTCAATTCATTTCGAAATCGTTATATATTCAATTCATTTCGAAATCGTTATATATTCAATTCATTTCGAAATCGTTTTCAATTCATTTCATTTCGAAATCGTTTTCAATTCATTTCATTTCGAAATCGTTTTCAATTCATTTCATTTCGAAATCGTTTTCAATTCATTTCATTTCGAAATCGTTTTCAATTCAAATCGATATAAATATCGTTCACGTCAAAATGGCGTTAATCTAATTCACACGGCTTCATAAATTTCTATTTTCAAATATTCTATTTCAAATATTTATTTTTCAAAATAGTTGTTATTATCAAAATATTTCGTTCAACACATGACCAATCTCAATGGATGAGTACTGTCAACACATGAACCTTTATTTTATATTATTCTTTATTTTCTAAATTGGAATGAGGCCCAATCAACCACCATATAAAATTAATTATATGGATTTTCATACAACACATGTATATAATAGCATTGAAAATAATCAACCATCAACCAAAGTGCACTACACTGTATAAGCATCAAATATAGATATTCAACGCTTATAACAGCCTGTCAATCAATCGATCGACATATTTAATCAATCAGGATGAGTGAACTTCAAATTTCATCCCAACACCCGTGTGGGGTTTCAAACAATCAAACACCTATTTTATTTGTGCTGTTGGGCGATGTGTAAAATTTATCGTCCCAATCAATGTCATTCAAATAGGTGTACATAAACAAACCGTCCTGTTTATAAATGGATATTTTATTTTATTCACTTCACGTTAAAAATTATATTTTTAACGATAAAACATTTTATTTCAACCTATGAATTTCTATTCAAATTATTTATTAAATAAAATGATATTTTTATTTTTCTAACTTATTTTAGAAAATTTCGGCGGCATAACGGCACGATACTAGAAACGGGACGAGGCCTAGCCTTATCCCCGGTCTAGTGAAGGCCCACGCCATTCACACATCAATCAAATCAATTTCAATTCACCAAATAATTCAATTCAAACCAATTAGACCAACCAACTACGCAACCAAACAATTTAACAAACAAGCCATCCATGGTCTGTGGATGACGGGTGTCGGGTGCTACTAAGCACCGTCTGCATCCTAGTATATATATATATATAACTAGAAAAAGAAGTTTAGAGTGAGAAGTTCTCACCGATAGCTATTCAATCATCTTGACTCTTCTTTTTAGAGAAATCATCGTCATTCTCGCCTTTTTATCATCTTCGTTGCCCGTAGCCACTACATATATAAAAATCACACATTTTTATATTTTGAGTGTCTTTAAAATAAAAATCACATTTTTATTTATTCACTTTCAATTTAAAAGTGATATTTTTATAATCATTTCATATATTTAAAAATCGAATTTTTATTCCGTTATTCAATATATAAAAATCGAGTTCTTACTTTGGTGTCATATAGATAAAAATTCCATTTCAAAAATATTGATTTCGCCTTTATAAAAATAAAGTTTTCGCCTTTCATCACTATAAAAATTCCCTCTTTATTTCAACATATATAAAATAAAAATCAGATTTTTATTTCGTTACATACACAAAGATGATATTTTTATATTCTCTATCCTATAAAGATTATATTTTTAATACTTTAAAAATATAAAAATCATATTTTTAATATTTCTATATAGTAAAGACAATATTTTTAATACTTTAAAAAAATATAAAAATCATATTTTTAATATTTGTATATAGTAAAGACAATATTTTTAATACTTTAAAAAATATAAAAATCATATTTTTAATCTTTAAAAATATAAAAATCATATTTTTAATATCTTCCTTATATAAAAATTATATTTTGACTTCACTACTCATCTCAAAATATCTTCTTTTATGTTTTAAAAATATCGTCTTTCATGTTTTAAAAATATCGTCTTTCATGTTTTAAAAATATCGTCTTTTATGTTTAAAAAATCAAACTGAAAAATAAATAATAAAGTAAATAAATAAAACAAAATTAACATGAAAAACTTACAGCGTTCATCAAGGGGGCGGGTATTTCCGATCGTCGGGGGGGGGGGGGGCTTTTACCGCCGCTCTGAGGTCAGAGGGGATCAGCGGATCATCGGTGGTGGGACTGCAAGGGTGGCGGTCTAGGGTTTGGAAAAAGAAATAGGGGCGCTGTTCCTTGAATTGGGTGATCGAGCTGTAGCTCGCGCGAGCCGAGAGGGAGGTCGCCGGAGTAGGCGATGGCGGAGGTGAGGAGCGTCAGGTGCGGTGGCGGTCGAACTCGAGGGGGGTGGCGACGAGGCTTGGGCCAAGGGGTAGCGTGGTGAGGTTTTGGAGCGATCGATTCAGAAGAGGGGGAGGAAGAACGAGAGAGGCGGAGGAGGTGCGCTTCGCCGTTGGAGGTAGGGGGAGGCGACGCGGGCGGGGATGGGCCAGGCGGTGGATTTCCTAGATCCGATTGGTTTTTTTTTTCTTCCTATTAAACGTGAAAGGGAGAGAGTGTAGGGGATAAAGGTGATTATTATATTTAATTATTTATTTAATTTTTGAATCCAAAAAGCAACTTTTCCATCCGAACACCGATTCGACCCCAACGACTGTCGTCCCTAGCGTATTACCCCCATTCCGGACACAATGGGATATGCCACACAAGCAAATTCGCCCGTTTCGATAGGCTTTTCTCAAAATCAATCTATAAATCAGTATATATTTAATTTTAACTCACATTTCAAATTACCGGGGCCACATACATTCTCTAAAAATTCCAGAAAAATTATTTCTAGCTTCGTATTGACGATACGGTCCTAACAAAACTAGTTTCATCGAATTCTGAGACCGTTGGAAAAATGGCCAATTTCCAGTCGATTAAAATCAACTAAAACTGGTCAAACGCGTTTTCCTTTGCCACGCTCACATATTGATTCGAAAAATTATGAAATTTGGAATCTAGCAATAACTTGACACTGCGGACCCAACAAAAGTGGTTTCGTCGAAATCCGAGGTCATTTGCAAAATGTCCATTTTTAAGGGCCTGAATTCCATAGCGACTATTCAGAATTTTCAACTGGACATATCTTTTGATTCCCGCTATGAAATTTTGAATTTTTGGATTCGTTGGAAAGATATTATCAAATAGATTCTATGATTTTGGTTTCACTACAATCCGGATTGTTTTGCACCCGGTACATTCAATTGAAGTTTGAAATCGAATTATCGAACTACCGCGCCATTTTCAATTCTATTTATAATTATATATAATTATTTATATTCTAACGACGGCGTATATAATATATACGTTCTAATTATATTCAAAATAAATTTCTCGTCGATATTATTTAAAATAATCTATTTTAAATGTTCAAAATTCGCTAAAATAGCCAAAATAAAAATTTTAAACTGGCCCAGATTTTGCGGGTTATTACAATCTCCCCCACTTAAAACTTTTCGTCCCCGAAAAGGAACAAAGTCGAAAGTGGTTTGATCTATCAGCCCTACGTTCGATCTGGCTTCCATTCTCCAACTTTTCAGTTTTTGAGAATTTTCAAAATTTCAAAATTTTGCCTAACACCCTAAATTTTCGAAAAATTTCGCCATAACCTCCCCTGCACCGGGAGCATCGGGGAATTTCAAATAGCTTCCCCGGTCCTTCAGATCTCAAAAAGAAAAAGCCAAGCGGGTAGCCAATAGGCTCATAAAATCATCATCACCCAAACAAAACAGTAAATTATAGTAAACATGTACCTATTTGTCGGGCAAACAAATTTTATTCTTCGGCTCTAGCCTCCTTGCTATGACCTGTTCAATGTAAGTATATGTATATGCAAGCCAATGCGACCAATTTTCAATATAATTCAATATTTGATCCAATTAGGCTTAATGGTTAAAAATTAGCAAACAACTAAACAAACAACACAAACATCAATCAATTAGTGAATTAGAGTTTCAAATTCATAATTTGATACATATACTAAAATCATGTTTTTGATGCCAATTCACAACAATGTGTCCTAGCTATATATATAGGTTTGGTTCTCACACCAGTCTAATGGAAATATATAGGTATCACACCTTCGTCACTCGAAAATTAATGCTGATGATGTTTCGAACCACCATCAGAACATCTCCGGGCTACTAGAGTGCGGTCCTATATCTATCCAGTATATTAAAACTTCGAATATACGTTCATGATGCGTATATGCAAAATCTTTATATATTGGAATGTCCATATTCAAAATAAATAAATAATCAAATACGTTTAAAACGATTTAAATTTTCAAAACAAAATTTGTTTTCATTTTTAAAAATATACTCTTCACACTCGTTCTAGGATACTACTGATCCCATCTCTAACGAGTCATTCTAATTGGATATTACTAATCCAATATCTGATGAATTCTTTAGTACGGTTCTAATGTGTCTTGTTCTCTGAGCTTTGTAAACCGAAGCTCTGATACCAACTGTGACGTCAAAGAATTTCGCTCGGTCCGAACCAGTCGCTAAACCGACCCAGACCGTTCGAAACGCCCTATCGTTTGAGAACACGACAAAACAGAACGCATACAGAAGAACGTTTCATTGTATATTACAACAATGCATCAGATTACAAGAATATACAGAGTATAAACGAATAAATATTACACAGAAATATCAGAGATTTAAATTACATTTAAATACATAGCAGCGGAAAATAATACAATACACAACTAGAAAGAGATATACGGATACAAAGCTTTCCGGATATCGTTCCAGCTGTAAACCAGGATCCTGTGAATATAAATCTGCAAAACCAAAACTACTAGCTGCCCGTGTCAAAATAAGGGCACCCAGAGTTTAGGTTAAAACAATAAACTCCAGGTCAGTCATGGGACTGGTGTGAGAACTAAAACAGTTATTAATCTTTATTTTAAATCATTAGGTAAATCAAGGGACCACGCCGTATAACACGGAACGGGTTTCCTCCCAAGAATACCAGTGCATAAAACAAACAGCGCAATGCTAAATAAAGAAAAATGAAGCTGTTATAAGACCCAGGTCCCATCACACAATGCAACGCAGCCGAGGATAGGGTTTTCCCTTATAACAGCCAAAGAATGCTTGATACGTTTGAAACAAATCATTTGATACTATAATAAGTGCATAGTGTATAAAACAACTTCAAATCATAAGTATCAATCCTAGGCAGCATAAGCGCCCCATCCCACTATGTCGCCATATATAGGATATACAATCAAAACCGCAAAGTCTCGTATTTGGAAATTGGATTTCCATCTATGAACCGAGGCAAAAGATAGTCCTCAACCGATTCAAGACAATCTAGCCTACCATGTCTTAGGATCAGAGCTCGAGTGACCCTTGGATCGTCAGGGCCGGTCCACCGATGTGGATTAAAATGCCTGAACACTACATTTCCCCGCCCTTTGGGGCGCAAATGAGCCATCAAATGACTCCATCGGTTCGAGAACGACCGATCAATCCGAGGCGCCTCGCAACAGCAACAACCACATAAGTCAAACTCGTCAGGGCGTGTAAAACCACTGACGCCACTTTTAGCTAGAAAGAAACGCAAGTCCTCCCTGAGGTCCATCTCCCGTTTTTGGTTCATACCGGGTGTGAAACTCGCGAAGTAAACGTTACACAAAGCTATGCCACAAAGGCCGTGCTTTGATCATCACCACAAGACTTTGCTTTTCAACAGAAGCCTCGATCAATTGCCACTTAGGCATGCCACACAGGTAATTCACTCCATGCGTTTGATATCCATCAATATATAACCCCTGAGCTCGTACGTCTCAGAGAAGGGCGTTAAGCAAGAGAATAAATTCTCCGCCGCCAAACAGATATATATTTAATAGAGATCAATCACACGGACTAAAATCCAATGTCAGACACACAGTCCATTTACAAGTCCGTTCTGGGTCTGAACGAAACCGGAGGCACCTAGTACCCCGCATATCCATCGATCTCCTAGTACGTCTGGACGATCACCAACTGTTTCCATCTTCTTGGGTGTACAGCCCAATCAAGATCATCAGTAATTACCCAAACGGCGTGAAGACTTCTGGTCTTCGACCACCGTCTTCATCTTCGACTTATCGTCGTATCAGTTATTCAGAATGGGATAAACCCGGTCTTTCCGAATAACTCGCGTATATTTTAAATAAGTGTTACACAAACACAACATACGCCTCATTCCAATTCATCAGTCACTAACCGTAAATTAATCAAGAGAATAATTCCCCAAATATAAACCCCGAAGGCCGAAACCAACATCAGATCAATATCCAGAAAACCATTCTACTTAACTAACCGGCAGTTAGTTTCTAAATTTCACATTAATAGGGAAAGGTTCCCATTAATTTTATCCAAGATAAATTCCTTGAATTTATTCTTTAATCCATTTTTGAATTTCGATTCAACCAGTCGAGATTAACGAACCTTACCGAAGTAATCATTTATTTTAATTCCCCAATCCCAACCTATTCATCCCATGAAGTAAAACTGGTAATACTTCATATCTAACACCACGGTGTTATCGGTAAATTCAATTACCATTTCACGTTCAAATCTAATTAAAGATTTAACTATTGCCTGGAGCAAAACTGGTGATACTCCATTTTCGATCATTTCAATCTAATTAAAGATTCATTAAAACTCCACTTAGTTTTAATCTTCGACTGGGTTAAAGAATCCGTGTCATTTAAAACACGGTTCACGATAAACCCAAAGTCACATTCATTAATTATCGGGTTAAAGAACAAGTGTGATTTAAAACACTGTTCATGATAAACCCAAAATCACATTCATTAATTATCGGGTTAAAGAACAAGTGTTATTTAAAATACTGTTCACGATAAACCCAAAAATCAATATCGATTCAATTCCAATTAAATATTATTTAATTGGTACACTTCGTTAAATCTAAACAAAAAGATTTAATCTTTTCTCAACTGGGTTCAAGAACAGTGTTAGTGAAGACACCATTCACGACAAACCCAAATCACATTTGATATTCAATACAAGGCTCTGAATAGAAAATATACCGGCTTATATTCAATATCAAATTCTACGACTAACAAATATCGCATTGGAAATAACGATATATATATATATATCTTTCAAATTTCCATAACAACATTTGTATAATCACGAAATCCAACATCGAAATATTCCGAAGACAATTTCGATTCAAATCAATTCCAATGCAATCATTGGAAATTTTGGTTATTCTCAAAACCATTTCAAATTCAATTTATTTATTTAAAAATAAATAGAATTATAATTCTAGTTCAAAACTAGTTCATTTCGATAAAAATCTATTTTTATCTTTTCAAATATGGAGTTTTTCATCCCAATTCTTTCTAAATCATTTCTTATGATTTTACACAAATTATTACTATTTTTAATAATTTTATCAAGGCCCGTACAGTCGATTTCCTTCAACGGCCATCGAACAGCACTTACAGCGACCTTTTTCGAATTTGATTTGGACGTATCTCCAAATCCAACCGTTAGATTTCTAATTTCTAATATTCGTTAGAAAGCTCTTTTCGATACGAACCCAACGGTTCCGGTTTTAAGAGAATCCGACGGTCGGATCTCCCGTAATGTCCGTTTGAAATAAATGGTCGAAATTCGCGAACTGCCGCAGCGCGGCGCGTTCTATTCAGGCCATTATATTATATATATAATATATATAATATATATTTCGGCGATTTCTATTTAAAACGAATTATATAATTAGTTTTAAAATTCGTTTCAAAAGCAATTTCAACTTCCATTTCAATTCAAATCAAAATTGAATTCTTCTTTATAAATTCGTTTTAAAATTCATTTCTATTCAATTCAAATTTCAATTCAATTTGAATTCATTTCAATTTTCTTTCAATTCAATTCGAATTCGCTTTCAATTCAATTCGAATTCGTTTTCAATTCAATTCGAATTCGTTATCTATTCAATTCATTTCGAAATCGTTATATATTCAATTCATTTCGAAATCGTTATATATTCAATTCATTTCGAAATCGTTTTCAATTCATTTCATTTCGAAATCGTTTTCAATTCATTTCATTTCGAAATCGTTTTCAATTCATTTCATTTCGAAATCGTTTTCAATTCATTTCATTTCGAAATCGTTTTCAATTCAAATCGATATAAATATCGTTCACGTCAAAATGGCGTTAATCTAATTAACACGGCTTCATAAATTTCTATTTTCAAATATTCTATTTCAAATATTTATTTTTCAAAATAGTTGTTATTATCAAAATATTTCGTTCAACACATGACCAATCTCAATGGATGAGTACTGTCAACACATGAACCTTTATTTTATATTATTCTTTATTTTCTAAATTGGAATGAGGCCCAATCAATCACCGTATAAAATTAATTATATGGATTTTCATACAACACATGTATATAATAGCATTGAAAATAATCAACCATCAACCAAAGTGCACTACACTGTATAAGCATCAAATATAGATATTTAACGCTTATAACAGCCTGTCAATCAATCGATCGACATATTTAATCAATCAGGATGAGTGAACTTCAAATTTCACCCCAACACCCGTGTGGGGTTTCAAACAATCAAACACCTATTTTATTTGTGCTGTTGGGCGATGTGTAAAATTTATCGTCCCAATCAATGTCATTCAAATAGGTGTACATAAACAAACCGTCCGATTTATAAATGGATATTTTATTTTATTCACTTCACGTTAAAAATTATATTTTTAACGATAAAACATTTTATTTCAACCTATGAATTTCTATTCAATTCATTTATTAAATAAAATGATATTTTTATTTTTCTAACTTATTTTAGAAAATTTCGGCGGCATAACGGCACGATACTAGAAACGGGACGAGGCCTAGCCTTATCCCCGGTCTAGTGAAGGCCCACGCCATTCACACATCAATCAAATCAATTCACCAAATAATTCAATTCAAACCAATTAGACTAACCAACTACGCAACCAAACAATTTAACAAACAAGCCATCCATGGTCTGTGGATGACGGGTGTCGGGTGCTACTAAGCACCGTCTGCATCCTAGTATATATATATATAACTAGAAAAAGAAGTTTAGAGTGAGAAGTTCTCACCGATAGCTATCCAATCATCTTGACTCTTCTTTTTAGAGAAATCATCGTCATTCTCGCCTTTTTATCATCTTCGTTGCCCGTAGCCACTACATATATAAAAATCACACATTTTTATATTTTGAGTGTCTTTAAAATAAAAATCACATTTTTATTTATTCACTTTCAATTTAAAAGTCATATTTTTATAATCATTTCATATATTTAAAAATCGAATTTTTATTCCGTTATTCAATATATAAAAATCGAGTTCTTACTTTGGTGTCATATAGATAAAAATTCCATTTCAAAAATATTGATTTCGCCTTTATAAAAATAAAGTTTTCGCCTTTCATCACTATAAAAATTCCCTCTTTATTTCAACATATATAAAATAAAAATCAGATTTTTATTTCGTTACATACACAAAGATGATATTTTTATATTCTCTATCCTATAAAGATTATATTTTTAATACTTTAAAAATATAAAAATCATATTTTTAATATTTCTATATAGTAAAGACAATATTTTTAATACTTTAAAAAAATATAAAAATCATATTTTTAATATTTCTATATAGTAAAGACAATATTTTTAATACTTTAAAAAATATAAAAATCATATTTTTAATCTTTAAAAATATAAAAATCATATTTTTAATCTTTAAAAATATAAAAATCATATTTTTAATATTTCCTTATATAAAAATTATATTTTGACTTCACTACTCATCTCAAAATATCTTCTTTTATGTTTTAAAAATATCGTCTTTCATGTTTTAAAAATATCGTCTTTCATGTTTTAAAAATATCGTTCTTTATGTTTAAAAAATCAAACTGAAAAATAAATAATAAAGTAAATAAATAAAACGAAATTAACATGAAAAACTTACAGCGTTCATCAAGGGGGCGGGTATTTCCGATCTTCGGGGGGGGGGGGCTTTTACCGCCGCTCTGAGGTCAGAGGGGATCAGCGGATCATCGGTGGTGGGACTGCAAGGGTGGCGGTCTAGGGTTTGGAAAAAGAAGTAGGGGCGCTGTTCCTTGAATTGGGTGATCGAGCTGTAGCTCGCGCGAGCGGAGAGGGAAGTCGCCGGAGTAGGCGATGGCGGAGGTGAGGAGCGTCAGGTGCGGTGGCGGTCGAACTCGAGGGGGGTGGCGACGAGGCTTGGGCCAAGGGGTAGCGTGGTGAGGTTTTGGAGCGATCGATTCAGAAGAGGGGGAGGAAGAACGAGAGAGGCGGAGGAGGTGCGCTTCGCCGTTGGAGGTAGGGGGAGGCGACGCGGGCAGGGATGGGCCAGGCGGTGGATTTCCTAGATCTGATTGGTTTTTTTTTTCTTCCTATTAAACGTGAAAGGGAGAGAGTGTAGGGGATAAAGGTGATTATTATATTTAATTATTTATTTAATTTTTAAATCCAAAAAGCAACTTTTCCATCCGAACCCCGATTCGACCCCAACGACTGTCGTCCCTAGCGTATTACCCCCATTCCGGACACAATGGGATATGCCACACAAGCAAATTCGCCCGTTTCGATAGGCTTTTCTCAAAATCAATCTATAAATCAGTATATATTTAATTTTAACTCACATTTCAAATTACCGGGGCCACATACATTCTCTAAAAATTCCAGAAAAATTATTTCTAGCTTCGTATTGACGATACGGTCCTAACAAAACTAGTTTCATCGAATTCTGAGACCGTTGGAAAAATGGCCAATTTCCAGTCGATTAAAATCAACTGAAACTGGTCAAACGCGTTTTCCTTTGCCACGCTCACATATTGATTCGAAAAATTATGAAATTTGGAATCTAGCAATAACTTGACACTGCGGACCCAACAAAAGTGGTTTCGTCGAAATGCGAGGTCATTTGCAAAATGTCCATTTTTAAGGGCCTGAATTCCATAGCGACTATTCAGAATTTTCAACTGGACATATCTTTTGATTCCCGCTATGAAATTTTGATTTTTCGGATTCGTTGGAAAGATATTATCAAACAGATTCTATGATTTTGGTTTCACTACAATCCGGATTGTTTTGCACCCGGTACATTCAATTGAAGTTTGAAATCGAATTATCGAACTACCGCGCCATTTTCAATTCTATTTATAATTATATATAATTATTTATATTCTAACGACGGCGTATATAATATATACGTTCTAATTATATTCAAAATAAATTTCTCGTCGATATTATTTAAAATAATCTATTTTAAATGTTCAAAATTCGCTAAAATAGCCAAAATAAAAATTTTAAACTGGCCCAGATTTTGCGGGTTATTACACTTTTTGAAAACAGCCCAAAACTAAACGTCTCCGTTCATCTCACTCTCCCGAACACCAGAGAACCTCAGACCACAGCCAAACGAAAGCTGAAACTCTCCTCTACAAAACCCCCAACGTACCGTCCCTCCAAATCAACCAAATCTCTCGAATTTGGGCCAAAATCGAAACATGTTCTTTGTTGTTCATCGTGAATTCTGGCCACCACAGTCAACGAAACTCACCCAACTTTTTACAGTCGGTAGACAACAACCCGATCTACAAACTTTGTTCAGGTTGCCTTCACAAATTCTCAATAGATTGAAAGGTATAAATTAAAATATCAATAGGGGCTTTTCTGAAATTTTGTGGAGGCTGGAAATTGTCGGGTGGGAATGGCCAGAAATATAGGCTAAGGGGGTGTTATTTATAAAAGAAAATAATATTTATTTATATCGATGTGACGAACGATATTTTTTTTCGTGTCTATCGCATTTTCGAATGTCGTTTATTTGCTCTGGTGCTCACGTACAAACCCCGTTCAAGTTGCGAATGGACGGCATGATATAATTTGACGATACGGTCCTAATGAAACTTGTTTCGTCGAATTCCGAGTCCGTTTGCTCAATGGCCCTAGTTCACGTTCAAACGCTCGATTTATTTTGCATTTTATTTTGCCACACTCACAGAATAACTCCGATTGACGCGCCACTTGAAATCTAGCAATAATTTGCTGTTGCGGTCTCAACAAAATTTATTTCGTCGAAAACAGAGATCGTTTGAAAAATGGCCCTTTTATAACTGGCAAATTCAAATAAAATAAACCAATTTTAAAATACCTCAATATAATAATATTAAAATATTTCCATTGGCCATACATGACCAGAATTTGATACACTACCAAGGAAAAATACCCTGGGTTGAATTCCAAGCCAAATCGTTATTATAAAAACTAAAAACCCTTTATTTTATACAAACACAACGCTATATATATAAAGGAAATTTCATAGCATTTTTTTCAAAATTTGATTTGGACATAAAATAAAATCGACACGACGAAAATTGGATTTTTCTCTGCCATTGGAAAGATATCGTCAAACCAGTCACGACGTTTCTTGTTACAAGGAAATCCGACTTATTTTGAACCCGGTACGACCAATTGAAGTTCAAAACGCCAAATCGCTAACTGCCACGCCACTGCGGCTTGTTATTTAATTAAATTATAAGCCATATCGCTCAACCGTCGCTTTCGAATCGAAATCGTCATTATATTTTCGATATAATAAATATTTGATCACTTTAAACTGCCCGGACACAATATATTTCAAATTCTATATTTCCCCAAATACTTTTGAAATTAAAATATTATTTTATTATTTATTTAAATATTATATTGCAAATAAATCATTAAATTCGATCATTTAAGCCCAAACCAATATTTTAAATAATTAAAATAATTAAAATAATCCAAATAAATTAGCAGAAAAATACGGGTCGTTACATTCCTTTCCCCTTAAAATAATTTCTTCCTCAAAATTGCTAAGGCAGAAAGAACGTTAAATCCCTTTTATCTTTTCAAATATAATTAATTTTAAAACTTGAACTTATTTCCAAACAGACCCAATTGGTTTTAAAAACAATTTATTTCAAATAAAAGAATTTCCCAAAAATTTCCAAAAAAATTCTAACACCATAAATTTTGGAAAAATTCGGCAGAGTTTCCCCTGCACGAAGGACCATCTGCAATATTACAGGATCAAGAAATAAATATACCTCGACTCTCATGGTCGGAAAATCCATAATTCAAACTCAAAACACAAATTAAAATCCAAAAATTTCAGATTTGCATATGCGTACCTTTTGGCGAGCGTTATTATGTGATATACGATAATTTATACTTAAGCTTGCTCAATTATTATGCAGCTCTGGATTCGATTAACTCCAGAATTTCTCCTTTGAACTGATTTAAAGCTGAACTGGCTCGTCTGCACCTATTCTTAACTCAAACCAAATCATTAATTCCCGAAACCAATGTCAATTATGTTCAAAAACATCCATATCCTACATATCATCCATACCACACACAATTTAATCCACACGGGATTTATAACCAAGTTATAACAATCCATTTATCTCTTATAATTATCCATTCAAATTTATTTAACTGAATTGATTTATTCGAATTATTTATTTCATATTGGTTTTCAACCAATTCGATTCATGTTCAGACTTATCCATAAGATCGAGCACACCATCCAAACATATCACACAAATAAGTATTAACAAATCAATCGATTACCCATACTATAATAATCATTACTTTTATTATATTATAAAATAAATTGGGCAAAAATAATTTCAAAAATAATTTTATATCAAATTACAAATACGCTCTCTTATATATATATATATATGTATATATACACTCCAAACTCAATCTAGGGTATTGCTAACCTCATCTCTATTGAGTCACACCACAGAGCCAAGGTTATCTCTAAACCAATAGCTCTGATACCACTGTAACGACCCGGGGAAAATTTGACGCTCGAATTTTCGACAACAATACATATACCCGTATTACTTGCCAAAAACCCAAGTATCGAACCCCAGATTGTCATGAGAAAGGAGTTAGAGGGTGAGATAAGAAAGAAAGAAATATTAGAATAAAAGAAAGAAGAAGAACACATATCAGAATCTCCCAGCGGGACAAATAAAATATAATATAACAAATCTTTTTATACAAAGAACTGTATATACATACCAATTATCAGAGTACATCATACATCAGACACAGCGGAAAAATATCTGTATATAACTAACGGTGAAGCCTCCTACTTCTAGCTCCTAAAAACTCCAAGCGAAACCTAGCCTGGAACATACTTGGTCTGACCCGAGCACATTTGAAGCAAAGCAAAATACACCGGGTCAGTCTGGAATACTATCAATGATAAATTCACAGAACACACACTTGTTTAACTTTGGAAAATCCTTTATGAAATCGAAGGATAATAGTAAGACTAGCCCACATATAAACACAGATGGTTTTTACCTTACTGTATCCCAAAACAGTTTTGAAATCATAGCTTGCTATGATATTATCATAATGTCTAAATACAAATAATTAACAATCTAGAGGAACGCTTGCGTCTCACGCTCCCCATATATAGTATACAAAACAAAAACCGCGGGCGCTTATTGGATACTAGATTCCAAACTTGACAAGGTATGGGACCACCTTCCGACTGTGTATCTCTAGAGGCGAATACACTAGGTTCAACAAGAACGTCTTGCAACCCGGCCCTCACATGACCGACCACTCTTTTCGCTTGAGTGTATCGAATGTATATCACCGACGGTTGGGATCAGCAACCGCCTCCCGAAAAGGGACAGCATTGAATATAGATTAAAGAATAAATGGAATTTCTCTAGATAGGTGATTATACACCCTAATGGGAGCGACCCACATAGCCATGCTGCCTGCCCGATTTTTGTTATTTCCCGGTTGATGAGGCTTGAGGCTAGAATTCCTTTTCGTACATCTGGCCACTATTCACTTAGAATGCCACATCTTCAGATCCATTAGACATCACTAATTACATCCACTAAAATATCTAGCAGTTAAGCTAAGAGAATGGACATTCCCCGCCAATCACTATCGCACATTTGAAGAAATCAACGTACGTGACCCCTTTGGAAATACTATTTCACACACTCGTCCATACAAGTCATCCAGGAATAGGATGAACTAAAGGCACCCTCCTACTGCATCCAATATAGGAATCACCCCATGGATCAGTAGCGAATAGTCCTTGCAACCCATGGATTTCAACCACGACAGAATCACAAATCAAATAACTCTGGTTGCAAGCCAGAGAAATTCGACAAGTAGTCCTTCCGCTTATAAAGATCCACGGTCTTCAATTTGCTCCATCTTCGATTACCATCTTCACGTATTTATTGGTCGGAATGGTTTTCGAATATAATTCGATCGCGGTCTTTCCGTACCAACAATTGTATTGGTCTGGTTTTGATAGTCGGTGATTTAACTATCAAATAACAATAGTATGAATACATGAGCTTTTGCTGATTCAGTACTTGACATAACTTGACCTCTTTAACCCAACTGGACTAACTTGACTTGAGTACTCCTATTGATTAACTAATATTCGACATAATTACTCCTCTCGATTAACTAATATTCGACTTAATTACTCATATCGATTAACTAATATTCGACTTAACTCCATTCACTTGACTCTACATCGTAGCAATCACAATGGTTACGCCTGATTCCCTCAGGAAATATCCGACCGCCATAGTCTATCTGCAGCCCTGCGAATTACTCTAGCAGTCGTACGCAATGGCAACTCTTCGTGAATAACTATGTTTGGCTAACTCTACCTCAAATACTATATTTGATCAAATCTAATTGATTAACAAATATTCGATATGACTTGAAATCAATTTCCTTATTTATTTTGAAACTAATATTCCAATATTATTTATTTCCCAAAATCTTGCATTAGAGTTTGATTTTCCTCGTATAGGGTAATCTCAACACCTTCACTTGCTCCAAACTAATACCATTCCTCGATAATAGTGAAGCCAATCAAGTTGGGGTATTTTAGTTACCTCTCAGACCTTGATCAACCCGTTCTTACCTCAGGATAATATTAGTTTAACCACTAACACCAAGATCTTATTTTTCCTCTGATTTCAAATCAGGTTTTATAAAACCGTTCCTTATATTTGAAATCTTCGCCCCTTGGATTTTACAACAAATGCTTACACTTACTTTAAAATAAACCTTTTCTATCTAGGATTTTATTTCCAAAATTCCATTTACCAATATTTAACTCAACTGAATTGTATGCACTTTCCTTTATCCTTGAAATCCTTATTTCAATTACCATGGTTCGTCCAATTCCATGCTTTTACCCTTAAGTAATCAATTTGGTTTCAAACCTTTTTAAAACCTTGTTTGGATCTCTTCCAAATCACCTATACAAATTTATTCACCATTTCTATGCTTTTGGTCCATTCTTAATCCGTTCACCCTTTTCCTTTAAAGTTTCAATTCATTTGACTCCCTTTACTTAAATTAGAGGTTAAGTAAAACTTCCTTTAAATTCTTACATTCACCGACACATCCCATTTACCAATCTTCTTTGAAACCTGGGTTATAAACCGCTTTATAACACCCTCAATTGATTTTGGTCAAACCTATCGATACTCCCACACTTTCTAATGGAAATCCCTATTAAAGGACATTTCTTTAATTATTATTAATTAAGAAAAATAAATAACTTTATATTAACTATGTTAGAAATGATTAAATTTGATATTACTCAAAGATAGGGTTATTATCATTTTAAAAGCTTATCAGACAGTAATCAATGTTATTAACAATCACAAATTCAATAATTCCATTAATTCATAGTAAATCAAAGATTTACTAATATTCAACACTATTCGTTAAATTTAACAAATATTCAGAAAATTTGAATCAAATTAACTTTATTATCAATTTAAATTCAACATTGTTGATTTTGTCAACCGTACATCCCAGTTAATTACTCACTGATTTTCATTTGTCATTTCCCTTATTTAAATTAATTAAATAACTTAATTAATTTAAAATTACCATTTAATTATTTTAAAAATAATCATTCTATTTTAACCATTCGTAGTTAAATTTATTTGATTTCTGCTTTCAGTATATGCATAAATCACAAAATCTTGTTACATAATCATCTAAATAATTTCTTGATAAACTCGATTAAAAATATATTGTAAATTTCTAACTTAACTATTTATATAAAATGATTGAAAACTTCAATTTAGTTATAAAATAATTTATAACTTTAAAACTG
The DNA here is from genome assembly GCA_030737875.1 of Allium sativum. NCBI lineage: Eukaryota > Viridiplantae > Streptophyta > Magnoliopsida > Asparagales > Amaryllidaceae > Allium > Allium sativum. The sequence goes on from CM060919.1 coordinate 186,450,027, forward strand.
CGTCGATTGACCGAACGGTAGAACGACGTTTAAAACAACACGTTTATGGCCATTCGTTGCCATTTACCCAATCAACACTGTTGGTTGATTTTAAACACAACACAGATGAATATTGATTCAACTATCATGTTCAAACATATTTTTCAACCATATGGGGTTCAATCAGTTCAAATATCAACAATATAAAACAAACAAACAACATATATAATATTTGAGGAATTCGGTCGGATCGCTCCAACCTGTTCTTCCCTGCATCACAGCTCATTATACATTTCATAATAATATATGAAATAAATTTCGTATGATTGATTAAATCTAAATAACAGCATCCAATCAACCATAACAGTCAACAGCAACCAATCAACCAATTTACATTTTTAAAGGTAAATTATATTTTAATATGAATTTACCACATCACAGAATTCCAGAAGGTGTGAGAATTAACTCACCAGATTTATACGGTGGACGGTTGACGCGTTTGTCCCTTTAAATCCTGAACGAACATTCAAAATTTACTAAAATTTCAATGGCATCAGATCAGTGCCTAGTCAATGCCATCGTCTAGGTCTCGTCCTTGCGATCCCAACGGATCCAGTTTCGTTAAATTTCGTTAATGTATGACGAAGTTACGTTAGTTTAAAAGTTGCAAAAATTATACGATTATTAAATAAAACTAAATTATTAATTAAATCACTAACTACCTTAATTAACGCTAACATACCTGCCACGTCAGATTTAAAGTTTAACCCATACGTGTTTTCACTTCTAGGAAGAAAAATTACCCCGATGCTCTTCATTTCTTCTATCTACGAACGGAAACTCCATCCCAAAACCTTTAGTGTGCCATCGCCTCAGGCCTCCGGACCTCAACCTGGCACCACCGCCGTCGTCCCCATCAGAGCAGCGTCACCGCCGGAGAGTTCGACCCCTAACAAGCCTCGATGTCGCCAGAATCTTCATTTGAACGAGAGCCGTTTAAAACCACTCCCCGACCGCCACGCTACACAATAACTTTCGCCACCGCCGCCATTCGAACCACCTTGCTTCCCTCTTCCTCTGACCTTCGGTCGCCACTGCCAAATTACCCACCAACATCCCCAATTTTTGCAAAATTCGATCTCCCTTTTTGACAATAGCCCAAAACTGAACGTCTTTGTTCATCTCCCTCTCCCGGCCACCACAGACTACCAGAGAATCTCAGACCACAGCCAAACGAAAGCTGAAACTCTCCTCTACAAAATCCCCAAGGTCCCGTCCCTCCAAATCAACTAAATCTCTCGAATTTAGGCCAAAACCAAAACATGTTCTTCGCTGTTCGTCACGAATTCCGGCCACCACAGTCGACGAAACTCACCCAACTTCTTACAATAGGTAGACAACAACCCGATCTACAACTTTTGTTCAGGTTGCCTTCACAAATTCTCAATAGATTGAAAGATATAAATTTAAATAGAAACAGGGGCTTTTCTGCAATTTTGATGCTGGAAATTGTTGTGTGGGAATGGCCAGAAATATCGGCTGAGGGGGTGTTATTTATAAAAGAAAATAATATCTATTTATATCGATGTGACGAACGATATTTTATTTCTTGTCTATCGCGTTTTGGAATGTTGTTTATTCGCTCCTGTGCTCACGTACAAACCCCGTTCGAGTTGCGAATGGACGACATGATATAATTTGACGATGCAGTCCTAATGAAACTTGTTTCGTCGAATTCCGAGTCCGTTTGCTCGAATGGCCCTCGCTTACATTCGAACGATCGGTTTATTTTGCATTTTATTTTGCCATGCTCACAGAATAACACCGATTGATGCGCCACTTAACATCTAGCAATAATTTGCTGTTGCGGTCCTAATAAAATTTATTTCATCAAAAACAGAGATCATCTGAAAAATGGCCCTTTTATAACTAGCCAATTCAAATAAAATAAACCAATTTTAAAATATCTCAATATAATAACATTAAAATATTGCCATTGGCCATACATGATCAGAATTTGATACAATACCAAGGAAAAATACCCTGGGTTGAATTCTAAGACATATCGATATTATAAAAATTAAAAACCCTTTATTTTATATAAACACAACGCTATATATATAAAGGAAATTCCAAAGCGTTTTTTTTTAAATTTGATTTGGACATAAAATATAATCTACACGACGAAAATTGGATTTTTCTCTGCCATTGGAAAGATATCGTCAAACCGGTCCCGACGTTTCTTGTTTCAAGGAAATCCGACTTATTTTGAACCTGGTACGACCAATTGAAGTTCAAAACACCAAATCGCAAACTGCCGCGCCGCTGCAACTCGTTATTTAATTAAATTATAAGTCATATCGCTCAACCGTCACTTTCGAATCGAAATCGTCACTATATTTTCGATATAACCAATATTTGACCACTTTAAACTGCCCGGACACAATATATTTCAAATTCTACATTTCCCCATATATTTTTGAAATTAAAATATTATTTTATTATTTATTTAAATAATATATTCCAAATAAATCATTAAATTTGATCATTTAAGCCCAAACCAATATTTTAAATAATTAAAATAATCCAAATAAATTAGCAGAAAAATACGGCTCGTTACATAAATGGACTATGTGTCTGACATTGGATTTTATTCTGTGTGATTGATCTCTATTAAATATACATCTGTTTGGCGGCAGAGAATTTATTCTCTTGCTTAACGCCCTTCTCTGAGACGTACGAGCTCAGAGGTTGTATATCGATGGACATCAGTCGCATGGAGTGAATTGCCTGTGTGGCATGCCTAAGTGGCAGATGATCAAGGCTTCTGTTGAAAAGCAAAGTCTTGTGGTTGATGATCAAAGCACAGCCTGTGTGGTGCAGCTTTGTGTATGGCGTTAATTCGCGAGCCTCATACCTCGGTATGAGTCAAAAACGGGATAAGGACCCAAGGAGTGCACGACGTTTCTTTCTAGCTATGGGTGATGTCAGTGACCTACCAGCCCTGACATTTATATACTTTTTACCTGTGTGGTTGTTGGAATGTGAGGCGCCTCGAATATATGGTCGATAACTGGCACTTTGTGAGCCGACGTACAGACCATTATATAGGTCCTATAGGACCGGGAAACGTGTGTTCAGGAATAACCAATCCTCAAAAGTAAGAGAGGACCGGCCTTGGAGGTTCCAAGGGATCGCTGTGTGTGGTCCTAAGGCATTTGCTAGAGTGTCTCGAATCGGAGAGGAGCTTGCCCCTTGCCTTGACTCATGATGGAATCCAATTTCCAATACGTGACTTTCGGTTTTATTTTTAGAGCCTAGTGCGGTGATATAGTGGTATGGGTCACTTATGCCGTCTATGATTTATACATTATGATTGAAGTTATTTTCTTCACTTATAGTAATAATAAAATATGAAATTTCACGTACCAAGCATTTTTGGCTATTATAAGGTAAAAACCCTATCCTCCGGCTTGCGTTGCATTGTGTGATGGGACCTGGGTCTTATAATAGCTTCATTTTTCCAAAAAGCATTGCGCTGTTTTTTCATATGCGCTAGTGTTCTTGGGAGGAAACCCGTTCCGTGTTATATGGCGTGGTCCCTTGAATTACTCTCTTTTAAAGTAAAGTTTTAAATAACTGTTTTAGTTCTCACACCTGTCACATGACTGACCTGGAGTTTATTGTTTTAACCTAAACTCTGGGTGCCCTTATTTTCCGCACGGGCAGCTAGTAGTTGGGCTTTGCAGATTTATTTTCACATGATGCTGGTTTATGGATTAAGTGATATTCGGAAAGCTCTGTATCTGTGCATTTCTTTTAGTTATGTTTTGTATTATTTTACCGCTGTTATGTATTTAAACGTAATTTATTGCAATCTATGATATTTATCAAATGTTTAATATTTATTCATAGTCTGTATATTCTTGTATTCTGATGGAATTGTTGTAATAAACAATGAAATGTTCTTCTGTTTGCGTTTTGATTGATCTTGTCCTCAAAGCAATTCGTTCTTTCCTTACTGGGGAAGTTATGGGTTATCACACCTGTGGTGGTCCCTGATCGTCACCAGAGGGCTCGAGTGGAGGTGCGCCGGCGAACTTTGACGGTGAAGCTTTAATCGTGAAAGATAGAGCATTTTACAGTAAGGTTATTATTTTTATTTTCAGTAATTAGATAAAAAATATAAAAAGCATTTATAAATCAGTTTTTAGATTAAATTATAATTTTGCATTGTTTGTAAATTGTAAATTAGAAATGTTTTGTTTTTAAATAGAAAGACCATTGTTTTTAAAATAGAAATTACTTTGTTTGTAAAATAAAATAAGCGATGTTTTTAAAATAAATAAACATGGATTTTTAAATAAAATTTTCATTTTTTTAATAGAAAACTGGTATTGTGATTACAAAGAAAAATTAGCTTTGATTACAAAATAAAATTTGCGTTGTCTACAAAGAAAAATTAGCTTTGATTACAAAGTAAAATTAGCCTTGTCTACAAAGAAAAAATAGCTTTGATTACAAAGTAAAATAAGCGTTGTTTACAAAGTAAAATTAGCATGTTTGAAAATACAAAAAAAGCACTGTTTTGAAAATATAAAATATCATTGTTTAAAAATATGGTTTTTAATATGAATTTCGCAAAAACAGATTGCAATGGAACGTACAGGAAAACAAATCAAAACCATCCGATAAAGAATGGAGGAGTGGATCCCCGGGGTGAGAACTTCTCACTTTAAATCTTGTTTTCTAGTTAAAATATATACTAGGATGCAGACGATGCTTAGCAGCACCCGACACCCGTTGTCCACAGACCATGGACGACTTCTATGCTTGTTTGATTTTGTTGTGTTGTGAGAATTGATTGTGATGTAAAGTGAATGGTAAAATATATATTCATGTGTTGAAATAAAATATATATTCATGTGTTGAAATAAAATATATATTCATGTGTTGAAATAAAAATATATATTCATGTGTTGAAATAAAATATATATTCATGTGTTGAAATAAAATATATATTCATGTGTTGAAGTAAAATATATATTCATGTGTTGAAGTAAAATATATATTCATGTGTTGAAATAAAATATATATTCATGTGTTGAAATAAAATATATATTCATGTGTTGAAGTAAAATATATATTCATGTGTTGAAGTAAAATATTTATATTCATGTATTGAAGTAAAATATATATTCGTGTGTTGAAATAAAATATATATTCATGTGTTGAAATAAAATATATATTCATGTGTTGAAATAAAATATATATTCATGTGTTGAAATAATAAAATATATATTCATGTGTTGAAATAAAATATATATTCATGTGTTGAAATAAAATATATATATTCATGTGTTGGAATAAAATATATACTCATGTGTTGAAATAAAATAAATATTCATTTACAAATCGAACGATTTGTTTATGTACACCGATTTGACTGATGTTGATTGGGACGATAAATTTTACACATCGCCCGACTGCACAAATAAAAACTAAGTTTGTTGATGTGAAACCCCACACGGGTATTGGGATGATATTTGACGTACACTAATCCCGATTATTTAGTCGTATGTCAATCGATGGGTTGACAGACTGTGTAAGCGTTAATTCTTTATATTTAATGCTTATGCAGTTGTGTGGTGCACTCTGGATGATGGTTGATGATTTATTGTTGCTATTATATACATGTGTTGTTGAAAATCCATATAATTAACCTTATATGGTAATTGATTGGGCCTCATTCTGATTTGGAAAATAAGGAATATTATAAAAATAAAAATTCATGTGTTGAATAATATAAATTCATGTGTTGAATAGAATAAATATTCATGTGTTGAATAGAATAAATATTCATGTGTTGAATAGAATAAACATTCATGTGTTGAATAAAAGCCGTGTTGATTAGATTGACGCCATTTTGACGTGAATGATATTTATAACGATTTTATTCATTTCTATAATGAATATAAGAAAGAAAGTGATTTCAAAATATAACGTTTTGAAAATATTATCATTTGTATATTGATGATATGGAATATTCAATTTTGATTTGAAATTGAATATGAAGTTTAAATCATTTCAAAATCAAATTTAAACCGATTTATAAAATACGTTTTAAGAGGAAATCGACGAAATATATATAATACGTATATTATATATATTAAATGGCCTGAATAGAACGCGTCGCGCCGCGGTAGTTCGCGAATTTCGACCATTGGCTTTGAATGGATATTACGGGAGATCCGACCATCGGATTCTCCTAAAACGGGAACCGTTGGGTTCGTATCGAAAAGAGATTTCTAACGAATATTATAAATTAGAAATCTAACGGTTGGATTTGGAATTATGTCCAAATCAAATTTGGAAAAGGTCGCCGTAAGTGCAGTTCGATGGTCGTTGATGGAAATCGACAGTACAGGCCTTGATAAAATTATTAAAAATAGTAATAATATGTGTAAAATCATAAGAAATGAATTGGAAAGAACTGGGATGAAAACTTCATATTTGAGAAGATAAAAATAGATTTTTATCGAAATGAATTAGTTTTGAACTATAATTATAATCCCCTTTATTTTTAAAATAAATAAATTGGATTTGAAAGGATTTTAAAAGTAAACAGAATTTCCGATAATTGAATTGGAATGGATTCGAATCGAAATTGTCTTTGGAACATTTCGATGTTGGATTTCGTGATGATATAGATATTGTTATGGGAATTTGAAAGATATATTTATATCGTTATTTCCAATACGATATTTGTTGGTCGTGGAATTTGATATTGAGTATAAGCCGATATATTTTCTATTCAAAGCCTTGTAATTAATATTAAATGGGATTTGTGTTTGTCGTGAATGGTGTCTTCGTTAACACTGTTCTTAAACCCAGTTAATGACAGGATGTGATTTCCCAAGTTAAACAATCATTAATATTGATTTTTGGGAAGATTAAAACCGAGTGGTGTTTTAATGAATCTTTAATTAGATTGAAATGATCGAGAATGGAGTATCACCACTTTTGCTCCAGGTGATAGTTAAATCTGTAATTAGATTTGAACATGAAATGGTAATTGAATTTACCGATAATATCGTGGTGTTAGATATGAAGTATGACCAGTTTTACTTCATGGGATGAATAGGTTGGGATTGAGAAATAAAATAAATGATTACTTCGTTGTGGTTCGCTAATCCCGACTAGTTTGAATTGATATTCAAAAGAAGATTAAAGAATAAATTTAAAGAATTTATCTCTGATAAAATTAATGGGAACCTTTCCCAAAGTATAAGAATATTTGAATAAAAGAATATTCTGAATAGGAATGAGGCTTATGTTGTGTTTGTGTAACACTTGTTTATTATACACGCGAGTTATTCGGAAAGACCGGGTTTATCCCATTCTGAAAAACTGATTCGACGTGGTGTCGAGGATGAAGACGGTGGTCGAAGACCGGAGGTCTTCACATCGTTTGGGTGATTACTGATGATCTTGATTGGGTTGTACACCCAAGAGGAGGGAATCAGTTGGTGATCGTCCAGATGTACTTGGAGATCGATGGATATGCGAGGTACAAGGTGCCTCCAGTTTCGTTTAGATCCAGAACGGACTTGTAAATGGACTGTGTGTCTGACATTGGATTTCATTCTATGTGATTGATTTCTGTTAAATATATATTTGTTTGGCGACAAAGAATTTATTCTCTTGCTTAACGCCCTTCTCTGAGACGTACGAGCTCAGGGGTTATATGTTGATAGATATCAATCGCATGGAGTGAATTGCCTGTGTGGCATGCCTAAGTGGAAATTGATCAAGGCTTCTGTTGAAAAGCAAAGTCCTGTGGTTGATGATCAAAGCACGACTTGTGTGGCATAACTTTGTGTATAACGTTGATTCGCGAGCCTCACACCCCAGTTGTGAACCAGAAACGGGAGAGGACATCAGGGAGGACATGTGTTTCTTTCTAGCTAGGGTGGTATCAGTGACCTACCAGCCCTGACATTTATATTATTTTCACCTGTGTGGGTTTTGCTGTTGCGAGGCACCTCAGATATATTGGTGACTGTGTGGAGCCGGTGGAGTCATTTGGCTCATTTCGCCCCAAAGGGCGGGGAAACGCAGTGTCTAGGCATTTTATTCCACATCGGTGGACTGACGATTTAAGGGGCAGTTGCGGCTGTTCTTGAGGCTCGGGATAAACAGTCTCGAATCGGTAGAGGACTATCTTTTGCCTCGATTCACAGATGGAAATCCAGCTTCCAATACGTGACTTTGCGGTTTTGATTGTAGAGCCTAGTATGGCGACATAGTGGGATAGTGCACTTATGCCGTCTTTGATTGATACTTATGATTGAAATTGTTTTAATATAATCCACTTATAGTAATAATAATAGATGAAATTTAGCATATCAAGAATTCTTTGGCTATTATAAGGTAAAACCCTATCCTCCGGCTTGTGTTGCATTGTGTGAACGGACCTGGGTCTTATAATAGCATCATTGTTCTTTATTTAGCATTGCGCTGTTGTTTTATGCACTAGTATCCTTGGGAGGAAACACGTTCCTTGTTATACAACGTGGTCCCTTGATTAACCTAACTTTAAAATAAAGATTAATAAATGTTTTAGTTCTCACACTAGTCACATGACTGACCTGGAGCTTATTGTTTTAACCTAAACTCTGGGTGCCCTTATTTTGACACGGGCAGCTAGTAGTTTTGGTTTTGCAGATTTGTATTCACAGGATCCTGGTTTATAGCTGGAACAATACACGGAAAGCTCTGTATCCGTGTAGTCCTTTTAGTTGTGTATTGTATTATTTTTCCACTACGATGTATTTAAACGTAATTTAAATCTCGAATATTTATCGAATGTATTGTATTCATTCATACTCTGTATATTCTTGTAATCTGATGGAATTGTTGTAATATACAATGAAATGTTCTTCTGTTTGCATTCTGATCTGTCTTGTCCTCAAAGTATCCACTCTTTCCTTACCGGGGAAGTTTGTGTCGTCTCAGGAAATGTATTGCTCAGGCATTTTAATGCACTCTGTGTGGAACGGCCCTGCCGATCCAAGGGTCGATGCGTTATGATCCTGAGGGGCGGGCTAGAGCGTCTTGAATTCATTAAGGACGATCCCTTGCCTTGGTTCACAGATAGGAATCCAACTTCAAATACGACATTGTGCGGTTTAATTGCATAACTAGTATGGCGACATGATATACGGTACCCATGCCGTCCATGATTGATACGTTTATATTTGAAGTTGTTTTATACACTGTGCTCTTATAATAGTATCAAATTATTTGTTTTAAACATACCAAGAATGTTTGGCTATTATAAGGGAAACCCTATCCTCTGGCTTGCGTTGCATTGTGTGATGGGACCTGGGTCTTATAATAGCTTCATTTTTCCAAAAAGCGTTGCGCTGTTTTTTTTTATGCTGTGGTATTCTTGGAAGGAAACACGTTCCGTGTTATACGGTGTGGTCCCTTGATTTAATTTATTTTAAAGTAAAAATTTAATAACTTTTTTTGTTCTCACACCAGTCGCTTGACTGACCTGGAGTTTATTGTTTTAACCTAAACTCTGGGTGCCCGTATTTTCCACACGGGCAGCTAGGAGTTTTGGTTTTACAGATTTATATTCACAGGATCCTGGTTTACAGATGGAATGATATACAGAAAGCTCTGTATCCATGTATCTCCTTCAATTGTGTTTTGTATTATTTTACGCTGCATTGTAATTTTAAATCTCTGATATTTTTACGATGTATAATATTTATTCATACTCTAATGTAAATTTTTGTAATAGCAAATGAAATGTTCTTCTGTTTGTGTTCGGATTCGTTTTGTCCTCAAAGCAATCTGTTCTATCTGTTCTTTTCGGAGAACAGGGAAGTTCGAATCTTTACACGTGGTATCAGAGCTTTAGTTTTACTGAGCTCGAGAACAAGGCATATTAGAACCAAACGAAAGAGTTCATCAGAGATTGGATTAGTAACATCCAATGAGAATGATCATTAGAGATAGGATCAGTAGTATCTTGGAACGAGTGTGAAGAGTATTATTTATTAAAAATAAAAATGAAAACAAATTTTGTTTTGAAAATTTAAATCTTATTATACGTACTTGAATATTATTTTTAAATTGAATTTGGACAATCAATGTAACAACCCGGATTTTTTATCAATTTATTTTCAATATTTAATATGGTTTTGAATATTGAGTTGATAATATAAATGAATTTTTATATTGAGTTATCGATTTAAAAATCAATTTCGATTTAATATCGAACAAATTAAATTATCGTAACACGAAATATAATTAAATCGAAGTTAAAAACTAAGTCAAAACAATTCAGATGATTTATAGAAATTCAATCTAAATAGAATCGATAATAAAAAACAATTTAACACTGAGAAATTAATTATTTCTGAGATTAAATTATATTTTTTTCATTTTACATAGTTATTTGATATATATTTTCAAATTAAATTTCAGAATATTTTCTGTTGAGTTCCATACAACGCTATAATATTGAAATATCGGTCGAGGTGTTGAAATAGCGGTTCATGGTCTCGAGTTACGAACCCCTAATTATTTGATTAAACGGATAAGCTCTAAATCAAATCGGTATCGTTTTAAAAGGAATAAAAATTTCTTTAAATTAAGTCATATTAAATACGATATCAAATCAAATCACATTAAACATGTGTACTTAAAGCCTAACCTAAAACCTACGTTCTACGTTATAAAGAGGAGACTACCCCTCCCTTGTTTCTTTTCATTTGCTCTTCTGAAAAATCCAATTCGATTGAAAAAGGCCTCAAGAAATTTATGCGGCTCCTCCTCCGTTTCCTTACAAATTGAAATAGCAACTTCTTATTCAAACCATGATTCCTTATTTTCTAATTCAAAATAAAAGGAGTTGCTACTCTCTCGCAATAAAAAAATAACCAAAGCTTCTGAGAAATGTCTTCACCGCATCTTCTTTTCAACTAAAGTCAAACACCCAGTAAATTTTCCCCAAATCAGTATAAAACCGCCCTCTTGCCTATCTTCAAATCGGAGCTTCCAGAAATCTGAGTTCAAACTCTGAGTTCGTGAGCGACGTGAAGAAAACAATTAAAGCTAGGTTGTTGCGCGAGTTCAATAGGGAGTTGAAAGTTGAATTGAAGAACTAGGCGAGTTCATCGATGGGTTTAAAGAAGCAACGCTCAACCCGATCAATTCTAGGGTAAAGGAGCTGTCGGTCATCACAATTTAGAGCATCGAAGTTCGAATTCGATTTCGGGTAAATCACTTGTCGATTCAAGAACTGGAGCTTTAATTCATGCTTAAGGATATGAATAACATGCAATATGAATATTCGATGGAATTTTGTGCTGAAATCTTTCGCACTTCTTTCCTGTAGCCGTGTGAACTAGAGGAGGACGCATTCAGTTTTAATGGTGCGAACTAAGTTTGGTTTTTTGTGGCACTGTCAGTAGCGTTTGGTGATGGAGGATGATAGCGATGACAGTCAAAGCAAGACCAACGTGGGAATTAAGCTGTAGAGGATGCAGTGTTTACTTCATGAAAATTTGTGGTGTTTCGGTAGCTCAGAAAGAGAATTGCGCAAGTCTGGAATGAAGAAAATGATATTGCGTTAAGGCAAATGGAAACACTATAAGGCAATATCATAAACGAAAATGGAAATGATAAAAGACCATTACTGTAGCAGTTTGGAGGGGCCTCGTTTAGTTCTAAAGTGGAGTGTGTATTTGTTTTCATTGGGTTAGGGAGGAGGAGATGATATGAACGATAGTGGTAGTTTCGGTGTGCGGATAGTTTGTTGAGGACGGCAGTAAGGTCAGTGAGGTGCGGGTTCTGTTAATGTAAGTGGCGTTTTGATTTGTGATTGATGATGAAATGGGGAGTTAGGGGATTTGGTTGATTAGTTCAACTGTGGAATTATGTTTAGCATTTTCATTTGCTATAGCAATAGGAGGCCTCGTGAAGGAGAAGGCAGATTTCATTAAGGTAAAAACTATTGTTTAAGTTAAATAAGAAATCATATTTTGAGTTTTTGCTTTAATCCCATCAGCCGGAATAATCCGTGCATCTAATGAATGCTAAAAATAAAATCTTGTATGAGGTAATTAAATGGATAAATCAGCCCCGTGGAGTTGTAGTTGCGGAAAATGCAATCGGGTGTTGGTTTGGGAATTTTCCAACATCACTTAGCATTTAACTTGAACGCTCTCCGATTTAATTCGGAAAATAATAATCACTATGAGTAATTCTCACTCAAGAATTTTATTTAAATTATTTTTATCGTTAGAAATAATTTGTTGACAGTTTGGTTGCATTTAAATATTATTGTGGCTATTATTTAAATATATTAGTTATTTAGGATTGTTGTTTGTGGCTATTATATATATATTGATGGTTGTATTCGTGTAGTACCATTAGCGGATGCCCGCATTATCATTAGCAAATGACCCTATGCGCCCCACACTATGATAGTGGATGACCTTCATACCGCGATTTCCAGCCTCGAAGCAGCATGGGTATTATTTATGTTGGCTAACGACTGTTGATGCAGGAAAACAGGGTAGAGGGATCCAACTGGATTCCTCAAAAATATTATTATTTGTTTGTTCTCATATATATTATAATATATGATGGGTTAGAAAATCTGTTGTTGATAATTGTTATTTTTGATTGGTTAAAATATCACTAGACCTAAAATGTTGATATATAAAAATATCGGGAAAAGAATTTAAATGGAAAAATCTATTTATCTAAAATAAAATTTGAATTTCAATTGGGCTATAAATACATTAACTTGTTTGAATACATAAAACAAGTAGTGAATTTATAAACGTTGTTTATAAATAAATAATACGGAATTTGAAGTGAAATTATAAACTTTGTTTATAAATTAGATAAGGTAGAGAATTGAAATGAATTTATAAAAAAGGTTTATAAATAAAGTCGAAAATTTATCATTTGATACTTTGAGTATTTAAATTCAAATATGAATTTAAAAATAGAAATGGGTAGAGTTTTAAAGAAGTAAACGATGAAATTTATTCTAATGTTCAGAATATACATTGAATTAAAAATAAATACGTATGGATTTATGAATTGAATCAACAAGATCGAATTTTTTTAAGTATAGTATTTCCAGAAAAGAATATTTAAGTCGTATTAGATATAAACTAAAATTAAATATGCAAATAGATTCTATATATAGATAAGTTATAAGAGAGAGAATATTCCAAAACAAGATTTTGGTTTTAAATAGATTTCGAAATTGACTTGTTTAAATGTAAAACAAGTAAATTTATAAACAATGTTATAAATATGGTGAATTAATTATCAAGAGATAATTGGTAACTATAAATTCAAGTGTGAATAAAAAAATTGAAATCATTTAGAAAAGAGAATGATGCCTATTATTTCGGAATTTGGAATATAAAATGAATTGGATTTTAAATGGATTTGAAATGGAAATTTGTTTTAATATATAAAACAAAGAAGTTGAATTTATAAATGATCTTTATAAGTCTGGTGAAAATAAATTATCATGAGATAATGTAGCAGTTTAAATTCAAATATGAATTTAAAAATGAATTGGAAAGTGTTTTGAAATGGGATAATTGATTATATTTCGGAATCCAAAGTATGAATTTGAATTGAGAAAAATCCAAAGGATTTATAAAGGAAATTCGATTTATATCGAATTTTATAAAATAATTAGTTAGAGGGATTTGAAATCAAAATTGGCTTTGATAACTGAAACGGGTTAGTAAATTCATATTCGAAATCGAATACGAAACTGGAGTGAAAATGGAATTCAATTGGTTCATAAGAAAATTAAAATCATGTATGAACGTGATATGTTAAATTAAAAAGTGAAATAGGCAAAGAGGTAATTTAAAGAATAAATTATCAAATTGAATTAAAATAATTGGATTGAGTTAGAATAAATTAGGAATGGACGTATATAGGTCAAGCAGGTTTGGAATGAAGTATATGAAGATTTTAATTTGTGTGCCCGACAAAAAGGTACATGTCTAAATTCCTTATGAAATTTTATGTGCCGAATTGGCAAGCCACTTGGCTTTTTGATTTTTCTTTTTGAATGGAAAGGGTATAGATAGGTGAGTTGAGGTTTGAACTATCGATCGATACAAAGGAGGTTATGGCGAAATTTTCTGGAAATTTAAGGAGTTAGAATATTATAATTTGATAATTAGAAATCTATATATCAATATATATAGAATCCGATAAGGAAACAAACATAAAAATAGAATATTATAAAAAAATTGGAAAGCGAAAATCTGGTAATAGAAAGAGAAATATATATATATATATACATTTTAAAAATGAGTAAGTGGTTTTTATGGTGTTGATAATTTGAGATAGGTGGTCTTGTCTGTTTGAAGTTAAAGATATTATTCAGTCAAGGTCTGAGAGGTAATTATACCCCAACTTGATTGATTTCATTACTAACTGATAAACAAAAAGATTCAGTCTCAAAGAGAGATGTTGAAAGAGTTCAGTTGAATGCAGTATTTTGGATTGTTGTAATGATGTTTTATACAACATTCGTTTTAACCCAAGTAAGTGATATAATAATAAATATTTCCTGAGTGTAGAAATAAATGAATGGTCGTGGAAGAGATAAGTAACTGGAATGTTTTCCAATTTTAAATAGAATATAGTTTCAAAGTATAGAAAATAAAAGAAGATGATATATGGAAATGTTTTCCAAATAGCATAAGAGGCCAAGATGATTATTGAAAATATTTGATTAATGAGCATGGGTAAGGAAATGGAGAAGTGTTTTTAATAATGAAATATTAATTAAGGGTCTAGTGATTGTTTGATGTTTTTAATGGATATTTGTTTTTCTTCGATAGTTAAATAACCGACTATCAAAGTGTTTGCCAATATCGTTGTCAATATGGAGAGATCGGTTGGATTATCACCCGAGAACCATTCCGTATTGGTTGTAGCGTTGCGAATCAGATTATATAAGGATAATCGAAGGCGGAGTAAAGTGCAAGGGCTTTTTCTTTTAATGGAAATTGTGCCTTCGGTTTCGTTCAATCCCAGAACAAACGTATATGGACGAATGTCAGACAAAATATTTCCAATGATCGAATATGTTGGTCTGTATAAATATATATGGTGGCGGAGGATTTATTCTCTTAGCATAATATCCAGAATATATTTGTACAATCAATTAGTAATTAATCGATCTGACAATGTGGCATTCAAAGTGATTGTGCTATCAATTAAATATTAGTAATCGTAGCCTAAGGCCTCAACAATCGGGAAATGACAAAAATCGGGTAGGAAACATGGCTATGTGGCCAGCTTCCATTTGGGTGTATTATCACCTATCTAGAGATATTCATTTCATTCTTTAATCTATTCGTTGTTGTGCCATTCGGGAAACGGTTGCTGATCCCAACCATTGGTGATATACATTCGATACACTCAAGCGAAATGAGTGGTCGGTCATGTGTGGCCGGGTTACAGGATGTTCTTGTTGAACCCAGTGTATTCTCCTCTAGAGATACACTTTCAGAAGGTGGTTCCATACCTTGTCATAGTTAGAAATGCATTACCCAATAAGTTCCCGCGGTTTTGATTGTATATTATATATATGAGCAATGTGCGATGCAAACGTTCCACTAGATTTCAATTTATTTGATTTAGACACTATTATAATATCAAAAGAGTTTTGATATAAAGAGTATCATTTCATTCAAAAGGATTTGGAAAGTTGAATCAAGTATTTTGGATTCTCATAAGGGAAAAACCCGTTCCGTGTTATACGACATGGTCTTATGAGATATCGTTTATTTTCTCAAACTGTTTTAAATTGTTTACTCATACCAGTCCCATGACTGACCAGAGTTTATTTTGTTTTGTTTTACCTAAACTCTTGGGTGCCCAAATTTGTACGGGTAGTCACGTAGTTCAGTATTTTACAGATTAACTTGGAGGAGCTGGAAGTAGGAGGCTTCAGCATTATGTAGTTATTGTTATTTCCGTAGTGTTGTAAGTGTTATACTTTGATAGTGATAATCTGATAATACTATGTACATGTATACAGAAAATTTTGTATTCCTAAAGCTGTTGTATGTTTTATTTGTTTCCGCTGCGATGTGAGATTCTATGTTGTTATTTATGTTCTTCTTCTACCTTTTTCTTCTAAAAAAAATGATTCGTATTTCTAAGATATTTGGGTTGGACGTGTAATGCATGTAGTCAACTCAGATAGTACGGATTTGCGGGCAAATACAATCAACTATATAGAGATTTTGCATATAAGCCCAGCTAGCGTGTATACGAAGCCTCAACTATACTGGATAGATATATAATCACGCTCTAGTCGCCCGGACATGATTTTGATGATGGCGTCCATCATCAGTATTTATGCTTGAGTTTCAAAAGTTAGATGTCTATATATTTCCAATTGGCTAGTGTGAGAAACAAAACTAGATAAGGATTATTGTTGCGAATTGGCATCGAAAACATTATTGTGTGTGTGTGTGTGTATATATATCGAAGTTATGAATTTGAAAATTTAATCAACCAATTGATTGCTCGTTGTATTGTTCGATTATTAATTTAACTAATAAAAATATTGTAATGATCAAACCAATAGGAAAATGTATGGTAAATTTTGCCAAAATGAATCAAATTATTGAACTGAATTGAAAATTGTTTGGAAATGCACGCATGTACATATATATGTGTGAACAGGTTATGGATAAACTGCTAAGAAGGGAAATAAAATTTTATGCCCGACTAATAGCTACGAATTTACTAGTTTTCTTTTGCTTTTAAAGAGTTTATGAGCCAAATGCTGGCCGATTGGCATTTTCTTTTGTTTTTAAAGTGTTTATGAGCCTAAGGCTGGGCGCTTGGCATTTTCTTTTGCCTTTAAAGAGTTTACGAGCTTAAGGCTGGCCGCTTGGCATTTTTCATTTTCTTTTAAATATTTTATGAGCCTAAGGCTGGCTGTTTGGCATTCCTTTTTCTTTTGGATTGATGAGGCCCTCGCGAGGCGAGTTGCGGTTTTAAATGTCTCCACGTACAAAGGAGGTTATGGCGAAATTTTTCAAAAATTTAGGGTGTTAGCCAAATTTTTAAAGAATTTGAAAATTCTTAGAAACTGGAAAGTTGAAGAATGAACGTTAGAATGAAAGTTGAGTTGATTAGTAAAACAACTTTCAGCTCCTTTCCTTTTCGAGGACGAAAAGATATTATGTGGGGAAGATTGTAACAACCCGGAAAATCAGAACCAATTTAAAACTTTTATTTTGGAAATTTTAATGAATTTTGAATATCTAAAATGATTTATTTTAAATAATAACTACTAGAAATTTATTTTGAATAGGATTAGAATGTATAAATTTATTTAGATCGAAATTCGAATATAAATATTTATTTTAATTATAAAAGGAATTGAAAATGGAGCGGTAGTTTGAAAATTCGATTTCAAATTTCAAACGAATGTACAGAATTCAAAATAAACCATATTTTAGTGAAACAAGAAATATTTGAATTTGTTTGAAAATATCTTTCTAACGAATCTGAAAAATCCGAATTTCATAGAGGGAATAAAAATTTATGTCCAGCTGAAAATTTAGTATAATCACTATGGAAATATAGCCCTTAAAAATAGCGCTTTTGCAAATGACCACCATTTTCGACGAGACCACTTTTGCTGAATCCGGAATGTCAAATTATTGCTTGATTACAATTTTCATAATTTTTGGAATCAATATGTGAGCGTGTTGAATTTAAACGTGTTTGGCCAATTTAGTTTGAATTTAATCGACAGGAAAATGACCGTTTTTCAAACGGTCTACAAATTCGATGAAATTATTTTTGTTAGGACCGTATCGTCAAAACATAGCTAGAATTATTTTTTGGGAATTTTTGGAGTTAGTATGTGGTCCCGGTAAACTAAAATGTGCGTTTGAGTTTCAAATATAATGATTTATATTTTATATTTAGCGAAAACTGATCGTAACAGCCGGATTTGGTTACGAAACTTATCCCATTATGTTCGGGATAGGGGTATTTAGCTCGGGACGACGCTCGTTGGGTTTGAATCGGGTTTCGAAAATAAAAGTCAACTTTCCGGGAAAAATAATTAATATTAAATAAATTTAATTTACCATAACCCCCACCCCCACAATGCCCTAACCCTCGTTAAACCCAAATCCCATCGCCTTTTGAAATTGGAGCCGCCACCCTCCGGATCCACCCCTCCCCCCCCCCCCCCCCCGACGTCGCGTCGGAACCCCCACCTCTGCAGGCTGCGCCGCCACCTCCCCTTTGCCGATGGCGCTCTCTCCTCTTCGATTTGGCTATATGGAATTCATACTTTGGATTGCGTAGTCACCCGGAAAACGCGTCCAAAGTCTGCTGTCCAAATCGTGTACTTTCGCGGATTCTTGCGAATTGGAGCATTTTCGGAGAAAAGTCCATTAGGCGAAAGTTATCCAGAATGGCGTGCTTCCGCTAGAAAAAAAGATGGATGGAAGATTAACAATTGTTTGCAAAGTTTGGGATCAGAATAGCAATTCAAAATGTCAGAAACGCACGGCGGAGTGGATCCCAATGTGAGAACTTCTCACTATAATTTTTTGTACTGTTATTTATTTAATAACTGCTTCTATGAACTACTCCCTGTCGTCCACAGACCATGGACGACTTGTTTGATTGTATTGGGATGTAGAAATTTATTGTGAAATGGAAAATAAAATATTCATGTGATGAATAATAAAAATATCATTTTTATTGTATATATGAACTGTATGAAGTATGCATATGTTGAAATAAATATTTTATCGTTAAAAAAATATTTTTTAATGAGTATATGAATGGAATATAAAATATTCATGTGTTAAATAAAGTGTTAGAACAATAAAAATATCATTTTTACTGTATAAATGATTGAAATAAAATGTTTACTGAAATAAAATAAATATTCATTTACAAATCCGACGATTTATTTTTGTACACCCGTTTGACTGATATGTATTTGGACGATATATTTTACACATCACCCAACTGCACAAATAAAATCAGTGTTTGTTGATTGAAACCCCACATGGGTATTGGGATGATATTTGATGTACATTAATCCCAATTGTTTAGTTGTATGTCAAAGCGATTGGTTGACAGACTGTTGTAAGTGCTAAATATTTATATTTAATGCTTATGCAGTGTAGAACACACTCTGGATGATGGTTGATTGCTTATCATTGTTGCCCTATACATGTGTTGTTTGAAATCCATATAAATAACATTATATGGTACTTGACTCTCTTTGATTCCAGTTCAGATAGAATGAATATTTTAAAATAACAAACATTTTAAAATAATGAATATTTTAAAATAATATTCAGTAAAAGATCAAAAATCTGATTTTGATGTACGATTTGGGATGGACACGAACATATTTAAATATATAAAGCTGTGTTGATTAGATTTACGCCATTTTGACGTGAACGATATTTAAATCGATTTTATTTATTTTTATGATGAATATCGAAAAGGAAGTGATTTCAAAATCTAATGTTTTGAAAATATTATCATTTATATATTAATAATATGGAATATTCAATATTGATTTGAAATTGAATATGAAGTTGAAATTGTTTTGAAAACGAATTTAAAATGATTTATAAAATACGTTTTAAATGGAAATCGATGAAATATATATATATATATTATATATATATATATATATATATATATATATATTTAATGGCCTGAACAGAACGCGCCGCGGCAGTTCGTGAATTTTGACCATTGACTTTGAATTGACATTTTGGAAGATTCGATCGTCAGATTCTCCTAAAACCAGAACCGTTGGGTTCGTATTGAAAAGGGCTTTCAAACAGATATAAGAGATTTTAAATCTAATGGTTGGATTTGGAATTAAGTCCAAATCAAAATTGGAAAAGGTCATTATTAAGTGCAGCTCGATGATCGTTTAGGGGAATCGACTGTACGTGCCTTGATAAAATTATTAAAAATATCGATAATTTGTGTAAAATCATAATAAATGATTTGGAAATAATTGGGATGAAAAATTCCATATTTGAAAAGATAAAAATATATTTTTATGGAAATGAACTAGTTATGAACTAGAATTATAAATCCAATATTTTTAAATAAATAAATTGGATTTGAAATGGTTTTAAAGATAACTAGAATTTCCAATATATGGATTGGAATGGATATGAATCGAAATTATCTTCGGAATATATCGATATTGGATTCCGTGATTATACTGATATTGTGGAGGAATTTGGAAGATATGTATATTATTATTCCCAATAGGATATTTGTTTATCTCAGGATTTGAGTTTGAATATAAGCCGATAAAATTTCTATTTAGAGCCTTGTGTTTAATATTGAATAGGATTTTGGGTTTGTCGTGAATGGTGTCTTCATTAACACTATTCTTAAGCCAAGTTGAGAAAAGAATAAATCTTCTAATTAAGATTTAATGAAGTTTTCCATTTAATTAATATTTAATGGGAATTGAATAAAAGAATTGGATTTTGGGTTATCATGAATGGTGTCTTGAGTAACACTATTCTTGAACACCGTGTAAAGAGAATAAATCTTTTAGTCAAGAATGTTAGAGTTTCCAATTATATTTAATAATTGGAATAAAATAGAATGTGAATTGGGTTTATTGTGAACCGTGTTTTAACGACATTCGTTCTTTAACCCAATTTACAGTGAAATATGATTTGGAATTTATAAATCTTTTAATTAAGGTTTAGGGAATTTTCCAAAGTGAAGTTTTCCAATTTAATAAAATAAATTGGAAATGGAATGGAATTCAATTTTGTAATAATCGATGTGAACCTCTATGGAGGAAGACCGTAACTATATATGGAATTTAAAAGGCTTTGTCCTTATTCCATTTATATTATTGGTTGGATATGGAAGTTTAAATCGGTTATATATATCGATCTGTTTTCCGTGAAGATTCCATAATTAATGGAATGTGATTTTGGGTTTATCGTGAGCTTTGTTTTAAACGACATTATTTCTTTAACCCAGTTATAGATAAGATTTATTTCTTAACTTCGAAAAAATCATTAAGTAATGATTTTTGGGAGATTAAAACTGAACTAGAGTTTTAATGAATTAAATTATCAAATTCGGGAAATGATTGAGAATGGAGTAGCACCAGTTTTACTCCAAGAGATAATTAAATCTTTAATTAGATTTGAATGTGAAATGGTAATTAACTTTACTGGCAACACTGGTGTTAGATATGAAGTTTTACCAGTTTTGCTTCATGGAATGAATAGGTTGGGATTGGGAAATATGACAAATGATTACTTCAATAAGGTGCATTAATCCCGACTAGTTTGAATAAACCATAATTGTGACGGCCCGCCCCGCACCAACCGACATTTACTCCAATTGTGCGCTGTACACATGTCCAATTGGCATGGGACGGTCGCCAAAGAATGAGAAAGAAAGAAGATGAACCAAATAAAGAACCTGTAATATGTCTCACAGCGCATGGGATAAAATATAATAACCAACATATACTTGACATAAAACAGATGAGACAGTGCATAAGCTGAAAACTTGAACTAACATCATCAGAGTAGCGGAAATCCAAAAGTACAGCTTATTACAACTTTCAAAATACTGTCTCCAAGATAAACAAAATAGGTATGCTACTAATGCCCAAAGTAGATACCGATCACGACACAGGGAGAATAACTATATATCGTACGTGGAGCCTCCTGCTCGTCTTCAGTCCATCTACCAAGCGCACTACCAGCTATCCCTGTCTCTAGTCTGCTCGTGTGAGCACCCAGAGTAATAAGAAGAAACATAAAACTCTGGGTCAGACATCAGTCTGGTATGAGTGGTAGCAAGCATAAACAGAATAATAACAGGTATACTAAGTCATACCTGAACCTGGACCTGCAACCAAAGAGTTAGTACTACACGGTACAATACTCTGTGATTTCACAAACACATAATATAGGTATACGGGGGTGGGGATGTGTATGTCAAACAATCAAGCATAGCAACCATCCTCACAACTCTCACTCAGTGCGTAAAGCATACGGTATCTACTTCTTTGATCACCATAACCCTTCAAGAAAACGACAGAACTCGACTTTGTACGACTATGTCCATTCCTACTACCACCAACGCCAAACCTATGGGATCACGCCCAACGTATCCATGATCCCACTCCATTGGTAGGTAGCTCCCTAGTCGCATCATATCCAAAGCCCGAGTCCGTCTATACACCTCTAATACATAGTGATCCAAAGTCATAGACACCGACAACTCCTTAGCACACGTCCCGCAGCAAAGCCCAATCACGAAGTGAACTCATTGGTTCTCGTCTGGATCCTGAGCTCGAACTTCCACTTGAACTACCTTTGAATTTCGGGTTATGGATCTTCATTAGATCGGTTCGGATTCCTTTCATCTTCATTTGGATCGTGGTCTTCATCGTCTCGGTTCGTGACTGCTACCTCGGGTCGGATCGGAGTGCACCATCGGTTCGTGGCCTCCAGTCCCATCCGGATCGGATCGGGTTCTCCACCACGCAACGGCTCGGGTCACGCCTCCTGGTCATAGCTCTAAGCCCCTCGCCCTCCTCCAAGTCTCCGGTTCGTTGTCCTCAAGGTGATCAGATCGGATCGTGTCGTTATCACTCCAGGCGGGTCGGGTCGGAGTCTTCAATCACCAAGCCTTGAATCGCGACTTCTCGGATCGGTTCGGATCCTTCAGCTCATGGAGCCGCTTGCTTCGCTATAACAATCCGGTTTGATTCGTGGTGAAGGGAAATGGGCGGTTCGGATCGGGTAGGGGGCGATCCGATCCGATTTCCTGCACCGATTCCTGCAACCTTCCAGCAAGTGTTTATACGCCTCTCGACGGCGTTTTCGACCATTCTAACTATTGAAACCAATCACAAAGCATGTCATAGTGTCATAGCAATACATACAAGTGACCTCAAACACCAAAACAACAACATGATATGATAAAATGGATCAAACATAGCCATAACCCCATGTTTTCCCTTAAGCATATGTGAGCATAACTAATGGTACGATTAGCAAAACTTAACCAAATTAACCCAAACTCATATCAGAGGTCTAAAACATCGTTTATGATTTTATAAATATTTTTCCAGAATTTATTTTCTTTTAAAAACGCTGATTAGCACTAATCACCCCAATTTAGCCATAATTAGTGCAAAAAGCAAGCTAATCACTCACCTTAGCCACAAAACAAACTAAGTTCTGAAATGATTCTCTGATTTGATGCGAATCCCAATGCTAACAGCAGCTCCAAGGTTGATTAGGTGAAGATCTTCTTTTATTTGGTCTTGCTAATCTCTTTTTCTTCAAGTTGGAGTGGTTTGGAGGTGATTTGGAGACTTTAGAGAGTGGAGGCCATTATTAGGTTTCTTGGGGACTAAGTGGAGGCTAGAAAACTGAAATGGGATCAAATCCTAGGCCAACCCAGCCCTCTCCTAACCCTAATCCCGAAATGGGTCATGGGTCTACTCACTAATCACCCGATTTGGCCCGGTTAAACAGTTTTTCACCCTCTAAACCTTGTTTCAGCCATATCTCCCAAACGGTAAGTCCGTTTGGCTATTATGACCACTCTACGGAAAGAGAAACCATCAAACGAATCTAATGGAAGTGGTTTCAGGTCAAAATTCCTTCCCTATCAAAAGTTATGGCCAAAACAGTACCAACTAGGGGCAAAATGGTCATTTAAAAATCAACAAAAATCATAAGCATGGGAAATGACTCTAATAAATGTTTCCCAAAGTTACATGACCATACAACTTCACACGGGAAAGAAATAAATATTCTACAATCCTATGATGTGTAGAACACGGGTCGTTACAATAATTTAGTTTGAATTGATACACAAAGGAATATTAAAGAATAAATTTAAAGAATTCATCTTTGATAAAATTAATGGGAACCTATCCCAAAGGATATGAATATTTAAATAAAGGAATATTCAGAATTGGAATGAGGTGCATGTTCTGTTTTTGTAGCACTTGTTCATAATATACACGAGTTATTCGTAAAGACCGGGTTTATCCCATTTTGAATAACTGAATCGGCAATGAGTCGTCGATAAAGACGGTGGTGGAAGACCGGAGGTCTTTACAACGTTTGGATGATTACTCATGTTTTGATTGGGCTGTACACCCAAGACAAGGTAATAAGTGGTAATCGTCCAGACGTACTGTAATACCTGGTATTTTAATAACATGTTAAAACCATAAATCAAGGTAGAATTAATTTTTGAAATAAGAATCAAGGGAAACGGGTTGCGCCATTGCGTTAGTCTCGAAATTCTTCTTGGAAACGAGTCCGAGTTTTCGAAAAACGGATTCTGTATGAGGGAGATATGACCCCCTCCGAAGTTTCAAGGATTTTCAGAATCGAAAATAGCTCGAAATTCAAATTCGAAATTTGAATACAAACCCCAGCACAGACTGGGCGGGAATTTTCCTGCCCAGAACCGGGTGACCTGGGTGTCGACACTATGGTCGACCTCCCAAGGACCAGGTCGACCCTATGGTCGACCTGGGGGTCGACCTGGTGCTAAAACCCAGTTTTGAGCCTAAGTTCATTCTGATGTTTTTGGTCTCGTTTTCAGTCTAGATTTGTTCGCCTAATCCTAAGAAACAGCCCCCTAACCCCATTCTATTCTCTCCTTATGCTGCCTCTAAAATAATTGAAATAAGTAAATAAAAAAAACACGAAGACTATTTCTTGAAGACTATGGCTAGGAATTCCATATTGGGGTTTTTCGACTAGAGCTTCGATTCTGCTTTCTAAATTCTCGATCCGCGCACTGTAAGTTCTAGTTTCTTTGAGATTTAAACTTGTTAATTGTAATTTGGACACGAGATAAAGTGAAATTGGACTTAAGTATGATAATCGATTCACATCTATTCTAGTTTCCATCTTGGATCTTGACATTTGGGAATATTACTATGAAATCAGTTTGGACCAATTCATGTTGTAAATCAAACTCTTTCATGTCCATAACATTATCATGCTTGTGATGTTGAATCAGTCGATTATTTACAAGTTTGGGACTATCACCTTATGCTATGACTATCACCTTATTATGCTAGATTTGAAATCCTATTATTTTCTATATGCCAGTGATGTTGTAACCAATTATCTCAAGTTATATCATGCTAGTCTTGTATTCCCTTTTATCACTTTATGCTCGTCCTTTGTGCCTATCATAGTCTTGATGTTATTCCCTTTATTTCTGGATTTGGTTTTACTTGTAATTTAGGTCGATTCACATTTACATGCGATGGGAATACGATTTGGGTAGATTAGGCAAAACATGAATTGGTTATGAACATGAATCATGAACTTGATAATAGGCATAAGTTGAAATATGAAACTTAACATGATACTTGACATGAAACTCGCCATTAAACTTGACACGAACTTGACATGAAACTTGAACATGGACCTGACACTGGAATGAACTTGAAAATGGCCAACTCGAGGTTCGGTTGAGTTTGCAGTGTAATTCTGCCCGGAGCCGCCCGACAAATCCAGTGAGTGCAAACAATAGGATCAAATGTGGGTAGTTGGTCATATCGCGCTTGAAACCCAAGGTCAGACTGAGTTGTGGTGTAAATCTGCCCGGAACCGCCCAGCATATCCAGTGACCACAACAATAGGTCTGATGTGAGAGGTTGGGGTGCATTAATGAATTAATGCCACATGATAGGGTTAAGTCATGAACATGAAAGACAACACTTAACCAACTTGACATGCTAGACTGATAAGGGTTAAGTCACGAATTTAAATGACAACACTTAGCATGTTGGACGGAAACCCTAGTCACGCAGTCCATTTCAGAAGTAACCCACTTAGATGTATCATGGTACCCTGGAACTAGGCAGGGTGGGGCATGATTACTGGGCTGATTGTAATCGACCAGAACGACGGCTGAGTTGGTGCGCCAGTGTAGGTTCAGGCGGACTATGGTTGTGCATGTAGTCCGGCGTTGAAAAAGCAGGCATTGGGCATCGGTAGGTTTACACTTTGCGTGCTTGATTCGTGTCGGTGGTTGGCACCCTAGAGCTTGATACACCCTATAGTGGACCTAGAATAGGTGACTACATTCGTGATAGGGCCGTATGACACAGACACACGACGAGCTAGAACTTGTAGGGAGCCGATCGATTAGTGGATCATTCCATAGGACCCCGAAATGGGTCATTTCATGATAATGGGCCAAGGGATCATTTCATGGTTAATATATGACATGGGTTTGGGATACTTGTACAGTTAGTGTAGCTAATCTTGAACATGCGATGCTATACTTGATTTATACTTGATCTATCATGTTATCTTAGTCTATCTTGCCCATCTTGTCATCATCCTTATGTTTACTTTCGGTTTATACATGTCATGTTACCTTTACCTGTTTTTATGCTGAAAGTCACTAGGACTTACCAGTCTTATAACTGACCCGTTTTCTTTCGCCTCTTTTTGTTTCGTTTCCCCCTAGGTTCTCAAGAAGGAAACTCTAGCACTTAGCTTGGACTTCGCTTGCTTTCGGTTCAGCTCATGTACGGTTTGATCTTGAGCTATGCTATGGCTGCATTTCTGCTACCTTTGGGGAATTAAGCTACTTTTGTTGTTTTTAGTTTTATGCTTCTTTATTTATTCAAGGCAGAACTTGTTGTAATGGAAAATGATTGTTGGTAGTTTGGATGTAAAAGGTTTTGACTCTTTTCGAAAGTAATGAAATTTATCTTTTGATTCTTCCGCTGTTTTATTTATGTTATGTCTTGTAATATTTCTGTGATTGTTTACCTCGATAACGCTCCTCCAAAACTAGTGCATTCCCTTTGTGAGCGACCCTAGCGGAGGTGGGGTGTTACACTTGGTATCAGAGCAGAAGATTACCAGACTGGGCGAAAGTTTTTAAAACCTTCTAAAACTATTTTCAAAACCGTTTACAAAGAAGAATTTTTCAAGAAAAGTCTTGTTTTATTTAAAGGCTATTCCCCAAAAGCCATTAGCACTATCCTTTGTTTCCTCATTTGAATCTTTTTCGTTTTCATTTCAGTATGTATGGGATTCTTAACCTTCCAGAGGGTGTGCCAATACCTGGCTGGTTCAGGAGGTACTTTGAGGCTAGGGCCAACGATGCAGGCCCAGCAGATATTCCTCCTCCAGCTGCAGCGGTTCCTCTTCCTCCTCCTCCTTGTGCAAATGCTTTCTCAAAGATCTATAGAGATTTTAGGGCTATGGGTGGAAAGGATTTCAAGGGAACATAATCATTCGTAGAAGCGAGGAACTGGCTCAAAGAAACGGAGGATCTGTTCGTTATCTTCGAGGTGGAAGATAGGCAAAAGGTAAAGTTGGTAGTATGGTTGCACAAAGACGAAGCTTCCTATTGGTGGGAAGTCACTAACGCTGAAAGACCTGTTGACACATGGATGGATTTCAGGATAAGGTTTGAGATGAAATTCCACTCACAAGCTGAACGAAGTCTACAGCTGGAAAAGTTCTTATCCCTTAAGCAAGGAAGTATGACGGTCAAGGAGTACGTCAATCAATTCAGTCAGCTGGCTCGGTTTGGACTGGACTTAGTGAATACTCCTCATAAGAAGGCTTTCCGTTTTGTCATGGGACTGAATGAGCCACTTCACAGCTTGTCGATGACCTACATACCTATGGGGGCTACTTATGAAAGGTTAGTATACATGGCACTCTTAATTGAGGAAGACAAGGGAAAGAATGAGGCAAAAGAAGAAGTGCCTCAAGATAAGAAGGGGGAAGGGTCACAGAACAAGAAGGCTGATCCAAAGAAAGGCGGGAAGAACAACAAACCCCGTGAAAAGAGAAAGTGTAATTTCTTTGGCATTCCTGGACTTCTGGTCAAAGACTGCAGGAAGAAGAAAAGGAAGATGGATGGCTGTTTCCACTGTGGTGAGACAGGACACATGGCTAGGGCCTGCCCAATGAAGCAAGGGCAGGGAGCTGGACCTTCTTCTGGAGGACAAGTCCACGCTCTAACGGTACCTCCGCAAGAACGAGGTAGAAATATTTCTATCAAAAGTTTAGTCTACCTTTTTGATCATCCTGTTCGAACCTTGTTTGATTCTAGCACATTGCATACTTTTATTTCTTCTGATATTGTTGAAACTCTGCACCTAAGTACTAGTCTAGTTGAGGTTCCCATTATTGTTTCAAATCCAATTGGTGGCTCCGCTCATTTATCTATGATTTGTGTGGATTTTAGGATTTCTATCTTAAGCGTAGAATTCACGTGTAATGCTTATGTTCTCGGATTTATGGAATACGGTTTGATTCTAGGAATGGATTGGCTGTCCATTAATGGAGCCATTCTCGATTGTGAACGAAGGGTAGTTAGACTTGTGACTCGCCTAGGTAATACCCTTGAAATATCTTGTAACCCTATGGGTCCTATCATGTTATGTTATCTAGAATCTCTTGACTCGTCTATTGATGATTTGCAATTAGTAAGGGTAGTCCGAGAATATCCCGATGTCTTTAATGAGGTTAAGGGGTTACCCCCTAAATGCGAGATAGATTTCCTTATATATCTTGTTGATAATGCTAAGCCAGTTAAGGAGTTGCTTGAGAAAAATTTCATTAGGCGAAGCATTTCTGAATGGGGTGCTCCGGTGGTATTCACTACTAAGGCGGATGGTTCGCTTCGTCTATGAGTAGATTATCGTGAGTTAAACAAGCTTACTAAGAAGAATAAACACTCACTACCGAGAATCGATGACTTGTTCGACCAGCTTGCAGGAGCGTCTATTTTCTCTCAACTTGATCTAGCTACCGGATTCCATCAACTTAGAGTGGCTGAGGATAGCATTGACAAGACTACGTTTAGGACTCCGGATGGTTTCTTCGAATGGCTCGTCATGCCGTTTGGGTTGACGAATGCACCCGCATACTTCATAGACTTGATGAGTAGGGTGTTTAGGGAGTTCCTTAACAAGTTTATGGTGGTCTTCGTGGACGATATTTTGATCTACACAAAGGATGAGGAAGAACATGCTAGACATCTCAAGGAAGTCATGGATATACTTAGAGGACACGAGCTAAAGGCTAAGTTCTCTAAGTGTCATTTTTGGAGAAAAGAAGTTAGGTTTCTTGGACATGCAGTTTCTAAGCA
This sequence comes from Allium sativum, assembly GCA_030737875.1. Classification (NCBI taxonomy): domain Eukaryota; kingdom Viridiplantae; phylum Streptophyta; class Magnoliopsida; order Asparagales; family Amaryllidaceae; genus Allium; species Allium sativum. The sequence goes on from CM060919.1 coordinate 186,479,265, forward strand.
AGGTATAGCTGTGGACCCTGCAAAGGTAGCGGCGGTGCAAGACTGGAGAGTTCCTAAGAACTCAACGGAAGTTATAAGCTTTCTCGGTTTGGCGGGCTACTATAGGAAGTTCATTAAGGACTTTGCTAAGATTTTAGCCCCTCTTACTAGGTTAACGAAGAAGAACCTAGCTTTTGCATGGGACATAGAGTATGACGTTGCTTTTCAAAGGCTTAAGAGAGCCCTTACCACAGCTCCAGTTTTGGCATTACCCGACAGAGGTAAGATGTTTACGGTGTACACAGATGCGTGCGGCACGGGATTAGGCGTTGTCCTAATGCAAGAAGGGAAAGTGATATGCTACGGGTGTAGACAACTTAAAGTTCATGAGAAAAACTATCCCACACATGACTTGGAATTGGCCGCGATTGTTTTTGCACTTAAGTCTTAGCGCCACTATCTTATAGGTGAGAAGTTTGAGTTTTACACCTACCACAAATAGCTTAAGTACCTCTTTTCGCAAAAAGATTTGAATCTAAGGCAACAGAGGTGGATGGAATTCTTGGCATCGTATGACTTCGATATAGCTTACACCCCTGGCAAAGGTAATGTGGTGGCGGATGCGCTAAGTAATAAAAGGTTGACTTTGAGTCCTTTGTTTGTTGAAAGGAAAAGTCTAGAGTTTATAGAAACCTTTGATTTCACACCTGTTGTTGAGTCGTTGACTAGCACGTTAGCATCTCTTGAGTTAAGGCCTACGCTTCTAGACTAAGTTAGGACTTCACAGAAGGAAGACCCACAGATAGTCGAGATCTTGGACAAGTTGATTAGAGGGGATATGTCAAGTCACCTCAGTAGGTATGCCATAGATGACAAAGGATGGCTAAGATGTGATGATAGACTATGTGTCCCACAAGTGGTAGACTTAGTAAAGAGAGTTCTCGAAGAGGCGCATCACTCGAAGATGACTATACATCCCGGAGGAGATAAAATGTACAAGTATATGAAGCGCATTTTCTTTTGGAACGGGATGAAAAAGGACGTGGCGGAATTCGTTTCTAAGTGCATGGTGTGCCAACAAGTAAAGGCCGAGTCGAAAAAGCCCGGTGGGCTATTGCATCCTTTGGAGGTTCCGCAGTGGAAATGGGAGAGTGTCTCGATAGATTTCGTGGATGGATTGCCTAGGTCAAGGAAGTGCAATACTAGCATATGGGTTATAGTAATAGACTTACGAAGAGCGCTCACTTCATTCCTGTGAAGAGCAAGAGGACCGCATCATGGCTGGCGTCTATATACCTTCGAGAAATAGTACGGTTGCACGGTGTTCCTTCTAGTATAGTTAGCGAACGTGACCCGATTTTCACTAGCGAATTTTGGAATAGTTTACAAGAAGCAATGGGTACACGACTAAGTTTAAGCACGGCCTATCACCCATAGACGAATGGACAAACCGAAAGGGTAAATATGGTACTAGAGGATCTTTTGAGACTATGCATTCTGGACTTTGGTGTAACTTGGGATGATCACCTACCTCTCGTCGAGTTCGCGTATAACAATAGTTACCAAGCTAGCATAGGAATGGCACCATTCGAAGCTTTATACAGAAGACCGTGCAAGTCACCAACTTGTTGGTGGGAGTCGACAGACAAGCTCTACTTGGACCGACATGTTAAGGGACACTTCTGAGAAGGTTGAGTTGATACGAAGACGGATGGAAATGGCCCAAGATAGACAGAAACCTTATGCGGACAAGAGAAGGACAGACCTAAAGTTCGAAGTCGGAGACATGGTCTTTATAAAAGTTTCTCTTTTACGCAATGTGGTTCGCTTTGGAGCCATTGGAAAGTTAGCACCGAGGCCCGTAGGACCGTTCCCTATCATCGAGAGGATTGGACAGAAGGCCTATAAGGTGTAGTTACCCAAGAGGTTGGTTGTAACACCCCACCTCCGCTAAGGACACTCACAAAGGGAATGCCTTAACTTTGGTGGAGCATTTTAGTAAACAGAACAGAAAATTTCAAGACAGATATACAATACTTGAGAAATTATAACTTTATTACAGTGGAAAATAGAAATCAGTTTGGTTACATCTTTACCAAAAACTCAAGTACATAAATATCAGTCTTATTCAGAAAATCATCAGAGTACAAAACTTTAAAATCATAATCCCTACAGAAGCTGCCATAAGGGGTCAAGCCATACATTAAGCACTCTAAGTACTTCAAGCAGAAGAAATCCGGATCAAGCTAAAGTGTTCCCTCCTTGGAAAACCTGGGGGGAAACGGAAGAAAAAGGGGCGAAAACAAGCAAGGTCAGACATAAAGTCTGGCAAGTCCAGTGACTTTCAGCATATGAACAGATAATAATAATTACGACATGAAAATAATCTGGATAAGAGATACAGTAACCGGAGCAGCAGGTGTACTTAGGTTAAACAGAAGAAAAGAATAATACTACTTTTCATTTCTCTGCACTAATACTAGTATAACAGGATTAGGTGTCACCCTAATGTCTAAACTAAAACAGAAACGGGAACAGAATAATTTCCACAGAAGAGAATGCTAGTAATGGGCCTTTACCACCCCAACAGAAACAAAATGCTAATAATGGGCTTTTACCACCCGAACAGAAACAGACAGAAACAGAATGCTAATAATGGGCCTTTACCACCCGAACAGAAACAGACAGAAACAGAATGCTAATATTGGGCCTTTACCACCCGAACAGAAGGTACAGAAACAGAAATAGATTAATCCCCATGGAAACAGAATGTAGAATTAGGTGTACACTAGTAAATGGGCCTTTACCACCCGAACATATGGTACCACGCAGAAACAGACAGGTGTTGCCACCCAACAGAAACAGACGATACCACCCGAACATATGGTAACCGTTGACCTCCTTAATGTGAATTATGTCAGTGCCATGAGTCCAACATGTATGCAATTTTCTTATTTGATACATATCATTCTTATATGAGTGACAACCATTCATTCATATTCAACATCCGTGTGATGAGTCAATCATTTTGCATCCACAGAAATTGAAAATGCTCACACATCCATATGCAGTATGAGAGTGTATTCGAGCCGATCTAGTGCCTAGTGTGTGTATATACATCCACGAGAAACCACTAGCAACCACTTGCATCCACTTGCAACCATTAAACATAACATGTCTCAAACACATGTCTACACCCATTAGTTTCTACCTAAAGTTCGAAGATTCGATCAATAGGATACAGTCGAATGATGGAAGCGAGTACAGATAAAACAAAAACTTAGTTCCCATTAGACATTGGTTGAGAGAATAATTCCCCTAAGTATCAGCCCTAAAGACCGAAACCAATATCAGATTGACACCCAGAGGATTACCCTCTTTAGACGATGTCAAAACTAGATATCTTAACCTTTTCAGGAATATCCAGATGCTTACAGACTACTAGTACAGATCAGATTATCGAATGATTCTTAGAAAACTAAGCATGGGTTAATCCCACCATATCCCTCAAAAACCCAGAATGTATGCATTACAATCGACTTGACGCCTAACACAGATACCCTCAAACCCCAACCTACCACCAACAGATGAGTCTTAACCCCTATGGGGTTTGAGACTGTAACCAGATCAGAAACAAGACTAGTATTAAAGTGCAGAGACTCGACTACAGAATCAGAATGCCATAATCGGAAAGAGTTCTAACTCAATAATCAGATAAGGAAACTAAACTCTCCACGAAAATTTTCCTACTTCTATCCTATCCACAAACTATGAGAGCATTCGCCTGCCTTCCCGAAGTAGGTCATGTCCTCTGTCCTTGCCCCCGTTTCTTCGGGCAGTCCCTAGTGAAGTGCCTCATCTCACCACAGTTGAAGTGAGTGTCCTTCCTCTTCCGGCAAACCTTGTTCAGATGAGTCAAACGTCCATAAGTAAAGCACTTTTCTCCTCCATTATCTTCAGACTCTTCTTCCCTCTTTTGTGTTTCCTTTTTGCCTCCTTTGTGAACCAAGTCCATATCCATGAGTTTCTTATCCTTGGGATGTGCTCCTTAGCCAAACTCCCTCATTGTCATCTTTACTATCTGTGTGTAACACGTTGACAAGTCCCTCGAAAGCTGCCTTCATTGCACGGAAAATCCTACAAAGCTCGAAAGAAAATTAACCGTAGGTGAGACTACTGCGGCCACAGATGGAAGTCGCGCACTTATTTGCCCTTTGACCGGTGTCGTACTCTTATCAAGCCTACAGAATCATGTCGCGATGAGGTTACCTCCCAGAAAGCCGGGAACCCCTGACAAAGAAGGAAACAAAGATTAAAACAGAGGATCAAAAGATAGATATACGGCTTTTGGGGATTATGTTTTTTTCAAAAATAAGCTTTACTTTTGAAAATACGTCCTTTTAAAACCTTTTTGAAAATAGTTTTCAAAAACTTTACCCAATCTAGTAACCTTCAGCTCTGATACCAAGTGTAACACCCCACCTCCGTTAAGGACACTCACAAAGGGAATGCCTTAACTTTGTGGAGCATTTTAGTAAACAGAACAGAAAATTTCAAGACAGATAAACAATACTTGAGAAATTATAACTTTATTAAAGCGGAGAACAAAAATCAGTTTGGTTACGTCTTTACCAAAAACTCAAGTACATAAATATCAATCTTGTTTAGAAAATCATCAGAGTACAAAACTTTAAAATCATAATCCCTACAGAAGCTGCCATAAGGGGTCAAGCCATACATTAAGCACTCTAAGTACTTCAAGCAGAAGAAATCCGGATCAAGCTAAAGTGTTCCCTCCTTGGAAAACCTAGGGCGAAACGGAAGAAAAAGGGGCGAAAACAAGCAAGGTCAGACATAAAGTCTGGCAAGTCTAGTGACTTTCAGCATATGAACAGATAATAATAATTACGACATGAAAATAAGCTGGATAAGAGATATAGTAACCGGAGCAGCAGGTGTACTTAGGTTAAACAGAAGAAACAGAATAATATTACTTTTCATTTCTCCGTACTAATACTAGTATAACAGGATTAGGTGTCACCCTAATGTCTAAACTAAAACAGAAACGGGAACAGAATAATTTCCACAGAAGAGAATGCTAGTAATGGGCCTTTACCACCCCAACAGAAACAAAATGCTAATAATGGGCCTTTACCACCCGAACAGAAACAGACAGAAACAGAATGCTAATATTGGGCCTTTACCACCCGAACAGAAGGTACAGAAACAGATTAATCCCTATGGAAACAGAAGGTAGAATTAGGTGTACACTAGTAAATGGGCCTTTACCACCTGAACAGATGGTACCACGCAGAAACAGACAGGTGTTGCCACCCAACAGAAACAGACGGTACCAACAAAAACAGACAGAACTAAGTGTACCCTAAATCCCTACCCCAAGCGATAGGCTCCCTAATACATAAATACCCTGTTTCGGCCCCACAGTAGGGTGTATCACTCCCTAAAGTGACAACCAATTGGCACATACCTATTTACAGATGTGACGGCGTCTTACATCCTCAGAGGCAGATCGGGATCCATGCACGCACATGACCCGGTTGCAACGCACCATCAACACCCCTCGCCATTATCAGAATGAACCGCTTATAATTAGTTAAGTAAGCGTGCCCGGACCCTACCTACTGTTGGGTCAAAGTTTTGATACCAGAAAGGGTTACTGACTAATATGGGGTCCCAAACATCAGATGACACAATTAATTTCCCTCCTAAACTTGTGTCCCCAGACTAACATATTTCATATTAACTTGTTTACAAGTTCAGACATACAGAGTTCAGATCAACTAGTTCACAGATCAGACATGTTTTCAGACTAACGGATCAGATATACGGATTTAACAGATTTACAGATTTGTCTAACTTTGTAATTGGGTCTACAGATTCACGAAAAGGGTTTGTTAAATTCATCACTCCAATTGTTTAACCCTATCCACCCAACACGTTTTAGACATCATATTTATCCCAGATTTGCATTAATTAAATATTAATGCACAGACCACTCACATTAGGTCGGTAGCTTGTGGCCGCTGGATATGCCCGGCGGTTCCGGGCAGACTTCTGCCACAAGCCAGACCTAACCTCGTGTCTAAGCATATTAGTTATGCCTACGACCTCTCACATTAGACTGGAAGTTTGTGGTCGCTGGTTAAGCCGGTTGGTTCCGGGCAGGCTTCTACCACAAACAGAGCCTAACCTCGTGTCATAGCCAATTCATTCCAATACACATTTTTCAGATATCAGACTAATTCTGTTTATTTAACAGATTAAACTTCTTCATAGGATATGACAGATTAATCAAATTTCCATGTTCTACTAAATCTTAGGTCGAGCCTACGGATTTCCAAACCCAGATTACCATTATCTAGTTTTCAACAGATCAGACAATTCAACAGGTAGAAGATCTAGCAGTTTAAGCGATTCAACAGATTTAGCAGATAACAGATTTAGCGGTTTAGGCAATTCAACAGTTTTAGCAGATAACGGATTAGGCAATTTAACAGATTTAGCAGATCTAAAACTCTATTTACATATCTTGCCTAATAATAAATTTAGCCTAAACTTACATGCCTAAATCAAGGTCATAATTCGTAATACAATATATGCCCCCAAATTTTAGCCTTAATATTCCCATTTACAGTTCATGTCAAAACTAGATTTAATATCCTAGTTCACCATTTCTGTCCAAGAGTAATACACATGTAAATCATTCTTTATTATAGCCAATTCAGATTATGCCAACATATTTGCTATGCCCGATTTACTTAATTAAGCTATGCCCAATCCCCGTATAACATGTTTCCACAAGTTCTCTAAATACTCAAGAAATGGCCCTAACAAAAGGAATACGGGACAAGCACAAGAATTGATATAAAAGAATAGGAGTGCAATAATGAACCAAATACAATAATAATGGCCCAATAGGCTCGATGTACATAACAGTGAATGGGAATAAACTTGCAAAGTTACATACTAAATATGAGATCTAACATCATTAAGGGAATAGGCATAAAAAACTAACAATAGTTATAGGCAACTAACCACAATAGTCATGGGCGGCTAATCACAATAGTTTCTTATTCAATGTCATAGGCAATAGTCTCATAGTCATGAACCATAGTCATAGGCATGAATGATAGTCATAGGCAGTAGTCTCATAGTCAATGAATCATAGTCATAGGCAATAGTCTCATAGGCAACAGTTTCATGTCCAATTATGCATTATTATTTGTCCCAAAATTTAGCGTTCGTGCGTCAATCTCTTATGAGATGTGGCGCAGGCTCGTGGTAGCCTGGCTATAGAATAGAAAGAAGAAAAAGATACAGAATAAAATATATCAGAACAGAACGTACACAACCTCAAATTCAGATTTACAATCATGTCACAATTATAGTTATGGTTTATAGCGGAAAATAACTGTACTTGCCTTTCGTGGTTTTAAGAAAGGATAATAAACTGTTGTTGATGCAGAAATGCTGAATTATTCCTCTTTAATTGTTATTGTAGATCTAAACTTTGATTTGAGATTTGATTTAGTTTTTAATTCTATTCAGGTTGGAAGAAGATGCATTAGTCCAAGTTTTGATTCTAGGAGAGTAGCGACGCCATTTTTATTTTTAATTAGAACATAGGCAGAATATAGACAGAATGAAATTGTGTAGAGAAAACGAGGCTGGGGGCTGTTTATATAGGATTACGCAGACGAATCTAGATAGAAAACGAGACTGCATACATCAGAATGAACCAGGTTCAAAAACTGGGTTTCGGGAGCAAGTCGACCCCCAGGTCGACTACCCACTCGACCTGGTCATGGGGAGGTCGACACCCCAGTCGACTCCCTAGTAGACCTGGTTAGGGGGGACGACCCCCTAGTCGACCTGGGTATATGGGAGGAAATTTTCCCGCCAGCCTTCTCTGGGTTTGAATTTTGAATTTCTGACTTTATTTTCGTGTTGTTTTATTTTATTTAAATTCTTGAAACTTCAGAGGGTCATAACTTGGTCATACGAACTCCGATTTTCGAAAAATCGGACTCGATTTCATGCAGAATTACGAGATGAACGCAATGGCGCAACATGTTTCCCTTGATTCTTATTTTAAAATTTAATTCTTCCTTGATTTGTTATTCTTATGATTTCAGAAAATACGGGGTGTTACATTGGCTGGAGTACACATTGTCTTTCATGTTTCGCATCTCCGAAAGTGCTTACATGAGTCTGCCGAAGTGGTTGAGACAAGCATCCTTGAAAGCGTAGAAGTGGAAAGAGAAGCAACATTGAGGCAAGTTCCAATTTGTATCTTAGGAACGGAGATCAAGAAGCTAAGGAATCGAGAAGTCAAGCTAGTTAAAGTACAGTGGGGTGAAGCCCAAAAAGACGCAACTTGGGAAAACGAAGAGAAGATACGCGCGCTATACCCAATTCTTTTTGAGGGTACATTCTCGATCTCTTTTTCCTATAAGTTTACATACCTTCGTATCATGTACATGCTTTTGCTATCCATGTTTGTCTTGTTATCTTCTCGATCCTATCTTGAGAACCTTAGGTAGAACCCTTTTGGATGTAGACATGTAACTGAAACATGTTATGGTTGATGATTGCAAGTGGTTGCTCATGGTTTCATAACACACATTAGGCACTAGATCGGCTCAGTCATATTTTTCATGTTGCATATGCATGAGTGCTTATATTTGTACGTAGATGGAAACTTGATATGCTATCATTTGGATGTTGCATATGAATGAATGTTTGTGCACTCATGTAGAGATTATAAAGTATGTTAGGAATTTGCATACATGTTGGACTCATTACACTAAAATATTTTGCATTAAGGAGGTCTACTGAATCAGTAACAACCTGATCTTTTGCATTAGATAAGTACATGTACACACACTCTTGCATAAGTTCATACAACACTAGGAATCTTTTAAGGACAATGGTTGCTTGTGGATGATCGGCGAGTAGGTGGATGTTGGATGGTAGGATACATTCTTCTTAACCTGGAGATTTCGGGGACGAAATCCTTTAAGGAGGGGAGAATGTAATACCCGATATTTTAATAACATGTAAAAACCATAAATCAAGGTAGAATTAATTTTTAAAAGAAGAATCAAGGGAAACGGGTTGCGCCACTGCGTTCGTCTCAAAATTCTACTTGGAAACGAGTCCGAGTTTTCGAAAAACGGATTCCGTATAAGGGAGATATGACCCTCCGAAGTTTCAAGGATTTTCAGAATCGTAAACAGCTCGAAATTCGAATTCGAAATTCGAATTCAAACCCCAGCGCAGACTGGGTGGGAATTTTCCCACCCAGGACCAGATCGACCTGGGGGTCGACACTATGGTCGACCTCCCAGGGGCCAGGTCGACCCTATGCTCGACCTGGGGGTCGAACTGGTGCTGAAACCCAGTTTTGAGCCTAGGTTCATTCTGATGTTTTTGGTCTCGTTTTCAGTCTAGATTCATTCGCCTAATCCTATATAAACAACCCCCTAACCCCATTCTCCTTACACCATTCTATTCTCTCCTTATGTTGCCTCTGAAATAATTGAAATAAGTAAATTAAAATTAAACACTAAGTCTATTTCTTGAAGACTACGGCTAGGAATTCCATATTGGGGTTGTTCGACTAGAGCTTCGATTCTGCTTTCTAAATTATTGATCCAACCACTGTAAGTTCTAGTTACTTTGAGACTTAAACTTGTTAATTGTAATTTAGACATGAGATAAAGTGAAATTGGACTTAAGTACGATAATCGATTCACATCTACTCTAGTTTCCATCTTCGATCTTGACATTTGGGAATATTGCTACGAAATCAGTTTGGACCTATTCATGTTGTAAATCAAACTCTTTCATGTCCATAACGTTATCATGCCTGTGATGTTGAATCAGTCTATTATTTAGAAGTTTGGGACTATCACCATATGCCATGACTATCACCTTATTATGCAAGATTTGAAATCCTATTATTTTCTATATGCCAGTGATGTTGCAACCAATTATCTCAAGCTATATCGTGCTAGTCTTGTAATCCTTTTTATCACTTTATGCTCGTCCTTTGTGCCTATCACAGTTTTGATGTTATTTCCTTTATTTCTGGATTTGGATTTACTTGTAATTTAGGTCGATTCACATTTACATGCGATGAGAATACGATTTGGGTAGATTAGGAAAAATATGAATTGGTTATGAACATGAATCATGAACTTGATAATAGGCATAAGTTGAACTATGAAACTTAACATGAAACTTGACATGAAACTCGCCATGAAACTTGACACGAACTTGACATGAAACTTGAACATGGACATGTCACTAGAATGAACTTGAAAATGGCCAACTCGAGGTTGGGTTGAGTTTGCAGTGTAATTCTGCCCGGAACCGCCCGGCTAATCCATTGACTGCAAACAATAGGATCCAATGTGGGTAGTTGGTCATATCGCGTTTGAAACCCGTGGTCAGACTGAGTTGTGGTGTAAATCTGCCCAGAACCTCCCGGCATATCCAGTGACCATAGCAACAGGTTTGATGTGAGAGGTTGGGGTGCACTAATGAATTAATGCCACATGATTGGGTTAAGTCATGAACATGAAAGACAAAACTTAACCAACTTGACATGCTAGAATGATAAGGGTCAAGTCACGAATTTAAATGACAACACTTAACCTATTGGACGGAAACCGTAGTCACGCAGTCCATTTTAGTAGTAACCCACTTAGATGCATCATGGTACCCTGGAACTGGGCAGGGTGGGGCATGATTACTGGGCTGATTGTAAGCGACCAGAACGACGGCTGAGTTAGTGTGCCAGTGTAGGTTCAGGCAGACTATGGTCGTGCACGTAGTCCGGAGTTGAAAAGTAGGAATTGGGCATCAATAGGTTTACACTGTGCGTGCTTGATTCGTGTCGGCGGTTGGCACCCTAGGGCTTGGTACAGACTATGGCGGACCTAGCACAGGTGACTACATTCGTGATAGGGCCATATGACACAAACACACGACGAGCTAGAACTTGTAGGGAGCCGATCGATTGATGGATCGTTCCGTAGGACCCCGAAATGGGTCATTTCATGATATTGGGCCAAGGGATCATTTCATGGTTAATATATGATATGGGTTTGGGATACTAGTACAATTAGTGCAGCGAATCTTGAACATGCAATGCTATACTTGATTTATACTTGATCTATCATGTTATCTTAGTCTATCTTGCCCATCTTGTCATCATCCTTATGTTTACTTTCAGTTTATACATGTCATGTTACCTTTACCTGTTTTTATGCTGAAAGTCACTAGGACTTACCAGTCTTTATGACTGACCCATTTTCTTTCGCCTCTTTTTCTTTCGTTCCCCCCCCCCCCCCCCCCACGTTCTTAGGGAGGAAAGTCTAGCACTTAGCTTGGATTTCGCTTGCTTTCGGTTCAGCTCATGTACGGTTTGATCTTGAGCTATGCTATGGCTGCATTTCTGCTACCTTGGGAATTAAGCTACTTTTTTCATTTTAAGTTTTATGCTTCTTTATTTATTCAAGGCAGAACCTGTTGTAATGGAAAAATGATAGTTGGTACTTTGGATGTAAATGGTTTTGACTCTTTTTGAAAGTAATGAAATTTAGCTTTTGATTCTTCCGCTGTTTTATTTATGTTCTGTCTTGTAATATTTCTGTGATTGTTCACCTCGATAACGCTCCTCCAAAACTAGTGCATTCCCTTTGTGAATGACCCTAGTGGAGGTGGGGTGCAACATGTTCTTGGAGATCGACCGGATATGCGAGGACCTCTCTCCTGTATTGGACATATGGGACGAGGAATAAGGTGCCTCCGGTTTCGTTCAGACCCAGAACAAAATTGTAAATGGATGTTTTGTCTGACATTGGATTTCATTCTGTGTGATTTATATACATCGGTTGCATAGCATGAATTTCCTGTGTGGATGCTGAGATGCAAATGATCAAGGCTTTTGTTGAAAAGTAAAGTCTTGTGGTTGATGATCAAAGCACGACCTTAAATGGCATAGCTTTGTGTATAGCATTAATTCGCGGGCCTTACACCCCGGTATGAACAAGAAACGGGAGAGGACTTCAGAAAGGGAATGTGTTTCCTTCTAGCTAGAAGTGGTGTCAGGGTTTTGCAAGCCCTGACTTTTTACTTATGTGGAAGATGGAAAGCGAGGCGCCTCGGTAATATCGGTCACTACTATGCCGATTGATGGTTTGGTAGATATACCGGCCAGTTTGGCGCCACATAAGGTAGGGAAACTTATTGTTCAGGCATTCTACTCCACTCCGTGTGGACCGGCCCTGACGATCCAAGGGTCGATGCTTTCTGGTCCTGAGGGATGGGCTAGAGCGTCTCGAATTCGGTAAGGACGATCCCTTGCCTTGGTTCACAGATGGAAATCCAACTTCCAATTTGACATTGTGCGGTTTTAATTGTAGAATTAGTATGGCGACATGATATATGGTACCCATGCCGTCTATGATTGATACATTTATATTTGAAGTTGTTTTATACACTGTGCACTTATAATAGTATCAAATGATTTGTTTTAAATGTACCAAGCATGTTTGGCTATTTTAAGGGAAACCCTATCCTCCGGTTTGCGTTGCATTGTGTGATGGGACTTGGGTCTCATAATAGCTTTTTTATTCAAAAAGCATTGCGCTTTTTGTTTTATGCACTGGTATTATTGGGAGGAAACCCGTTCCGTATTATACGACATGGTCCCTTAATTTACTTTATTTTAAAGAAAAAATTTAATAACTGCTTTAGTCCTCACACCAGTCACATGACTGACCTGGAGTTTATTGTTTTAACCTAAACTTTGGATGCCCCTATTTTCCACACGAGCAGCTAGTCATTTTGGTTTTGCAAATTTATATTCACATGATCCTAGTTTACAGCTGGAATGATATTCGGAAAGCTCTGTATCCGTGTATCTCCTTCAGTTGTGTTTTGTATTATTTTCCGCTGCATTGTAATTTTAAACCTCTGATATTTTTCTGATGTATAATATTTATTCATACTCTGTATATTCTTGTACTCTGATGTAAATTGTTGTAATAGCAAATGAAATGTTCTTCTGTTTGTGTCCTGATTCGTCTTGTCCTCAAAGCAATCCGTTCTTTCTCTTATCTTCGGAGAACGGGGAAGTTCTAGTCTTTACACTATTTCATATAAAAATTACATTTTTATAACCAAGTATTATAATAAAAAACAATGCTAGTTTATATTTATAAAAATAATGTTATTCAGATTTATAAAAACTAGATTTTTAAAATATTAAAACTAAATAAAAATGGAATAAAAACTCACGATGGTTTAATGCAGAGGGAGAAGGAGTTTATGGCGGTTGTTGGTGGCTAAGGAAGTGCGCTCGGGTTTACAGCGGCAGTAGAGGGTTGCGACAGGGGTGGTGGGAGATAATGACGGCTAGGATTAGGGTTTGGGATTGTGGCATGCGGATTTAGAGAGGGGAGGGAGGAGAGAGCATCGAGGGGGGACCTCGCCGGCGTCGGCAGTGGAACGCGCAAGGGGCGTGTTGGTGGCAGGAGGCCAGGGCGACGATCGACGTAGGGATTTGGGGTGGGAGGGTCAACGCGGTATTTCCCTTTTTTTCGATCTGAAAAACAAGAGAGAGAGAGAGAGAGGGATAATAAAGAGGAGGGGGCTTTATATAAAATTTAATTATTATTTTAATTAATTCTCCAAAAAGTTAATTTTCCATTCTAAGTCCAAATCGAATCCACCGACTATCATCCCCGGCTAATTACCCCTATTCCGGACACAATAGGATATGTCCCATAAGCCAATTCGACCGTTACGATAAGTTTCCATTAAATTTAAAATATAAATCAATATATTTTAAATTTAAACGTACATTTTAAATTACTGAAGCCACATACAGACTCCAAAATTTCCAAAAAATAAATCTGGCTATGTTTTGACAATACGGTCCTAACAAAACTAGTTTCGTCGAATTTGGAGTCTGTTTGAAAAACGGTCATTTTTCAGTTGATTAAATTCAAACTGAAATGAACAAACACGTTTAAATCCGCCACGCTCACATATTGACCCCAAAAAATATGAAAATTGGAATACAGCATTATTTGACATTCCGGATCAAACAAAAGTGGTCTAGTCGAAAACGGAGGTCGTTCGCAAAATCTCCACTTTAAGGGCTATATTTTCCATAGCAACTATTCTGAGTTTTCAATTAAACATAACTTTTTATTCCCGCTATGAAATCTGGATTTTGCAGATTCATCGGAAAGATATTTTCAAACAAATTCAAATACTTCTGGTTTAACTAAAATCATGTTTATTTTTAATCCTACACATTCATTTGTAATTTGAAATCGAATTTTCAAACTACCGCGCCATTTCCAATTCCATTTATAATTAAAAATAAAAATTTGTTGTCTAACTTCTATCTAAATAAATATATACGTTCTAATTCTATTCAAAATAAATTTCTAGTCGTTATTATTTAAAATAAATCATTTTAAATATTCAAAATTCATTAAAATTGCCAAAATAAAATTTTAAAATTGATTCTGATTTTCCGGGTTGTTACTGATATCTTTATAGACAGGTTGGGTCTGTAGTCGATAGTGGAAAGAGAAAAACCTAGTCCACAGTAAGGTGGAGATGTTAATGTGGTCACTGCTTATGATCTAACTTTAAGGATCATGTTTCAGACATGGTTCTTTATGTTGATGGTGCTCGAGGGATCCAAGAAGATCAGGTTATGATCTGGGCATATGAAACACCCCACCTCCGTTAAGGTCACTCACAAAGGGAATGCCTTAACTTTGGTGGAGGGTTATAGGTCAAGACACAGAAAACTTTACAAGAAAGACAAATATAAGCAGCAAAATACAATTATTTATTTCATACATGGTTCAATACAAAAGCATTACATCAAATTATCTCAAAATAACTTCCAAAACATTACAACATAATTTCTGTCTTGATTATTTAATAAAGAAGCATAAACCATGAATAAAACTGCATAAATCCCCAAGGATAATGTCCAAGAGCCATAGCCAATGTGACGGCCTGAAATTTCGCTCGATCCGAATCAGTCGTTAAACCGATCTAGACCGTTCGAAACCCCTGACTGTTTGAGAACAGGACAAATCAGAACACAAACAGAAGAACATTTCATTGTTATTACAACAATTCCATCAGATACAAGAATATACAGAGTATAAATGAATAAATTACATTCGATAAATATCAGAGATTACAGTAAATTACATAGCAGCGGAAAATAATACAAAAGCACAACTGAAGGTGATATACGGATACAGAGCTTTCCGGATATCATTCCAGCTGTAAACCAGGATCCTGTGAATATAAATCTGCAAAACCAAAACTACTAGCTGCCCGTGCGGAAAATAGGGGCACCCAGAGTTTAGGTTAAAACAATAAACTCCAGGTCAGTCATGGGACTGGTGTGAGAACTAAAACAGTTAATCTTTATTTTTAAAGCTAGGTAAATCAAGGGACCACGCCGTATAACACGGAACGGGTTTCCTCCCAAGAATACCAGTGCATAGAATAAACAACGCAATGCTTTTTCGAAAAATGAAGCTATTATAAGACCCAGGTCCTATCATACAATGCAACGCAAGCCGGGGGATAGGGTTTTCCCTTATAATAGCCAAACATGCTTGGTACGTTTTAAACAAATCATTTGATACTATAATAAGTGTATAGTGTCAAAACAATTTCAATCATAAGTATAAATCATAGACGGCATGGGTACCATATATCATGTCGCCATACTAGTTCTACAATTAAAACCGCGATACACGTATTGGAAATTGGATTTCCGTCATGAGTCGAGGCAAGGGGCAAGCTCCTCTCCGCGTTCGAGACACTCTAGCAAATGCCTCAGGATTACGCACACTGGGTAACCCCTGGATGCGGCTGGGCCGGTCCTCACTTACGTTAGAGGATTAATTATGCCTGAACACGCGTTTCCCGGTCCTTACAGACCTATAATCGAGGCGCCTCGTTCCAACAACCACAAAGGTGAAAAGTATATATATGTCAGGGCTGGTAAGTCACTGACACCACCAAAGCTAGAAAGAAACGTCGTGCTCTCCCAGCGGTCCGTATCCCGTTTTTAACTCATACCGAGGTGTGAGGCTCGCGAATTCACGCTATACACAAAGCTACGCCACGAAGGCCGTGCTTTGATCATCAACCACAAGACTTTGCTTTTCAACAGAAGCCTTGATCCATGCAACTCAGCATGCCACACCGGCAATTCATGCCATGCGATTGATATCTATCGATATATAACCTCTAAGCTCGTACGTCTCAGAGAAAGGCGTTAAGCAAGAGAATAAATTCTCCGCCGCCAAACAGATATATATTTAATAGAAATCAATCAACACAGAATAAAATCCAATGTCAGACACACAATCCATTTACAAGTCCGTTCTGGGTCTGAACGAAACCGGAGGCACTTTCCTCGCATATCCATCCATCTCCAAGTACGTCTGGACAACCACCAACTATTTCCATCCTCTTGGGTGTACAGCCCAATCAGGATCGTCAGTAATTATCCCTACGATGTGAAGACTTCCGGTCTTCAACCACCGTCTTCATCTTCGACATATTGTCGAATCGGTTATTCAGAATGGGTGTAAACCCGGACTTTCCGAACAACCCGCGTATATTAAAACAAATGTTACACAAACACAACATACGCCTCATTCCAATTCATTAGTCACTAACCGCAAATCAGCAAGAGAACAATTTCCCAAACATTAACCCCGAAGGCCGAAACCAACATCAGATCAATACCCAGGAAACCATTCATCTTAGCCAACCTACAGCTAGTTTCTAAATTCCACATTCTTAGGGAAAAGTTCCCATTAATTTTATCCAAGATAAATTCTTTAAAACTTATCCTGTAATCTTCCTTTGGATGTCTTTTAAAACCAAATTATGGTTTTTCCAACTAGTCGAGATTAGCGAACCGTAACGAAGTAATTATTTATTTTATTTCCCAATCCCAACCTATTCATCCCATGAAGCAAAACTGGTGATACTCCATATCTAACACCGTGGTGTTATCGGTAAAATTAATTACCATTTCACGTTCAAATCTAATTAAAGATTTAACTATCGCTTTGGAGCAAAACTGGCGATACTCCATTCTCGTTCATTTTCTAAATTTGGTAATTTAGATTATCAATTCGAATTTCAATCTAATTGCAGATTCAATAAAACTCCTTTTACTGGGTTAAAGAACTAGGTGTTATTTAAAACACAGTTCACGACAAACCCAAATCACATTCTATTTGTTATCGGGTTAAAGAACTAGTGTTATTTAAAACACTGTTCACGATAAACCCATTTCAAATTTAATCAAATATATTAGAAACTCGATTATTTAAAACCCCTTTTTAAATCTAATTCATTTATTTAAAAATGATTTGGTTTTAAATTTAGTTCAAAACTAGTTCATTTCGATAAAAATCTATTTTTATCCTTTCAAATATGGAGTTTTTCATCCTAAATTTTCCCAAATCATTTCTTATGATTTTACACTAATTATTACTATTTTTAATAATTTTATCAAGGCCCGTACAGTCGATTTCCAACAATGGCCATCGAACTGCACTTATAGCGACCTTTTTCGAGTTTGATTTGGACGTATCTCCAAATCCAACCGTTAGATTTCAAATTTCTAATATTCGTTAGAAAGCTCTTTTTGATACGAACCCAACGGTTCCGGTTTTAGGAGAATCCGACGGTCGGATCTCCCGTAATGTCCGTTTGAAATAAATGGTCGAAATTTACGAACTGCCGCGGCGCGGCGCGTTCTATTCAGGCCATTATATTATATATATAATATATATAATATATATTTCGTCGATTTCTATTTAAAACGAATTATATATATAGTTTTGAAATCGTTTCAAAAGAAATTTCAACTTCCATTTCAATTCAAATCAAAATTGAATTCTTCTTTATAAATTCGTTTTAAAAATCATTTCTATTCAATTCAAATTTCAATTCAATTTGAATTCATTTCACTTCATTTTAAATTCAATTCGAATTCGTTTTTCAATTCAATTCAATTCAATTCAAATTGGTTTTCTATTCGATTCAAATTCATTTTCTATTCAAATTAAATTCGTTTCGTTTTCTATTTGAATCAAGTTCATTATATATTCAATTGAGATCAAATCCGTTAAATATTCAATTGAAATTGAATTGGTTTTCTATTCCATTCAAATTCAAAATCGTTTTATATTCAATTCAAATCGAAATCGTTTTATATTCAATTCATTTCGAAATCGTTTTATATTCAATTAATTTCGAAATCGTTTTATATTCAATTCATTTCGAAATCGTTATATATTCAATTCATTTCGAAATCGTTTTATATTCAATTCATTTCGAAATCGTTTTATATTCAATTCATTTCGAAATCGTTATATATTCAATTCATTTTGAAATCGTTATATATTCAATTCATTTCGAAATCGTTATATATTCAATTCATTTCAAAATTGCTATATATTCAATTCATTTCGAAATCGTTTTATATATCGTTCGCGTCAAAATGGCGCATCACTATTCAACACGGCTTTATATATTCTATTTCAAATATTTCTTTTTGGTCAACACACGACTAATCTCAACGAATGAGTGCCGTCCATGTGTGACTATTTTTGCTATTTAATATATTTTATAAAAGTTAAGGTATCTATCGTTTGATATTGAATCAGACTTCAACCGTAATTTAGTGAGAGAACGATTTCCTGAACATTTACCCCGAAGGCCGAAACCAACATCAGATTAATATTCAGGAGGCCACTCATCTCATCTATTTTCCAGTTGATTTCTAATTCTATATATGATAAAGATGTAAATTCTATTATAAAAATATTTCGTTCAACACATGACGAATATCAACGGATGAATATAGTCAACACATGAACCTTTATTTTATATTGATAAAGATATAAATTTTATTATAAAAAATATTTCGTTCAACACATGACGAATATCAACGGATGAATATAGTCAACACATGAACCTTTATTTTATATTGATAAAGATATAAATTTTATTATAAAAAATATTTCGTTCAACACATGACTAATATCAACGGATGAATATAGTCAACACATGAACCTTTATTTTATATTGATAAAGATATAAATTTTATTATAAAAAATATTTCGTTCAACACATGACGAATATCAACGGATGAATATAGTCAACACATGAACCTTTATTTTATATTGATAAAGATATAAATTTTATTATAAAAAATATTTCGTTCAACACATGACTAATATCAACGGATGAATATAGTCAACACATGAACCTTTATTTTATATTGATAAAGATATAAATTTTATTATAAAAAATATTTCGTTCAACACATGACTAATATCAACGGATGAATATAGTCAACACATGAACCTTTATTTTATAATATTCTTTATTTTTCAAATTGAAATGAGGCCCAATCAATTACCATATAATGTTAATTATATGGATTTTCATACATCACATGTATATAATAGCATTGAAAGATAATCAACCATCAACCAAAGTGCACCACACTGTATAAGCATCAAATATAAATATCTAACGCTTATAACAGCTTGTCAATCAATCGATCAACATATTTAATCAATCAGGATGAGTGAACTTCAAATTTCATCCCAACACCCGTGTGGGGTTTCAAACAATCAAACACAGATTTTATTTGTGCAGTTGGGCGATGTGTAAAATTTATCGACCCAATCAATGTCAGTCAAATCAGTGTACATAAACAAACCGTCTGGTTTGTAAATGGATATTTTATTTTATTCACTTTCACGTTAAAAATTATATTTTTAACGATAAAACATTTTATTCAACCTATGAATTTCTATTCAGTTCATTCTTTAAATAAAATGATATTTTTATTTTTCTAACATATTCTAGAAAATTTCGGCGGCATAACGGCACGATACTAGAAACGGGACGAGGCCTAGCCTTATCCCCGGTCTAGTGAAGGCCCACGCCATTCACACATCAATCAAATCACTTTCGTTATGCAAACCACAAAATTTGGAGTAAGAGTCTAACCTAGTCTTACTCCTTCGCCTTATAACGGCGCACGTCTAATCCTAACCAATTTATCGATTCGATTTTTCACACCACAAACCACATTCAAACCAATATCTCAATCAATCACCAAACATCCAAACAAACAAGTCCATGGTATGTGGACGGGTGTGTCGGGTGCTACTAAGCACCGTCTGCATCCTAGTATATATATATATAAATATAACTAGAAAAAGAAATTGAAAGGTGAGAAGTTCTCACTTATAGCTATCCAAACATCTTGACTCTTCTTTGATAGAAATCTTCATTGTTTTCGCATCTTCGTCAGCTTCGTCGTCCGTAGCCACTACATATATAAAAATCGAATTTTTACTTCGCTATTCAATATATAAAAATCCATTTTTTCTATCGAAGTTCAATATATAAAAATTCTATTTTTCTATCGAAGTTCAATATATAAAAATTCTATTTTTCTATCGAAGTTCAATATATAAAAATTCTATTTTTCTATCGAAGTTCAATATATAAAAATCGACTTTTTCTATCGCTATGTCAAATAGATAAAAATTATATTTTTACTTCGTTGTTCAAAGATAAAAATTATATTTTTATCACGCTATTTTCCATATAAAGATTTCGCCTTTTCAAATTTAAAGATTTCACCTTTTTAAATTTAAAGATTTCACCTTTTTAAATTTAAAGATTTCACCTTTATAAAAATCATCACTTTACTTTAACGTATATAAAATAAAAATCAGATTTTTATTTCGCTATATATACAAAGATGATATTTTTATATTCTCTATCCTATAAAGATTATATTTTTAATACTTTAAAAAAAATATAAAAATCATATTTTTACTTCTACTACACAATAAAAATCCCGTCTTTCCTATTTTAAAGATATGATCTTTATTTTAGCAAGTTCAAATCTTTTTCCTTTAAAAGATTAAAACCTTTTTTCTATTTTCTTTAAAAATCAGTTTTTAAAATTCTTTTCAAAAATTCTGTTTTTACATTCTAAAAAAAACAGTTTTTAAATCTTAAACAAATCGGTCTTAATAAATCTTAAGAAAAATACAGTTTTATAAATCTAAAAAGAAATCAGTTTTTATATTTTTAACAAATCCGTTTTTAAACTCTTTTTTAAAAAAAAACAGTTTAATAACTTAAATTAAAAATCAGTTTTTATATTTTCAAAAAAAAAACAAAATTGAAAATAAAAATAAAAATTAAAACACTTACAGAAAAGAAATCGAAGGCGAAGAGGGGGGGGGGGTTTCGCTGTCTCGTCTGAAGTGGGGCCCGTTGCAGCGTCGGAGATGGCGGCTACAGGTGGAGGATCGGAGGGGCTCGGGGTTGGTGCAGGAGGGTCTGAGCGTGGCGCGCACTTCGAGCTCGCGGTTCAGGGAGGGTTCGAAGAGGTGGTTGGGTGCGAGGTGGCGTCGGCTTCGCGAGTTCGAGGGGGGGGTTAGAGGCTGAAGGGCGATGGTGGCGGTTGCAACAGAGGAGGGTGGACGATGGGGTAGGGAGCGGAGGCGACGACATTAAAGGAGGCTGCCATTTTTTTCCGAAATTGATTTAGGGGTTTTCTGGGGAAATGAATTGGGGGGAGAGGGTTTTAAGTGTAAAAGGTTATTAATATTTAATTTTATTTTAATTTATTTTCTCCTTAGAGTTGACTTTTTATTCGACTTCGAAACGAGGCCCACCGACTGTCGCCCATAGCGTTTCACCCCCATTCCGAACACAATGGGATATGTATCGCAAGCTGATTCGGCCGTTATAATCAGTTTCCGTTTAATTTACATTTAAATCAATATATTGAATTTTAAACGTACATTTCAAATTACCGGGGTCACATACTAACTCTAAAAATTCTGGAAAAATATTTTCTAGCTTCGAATTGACGATACGGTCCTAACAAAACTAGTTTCGTCGAATTCTGAGACCGTATGAAAAATGGCCAATTTCCAGTCGATTAAAATCAACTGAAACTGGTCAAACGCGTTTTCCTTTACCACGCTCACATATTGATTCGAAAAATTATGAAATTTGGAATCTAGCAATAACTCGACATCACGGATCCAACAAAACTGGTTTCGTCGAAATCCGAGGTCATTTGCAAAATGTCCATTTTTAAGGGCCTGAATTCCATAGCGACTATTCAGAATTTTCAACTGGACATATCTTTTGATTCCCGCTATGAAATCTCGATTATTCGGATTCGTTGGAAAGATATTATCAATTAGATCCTAATGTTTTTGGTTTCAGTAAAATCCGGATTGTTTTGCACCCGGTACATTCAATTGAAGTTTGAAATCGAATTATCGAACTACCGCGCCATTTTCAATTCTATTTATAATTATATATAAATATTTATATTCTAACGACGACGCGTATAATATATATGTTCGAATTATATTCAAAATAAATTTCTCGTTCAATATTATTTAAAATAATTTATTTTAAATATCAAAATTCGATAAAATTGCCAAAATAAAAATTTTTAAACTGGCCCAGATTTTCCGGGTTATTACAATCTCCCCCACTTAAAACTTTTCGTCCCCGAAAAGGAACAAAGTCGAAAGTGGTTTGATTATTAAGCTCTATGTTCGATCTGGCTTCCATTCTCTAACTTTTCAGTTTCTGAGAATTTTCAAAATTTCAAAAATTTGGCTAACACCCTAAATTTTCGAAAAATTTCGCCATAACCTCCCCTGCACCGGGAGCATCGGGGAATTTCAAATAGCTTCCCCGGTCCTTCAGATCTCAAAAAGAAAAAGAAAAAGCCAAGCGGCTAGCCAATAGGCTCACAAAATCATCATCACCCAAACAAACAGTAAATTATGTAGTAAACATGTACCTATTTGTCGGGCAAACAAATTTTATTCTCTGGCTCTAGCCTCCTTGCTATGACCTGTTCAATGTAAGTATATGTATATGCAAGCAAATGCGACCAATTTTCAATATAATTCAATATTTGATTTAATTAGGCTAAATGGATAAAAATTAGCAAACAAATAAACAAACAACACAAACATCAATCAATTAGTGAATTAGAGTTTCAAATTCATAATTTTGATACATATACAAAAATCATGTTTTTGATGCCAATTCACAACAATGTGCTCTAACTATATTAGTTTTGGTTCTCACACCAGTCTAATGGAAATATATCGATATCACACCTTCGTTACTCGAACATGAATACTAATGACGACTAGTCAATCATCAGAATCATCTTCGGGCCACTAGAGTATGATTCTATATCTATCTAATATATTAAAACTTCGAATATACGTTCATGACGCGTATATGCAAAACCTTTATATACTCGATTGTCCATATTCAAAATAAATAAATAATCAAATACGTATAAAATGGTTTAAATTTTCAAAACAAAAATTGTTTTCAATTGGAAAATATACTCTTCACACTCGTTCTAGGATACTACTGATCCTATCTCTAACGAGTCATTCTAATTGGATATTACTAATCCAATATCTGATGAATTCTTTCGTATGGTTCTAATGTGTCTTGTTCTCGAGCTCTGTAAACCAAAGCTCTGATACCAAATGTGACGTCCTGAAATTTCGCTCGATCCGAATCAGTCGTTAAACCGATCTAGACCGTTCGAAACCCCTGACTGTTTGAGAACAGGACAAATCAGAACACAAACAGAAGAACATTTCATTGTTATTACAACAATTCCATCAGATACAAGAATATACAGAGTATAAATGAATAAATTACATTCGATAAATATCAGAGATTACAGTAAATTACATAGCAGCGGAAAATAATACAAAAGCACAACTGAAGGTGATATACGGATACAGAGCTTTCCGGATATCATTCCAGCTGTAAACCAGGATCCTGTGAATATAAATCTGCAAAACCAAAACTACTAGCTGCCCGTGCGGAAAATAGGGGCACCCAGAGTTTAGGTTAAAACAATAAACTCCAGGTCAGTCATGGGACTGGTGTGAGAACTAAAACAGTTAATCTTTATTTTTAAAGCTAGGTAAATCAAGGGACCACGCCGTATAACACGGAACGGGTTTCCTCCCAAGAATACCAGTGCATAGAATAAACAACGCAATGCTTTTTCGAAAAATGAAGCTATTATAAGACCCAGGTCCTATCATACAATGCAACGCAAGCCGGGGGATAGGGTTTTCCCTTATAATAGCCAAACATGCTTGGTACGTTTTAAACAAATCATTTGATACTATAATAAGTGTATAGTGTCAAAACAATTTCAATCATAAGTATAAATCATAGACGGCATGGGTACCATATATCATGTCGCCATACTAGTTCTACAATTAAAACCGCGATACACGTATTGGAAATTGGATTTCCGTCATGAGTCGAGGCAAGGGGCAAGCTCCTCTCCGCGTTCGAGACACTCTAGCAAATGCCTCAGGATTACGCACACTGGGTAACCCCTGGATGCGGCTGGGCCGGTCCTCACTTACGTTAGAGGATTAATTATGCCTGAACACGCGTTTCCCGGTCCTTACAGACCTATAATCGAGGCGCCTCGTTCCAACAACCACAAAGGTGAAAAGTATATATATGTCAGGGCTGGTAAGTCACTGACACCACCAAAGCTAGAAAGAAACGTCGTGCTCTCCCAGCGGTCCGTATCCCGTTTTTAACTCATACCGAGGTGTGAGGCTCGCGAATTCACGCTATACACAAAGCTACGCCACGAAGGCCGTGCTTTGATCATCAACCACAAGACTTTGCTTTTCAACAGAAGCCTTGATCCATGCAACTCAGCATGCCACACCGGCAATTCATGCCATGCGATTGATATCTATCGATATATAACCTCTAAGCTCGTACGTCTCAGAGAAAGGCGTTAAGCAAGAGAATAAATTCTCCGCCGCCAAACAGATATATATTTAATAGAAATCAATCAACACAGAATAAAATCCAATGTCAGACACACAATCCATTTACAAGTCCGTTCTGGGTCTGAACGAAACCGGAGGCACTTTCCTCGCATATCCATCCATCTCCAAGTACGTCTGGACAACCACCAACTATTTCCATCCTCTTGGGTGTACAGCCCAATCAGGATCGTCAGTAATTATCCCTACGATGTGAAGACTTCCGGTCTTCAACCACCGTCTTCATCTTCGACATATTGTCGAATCGGTTATTCAGAATGGGTGTAAACCCGGACTTTCCGAACAACCCGCGTATATTAAAACAAATGTTACACAAACACAACATACGCCTCATTCCAATTCATTAGTCACTAACCGCAAATCAGCAAGAGAACAATTTCCCAAACATTAACCCCGAAGGCCGAAACCAACATCAGATCAATACCCAGGAAACCATTCATCTTAGCCAACCTACAGCTAGTTTCTAAATTCCACATTCTTAGGGAAAAGTTCCCATTAATTTTATCCAAGATAAATTCTTTAAAACTTATCCTGTAATCTTCCTTTGGATGTCTTTTAAAACCAAATTATGGTTTTTCCAACTAGTCGAGATTAGCGAACCGTAACGAAGTAATTATTTATTTTATTTCCCAATCCCAACCTATTCATCCCATGAAGCAAAACTGGTGATACTCCATATCTAACACCGTGGTGTTATCGGTAAAATTAATTACCATTTCACGTTCAAATCTAATTAAAGATTTAACTATCGCTTTGGAGCAAAACTGGCGATACTCCATTCTCGTTCATTTTCTAAATTTGGTAATTTAGATTATCAATTCGAATTTCAATCTAATTGCAGATTCAATAAAACTCCTTTTACTGGGTTAAAGAACTAGGTGTTATTTAAAACACAGTTCACGACAAACCCAAATCACATTCTATTTGTTATCGGGTTAAAGAACTAGTGTTATTTAAAACACTGTTCACGATAAACCCATTTCAAATTTAATCAAATATATTAGAAACTCGATTATTTAAAACCCCTTTTTAAATCTAATTCATTTATTTAAAAATGATTTGGTTTTAAATTTAGTTCAAAACTAGTTCATTTCGATAAAAATCTATTTTTATCCTTTCAAATATGGAGTTTTTCATCCTAAATTTTCCCAAATCATTTCTTATGATTTTACACTAATTATTACTATTTTTAATAATTTTATCAAGGCCCGTACAGTCGATTTCCAACAATGGCCATCGAACTGCACTTATAGCGACCTTTTTCGAGTTTGATTTGGACGTATCTCCAAATCCAACCGTTAGATTTCAAATTTCTAATATTCGTTAGAAAGCTCTTTTCGATACGAACCCAACGGTTCCGGTTTTAGGAGAATCCGACGGTCGGATCTCCCGTAATGTCCGTTTGAAATAAATGGTCGAAATTTACGAACTGCCGCGGCGCGGCGCGTTCTATTCAGGCCATTATATTATATATATAATATATATAATATATATTTCGTCGATTTCTATTTAAAACGAATTATATATATAGTTTTGAAATCGTTTCAAAAGAAATTTCAACTTCCATTTCAATTCAAATCAAAATTGAATTCTTCTTTATAAATTCGTTTTAAAAATCATTTCTATTCAATTCAAATTTCAATTCAATTTGAATTCATTTCACTTCATTTTAAATTCAATTCGAATTCGTTTTTCAATTCAATTCAATTCAAATTGGTTTTCTATTCGATTCAAATTCATTTTCTATTCAAATTAAATTCGTTTCGTTTTCTATTTGAATCAAGTTCATTATATATTCAATTGAGATCAAATCCGTTAAATATTCAATTGAAATTGAATTGGTTTTCTATTCCATTCAAATTCAAAATCGTTTTATATTCAATTCAAATCGAAATCGTTTTATATTCAATTCATTTCGAAATCGTTTTATATTCAATTCATTTCGAAATCGTTTTATATTCAA
Organism: Allium sativum; assembly: GCA_030737875.1. Lineage (NCBI taxonomy): Eukaryota > Viridiplantae > Streptophyta > Magnoliopsida > Asparagales > Amaryllidaceae > Allium > Allium sativum. Next base: position 186,506,244 of record CM060919.1, read on the forward strand.
TTCATTTCGAAATCGTTATATATTCAATTCATTTCGAAATCGTTTTATATTCAATTCATTTCGAAATCGTTATATATTCAATTCATTTCGAAATCGTTATATATTCAATTCATTTCGAAATCGTTATATATTCAATTCATTTCGAAATCGTTATATATTCAATTCATTTCAAAATTGCTATATATTCAATTCATTTCGAAATCGTTTTATATATCGTTCGCGTCAAAATGGCGCATCACTATTCAACACGGCTTTATATATTCTATTTCAAATATTTCTTTTTGGTCAACACACGACTAATCTCAACGAATGAGTGCCGTCCATGTGTGACTATTTTTGCTATTTAATATATTTTATAAAAGTTAAGGTATCTATCGTTTGATATTGAATCAGACTTCAACCGTAATTTAGTGAGAGAACGATTTCCTGAACATTTACCCCGAAGGCCGAAACCAACATCAGATTAATATTCAGGAGGCCACTCATCTCATCTATTTTCCAGTTGATTTCTAATTCTATATATGATAAAGATGTAAATTCTATTATAAAAATATTTCGTTCAACACATGACGAATATCAACGGATGAATATAGTCAACACATGAACCTTTATTTTATATTGATAAAGATATAAATTTTATTATAAAAAATATTTCGTTCAACACATGACGAATATCAACGGATGAATATAGTCAACACATGAACCTTTATTTTATATTGATAAAGATATAAATTTTATTATAAAAAATATTTCGTTCAACACATGACTAATATCAACGGATGAATATAGTCAACACATGAACCTTTATTTTATATTGATAAAGATATAAATTTTATTATAAAAAATATTTCGTTCAACACATGACGAATATCAACGGATGAATATAGTCAACACATGAACCTTTATTTTATATTGATAAAGATATAAATTTTATTATAAAAAATATTTCGTTCAACACATGACTAATATCAACGGATGAATATAGTCAACACATGAACCTTTATTTTATATTGATAAAGATATAAATTTTATTATAAAAAATATTTCGTTCAACACATGACTAATATCAACGGATGAATATAGTCAACACATGAACCTTTATTTTATAATATTCTTTATTTTTCAAATTGAAATGAGGCCCAATCAATTACCATATAATGTTAATTATATGGATTTTCATACATCACATGTATATAATAGCATTGAAAGATAATCAACCATCAACCAAAGTGCACCACACTGTATAAGCATCAAATATAAATATCTAACGCTTATAACAGCTTGTCAATCAATCGATCGACATATTTAATCAATCAGGATGAGTGAACTTCAAATTTCATCCCAACACCCGTGTGGGGTTTCAAACAATCAAACACAGATTTTATTTGTGCAGTTGGGCGATGTGTAAAATTTATCGACCCAATCAATGTCAGTCAAATCAGTGTACATAAACAAACCGTCTGGTTTGTAAATGGATATTTTATTTTATTCACTTTCACGTTAAAAATTATATTTTTAACGATAAAACATTTTATTCAACCTATGAATTTCTATTCAGTTCATTCTTTAAATAAAATGATATTTTTATTTTTCTAACATATTCTAGAAAATTTCGGCGGCATAACGGCACGATACTAGAAACGGGACGAGGCCTAGCCTTATCCCCGGTCTAGTGAAGGCCCACGCCATTCACACATCAATCAAATCACTTTCGTTATGCAAACCACAAAATTTGGAGTAAGAGTCTAACCTAGTCTTACTCCTTCGCCTTATAACGGCGCACGTCTAATCCTAACCAATTTATCGATTCGATTTTTCACACCACAAACCACATTCAAACCAATATCTCAATCAATCACCAAACATCCAAACAAACAAGTCCATGGTATGTGGACGGGTGTGTCGGGTGCTACTAAGCACCGTCTGCATCCTAGTATATATATATATAAATATAACTAGAAAAAGAAATTGAAAGGTGAGAAGTTCTCACTTATAGCTATCCAAACATCTTGACTCTTCTTTGATAGAAATCTTCATTGTTTTCGCATCTTCGTCAGCTTCGTCGTCCGTAGCCACTACATATATAAAAATCGAATTTTTACTTCGCTATTCAATATATAAAAATCCATTTTTTCTATCGAAGTTCAATATATAAAAATTCTATTTTTCTATCGAAGTTCAATATATAAAAATTCTATTTTTCTATCGAAGTTCAATATATAAAAATTCTATTTTTCTATCGAAGTTCAATATATAAAAATCGACTTTTTCTATCGCTATGTCAAATAGATAAAAATTATATTTTTACTTCGTTGTTCAAAGATAAAAATTATATTTTTATCACGCTATTTTCCATATAAAGATTTCGCCTTTTCAAATTTAAAGATTTCACCTTTTTAAATTTAAAGATTTCACCTTTTTAAATTTAAAGATTTCACCTTTATAAAAATCATTACTTTACTTTAACGTATATAAAATAAAAATCAGATTTTTATTTCGCTATATATACAAAGATGATATTTTTATATTCTCTATCCTATAAAGATTATATTTTTAATACTTTAAAAAAAATATAAAAATCATATTTTTACTTCTACTACACAATAAAAATCCCGTCTTTCCTATTTTAAAGATATGATCTTTATTTTAGCAAGTTCAAATCTTTTTCCTTTAAAAGATTAAAACCTTTTTTCTATTTTCTTTAAAAATCAGTTTTTAAAATTCTTTTCAAAAATTCTGTTTTTACATTCTAAAAAAAACAGTTTTTAAATCTTAAACAAATCGGTCTTAATAAATCTTAAGAAAAATACAGTTTTATAAATCTAAAAAGAAATCAGTTTTTATATTTTTAACAAATCCGTTTTTAAACTCTTTTAAAAAAAAAAACAGTTTAATAACTTAAATTAAAAATCAGTTTTTATATTTTCAAAAAAAAAACAAAATTGAAAATAAAAATAAAAATTAAAACACTTACAGAAAAGAAATCGAAGGCGAAGAGGGGGGGGGGGGGTTTCGCTGTCTCGTCTGAAGTGGGGCCCGTTGCAGCGTCGGAGATGGCGGCTACAGGTGGAGGATCGGAGGGGCTCGGGGTTGGTGCAGGAGGGTCTGAGCGTGGCGCGCACTTCGAGCTCGCGGTTCAGGGAGGGTTCGAAGAGGTGGTTGGGTGCGAGGTGGCGTCGGCTTTGCGAGTTCGAGGGGGGGGGTTAGAGGCTGGAGGGCGATGGTGGCGGTTGCAACAGAGGAGGGTGGACGATGGGGTAGGGAGCGGAGGCGACGACATTAAAGGAGGCTGCCATTTTTTTCCGAAATTGATTTAGGGGTTTTCTGGGGAAATGAATTGGGGGGAGAGGGTTTTAAGTGTAAAAGGTTATTAATATTTAATTTTATTTTAATTTATTTTCTCCTTAGAGTTGACTTTTTATTCGACTTCGAAACGAGGCCCACCAACTGTCGCCCATAGCGTTTCACCCCCATTCCGAACACAATGGGATATGTATCACAAGCTGATTCGGCCGTTATAATCAGTTTCCGTTTAATTTACATTTAAATCAATATATTGAATTTTAAACGTACATTTCAAATTACCGGGGTCACATACTAACTCTAAAAATTCTGGAAAAATATTTTCTAGCTTCGAATTGACGATACGGTCCTAACAAAACTAGTTTCGTCGAATTCTGAGACCGTATGAAAAATGGCCAATTTCCAGTCGATTAAAATCAACTGAAACTGGTCAAACGCGTTTTCCTTTACCACGCTCACATATTGATTCGAAAAATTATGAAATTTGGAATCTAGCAATAACTCGACATCACGGATCCAACAAAACTGGTTTCGTCGAAATCCGAGGTCATTTGCAAAATGTCCATTTTTAAGGGCCTGAATTCCATAGCGACTATTCAGAATTTTCAACTGGACATATCTTTTGATTCCCGCTATGAAATCTCGATTATTCGGATTCGTTGGAAAGATATTATCAATTAGATCCTAATGTTTTTGGTTTCAGTAAAATCCGGATTGTTTTGCACCCGGTACATTCAATTGAAGTTTGAAATCGAATTATCGAACTACCGCGCCATTTTCAATTCTATTTATAATTATATATAAATATTTATATTCTAACGACGACGCGTATAATATATATGTTCGAATTATATTCAAAATAAATTTCTCGTTCAATATTATTTAAAATAATTTATTTTAAATATCAAAATTCGATAAAATTGCCAAAATAAAAATTTTTAAACTGGCCCAGATTTTCCGGGTTATTACAGCCAAGGTGAGAGAGAGTCCAAATCATACATCTACTTTCTTGAAGCTTGCAAAGAGTCTGACTAAGCTGTAGTATTCCCTCCCTACATCATAGTTTCAACCCACAACATAGCATATTAACTTATGTATGTCAAAACATAAGAAAGCTACTATAATCATTTTTAAATTGCAAGTTACCATATTAACCTATGTGTGTTAAACATAAGAGAACTATTATCAACATATTTGAATCACAACTTAGCATGATACTTATGTGTTAAAACATAAGAGGACTACAATTCCAAAATTTTCAACATAAATAGATTCAACCTAACATGAATATACATGAGTGTTGATATGACATATAAGCATGTGTTTTAGATTATAAACTTGCAAGTAACCACCAGTTTATAACATGACATGTTCCATTTAATTGGCAAAATAAATCCATTACCCAATCATAATAGATTCCAATAACATACAATATGTTCATCCCCACAAGCATATAGACATGATTAATATATAATACGTTCTTCACCTCAAGCATATAGACATGATTAATTGCAACGATACTTTAAGATAAATGATGATTTTTGATTTAGTTTCTTATCTTGTCTTTGAATTGGTGACGGCTACTCCAAGTTTTCTATTGACGGCATGATAGTTCTAGGATTATTTTTGTGTGATTTTTAGGTTTGAGCATTGGTTTGTTTATATAGAATTTCAATTCAATTTGAGCCATCGGATGATCCTAGGGTTAACCACAACCATTCAATCAAGATAGGATGACACCTCAGCCATAGTGACTCAGCACTGTGTCACAAAAACGTTACCTTTCAGATCTTCCCGCGGGGGCGGGAAGGGGGGGGGGGCAGGTCGACCTATAGGGGGAGGTCGACACTAGCGTCGACCCCTGGTCGACCTGGGTCCTGTGCGGGAATTTTCCTGCCCAGCCCACTTCTGACTTTTGTTTTGAATTTGAATTTGTTTTCGAGCTGTTTGGATTAATTTGAATTTTCTGGAAACTTCCGATAGCCATAACTTTTTCATACGAAGTCCAATTTACGCAAATTCGAACTCTATCTCAACCAAAATTCCGAGCCGAACACAATAGCATAACCCGTTTCCCTTAATTCTCACATTTTAAATTAAGTATTGTTTAGTTTGTTACTATACCGTTAATAGAAAATACGGGGTGTTACATTCTCCCCTTCTTTTAGGATTTCGTCCCCGAAATCTTCAAGTCGAGAAGAACTTATATCCTACCATCCAATCACCCATCTACTTAACCATCAAACACAGGCGTCCATTGTCCTTAAAAGATTTCTAATGCTTCATGATCATATGCATTGTGTGTGTACATGTCCTTATCTAATGCAAAATCAGGCGTTCTACTGATTCGGTTGACCTCCTTAATGCAAATTATTTCAGTGCCATGAGTCCATTATGAATGCAATTTTCCCTACTCAAAATTTCCTACATGAGTGCACAATCAATCATACAAATGCAACGTCTTTATGATAACACATCAAGTTTCAATCCATATACCAATACATATATGCATATGCAATATGGAAGTGACTGATCCGATCTAATACCTAATGTGTGTGTATATGCATCTACTAGCAACAACTAGAAACCACTTGCAACCATCAATCATAACATGTTTCAATTACATGTTTACATCCAAATGGGTTCCTACCAAAGGATGAAGGATAGGATCGAGGAGATATACCTAAAAATATAGATATGACCATAAACATAAGGAAAAAGAGATTAAGGATGTACCCTAAAAAAGAAAAGGGTAGGCTACGCATATTCTGTCCTAAGTTTCCCAAGTCGCGTCTTCCTCGGTGTCGCTCCATTGAACTTTGACGAGCTTCACTTCACATTTGCGTAGCTTTTTGACTTATGTTCCCAAGATACGGGTTGGAACTCTCCTCATAGTTGCTTCTCGTTCAACTTCAACTTTCTCTATCATACTTGGTTCTACCATTTCCACAGATTCGTGTAAGCATTTTCGCAGGTGAGAGATATGAAAGACATTATGAACCCCGACCAACCTTTCGGGGAGCTGTACCCTATAAGCCATCTTCCCAATCTTGTCAATGATAGGGAACGACCCTACAAATCTTGGTGCTAACTTTCCTGTGGATCCAAAGCGAACGATGCTCCTCAAAGGAAATACTTTAAGGAACACCTTGTATCCAACTTTGAACTCAAGGTCAATTCTTCTTTTGTCTGCGTAGGACTTCTATCTATCTTGGGCAGTCTTCATTCTTCTTCATATCAAGTCTACTTTCTCTTAAGTTTCCCTAATCATGTCTGGTCCAGGTATGAGCTTGTCTGTGGACTCCCACCAGTAAGTTGGTGACATGCACGGTCTTCCATATAAAGCTTTGAAAGGCGCCATGCCTATGGTGGCTTGGTAGCTATTGTTGTAAGCGAATTCCACCAAAGGTAGATGAACCTCCCATGTACCTCCGAAGTCAATAATGCATAATCTCAAGAGGTCTTCTAATACTCTGTTGACCCTTTCCCTCTGGCCATCAGTTTGAAGGTGATAGCCCGTGCTTAAGCATAACTGTGTGCCTACAGCCTCTAGTAAACTCTTCGTAAACTCACTCGTGAAGATAGCGTCTCGATCACTAACTGTGCTGCAGGGTATCCCATGGAGTCGAACTATTTGTTTAAGATATGTGGATGCTAGAGATGAGGCAGTCCTTCTACACTTGACGGGTATAAAGTGGGCGCTTTATGTGAGCATGTCCACTATTACCCAAATGCTGGTATTGCCCCTTCTTGACCTAGGCAGCCCATCTATAAAGTCCATCGAGATGTTATCCCATTTCCACTGTGGGACCTCTAGAGGATGGAGCAGACCACCAGGCTTCTTTTGCTCCGCTTTGACTTGTTGGCATATTAAACACTTAGAAACAAATTCAGCTACATCTTGCTTCATGCCATTCCAAAAGAAAACTCTCTTGATGTCTTTATGCATTTTGTCTCCGCCTGGGTGTATGGTTAGCTTGGAATGGTGTGCCTCTTCTAGAACCTCCTTTACCAAATCCCTTACTTGTGGGACACATAGTCTTCCATCTCGTCTCAACTAGCCCTTGGCATCAATGGAGTATCTATTGAGGTGACAGGAAGTCTCACCCCTAATTAACTTGTCCATCACATCGGCTAGCTGAGGGTCTCCTCTTTGCGTGGCTCCGATTGAGTCTAATAGAGTTGCCCGCACTTTGAACGTTGCTAGCGAGCCTGGTACAAAGTCAGAGGAGGGTCTAAAGTTAAAGCTTGCTATGGACTCCAAGCTTTTCCTTTCCATAAAGAGAGGGTTTAAGGCCAGCTTCATTCTACTTAAGGCGTCTGCTACTGCATTGCCCTTGCCAGGAGTGTAGGGAATCTCAAAATCGAACGAGGCAAGAAACTCCATCTATCTTTGCTGCCTCAAATTGAGATCTTTCTACGAGAAAAGGTATTTCTACGATTTATGGTCATTATACAGTTCAAATTTCTCACCTAGGAGATAATGGCGCCAAGAATTAAGCGCAAAAACGATGGCTGCCAACTCTAGATCGTGGGTTAGGTAGTTTTTCTCATGTACTTTCAACTGTCTTCCACCATAAGCCACTACCTTCCCTTCTTGCATCAGAACAACGCCTAGTCCCGTTCCGCAAGCATCTGTGTATACTGTAAACATTTTGCTTCCATCGGGCAATGTCAGACCTGGGGTTGTTGTTAGAGCCCTTTTTCAAACGTTGGAAAGCAATATTGCAATCCAAATCCCGATTGAAAGCTAGGTTCTTCTTTGTCAATCTTGTCAGTGGTGCTGAGATTTTTGCAAAATCTTTGATAAATTTTCGATAAATCCTGTTATCCCGAGAAAGCTTCGGACTTCGGTTGCGTTTCGAGGAACCTTCCAATCTTGCACAGCAACCACTTTCACGGGGTGCACAACTATCCCCTCTTTGGACACCACATGTCCAAGGAACCTAACTTCTTCCCTCCAGAAATGGAATTTGGAGAATTTCGCCTTCAACTAATGTGCATAGAGATTATCCATGACTTCTTTTAGATGCTGAGCATGCTCTTCCTCATTCTTTGAGAAGATCAAAATATCGTCCACGAAGACTACCACAAACTTATTGAGGAACTCTCGGAACACCCTGCTCATTAAATCAACGAAGTAAGCGAGTGAATTTGTCAAGCCGAAAGGCATGAAAAGCCACTTGAAGAAACAATCTGGAGTTCTGAACGCGGTCTTATCAATGCTGTCTTCAGCCACTCTTTGCTTATGAAACCGGTAGCTAAATCTAATTAGGAGAAAATCGATGCACCTACAAGATGATCGAATAAATCATCTATTCTCGGCAGTGGGAGCCTATTCCTCTTGGTCAGCTTGTTTAGCTTTCTATATTCAACGCACAGGCGAAGCGAACCGTCCGATTTTGTTGCGAACACTACTGGAACACCCCATTCAGAAATACTCTGCCTTATAAACCCCTTCTCAAGCAATTCTTTAACTTGCTTGCTGAGTTCTTTCCTCTCCCTCGGAGCCATGTGTCTAACGGGCCGGGTTTTGCGTTGTCCACGAGGTATATGTGGAAGTCAATCTCCCGCTTTGGAGGTAAGCCTTTTACCTCTACAAACACATCCGAGTATTCACGGACTGCCCTTACAGACTGCAAGTTCACAATGGACGCATCAGGAGATTCTAGATAACTAAGCATAAAGGAGTTCATAGGATTACAAGAAATTTCGAGAGTGTTACCGAGGCGAGTCATGAGTCTAACCACTCTCTTTTTACAATTGAGGACGACACCATTACTGGATAGTCAGTCTATGCCTAGAATCAACCCGTAGACCGTGAAGCCCAAAACAAAGGCATTACATCTAAACCCAATGCTTAGTATAGATATTTTAAAATCCAAACAAACCATTGACAAATAAGCTGAGCCCCCATTTGGATTTGAAACAACCAAGGGATCCTCTACTATACTGGTGTCTAGGGGTAGAGATTCCACTAAAGCAGTAGATATAAAAGAGTGCGATGTGCCAGAATCAAATAGTGTACAAACAGGATAATAAAAAAGATAGACTAAACTTTCAACAGAAATATTTCTACCTCGTTCTTGCAGATGTACCGTGAGAGCGTGAACTTGTCCTCTAGAAGAATGTCCAGCTCCCTGCCCTTGCTTCCTTGGGTAGGCCCTAGCCATGTGTCCTGTCTCACCACAGTGGAAACAGCCACCCATCTTCCTTTTCTTCTTCTTGCAGTCTTTGATCAGATGTCCAGGAATGCCATAGAAATTACGCTTTCTCTTATCACGGGGTCTGTTGTTCTTCCCGCCTTTCTTTGAATCAGCCTTCTTGTTCTGCGAACCCTTCCCCTTCTTATCTTGAGGCACTTCCGATTTTGTCTCTTTTTTGTCCTTGTCTTCCTCATGTAAGAGTGTCATGTCCATTAACCTCTCGTAAGTAGCCCCCATAGGTATATGGGTCATAGCCAAGCTGTGAAGTGGCTCATTCACTCCCTTGACAAAACGGAGAGCCTTCTTATGAGGAGTATTCACTAAGTCCAGTCCAAATTGGGCCACCTGATTGAATTGATTGACATACTCCTTGACCGTCATACTTCCTTGCTTAAGAGATAAGAACTTTTCCAGTTGTAAACTTCGTTCGGCTTGTGAGAGGAATTTCATCTCAAACCTTTTTCTGAAATCCATCCACATGTCAACTGGTCTTTCAGCGTTAGTGACTTCCCACCAATAGGAAGCTTCGTCTTTGAGCAACCATACAACCAACTGTGTCTTCTGCCTATCGTCCACCTCGAAGATAACGAACAGATCCTCAGCTTCTTTAAGCCAGTTCCTTGCTTCTACGAATGATTCAGTTGCCTTGAATTCCTTTCCACCCATGGCCCGAAAGTCTCTACAAATCTTTGAGAAAGCATTTGCACGAGGAGGAGGAACCGCTGCAGCTGGAGGAGAAGGAATATCTGCTGGGCCTGCGTCGTTGGCACTAGCCTCTAAGTACCTCCTGAACCTGCCAGGTATCGGTACACCCTCTGGAAGGTTAAGATTCCCAGACATGCTGAAACGAAAAAGAAAAGATTCAAAACGAAGGATAGAAAGATAGTGCATATGGCTTTGGGGATTATGCCTTTTTAAATTTAAAACAACACTCTTTCTTGTAAAATGCTTCTTTATATTGCTTTAAAATAATTTTCAAAAACTCTTATCTGATCTGGTAAACCATTGCTCTGATACCAAGTGAAACACCCCACCTCCGTTAAGGTCACTCACAAAAGGAATGCCTTAACTTTGGTGGAGGGTTATAGGTACAAGACACTGAAAACTTTTCAAGACAGATAAATATAAGTAGCGAAATGCAATTATTTATTTCATACGTGATTCAATACAAAAGCATTACATCAAATTGTGTCAAAAAACTTCCAAAACATTACAACATAATTTCTGTCTTGATTATTTAATAAAGAAGCATAAACCATAAATAAAACTGCATAAATCCCTAAGGATAATGTCCAAGAGCCATAGCCAAGGTGATAGAGAGTCCAAATCATACATCCACTTTCTTGAAGCTTGCAAAGAGTCTAACTAAGCTGCAGTATTCCCTTCCTGTGGACCCGGAGGGAGGGGAACGGTAGAAAAGAGGATGAAAGAAAACGGGTCAGTCAATAAGTTTGGTAAGTTTGGTGATTACTAGTATTTAAACAAGGAAAGGCATCATCACAATAATAACAGAACATAGGACAATACCTACTATAAGATAAGAGGAACATGTGATCGCACCGGTTACTATTGTCTCTGCACCTACTTAACCACTGGTTCTACCAGCCCTACGTGTTCATAACAAACGATCCCCTTAATGATCGGCTCCTACTCGTATGCATTCATATCCTGGGTCAATCGGCCCTGATTGACTATAGATACCTGTGCTGGTCCCACCATGGGGTGTATTAGTCCCTCTGGTGGCAACCCGACATGATTCAAGATGCATAGTGTGTACTATGATGCCCAGTGCCTGATTTTTCCATACCGGAGTACGTGCACGCCCATACTCCGTCGGAATTCGTGCCACACCCTTCCTAGTTTCAGGGTACCATGATACATCTATGTGGGTTCCTGCTGAGATGGGTCCCTGCTACTAGGATTTTCTAATCAACATGTTTATTTGGTTAAGTGTCCAAGTTTGCCTAACCCCACCCATTCATTTAGTTAACATGTTGAATCGGTTAAGTGTTTCCCTAATTGACTTAACCATACCAATCCTGACTTAGCTTTAATTTACTAAAGCACCAACCACTCACATTAGACAGGTATTGTTGTGGTCACTGGATGTGCCGGTAGGTTCCGGGAAGATTTACACTACAACTCAGTCTAACCTCGGATTCTTTTTGGGCTTGATGCACTAACCACCCACATTAGACAGGTCTTGTCGTGGTCACTGGATATGCCGGTCGGTTCCGAGCAGATTTAAACCACAACTCAGTCCCACCTCCTGTTAGGCATATTCGTCTTCTTGTAAATTCACATTTTTCTATATATGTCTAATTTCTTTATGTAAATTTAATTTAATTTAATCATGCCATAATTATCCTTTGATTATGCTCACCACAAATGGTATATCAAATATACCATTTTATGAACAAATCCATGCCATGAATTTTCATATTTTCCCATCGCTACCTCCATGGAACGTACGCATGAATCACATACAATGTTGGGCTAGTAAATTAGCCCAAACCCATAAACAAAAAGGGTAATAAACAAGGGACATGAAATAAACATAAAATAGCATACATTTCAACTTGTCACGTGTAACTTGGCATAGAAGTATCATTAACTTTAATTAAATGGGTAAAGGTGAACTTGTGACTAAGATGGGTCTAATTGTCATGTAAACTTGACAAAGGTCTTGCATGGAGGCTTGACATATAATCACAGTTTCAACCCACAACTTAGCATATTAACTTATGTATGTCAAAATATAAGAATGCTACTATAATCATTTTTAAATATCAAGTTAGCATATTAACTTATGCGTGTTAAACATAAGAGAACTATTATCAACATATTCGAATCACAACTTAGCATGGTACTTATGTGTTAAAACATAAGAGGACCACAATTCCAAATTTTTCAACATAAATAGATTCAACCTAACATGAATATACATGAGTGTTGATCTAACATATAAGCATGTGTTTTAGATCATAAACTTGCAAGTAACCACCAATTTATAACATGACATGTTCCATTTAATTGGCAAAATAAATCCATTACCCAATCGTAATAGATTTCAATAACATACAATATGTTCATCCCCACAAGCATATAGACATGATTAATATATAATACGTTCATAACCACAAGCATATAGACATGATTAATTGCAACGATACTTTAAGATAAACGAGAATCAAACCTTATACATAAGCATCATTCTATATTCAAATTACAACATGTAATGATTCATTTGAAAGAACGTTTAAATCTGCGTAATAACCAACTTACAAACTAAAAAGGAATTCTTGCTTTCTGAAATCTGAATTCTGAAATTGGTAAGCTCGCCTTTGATATAGATCGTTGAATTTGATTACTTTTAATTTGATGTTTGATTAAGGTTCTTATCTTGTCTTTGAATTGGCGACGGCTACTCCAAGTTTTCTATTGACAGCATGATAGTTCTAGGATTATTTTTGTGTGATTTTTAGGTTTGAGCATTGGGTTGTTTATATAGAATTTCGATTCAATTTGAGCCGTTGGATGATCCTAGGGTTAACCACAACCATTCAATCAAGATAGGGTGACACCTCAGCCCTAGTGACTCAGCACTGAGTCACAAAATCGCCACCTTTCAGAACTGCCCGGAGGGGCAGGTCGACATGTAGGGGGAGGTTGACACTAGGGTCGACCCCCTGGTCGACCTGGGTCCTGGGTGGGAATTTTCCCGCCTAGCCTGCTTCTGACTTTTGTTTTGAATTTGAATTTGTTTTCGAGCTGTTCGAATTTATTTGAATTTTCTGGAAACTTCTGACAACCAGAACTTTTTTCATACGAAGTCCAATTTACGAAAACTCGGACTCTATCTCAACCAGAATTCCAAGATGAACACAATGGCGTAACCCGTTTCCGTTAATTCTCAAATTTAAAATTAATTATTGTTTAATTCGTTACTATACCGTTAATAGAAAATATGGGGTGTTACAGCATATTTATCATAAAATCTGGTTAGAAACAACTTTGTAAACAATCAATTTCACCAATTAAAACTTCATCTTTTTGTACAAAATTTTCAAAAAGCATGAGAAAGTTTGTTTTAAACAATATATCAAAATTTTACAATATTTATCCAATTTTTTTTAAATGACAACTTTTGTTATGAATTCAGGCTAGATATATCTTTTTAAACAATTGATTTCATCTAATAAAACAACTTATTTTTCAGTTGTCTTCTGTGAAGAATGAACACATCAATGAAGAATATCGTATTCAAATTTCAGATATTAAGTATTTAGAATCAACTATATTATGACAACAAAACATCAAATTCACATTACATTTATTTTAATCAACCTAATATTTTAGGTTAACATGCAAATCCCAAGTCATGAAATAGAAAATGAAGAATTAAAGCTTCACTCACCCAGGTTGAAGAATAAGTAGGAATAAATCTAGTTAAGTTTTTTAATCCAAAACATATTTTAAATCATTGAATCTCTAAATTTTGTTCGCTATCCTATGTTTAAAATATTGGCAAACACCATTAACTTAAATCCAGATAGGGAAAATAAAGAAGAGAGGAGATAGCGATGAACATGCATATCTAATTTCTTTTCTAAAACTAATGTCAATTAGAATGGAGATCAAATTAGAATAAGAAAGAAGCAAGTTTGTTCTGTTTGTTTGAGAAAACATCCGTACTTTTTTAGAAAATACAACATGGCAAGCTATTTTATGCATATGTCCTACTCTAGGTTCATCATTTGAAATAACTTCAATAATTTTTTACAATAATGATTACGTGTTGCCTTATACGAAGATTCTTTTTCCTTTTTCATCTTGTAATATTCATTATTTCTTTCTAAACAAATTTTAAATAAATGGAATGTTTTATTTAATTCTAGTTTATCTATAAGTTTTATTTATTTTCTTCCCTTTCTCTTCTTTTCTCTTTTCTTACTTTCCTTTCTCTTGTTTTTTCATTTCTTTTCTTCTTTACTCAAAATAAAAATAAAAACATAATTATCATCATTTTTATTAAGCCCTAAAATGCAATATGCATAGATTTGTATGTATATGCATGTACAATCAAACTTTATACATATATACACACATGCACGCTTATGTATCACTATTTCAGTTTGTAAAATAAATAGCTGCAATTTTTGATTTTATTCTAACCAGCTCGATCATCAATTTAAATAACTTTCTCTATTATTTTGCTTAATTTTTTCTTTTCTATGACATTTTTTTTTGACTTTTTATGGAACATTTCAAAATTGGGTAATTCTATTTGTACACTTAAATTTGTTTTACATACATGGTGCTTTTTATAAATTTTAAAGATAAAAATATCCTTGTTTACAATCAAAATACATATAACATTCTAATTGTTTTACATTTTTTCACTTTGAACATTCAAACCCAAATTAATCCAATAAAATATGAAAGATTGAATTCTTTTTATGAATAATTAAGTTTAACGAAGATGCAATAGGTTTAGACTAAGAATAGAAGAAGAATAATATAATACTATACTGAAATATACGAAGATTATGATTTTCAAGCAAATTTCGGAAAGGAGGCAACAAAATTCATTTGTTTCCATAATGTATAACTAGATGTTTGAGTTCTCAATAAACTTAGCTACACAATAGAAAAAAAATCTGGCAAATGTATATTTGACTATTTCAAGGTATTTGTATAGTAAAAAGAGGTGGATATTGTTTTGTTCTAAATTTAGGTGTGTGTAACGTAAAATAGGATGTATGAATAATACCAACCTTCAAAATTTTCATTTTCAGTATTATGCCATAATCTTTTTGCTTCTGCTTTCCCACAATCTATAATTTTATGGACAGACGAATGTGAGACAATGTTTAGTGATCTTTGAGTGTGAGTATAAGTTAACAAGCTGCCTTTTCCAACAATCAAAAGTTGGCACTGAACACGACCACTGTGTTTTATTGTCGGAATTTGACAACGTATAATAATAATACAGATTGATTATAACGAACCGAATTCCCATACTAATTGAGTTAACTAAATACACCACACGTCCAACCCAAATTGCACAGAAATACGAATCATTATGATGCAAAGAAGAAAAAGATAGAAGAAGAACAGAAACAACAACACAGAATCTCACAATCGTAGTGGAATAAAATATAATATATAAATAATCGCTTTTGAAATACAATTGTATTTGAACTTGCATACATCATTAGAGTATATCACAAATACAACGGATTAAACTCTAAATATCTAACACCGAAGAACCTTCTCCAAGCTCCTTCAGATAAATCTGTAAAGTCCTGAACTACTTGACTGCCCTATAAATTTGGACACCCGAGAGTTTGGGGGAAACATAGAAAAATAAACTCTAGGTCAATCATGGGACTGGTATGAGTAAACAATTTAAAACAGTTTGAGAAAATAAACGATATATCGTAAGACCACGCTGTATAACATGGAACAATTTTTTCCCTTATGAGAATCTAAAACACTTGATTTAACTTTCAAAAGTCCTTCCGAAAGAAATGATAATCTTTATATCAAAACTCTTTTGATATTATAATAGTGTCTATCAAGTAAATAACAATTCTAGTGGAACGTTTGCATCTCATGCTTCACATATATAATATACAATAAAAACCGCGAGCACTTATTGGTTAATGAATTTCCAACTATGAAAAGGTATGGAACCACCTTCCGATAGTGTATCTCTAGAGAGGAATACACTGGGTTCAAAAAGAACATCTTGTGACCAGGCCAAACATGACCGACCACTCATTTCGCTTGAGTGTATCGAATGTATATCACAAACGATTAGGATCAACAGCCGTTTCCCGAATAGGACAACTTCAATAGATTTAAGAAGGAAATAATTTTTTTTTCTAGATAGGTGATAATACACCCTAATTGGGAGCTACCCACTTACCAAACTGCCTACCCGATTTTTGTCAGTTTCCGGTTGTTGAGGCCTGAGGCTACGATTACTTACCATTCATTGATAGAACTAACACTTTGAATGCCACATTGTCAGATCTGGTAATCATTAGTTGATTTGCACAAACATATTTTGGGTATTATGCTAAGAGAATAAATTCTCTACCGCCATATATATTTTTGCAGACCAACATATGCAATTATTGAAAATTCTCTGTCAGACATTCGTCCATACACTTCGTTATGGGATTGAACGAAACCAAAGACATGATTTCCATTAATTTATCTTAGGGAATTTCTACCTAGGATTAACAGATAAAACCCTTGCACTTTACTTCGTCCTCGAATGGCTTCATATAATCTGATTCGCAACGTTACTGCTAATACGGAGTGGTTCTCGGATAATAATCCAACCAGTCTCTCCATGTATGTAAGATGAATTATTTTGAGAATTAACGATTTAAAATTTATTTAAATCAAAGGTGAACATATAAATTTAAAATTTAATTAGAACTGTGTTGAAATGGCGCGGTAGTTTGAAAATTTTGGTTTTGAACTTTGAATGAATATACAGATTTCAATATAAGTTAGAATTTGATAAAACAAGAAACGTTAGGTGTTTTGAATTGCAATTTTCTAACGATTATATGAAATTGATATTTCACTTTATAAATTGTAAGTTATATCTAAATTAAAATTTAGAATAATTGCTATGGAATTTAAATATATTTTTAAAAGGTATATAGCCCGTAGAAAGCTCACATTTTGCATACGGATGAATTTGGACTCAAAAACACTTCCATTGAGTTCAAAATGTCGTTTGCGTGCTCTAAAACTATAGGCATCGATACCTTTGGAGTTGGAGAAATTTTGGTTTTTTCATTGAATATAAGACCAAAATTTCACCTTTGCATATGCACGAATTTGGACTCAAAGCCATTGCCATTGAGTTCGAAATGTCATTTGTGTGCTAGAAAAATACAAGCTTCGATATGTTTTTAGTTCGTGAAAATTGACACTTGGGTTGGGTCTTGGTTTGGCTAACCTAGCTCACCATATAACCCCCAAATCAGCCCTCTCCTCTTTATTCCATCCAAACACTTTAGTGAAAATAGAAATGGGGGAAGGGAATGAGAAATTGAAATTCCTAAGCTAGGGTTTTCAATTTGAAGCTCAAATCAAGGGGAAAACAAGCATAGAAACTAGTGTAAGCTTCTCCATCTTCTCCATCTTGCTTTCTCTTTGATTGTGAGATTTCTGTAACAACCCGGAAAATTAGAACCAATTTAAAATTTTATGTTAAGGAAATTTTGTTAGAAAATGTGTCAAGAATTTAAAGATTCCATTATTAGATTAAGATAATGAATTAAAAAAAAGAAAAAAAAGAAAATTTTAAATTATTGAATAAAAAAAGATGTTTCAAATAAAATTATGGTGTTATTTATGAATGATTTCAAATTTATTTCTAATAAATAATTTTTAATTAGATAAATGGTGATTTATAACAATTGAGTTATTTATGAATAATTGCATGAACGAATACTCAAAATAGTTAATTTTGATTTGACTGTGTAAATCAATTTATGATATTCAATTTGAAATTGTAAGTTTAAACTAGGATTTGAAAGTAGAGATTTATACCTGAATTTCTAGTTCGTTTAATTTAATTTGTTCCTGAAAGATTGAATTAGATTTTAAGATTAAATGATTAAGTTTATATTTTAATTTAATATTTAAGTTTGATTGTAAGATTATATTTATTGATGGAAAACTTAAATCCTAAGATTTAAATGTTGATTGACATAACTCATGTAGGCGCTTGTTTAATGCACATTCTAAATATACAATGAGGAAAAAATAACCTTAAAATATTTCCTCAATTAGATGTTAATAGCAAGGTTGTTATCCTTAAATTATAACAATCATGACTACATGCCAAGGAAAAAAATATGCCTTAGGAACTTCAATAAAATCTCTTAATTTATATTAAAATATTGATTCAAAATAACGTGTAGGTTCTAAATGAAATAAATTCTAACAACATATATATATATATGTGTGTGTGTGTGTGTGTGTGTGTGTGTGTGTGTGTATACATATATCTTTGGATATCCTCTTAAATATTTCCCCTACCAATTCAAAATGTAACCTTTAGGAATTCAAAACCTGGATTACATGTTCAAATATTCATTAATTAGTTAATTCTGAAATGTGAATAGTTGCATCCGTTTTTGATGCCTTCCTCTATTTGTTATTTCCCTAATAACTACACCATTCCTCTCCATCAAGATTGACGCATTCATTTTATTTGTCCTCTCCTTTATATTTACCATATTTCCTTCTTCTCCTCTTATTTCTTTTCCATTTCTACCTCACGCAACTTCTCCATTATTATAAAGTAACGCTTTCCCATTCAATTATTTTTAGAGACAATAAATCATGCATTAATTACATTCCCATTTTCTCTTTTCTTATGCTTTCTTTTAATAGGAAATAAACGTAAAATAGATGAACACCTCATCCCAATCAGTTAATTTAATTTCTTTGTAACATATAACATATGGATAAACGTTTTTTTGTTGAAATAAAAGAATTAAATAATATTATTCATTTATATAAATACACTAATAAAATCAAACCCTAATTCTCATCCCCATTCCATAGCCGCCGCCATATTATAAATCAGTGGGCAAAAAGCTCTCAATTTCCCTCATTAAAATATCTCAAACCATGGCAAACTAATTCATGAATTAAGCAAAAATGGTGGATAATTTCATGATCCTCAATTCTATACGGAGATGATGAAGTTCCATAGCAAAAATCAGGAGAAATCAAGGCACGAAGGGGTGCCGGTTCCGTTCGTTTTCCGGCAAGATGGGGCCGCCGGGCTCGGTGCAAGTCACGGCAGTCGGACGAGGTGGTCACGACTTTGCGATGGTCAGGGCTGATCGAGGTCCGATCATCATTATAGGGTGCGGCGTTGGATATTAAAAGTAGAAGTTGGGTTCTGCTAATTTCAGAAAGGAACGAAGGAGGAGGTAACAAATGTATTAAATAGTATAACTTCTTCATACAAAAACGAAATCGAACGATTTCAGAAGCGTTGGATTCACAACAAAAAATTCTACATTTCAGAACTGATTGGGATAGAAATGGAAGCACCAAAGATTTTTGACAAAAATTAAACATTTGTTTGATTTTATTAAAACAATTGTTATATAGATGATTTCCAAAAACAATCAAGGTGAGAACTCTCTTACTAGATTCTCTTGTACAATTATTTTATATAAACTGCCATGATTTTTATCAGTATTTAATTCACAAATATTTGTTCGCTAAAAATATTATTTTTACCGTAAAGGTGAGATCTCTTATTTAAAAATTTATATTAATTGTTATGGCGTTGGGAGTTTGTACATCTATGCTGTTAAGATTCAGTTGGGTTGTACGAGATTTGGATTGATTGATTTTGTTTGTGGTGATCCGTTGGATCTAATTGGATAAGTTAGAATTGGACAAAATTGTTACACAATTAAAACATCTTTTTTATTGTATATACCTATATGTTAGAATTGGATAAAATTGTTAATACAATAAAAATATCCTTTTTATTGTATATATATATATATATATATATATATATATATATATGTTAGAATTGGATAAAATTGTTAATAAAATAAAAATATCTTTTTTATTGTATATACATATATGTTAGAATTGGACAAAATTATTAGTACAATAGATTTTTTTATTGTATATACATGTATGATAGAATTAGGTAAAGTTGTTATGCAATAAAAATACTCTTTTTATTGTATATACATGGATAATAGAATTTGTTAGAAATTGTTACACAATAAAAATATTCTTTTTTTATTGTATATATATGAACCTTAGAATTAAGATAAATGGTTAGACAATAAAATTCCCTTTATTGTAAATATGTGAATCTTAGAAAACATAGAAATTGTTGTGTAAATAAAATTCTCTTTTTATTAGTACATATGAAACATAGAATTTTTTTAATTATCTGTTTATTTGTACATATGAAACATAGAAATTGTTGTATAAATAAAATTCTCTTTTTATTTGTACATATGAAACATAGAAATTGTTTTATAAATAAAATTCTCTTTTTATTTGTACATATAAAACATAGAAATTGTTGTATAAATAAAATTCTCTTTTTATTTGTACATATGAAACGTAGACATTGTTGTATAACTAAAATTCTTTTTTCTTTTTATATACATATAAATCATAGAAATGCTAGAATTCGATAAACAATAAAATATTCTTTTTATTGTAACATGTTAATGATGGAATCTTTTAAACAATAAAAATATTCTTTTTATTGTAACATATAAATGTTAGAATTTGTAAAACAATAAAAATATTCTTCTTATTGTACATGTTAATATTAGAATTGTTTGAATTTGTAAAACAATAAAAAATACCCTTTTTACTGTACATTTAGAATTGTTAGAATTTGTAAAACAAAAAAATATAGTCTTTTTATTGCACATGTTAATAATAGGATTTGTTAAATTTGTCATATAATAAAATTGTTCTATTTTATTGTACACGCTAATCATAGAATTTGTTAGAAATGTTCATACAATAAAATTATCTTTTTTTTGTACATGCTAAACAAATAAATTGTTAGAAATGTTTATACAATAAAATTATCTTTTTATATGTATATGTAAACATACAAATTGTTAGAAATGTTTATACAATAAATTATCTTTTTATTTGTATATGTAAACATAGAAATTGTTAGAAATGTCTATACAATAAAATTATCTTTTTTATTGTATATGTAAAAATAGAAATTGTTAGAAATGTTTATACAATAAAATTATCTTTTTTTATTGTATATGTGAACATAGAAAATTGTCAAAATTATGCACACAATAAAATTACTTTTTTTATTGTATATATATATATATATGAATCATAGAATTGGAAAAAAATGTTTATATAATAAAATTACTTAAATATATATATATATATATGAGTCACACATTAAATGTGTTTAGGAAAAAATGTTAAAACATTAAAAATGATAATTTTTAATGTATATTTAGACTCATTATTAAAAGAAACATGTTTAAGGAAAAATTTTGAAACATTAAAAATGATAATTCTTAATGATAATTTAGATTCGTTATTAAAAGAAATATATTTAGGAAAAAATGTTGAAACATTAAAAATGATAATTTTTAATGTATATTTAGACTCATTATTAAAAGAAACATGTGTAGGAAAATCATTGAAATATTCAAAATGATAATTTTTAATTTATATTTAGATTCATTATTAAAAGAATCATGTTTTGGAAAAAATTGTTGAAGCAATAAAAATGATAATTTTTAATGCATATTTAGATTCATTATTAAAAGATCATGTTTAGGAAAAATTGTTGAAACATTAAAAATGATAATTTTTAATGTATATTTAGATTCATGTTCAGGAAAAAATGTTGAAACATCAAAAATGACAATTTTAATGTATGTTTTGATTCATTAATAAAATGGACATGTTTATTAGAAATTGTGTAGAGATTAAAAAGAACATTTTTAATGCATGTTTAGTTTCATTAAAAATGATTCATTATTATAAATGACATGTTCATCAGAAATTGTGTAGAGGTTAAGAAGGACATTTTTAATGTATATTCTATTTCATTAAAAATGTTACATTTTACATGTTCATTTAGATTAAAAGGATTATATGTTAAAAAAGGATTTGTAATGAAAAATGCTACATTTTACCTGTTAGCAAAATAGGAAAATGTTTATATGTTAAGATATGTTTTGTTTTGTTGAAAACATTCCTTTTAACATGTTAGTGAAATCGTCAAGCGATTTATATATATATATATAATATATATATAAATTAAAATTAAACGAATCACGCGTGGTAGTTCGCGTTTCGAAATCGTAACTTTAAACGATTATACCGAAAGATCCGACTATCGGATTTTCCCAAAACTGTAACCGTTAGGTTCGCTTTGGGAAGATCTTTCCAAGGATATTAAATTTGTTAAAATCCAACAGTTAGATTTCGAGAAATGTGTAATTCAATTTTGAAAAAAAAAACAACGCTAGGGCCGCGTATTGACCTCAAGAGTCGTTAAATTAAATAGGACTATTTTTATATGAATAAAAATAGCGATAAATCGTTATAAAATAATATTAACGATATGAAATGATTTGAATTATATATATTCGAGAATTATTTGAAAGGACAGAGTTCAATCTCATTTCAAATAATTATACGATGTCTTAAATTGAAGATATTGAAGATGGTGGTTGAAACCGGCGATCTTCACATCGAATGGACGACTGCTGATGCCTTTGATTGGAGTTGCTGCCTTGAAAGGGTTACAGTGTTAGTTGTTCGGACGTACTTGTTGATTGTCCGGATATGCGAGAACCTCTCTTCTGTATTGGACATAAGGGACGAGGAATAAGGTGTCTCTGGTATCGTTTAGACCCAAAACGGACTTGTAAATGGATATTTGTCTGACATTGGACTTCGTTCTATGGTAATAGATTTCTATTAAATATATATTTGTTTAGTGGCGGAGAATTTATTCTCTTTCTTAACACCCTTCTCTGAGACGTACGAGCTCAGAGGTTATATATTGATAGACATCAGTTGCATGGCGTGGATTGTCAATGTGGCATGCCAAGATGCAAACGATCAATGCTTTTGTTGAAAAGCAGAGCCTTGTGGTTGACGATCAAAGAACAGATTTAATCAGCATAGCTTTGTGTATAGCGTAACTTCGCGAGCCTCAAATCCCGGTAAGAGTCAGAAACTGGATAATGGAAGGCAGGGGAGTGCACGACGTTTCTTTCTAGCTAGAAGTGGTGTCATGGTATGGAGCCCAGACATTTTTACTTATGTGGATGATAGATTTCGAGGCCTCGATATATTGGTCACTACTGGCCAAGTGATACGTCCAATAGGACCAAGAAACGTGTGTTCAGGCATAACTAATCCACTAAAGTATTTGTGGATCGGGCCTGCATGATCCAAGGGTTCGTCTGCATCCGAGTCCTAAGACATTTGCTAGAGTGTCTCGAATCGATAAGGAGACGATCCATAGCCTCGACTCATGATGGAAACCCAATTTCCAATACGACATTACGGATTTGATTGTAAACCTATTATGGCGACATAGTAGGATGGGGTACTATGACGTCTAGGATTGATACATTTATTATGAAAGTGTTTTTAAACTTATTAGGCACTAGTAATAATATCAAATAATTATTGTTTTATACATATCAATCATGTTTGATCAGTATAAGGTAAAACTCTATCCTTCGGTTTGCGTTGCATTGTGTGATGGGACTTGAGTCTTACAATGGTTTCATTTTTCTAAAAAGCATTGCGTTGTTTTCAAAAGATTTACTTATTTTATGAACTGGCAATTCAATGGAGTAAACCCGTTCCGCATTAGCGGCGTGGTCCTATGATTGCCTTATTATAAGATAAGTTAAGTAAAGATTTCTCATAACAGTCCCATGTCTGACTCGTAGTTTGTTTTCACTTGCAAACTTGGGTGCCCCTATTTCCACATGGGCAGTCGAGTGGTTTATTTTGCAGATATTTATTTATTCAGCAGGATTCTGAATCGAAGCTTAAAGTTGTGTCCAGAGCATTGAGAGTCTTCCGCTGTTTTAGTTTATTGGTTCCGCTGCATTGTATTAAATTTATTGTAAATTAATCCTCCGCTATACTATTATTTTTCGATGTACTCTAATATATTCTATACTCTGATGTAACATTATTATGATGTTTATAAAATCATCTGTTGTTGTTCTAATGTGTTGTACGCCCAAAGTTAGTGAATCGACCATTTTCGACTTTTGGATCGGGCCTTGCGGTCAATTCGGAAGACGGGGATTTTTGTGTTATTATAGTTTCCTCTGACCTAATTTCTAGGAAAATTGTGCATTCATGTCTAGATTGGATATTAGCAAGCTATGTTAGAAGAGAGGTTGTTCTAGCTTGTCATTGGATTACTTATAACCTTCAAAGGTGAGAGCTATGTGAGTTCTTAGTGTTCCTGCCGCAAGCTATTAGCTTGTATAGTGTAATTTAGGTTCATTTTGATTTGTATATATGCATATAGATTGGTTAGATAAGTATACACTTTCTGGTTCATTCGTTAGTTTCATAGAATTGAAAATTATGATTAGAATTGTCCACACAATCTAACTCATAAGCTACTAGCTGATTTGATGATCTTGTGAAGCTCCCTTGTCGCCCCGGCAAAGTCTTAAGTCTTCACAAGTTGCTTTAACCACTTTTGCATGCTTTGGTTTTTATTTTAGTTCGCTTTTGAACGTATAATCAAAACCATAGCAAATCCCTTGTATGAATGTTTGTGCATGTGATTTTGGTGTTATGAGCTACCCCGGTGAGTTTTAGAAGCCTCATTTGCATGTACATAACATTATAAGCCTTTGAGCACGAGTTAATATCACTTAAGGCATGTTATCTAGGCAAATTGTGCTCTGGCTCAGGATTCAGATGTTTGAATATGTTGGGTTAGATGTCTGACCTGCTTCAAATAATTATGAAACAAGCAGAGCAATATAGATGTCGAGAAAAAAAAAATCAGACGTCTTAAATGGTACCAAAATGAACTAAATCCTTGATGTTTCAGGAAAATACAAATTCAGACATCTGAATTTTTAATTCAGACGTACGAATTATGTTTTTGGGTTGTTGACCGGTGGTGACAACGGTTAACTGTTTAGATCCATAGAGGCCCATTTCGGCTTCGTTTGTGACCTATCAGTTTCTCTGATTCGCAGATTTCAGCAGCCAATTTTTATGAAATCGTTTTATAAATCAATAATTAAAGAATGACGGAGTGGAAACCAAAGGTGAGAACTCTCTTACTCAAAATTTTGTACAGTTATTTATTTTTATAATTGTATATATATAGTTTGCCTGTGATTGCAATATTTGTTTGTTGTTTGATGGATGTTTATAGTTTTAATGTAATCATTATTAAACTGTGATTATAAATGTTTATAAATGAAACATTTATATTATAAATGATTGGATTGACAATTTACCCACCCATCTCCCGAATATTGGATAAGTTCGCATGGATTGTGATGTAAACCCCACACAAGTATTGGAACGATAATTTTACACATCGCCCAATTATGCAAATAATGATCATTGGATATTTATTGAAAACCCCACATGGATCTGGGGATGATAATTAATTCACATCTCCCTTGGATGTCAACCAATTGATTGACAGATTTTATAAGCGTTATTTAATTATTTAATGCTTATACAGTTGCAAATTCCACTGTGGATGTGAATTGAATGTTTAATAATTGTTTATCACTATTTCTGAATACACGCAATGTATGGAATTCATATAAATAAAATTATATTGTGATTGATTGAGTCTGATTCCAATTCAGAAATAACAAATATTTTAAAGTAATATTCAGTGAACAATCAAAATATGACTTCGATGTTCGATTTTGGATGGACATACAAATATTGAAATACTCCAAGTTTGAAAAGATAAAAGATATTTTTATCTAAATGAAATGGTTAACAACTAGAATAAAGAATGGATATGGTTTTAATATAACCGAATTTTTTTAATGTTTGAAATGGAAAGGATTTTAATGGAAATAATCTTCGGAATATTTCAATATAAGATTCCTTGATTATACGGATATCGTTGAGGAAATTGGAAGATATAGATATCATTATTTCCAATACAATATCTATTGGTTTCAGAATTTGATATTGAACATAAGTCGACATATTTTCTATTCAAAGCCTTGTATTTAATATCAAATGAGATTTTGGGTTTGTCGTGAATGTTGTCTTTAATAACATTCTTCTTAAGCCAAATTGAGAAAAGAAAAATCTTTTAATTAAGATTTAACGAAGTTTTCCAGTTAACAAATATACTTGGAATAAATATAATTGGAATTGAATGGTAGTTGATTTTTGGTTCGTTGTGAATTGTGTTTTAAACGACACTAGTTCTTAAACCCAATTAATCGTGAAGATATTATTTGGAGTTTATAGATCTTTAACTAAGATTTAAGGGAATTTACCAAAGTAAAGTTTTTTCCAATTTAATATTGTTTAGCCACTAAAAATCACACACATTCTGATGAATCAAACACAAAGCAAAAGACAATGGACCGACCAATTTGAACATACGGTTCGTTCAGTATACATAAGAACAAGGTTGGTCAAATAAACAAGAGGGATACCGATTTGTCACACATACATTATACCGATCAGTCACACAGATATTATGCTGATCAGGTCGGTTCACATAAGCACAATGTTGATCAAGTAAACCAGTAGATATCGGTCGGTCTCTTAGGTATTAGACCGACCGATAATAGCATAGGGAAAGAAAGTGAACGTCTTCATTAGAAAAGAAAGAGCACCGATCAGTTGGGTTTGCATAGAGGAGGAAAGTGATACCGATTGGTCGTGATCTGGGAATTAGGACCTTGCTGCTTCAACCTCCAGAGGGAAAGGTACCGATCGGTCGGTTCCAATGTATACCGAATGCTTATGATATGAGAGATACCGACCAGTCATAGCTAACATTTGCTGACAGCTGGAGATAGTTGGCCAGAGGCATTCTCCGTAAATAAGTTCCAGATCGACCGGTGGACTGAATACTATATTTTGGCTCCTCGTCACTCCTATAAATAGGGGATGAACCCCTCATTAATGATGAGGGAAGTTTATGACCCTGAAGGGCTTTCCAATCATTTCCTCAACAATCCTAAGTGATTTCTACATCTTCTAACACCTCTAATCAATTATCAACCATGGAATTCTCCATCAAATCATGGAAATCCGCCTAAAAGAATACTGAATCAAGGATTTAATTCTCAAGTTGTTATACTTAGAGGATATCTCTACTTCTTTTGGCTTTTTGGATTAAATCAAGAGAAGAGTGTGTGAGGATTAAAATACATGTAATGAGAGAATATTCATGCTTTGTAATTTGGCGTAAGATAATGAAAGTTTCTCTTGAAGTGGATGTAGATCTTTCATAAGATCGAACCACTATAAAAATAGTTGTCTTTTTTACTTGCATTTACGATTATGGCTACTTTTAATCTCTTACCATATTGGTCAAGTACTAGTTTTGTACCTTTGGTGTTAAAATCTAAATTGGGTTTTAACATTTGGCGCCCACCGTGCGCATTCGCTCTTCCTTTTCTCACAATCTCTCAAAAGGTTGAAGGCCTTGCATTAAGGTTCTAATCCTACTTCTACCGTAAATCCTATTAGGCTACATTCTAGGCCAATCGACGAACTTTCTTTCAAATTCAAGTCCTTGTCCGAAATCATGGGTAGACCATCAAAGAAGACTGCTAGTAAAACCGTCGAAGAGATTGACAATGCCGCCAACAACGAAAATACTCCGCTCACCAACCAATTCGAAGTTGGAGAACCTTCTAAGGCTAGGATGACTATAACAAGAAGAGAGTTGGATGAAGTTGTTGCAGGTTTAACAAGCCAAATGGATTTTGCAAACAATGCCATAACAAAGAAGCTTGAGTCTATGTTTGCCATGCAGGCTACTATGGAAAAAGTTACCATGAATGTTGCTCATGCTAAATCTGCTCAAACAGACAATACAGAAAATGAGGGTTCTTCCTCTTCAAGTCCAAATCGAGGATATTATGTCCAAGAGGTTACAGATCCTAATGATCCCCGAAAGGAAGCAAAGCCTCTAACACGCAACCACTCCGATAAAGCAACCTCTCACGAAGCACTTGGAGCCACCAAAGGGGCACCTCCCCAAGCGGGAGGCCCAGGACCTCGGAATCCAAAACATGACCATTTTCTTAAGCAAACATCCGACAAGGATGATGGCGTCCGCCCCGTGGACCAGCTCAAAGAAGAGGGGCACATATCGGAAATGGTCTGCAAAATCATGGAGAACGGCTCGAGAAAGTAAGACGATGAGAAGCAGTGGGGTTCGTTCCTACCAAAACCCCACTCATGGACGGGATTAAGATGGCTCCATACTCAAATAAGTTCAAAAATCCGATTCTGCAAGCTTATAATAGGACTAGTGATCCCAACATGTTTTTGTTCAAATATGATCAACATATAGATGGAGCATGCACCATAGACGAGTTGAAATGCATGTACTTTCCAAATTACCTTGAAGGGGCTGCCTCACTTTGGTCCACAAAGCTACTAGCCAAGTCCACAGATGATTTTACTACCTTGGTCAAGCTATTCAGAGAGCAGTTCAGACTCCAAGCTATGAAGGTGCGAGATGTCATGGAATTGAACGAGCTTGAGTAAAGGCCAGGAGAACCCATCAGGGCTTTTCTCATATGCTTCAACACTGTCACAGCTGAGGTTTGGAATTACGAGCCTCGTTTGGCTTTAATAGCTTTAAAGGGAGCCACAAACAAAAAGACCAAGCTTGGACGATGGATTAAGAAGAAGAAGCCAAGTAAGCTTAAGGAACTGTTCGACAAAGCTGAGGAACACATATGTGTGGATAAAGATCCATCCTATGCCATAGATGTTCAAATAAGCAGCACACAGCCCGAAAAGAAAAGTAATGATGCAGAAGGCGGCCAGAAGAATACGGCAGGTCAGAAAAGCGGCAATGATGGAAAATATTACCGAGCCAACAAGAAATTCTGCTTCTTTAAATATTCAGAATTGACTCTTTTGAACGAACCATAAAGAAGATCTTCATGGCAACTAAAGATGGTGAAGAGTATTTAACACTGAAGCAAGCAAAGGTCAGTGATGTCGCGATAAAATCAGGGAGGTTCTGTCGGTTTCATAATCAACCAGACTACAATACAAATGAGTGTAGACATATGAAGAACCTTGTTGAGGAATTGATAAGGAATAATAGGCTCCAACCATATATAAAGAACTTGCAGAACACTCAAACTGCTCAAGGACAAGGAACGTCTATGGGACTACCTAGGCAGAATGAAAACGCTCTAGTTGAAGTCATCTTAAGACTTTTCGTCAATACCATTTCAGGTGGGCCTCATCCAGCCGGAAGAAACCGAGGAGACATTATGAAGTACATTAATTAGATGAAGAGCCTTCATAAAGTAGAAGAACTCATGATCATGCATGAAGCCTTTCCGGCAAAGATGCTAAAGATTCCATGGTATGATATTGTGTTTAAAGAAAGAGAGTCAGACGGATTGCTAACACCAACGGTAGATCTAATGGTGATTACCATCGGTTTGGTCCAGCTATAGTCAGTAGAGTCTTGGTTGACAGCGGGGCCTCCATCAATGTACTTTTCATTAATGCATTCAATAGGATGAACCTTTCCATTGATGATGTGAAGGCTTGCCAAAATAAGATCCATGGGTTCACAGGGCAACCCACTCAACCAATTGGCATCATCAACTTGCTCGTAGAACTCGGAGAGGGGGAAAGGAAGGTTGCCATAAAGCAAGATTTTGTCATAGTCGATGAGCTTTCGGCATACCATACCTTCTTTGGAAGACCAACCCTCATAGCCTTTAGAATAACAATGGCTCCATGGTGTTTAACAATGAAATTCCCTACCAAAAATGGAATCAGTGTGATTAAAGGCGACCAACAGGAAGCGAGAGAATGCTATATGATGGAACTTTTTGAAGCTAGGAAGAAAGAGGTGAAGAAGGATGTGGAGCCTCCGCTATGCATTCATACCTCTCCATTATAGCAATTATGGCGGGGCCATCACATTGGCGAACATAGCGGAGCTCAGAAGGAGATCGATCCAAGAAAATATAGTGTGGGGGAAGATAGAGCAACACCGGCTGGAGCCACAATCTCCATCCCAGTGCATGATAAATATCCCGACCGGGTCCTGAAAATAGGTTCTCAACTGGACTAAAAGTTGCCAAGGATTTAATTTTGTTTTAAAGGAAAATTTAGATGTTTTCGCTTGGACACATTCCGATTTTGCGGAATATCACCTGATTTAATTGTGCATAAGTTGAATATTAATCCCAATTTAACTCCTGTAAAACAAAAATGACGAACTCAAGGACTTGAAAGATCTGTGGCATTAAAAGAAGAAGTAGATAGGTTATTCAAGAATAACTTTATACGAGAATCTACATATCCATATTGGGTTTTCAATCTAGTTCTTGTTAAAAAAATCCAATGGCAAGTAGAGAGTGTG
Source organism: Allium sativum (assembly GCA_030737875.1). Classification (NCBI taxonomy): domain Eukaryota; kingdom Viridiplantae; phylum Streptophyta; class Magnoliopsida; order Asparagales; family Amaryllidaceae; genus Allium; species Allium sativum. Next base: position 186,536,910 of record CM060919.1, read on the forward strand.
CATAGACTATTCGGACCACAATAAGGCATGTCCCAAGGACAACTTTTAGTTACCTAGAATTGATCAGCTTGTTGATGTGACGGCAGGGCATGAGATGTTATCCTTTATGGATGCATACTCTAGGTATAATCAGATTATGATGTATAAGCCAGATGAAGAGAACACTAGTTTCTTAATAGACAGAGGCTTGTATTGCTATAACGTAATGCCGTTCGGATTAAAAAATGCAGGAGCGACATACCAGTGCCTTGTGAACTCCATGTTCAAATTCCTAATCCGAAACACAATGGAAGTCTACGTGGATGATATGCTGGTAAAGTCAAAGAAAGCTGAGGACCATCTTGAAAACTTGACCGAAATGTTTCATATCCTCAGAAAATATGGAATGAAACTCAATCCGCTTAAATGCTCGTTTGGAGTTGCATTAGGAAAGTATCTCGGATTCATGGTCAACGCCAGGGGCATTGAGGCGAATCCTTCTCAAGTCACAGCCTTGTGGGAAATGTATGCTCCAAGGACAAAGAATGAGCTTCAAATCCTAATTGGGAAAGTAGCTGCACTTAACCGATTCATCTCTAAAGCAACAGATCAGTGCATTCCTCTCTTCGACGCTTTGAAGAAAGGAAAGAAGGATTTCCAATGGACTTCTGAATGCCAAATGGCCTTCGAAAAGTTGATTAAGTACATGGAGTTGCCGCCAATGCTCTCTAAATCCAAAGATGAAGAGGAGCCGTTCCTATATTCTGCTGTCTCATCACATGCCTTAAGCGTTGCGCTTGTCCGGGAAGATGCCATGGTTCAATGGCCAGTTTATTACATCAATAAAAGGCTCTCTGTGGCAGAACTAAATTACCCAAAGTTAGGGAAACTTTCACATTGTCTGCTTATCGCCTTAAAAAAGCTAAGGCCATATTTCCAATCCCATCCTATAAAAGTCCTCACCGACCAACCGCTAAAACAAGTTTCCTTTCGCCCAGAAACTTCGGGGAGGTTATTGAAGTGGAAAATTGAGCTCAGTCAATATGACATCACTTATCACCCTCGAAAATCTATTAATGGACAGGCTTTAGCGGACTTCATCGTCGAGTTCATGGATAGGGGAGAGGAAATAGAGGAACCGACAGAGACGATGACTAGTTGCAAGCAATAAATCGATGGATCCAGAAATGATAACTGTTCAGGAGCAGGAATTGCCCTAAAAACTCCAGGTGGCCATTCCTTATGTTATGCCTTAAGATTGGAATTCCCATCTACCAATAATGAGGCCGAATATGAAGCATTAATCGCCGGGCTAAAACTGGCAAATGAACTGAATCTAAAATCCTTGCAAATCCTTAGTGACTCACAGCTAGTAGTATGTCAAGTCTTAAAGGAATTCCAAACCAAACTTGGTAACCTTCCTGCTTATCTAACCAAATCTTTGGAACTTCTCAAAGACCTTGACTACTATACTATATCTCACATTCCCAAGGAGGAAAATTTGATGTCATATTTTCTTGCTATGTATGCCAGTTCTTCAGATACAGAGTTTCTAGGTTTGATTCCCGTTGAAGTCCTTTCAACTCCCTCCATTGAAGAAGCAAATGTTGACTGGATTATGGAAACTTTCGAAGAACCTGTGTCCTAGGTGACTTTGATTAAGGAGTATATCCTCAATGGAACACTTCCAAAAGAGCCGAAAAAGCGATAGGAATATTTGCGCAAAGCTCCACTTTACCTTATCCAGGACAGGAGGTTGTATAGGCGAGGATTCTCCATGCCACTGCTGCGATGTGTAACTAAGGAGGAGTCTAAAGCAATCTTGGCAGAATTACATGAAGAAGAATGTGGAGGTCACACTGGTGGTCAAACACTGGCCAAGAAGATTCTACCATATGACTACTTCTGGCCCGAGGTGAACCTGGATGCAATGACTTATGCAAAGAAGTGTGACAGATGCCAAAGATTTGCGAAGATTCCTAGAGCACCTCCCACAGAATTGACACAGATGGTTAGTCCGCAACCATTTACCGTCTGAGGCATAGATTTGATCAGAGCATTGCCTAGAGATAAGTCAAGCATGAAATATGCAATCGTGACCGTGAACTACTTCACTAAATGGGCTGAATCTTAACCGTTAGCAATATTACCTCGAAGAAGGTGAACAACTTTGTTTTAAAGAACATTATTTACCAATTTGGTGTACTTCAGAAAATAATCACCGACAACGAAACCCAATTCGAGAGCAGTGAGTTCCTAGATTTATGTGCTTAATACAAGATTAAGAAGAGTTTTCCAGTCGTTGCTCATCCGTAGGCCAACGGGAAAGTCAAAGCAATCAACAAAAATTTGAGCTCAACCATCAAGAAGCGTCTTGAAAAAGCTAAAAGTGGTTGGGTAGATGAGCATCCTCTTGCACTATGGGCATATCGTACAACTCATATAACTACGACTGGGCATACTGAATTCTAACTTGCATTTGGATCCGAGGCTATGATCCAGGTGGAGCTGGAATTTCCCACTCACCGAAGAATCCACTTCAACGAAGAAGAGAATGAGAAACTACAGCTTGAAGCACTTGATTTGCTTGAAGAAAAAAGAAAAGAAGAAGAACTCAGAGTCGTTGCACATTAGAGAAGGATAACACATCATTTTAATGCTAAAGTTAAACGAAGAACCTTCCAAGTTGGAGACCTTGTTCTCAAAAGAATCATGACAAGTACTCGAGTGTTCAGATCTAATTGGGAAGGCCCGTATATGATAAGCCAAAAATTCTAAGATGGCAAATTCGAGTTGAAAACAACAGATGGGATCCAACTTCCAAGAGCAAGGAATTGCATATACATTCGCCATTACTTCATTTAACAGTTCTTTCATTTCGCAAGTTGTAAACATCATGCATTGTAAATACCGTGCAACATTGTTACAAGTTTTGTACATATTAATGAAAGAAATCGCTTTACTTGCCTAAATCATACATTTGCAAACTCTTGTTTACAAGTTGCTTAAATTCGATTTTGATTGCAGGTCCCCTAAAAGAACATTGACGCAACTATGAACCAATGAAGCCTGGTGACCATTACAGCTAATCCGAATTGGGATAGCTCAAAAAACCACTGCTCAATGTTTAGAAAACATCATTAGCAGCAAATACGAAGACGTGGAGCACAACATTGTAAATAAGGGACACCAGGAATTGAACAGTCAGATGATGTGGTGTTCAAACTACAAACGAAGTTGTGAATTTCACCAAAGGGGCACCTTCTTAATTGCAAGGTCGAGGACCGTAGTTCTAACAAATCGTGTAAAAACCAAAAAATGAACTAGCAACCGCCCCGTGAAATGATACAACTCTAAACGAAAGACCTCCCCGAGGGTCACCCAGTTAATCGTCAATGTCATTTTTACATGGCCTGATTACGATAAATACTGGGCCTTTGAACCAAAGACCTCCCCGAGGGGCACCTAGTTGACTGCCGGTGTTGTTGATATATGGCCCAACTGCGGCAAACACTAGGCTTTTAAACCAATGACCTCCCCAAGGGGCACCAGGTCGATTGTCAGTGTCATCAATACATGGACCAATTACGACTAACCTAGGAATTCAAAAGACCTCTTCGGGGGCATCCGACCATAAGCCGAGTCTTCTAAATACGGTGACGGACCCAAAGACCTTTTCAAAGGCGCCCTACGAATTCTACAAGTGGCCGAATCACTCAACCACAACAAATAACGGGTTTACAAAAGACCTCTATGAGGGCACAAAAACCAGGACCTCTCCGGGGGCACCTGTTCAAATCCGACTTTCGAAGGGCCTGGATTTCAAGGCTAGCGAGAAACATGATTGAATACACAAAAATATAAGACCTCTCAAGCAGGGGAATAAAAACAAAAATTCATCCTCACAAAAAGGTGTAAGTTGAATCGACTAGACCGGAAACCTTTGATCATGATCATGACAAGAAAATTTTAAACGGTAGAAAGACATGACCAGAAGATTCCAAATGAAGTCGATCATAAAATATTATGCCTAACCTTTAAAGTTAGTGACGAATGTTGGTATACGGGCATTACCACGCATTAAGGAAATTCAAAAATGCTCATTTAAACATACCATAAGTTCATCACAACTTCAGGCCGAAGGGTTGGCACTTAAAAGGATTACTTTGACCAACAAGTTTGAACTTTGAAATGGCTAAGGCAAACTCGAAAACTTCGAAGCTGTAATAAGCACAAAGGTGATTATTCGCGGAAAAGGATTCTTGAAAGTCAGAATCAAGGAAGTTCAGTAAAATTGGTCAGGAAAATCCAGGTAATAAAGGTTCTTGGCTACAACTGAAAAGCCAATTCACAAAATGTATCACGGGGTCATTATAATGCCAAACTTTACTATAACAAATGACTTGCAATACAAAATAATGTGTTGAGAACATGAAATGTCAACAATTGTGGAATGCAGAGCAATAAAGTTTGACAAAGCTAAAGCAAAAGTTTTAGTATCCAACTAACAATGATTCGTAGTTAAAACTGAAAAACCAAATCATAAAATGTATTATGGGGTCATTATAAAGCCAAATTTTGCAATAACAAATGACTTGCAATATAAAATAATGTGTTGAGACCATGAAAAGTCAACAAGTGTGGAATGTGGAGCAATAAAGTGTGACAAAGCTAAAGCTAAAGTTTAAGTATAACAAACAGAACACATTTTCATCACAACAACACAAAGGCAAGTCACAGAGTAAAGAATCTAATATAGATGTTTTAGACATGAAGTAACATAAAGCAGTAAGCGGGGACAGGCACCCGCATACACAATCGATCTGAATACAGCATGTAAAAGAAAATTGTCGAGAAGAAAAATAATCTGGGTCTGAGCACTACTTTTTCTTGTCACTTGACCTTAGAATTGGATTGCTGAGAGGAGGAGAAGTCTTTGCCACATCACTTGGATTTTCTTGTGAAGATAGAGTGATAGCTTTCCTGTTCTGAATAGCATGCATCTTCTTCTTGTGCTTCTTGGATGATGAAGACTTGGCAGCTTTCTTCTCTTTATCCTTAGCAACATCTTTTGGGCATTCATCTATTTCCGTGGCTTCAGGAACATCATTAAGAATGTAATCAAAATCCTCTAAGTTGGAGATCGCACCAATTTTAACATCCTATGATCCGGGAACTGTAATGACAAGTAAGGGTGTGTCACTAAGAGGACGGGAAGTGATAACGGAAGCAAGGGGAATAGTCATCAGTGGTGAATCAGTTATAGCAGCTTCAAATGTTGTCGTCTTGCCTATGGTCGGAGAAGATAGGGGTGAAATTAAACCGAAACTATGGAAGCAGTGAGCATAATAGGCAAGAGACCCAGGTGAATCAAAAACGGATTTTAAGTATGATACGGTATAGTCTATTTCGATTTTACCTGCATCTGTAAGGTTTTGTTGCACATCTCTCTGATCAATCCTCCAGTTGTCTGTGTTCTCATTATCACCATCATCATCTACATCATGTTCCTCTGTAACATTCTCCGTGATAATATGCCTTTCAGTGCCTACATCTTTCTCTATTAAATTAATAGGAGCATTCACGAGAATATGCGAACTAGAAGCTTCAATAGTTGCGGGATCAATGGGAGGATCAATATTGGATTGACTCTGAACCTTCTCTCCGAAAGTACCAGCCCTATCATTCACCAATCGGGCTTTTCCCTTAGCTAGAGTCTTCTTGGACTTGTCATCTAAAAGTTCATTAATAAGATCGTCTTCGTTACAGTGGCCACCATTAATTTCAAGAACTCATTCCCAAGCAAGTGCCAAGGTAGTAGGAAAGGTGTCCCCTAAATAGTGTAAACTCCCATGGCTCATGACATTGAAAACATAAAACCAAAATATGTCGGCACCAGCTTCGTCTATAGCTTTTTAAGAGTTTCCTCAGCATTCCTCTTATCCCTCTCAAGAAATTTGACCTTAGCCATCAACATATGATTGGAAGCTTTTAAGGAAGTAATGGTTTCTCTAAACTAGGAAGCTTCGCTAAGATTTTGTTCGTAAAAATATTTTTCCACAAACAATGTGGCTTCAGCATTGCTTTTGGCAGTTAAAGCTTCCTTTTCCTTTTGTTTAGCAGCTTCAAATTCTTCTCTGAGTTTCTTATTCTCAGTATCCAATCCCTCCAGTTCTGCAATTCTTTTAGTAAGAGAGGCTATGGTAGCATCACTGGAATCTAAGACTCCCCCCTACTTGGCCTTATCACTCTCCAAAGCTACGATTTTAGCAAGAATAATGTCATTATGCTTTTGGAGATCGTTTCCTAATTTATTCCATCTACGAAATTTTTTCTTAGCGCTATCCCTAATAATGCATAGCTTTGTGTCGAGTCGGCTCTTAGCAGTGTCGAGCTGTGTATGTGTTTTTCTTATTACAACATCTACTTTATCAGCTATGTCATCATCATCAGTTGGATTTGCACCACGATCAAACATAATCCCTTTCAAATTCCAACCTGGGAATCGTTCAAAGAGAGGAGCATTTGTTGGTTTAGGTTCATAACAAGGCTTATGAATGATTGAGTAGATTTCGGTAGAAGGTCCAGGGGGACTAGAGGACTGAACTGATCGGGGTATAATAGGAAGCTTTTATAATCAGGGGTGTTTATGTGAGTCAGTTTTCCCTTGGTCGTCTTTCCCTTGACCCTCTTCATCAGGGGTATCTTCCCTAAGCCAAGCACATCTTCTTCTTTCCTCGTCTTCTTCCTTATGTGTCTTCCGCCTCTGCTCATCAGTCAAGTCCAATTTCGATACAAGTGAGGGCTTGTGAGAAGATTTAGGAGGAGAGGAGGGTGAGACTGTTTGGAGTGATGTGGCAATCACGAAGGTTCAGATTGTAACAAATACTTTGGGTTGTATGCTTTACTTTTCTTCCTAACATCTGACAAGTGTTTCCCATGCATGTCTTAACCTAAAATAAGATAAAGTGGATTTTCAGTATATAGACTACAGTGTACTGGGGCAAATTGTGAAAACTCTGAAGGAATTTCAAACAGTATGTGCATGTTAGATATGTTTTCCAAGGCACTACAATTGACGAACCAGTTCTTTTAGTTGGTTCTAGAGAGATTCCTAGTGATGCGAGATATTTTGCCGGTCGAGTGATGGCAACATCCATTATTTCATTTCCTATATTTATGGTTTGGGGCTCAAATAATTGGGAAACCGTATCATCTTGGCTAAGAAACTTAGCCGAGTTAAGATCACCCCAATTGTCAAATGTACCTGTAAAACCTTCCTAGAGGGTTCTCAGTCATCATTTCGGTATTTGGGTTAATTTCTAATGTGATTTCACCTTCCCTAACATTTTCAACTTCATGTGCAGATTCTTAACCATTTCTCTCTCTATCATCTCTCTCAACATGTTCACTTTCATCCTTGTGATATTCAGAGTTCCCTTTTTTAGTGGTAGTCAATTTGTGTTTTAGAGGCGTTTTGCTGCTACCCGCAATATCTGGGCACTTCTTAAGAAGCCTTCTTCGCAGGGATTTCATGGCAGTCTCTCCTCTAAAAGTTAAATCTAATTTAAGATTACGGGAGGGTCAAGCAAGTGGCATTGACGGAGAAAATCCTCTATGATCAAAAATCTTCTACTTTTTTCTTTCTTTCTAATCAACAGCTTTTAAAGTATCAGCTAAATCCTTGTTCGTAGCAACATCTTGGTTGATAGATGGAATTTCTATATAACAGATAAAGGATGTAAAGTGCAAGACTTAAATGTAAAAAGAATAAGAAGAAGTTCAAACAAGTAAATCATTACTTCCTTCCATTCATCTACCATAGAATCTGTCAAGGCAAAGAACAAAGGAGTAATTTTTTTTAAATCCTTTGATACTCTCTAATAATTCTATGATAATCATGGAATACCTCGCTTCCTGTAACACCCCGAATTTTCTGTTAACATGAAATTAACAAATTAAAGTATAATTAATTCCAAATGGTAGAACTAAGGGAAACAGGTCATGCCATAACATTCGTCTCGGAATTCTGCTTGAGATAGAGTCCAAGTTTGCGTAAATCGGACTCCGTATGAAAGAGTTATGACCTCCAGAAGTTTCAGAATTCGATTTAAAAATCAAACAGCCTGAAAACAAGTTCAAAATTCAAAACTGGACCAGAACTGGGCTGGGCGGGAGTTTTCCCACCCAGGACCCAAGTCGACCAAGGGGTCGACCTGGGTACCCAGGTCGACCATGTAGTTGACCTGAGAGTCGACCTATAGGTCGACCCGACCTGCTCGGTCTGGTCCTGGCTCGGTTTCTGGGGCTTGGATGTGTCACTAGGGCTGATTTATCACTTTCTGAGTGGCTTCTCTTGAGACGGATGGCCTTGATTAACTCTAGCTTCATCGACGACTCTAATTAGTTTGAAATTCTATATAAACAACCTTAGTCTCTAACCTAAATTCAAACAAATAAAATAGAGCTAGAGTCGTCATGCTGGTGGAAGGAAGCTAAGAGTAGCCTCCACTTGAAGAAAGCTTAGAGACGAGCAAAACTAAAGTAAAAACAAGATTCAAACAATGTTTATCTACCCAAAGGAAAGCATTGCAAATTTAGAACTCAGAATTCAAGTTCGTCTTTTGTTGTAAGTATAGTGATTTTTCCGATAAGAATAAAATTGAGACTTGATTCGATGTAAAATGGAAATAGAATTTTACTATTGTATAACGTCATATCTGTATTGCAACGATTGTACTATGAATGGTTGGGATGTTGGTGGTATAATTGATTTGATGTTGATCCTATTGTACATTTAGAATGAAAGCAACATCACATACAAGTATATGGTTAATGTTAGAATTTACACTTATATGTTTATATGTTTAATATAGGTTGTATGTGTTATGTACAAGTTAAGATCTCATGTATATACTTTATGCTAAAACCTCTATGCCTAAATGATTAAGTTCATATACATGCTCATATGTTTGTACAAAAGTTGCAAGTTCATAATTGGATCCATGCCAAGATCCATTTTAATACAAGTTTCATGTTATAGTAGTAAACATGATTGGATCTAGTTCACACATGTAATAAAATTACACATACTTTATGGACATGTCATATTCTTGTCATATGCTAGTGATGTTCGATGTTATGCCTAGATCTAAACATGTTTAGGCTTATGTTGCCTAAATCATACACTAATTCATGTGACACCTATTTAGTTAGATCCCTATTTCAATGCAAGTTCACAATATGTAAGTTGATTTAGTCTATATCGCAAATTCACATATATGTATGTTGATTTAGTCTATGTTGCAAGTTCACACCTATGATGTTCATATTGACAATGCTGAAAATGCCAAGTTTAAACCTATATCACGTTTACGTTAATGAATTTCTTGATGCAAATTTTGTGTACGCTAAATTAGGCTAAGTTTTTAGCCTAATATTATATGTTAAAAATCATGCGGACGAAATATTAGGCTAAGATTGGTAGCCTAATATTTAGATAGGGTAACATTGGAAAAAATTGGTAATTATAGGAAACTTGACAAAAATTGGTGAAAAATATATGTATTGGCATGTTTGGCACATGCCAATAATTGGTGGCACTTAAATGGTATAAAATTCTTATACCAAAAATTGTGAACTTTGAAAGTGGGCCACAACATTTAATTGTTAACAAATTTACATATAACAAGTAATAGAGAGAAATATGTAAATTTAGAAAATACGAGTATGCTTAACCCGAGGTTGGATTGAGATGTGATGTAAACCTGCCTGGACCCTCCCAGCTGTCCAGTAATCACAACAATACCTATCCAATGTGAGAGGTTACGCATTGAGCCCAATAAGGACCCGAGGTTAGACTGAGTTACGGTGTAAACCTGCCCATAACCGTCCGGCACATCCAGTAACCATAACAATACCTACCTAGTGTGAGTAGTGGGTGCTTTAAAAAGCTAAGGACAGACAAGTCAGGATGTGTAACAACTCGTATTTTGAATAACATGTTATAACATAAATCAAGGCAGAATTAAATGGTAAATCAGAAGCAATGGGAACGGGTTGCGCCATTGCGTTCGTCTCGGAAAAATACGCGAAATAGAGTCCGAATTTTCGAGAATCGGAGTCCGTATGACCAAGTTATGGCCTGTCGATGTTTTAAGAAAAATCCAAGTTCAAAACAGCTCGAACTTCAAATCTGGAGCCAAACGGACTGGGCGGGAAAACTCCCGCCCTAGCCCCAGGTCGACAGGGGTGTCGACTGAGGAGTCGACACGCCCAGGGGGCAGGTCGACTGCCCAGTCGACCGGGGTGTCGACTGGGGAGTTGACACGCCCAGGGGGCAGGTCGACTGCCCAGTCGACACGGGTGTCGACCTGGGTGGTCCAACCACTTTGGCCTAGGTGCACCTGCTTGGCCTTGTGCTCTGTTCTGATGGCCTGTGACGGATTTTGAGGGTTCAGATCTATCCTAGGGTTAATCTAAGGGCCTAAACTACTCCTAATCTCTATAAAAACACCCTAAGACCTAACCTAAATCACTAAAAATCATTCTAGCAACTAAGTGCTGCCAAAATCTATCTTGATCATGGCCTCCATCTTCAACCTCAAAAGCTTATGCATGCAAACTAGATTCAAGGCAAAGGAGCAAGCTTTCTACATCAAATCAAGAGTGTTGATCATCATCTCAACATAGATCCTACGACAAGATTCTTTCCCCTAATTCTCTAGCCTCGATTTGTAAGTTCTAGCTACTTGTAGATTTAAAGGGTAGTTCTAATGTTGACATGGAATAAAATGCGATGAACATAAGTATGCTAGCCTATATGAACCTTGTCATGCCTCTTTTGCTTGAACCTATGACTTTAGGCTATGTTTAGTGACTAAATCAAGTTACTCATGTTGCATTGGACTTAGTTTGCCATGCAAGATTGAACCTTTATTTGTGGGATGTTGGCATGAACACTTGGAACCATTTTGACTTGTGAAATATGTGCATGAATTTGACTTGGGGCTTATGCATGTAAAAGAACCCAAAACCCCTTATGATTTCATGTTTATGTGAGGCCAATCCCCTTATGATATTATGCATGTTTAGGCCAAACCCCTAATGATACCGTGCATGTTTGTGGCCAACCCCTTTATGACATCGTGCATGTTTTGAGGCCAATATGCAATATGCTAGTTATGTGAACACCTTTGCCTCGATTTTCAACATGTTTAACTTGTGATTCATCTTTGCTATCTTGTACCCATCTTTTTCATATTATTCCAAATATGTTGACTCGTTTTCATGTGCGTTGGGGACACGTTTTGGGTAGTTTAGGCAAACTTGAAAATGGGATATGAACTTGACATGGAATTACATGGAACATGTAATGATAATAAACGTGAATAGGACACGAAAACTTGACATGGGGTTACATGAAAACATAGACTTAAAAAGGGGTCTAAACTTGACATGAACATGACACGTAGAAAAACATGGAAGTGGCCAACTCAAGGTTGGGTTGAGTTTGTAGCATAAATCTGCCCGGACCCGCCCGGCAAATCCAGTAGCTACAAACAATAGGACCCAATGTGGGTAGTTGGTCATATTGCGCTTGAAACACGAGGTTAGACTAGGTTGTGGTGTAAATCTGTTCGGACCTGCCCGCCATAACCAATAACCACAACAACGTCTAATGTGAGAGGTTGAGAGTGCATTAATTCAATTAATGCCACATGATAAGGTTAAGTAAATCTGACTAATGACACTTAACCGATATGACATGAATGGGTAGGTTAAGTGAAACTGGACTTGATTTCTTAATGATACTTAACCGTAAAATACAGTTAGGGGATGGGGTTAAGCTAATCCATATTTAACTAATCCGACTCGGTAATTAGATGGGGTTAAGTAACCTACACTTAACTAATCTAAACACGGTAATTAGATGGAGTTAAGTTAACCTAGACTTAACTAATCTAAACACGGTAATTCGATGGGGTTAAGTCAAACACTTAAACAATCTAAACATGATAATTCAATGAGGTTAAGTAACCAATACTTAACCAATTTAACATGATAATTCAATGAGGTTAAGTAACTTATACTTAACCAATTATACATGATGATTTGATGAGGTTAAGTAACCTATACTTAACCAATCTAATATGAGAACTTGATAGGGTTAAGTCACAAGACCGTTTAAATATACTTAACCATTGTAATACGATTAGTGGATGGGGTCAAGCTAACCCATACTTAACCAATCCGACTCGATAATCTGATGGGGTTAAGATAATCTATGTTTAACCAATATGACACGATAATCTGATAGGGTCAAGACAAACTAATACTTAACCAATCTGACTTGATAATTGAATAGGGTTAAGTCATGAGCTTCTTGGTATACTTAACCAACTTGTAGGGCTAAGTCTTGAGCTTAAATACTTAGCCAATCTTGACATGATTCGTAGGCGGGTTAACTCATGAACTGGAATGACAACACTTAACCCATTAGACAAAACCCTAGTTCAGGGGACTAGGTGGAAAATCGTAGTTAACAAGGATAATGGGAAAGGGAACTAAGTGATTAACCTTAGTTTAGGATAACTAAGTAATGATTCTTAGTCAAGGGATTTGGACCAGTTCACAGATAGATGAGTAACCCGATACGGTAGGTCATCGCTTAAACAAACGAGGAGGAGCAAATTATCTGACTTAGATAAAGGCTCCAACGAACTGGGTGACGAAACAGTAGCTTCGCGGGATGTGAGGGTACTCTTGGTATCCCTCTGTGAGGTTGCAGATGATCCGCCTGGGCTCACAGAGGTTAAGGTCTGCGGTAGAAGAACCAAGAGTATGCCTTGGTTGCTGTGCGAGCAACCTAAAGACGGGGATGGATTAGCGTGGAGCCGACGATACTTGATTTTTGCCCTGGATAGCGCGTCGTCGACTACCTACCATCTTTAGTCAATCGTGTACGTATACGGAAAGGCAGAGAACTCTCAACAGACCATATACTTGCTATCGAGTTATGGGTGAGGTTGGCCAATAGGTAAGTGGGGCATAGGGGGCCGGAGTATAGTTCTCGTGCATGATTTTTCTTGGATTGCCTTTCAGTAGTTGAGGGAGGGGTCACGTAGGACCATAGCCATGGATACAAAAACAGACCTTGATATCTGTATTCTGCAGACGACTTAAAGCTCCCGACCGAGTCTCGTATTTCTTGATTTGCCCTGGCACGGGACACGGATGGCACATTGAGATACATATGCAGTTAGACATGGAAAAACGATTCACGGTGCTTACGTGGGAAAAAGGGCGCCGTTGACGGGTAGCATAATCCCTAGTAGCCCTAGATGGCTACAACCCAAACCGAGATACGAAAACGTTCATTAGGTAGCATAATCCCTAGCGGTCCTAGGTGGCATAAATCCTAGGTGAACACGCGATAGTTCATGGTAAGAAAACGTAACCATATCAAGGGTAGCAGTCCCAACAACTTCAAGGATAAAATGGTACTACATGGAGGTGGTATAGATTTACGTGGGAAAGCCCGTACAGCCTACGGCAAGGGACCGAACTTATACATGGAAAGAAACATACGAGTTACGAAAACCTATGTACGCGATATATTAGGTTGACATGGACCATTTCATTACTTTGGTCAAGGGAAATTTTATAGTTAACTCATGACACGGGTTGGGATACTAGTACGGGAGGTGCAGAGCAAATATACATGATAGATACCTTGGGATATTATACTTGATAGAAACCTGACGATGTGATACTTTGATTTACCTTGACACCATAGTTTATCATGATACCTTAGTTTACCTTGATACCGTAGTTCACCCTGTTTTCTTGGTTTAGTTTAACTATCTTTTCGTCATCCTTATGTTTATTTTCAGTTTATGCATGTCATGTTACCTTTACCTGTTTTTATGCTGGAAGTAGATAGTACTTACCAATCTTTATGACTGACCCCGTTTTCTTTCGCCTCTTTGTCTTCCGTTCCCCCCCTGGTTTTCAGGGAGGAAATACTGTTGTTAGTTCGGACCTCTTCTGCTTGAAGGTCATCATGTATGGCTTGAACTTCCATGGGCTATGGCTGCTTTACTACTTTACTTGGGGAATAATTTATGAAAAGGTTTATTGCTTCTTTACTATTGCAAGACAGGTTTCTATGTAATCTGTTGTAAAAAGGCTTTACTGTTTATAAAGAAATGAAATTTTTTTTCACTTCCGCTGTTTTATATGTTCTGTCTTGTAATATTTCTGTGCATGTTTACCAATAATGCCCCTCCAAACCTAGTGCATTCCTTTGTGAGTGACCCTGGCGGAGGTGGGGTGTTACATTTGGTATCAGAGCAGAAGGTTACCAGACTGGGCAAAAGTTTTTAAAACCTTCTGAAAACTATTTGAGAAACCGTTTACAAAGAAGCATTTTTCAAGAAAAGTTTTTAAAGGTTATTCCCTAAAAGCCATTAGCACTATCCTTTGTTTTCTTGATCGAGTCTCTTTTCCTTTCCTTCCTCCATCCGTAGTCATAGTAGTTTTAACTACGACTAATCCTTGTCTAGCTAAGTAAGAGTTTTCCGTACGATGGAGGGAGTCCTCGAGAGACCTGTTGTCGTGCTATAAGGAAGGATAATAAGAGCAAGGATAGAGGACACGAGCTTAAAGATAAGCAACTTATTGATATGGATTAATCCACAAAGGAGGGAAAAAGATGAACAATAAAATCGATGGCGAGAGAGTATCTTTGGCATGGTAAAACGGGACGCATAGTTAAGTGTTATGGGACGAGGACAAGATCATCGAGAAGGAAATTGTATGCTCTCATTTCTAGCGTACCTAAGAGGGATGGTACCGTTTCCATTGAAGGTTTAGCCTTTCTTTTCTATCATCCCGTCTAGACTTTGTCTTGATCATCGTATCATTTAAGTCTACTTCGATAGTTGAGTCTCTGCACCTTAGTACTAGCGTGGTAGAGGATCCCATTTTTGTCTCAAATTCTGTTGGAGGATCGGTCCATTTATTCATGACTTGTTTGGAATTGAGAGTGTAAATGCCAAGTGTTGAGATTAGAAGCAATGCTTCTATTGTTGAGCTATGGATGGATTCTAGGGATGAAGTGGTTATCCAGTAAGGGATGCCATTCTCTGTTTTGAAAGGAGGGTAGTTAAACTCTTAACTTGCCTTAGTAATACCCTCGAAGTCTCGTATAACCTTTTGGGTTTTGTCATGGTTAGTTACCTAGAATCTCTTGATGCATTTATCGGAAATCTCTGATCCGATCGAGTAACGTTCCCCAATAAGGCAGATGGTTCATTCCGCTTAAGCATGGGTTATAGGAATCACCCTAGTAAATGCATGCGGTAACATGGATTGGCATCAGTAAACGAGATCCAGAATTCGCTAGTGAATTTTTGAGAGCTTGCATGAGTACGCAGATATGTTTGAGCCGAGCATACTGGGGAAAGAATAAGTGAAACGAGAGGCGACAGTGAAATGAGTTCCAACTCATACCTTAGAAATAGGAATCAAGGAGCTACGAAAATCATGAAGTCAAAGGTGGTCAAGGCACACTAGAATTAAGCTCAAGGAAATGCGGCTTAAACGCGCGCATCATATCTCTTTTTAAGAGTATATCGTTGATCCCTAGTTCTCCTGTAGAGCTTGCTTGCATGCTATCGCTTGGTGGATATCCTCTCGATCCTGTTTCCGTTGCAAACCCCGTAAGGAGTTTATCTTGTTTATCTCCTCGATCCTATCTTGGGAACCTTAGGTAGAACCCTATGGATGTAAACATGTATTTGAAACATGTTATGATTGATATGGTTGCAAATGGTTGCAAGTGGTTGCTCATGGATGCGCGAATACACATTAGATACTAGATCGACTCAGTCACATTTCATGTTGCATATGCACAAGTATTTATACTTGTTTATGGATGAAATTGAATATGTTATCATGTGGATGTTGCATGTGGATGAATGGTTGTGCACACATATAGTGTTTATATGACTAGGACTATTTGCATACATGTTGGACTCATGGCACTAAACATATTTTGCATTAGAAAGATCATTCAGGCCTAATCATTAGCATTAGCTAAGGAACATATACACACACTTTCTGCATGTGTTCATAAAGCATTAGGAGTCTTTTAAGGACCATGGTTGCCTGTGGATGATTTTTTGAGTAGATGGATGATGAATGGTAGGATACGTTCTCCCTAACTTGAAGATTTCGGGGACGAAATCCTTTAAGGTGGGGAGAATGTAACAACCCGTACTTTGAATAACATGTTATAACGTAAATCAAGGCAGAATTAAATGTTCAAATCCGAATCAATGGGAACGGGTTGCGCCATTGCGTCCGTCTCGGAAAAATACGCGAAATAGAGTCCGAGTTTTCGAGAATCGGAGTCCGTATGACCAAGTTATGGCCCGTCGAAGTTTTCAGCAAATTCCAAGTTCAAAATAGCTCGAAAAATCAAATCTGGAGCCAAACAGACTAGGCGGGAAAACTCCCGCCCTAGCCCCAGGTCAACAGAGGAGTTGACTGGGGAGTCGACACGCCCAGGGGGCAGGTCGACTGCCCAGTCGACACGGGTGTCGACCTGGGTGGTCCGACCACTATGGCCTGGGTGCACCTGCTTGGCCTTGTGCTCTGTTCTGATGGCCAGTGACGGATTTTGAGGGTTCAGATCTATCCTAGGGTTAATCTAAGGGCCTAAACTACTCCTAACCTTTATAAAAACACCCTAAGACCTAACCTAAATCACTAAAAATCATTCTAGCAACTAAGTGCTGCCAAAATCTATCTTGATCATGGCCTCCATCTTCAATCTCAAAAGCTTATGCATGCAAACTAGATTCAAGGCAAAGGAGCAAGCTTTCTACATAAAATCAAGAGTGTTGATCATCATCTCAACATGGATCCTATGACAAGATTCTTACCCCTAATTCTCTAGCCTCGAATTGTAAGTTCTAGCTACTTGTAGATTTAAATGGTAGTTCTAATGTTGACATGGAATAAAATGCGATGAACATAAGTATGCTAGCCTATATGAACCTTGTCATGCCTCTTTTGCTTGAACCTATGACTTTAGGCTATGTTTAGTGACTAAATCAAGTTACTCATGTTGCATTGGACTTAGTTTGCCATGCAAGATTGAACCTTTATTTGTGGGATGTTGGCATGAACACTTGGAACCATTTTGACTTGTGAAATATGTGCATGAATTTGACTTGGGGCTTATGCATGTAAAAGAACCCAAAACCCCTTATGATTTCATGTTTATGTGAGGCCAAACCACTTATGATATTGTGCATGTTTAGGCCAAACCCATTATGATACCTTGCATGTTTGTGGCCAATCCCTTTATGACATCGTGCATGTTTTGAGGCCAATATGCAATATGCTAGTTATGTGAACACCTTTGCCTCAATTTTCACCATGTTTAACTTGTGATTCATCTTTGCCATCTTGTACCCATCTTTTTCATATTATTCCAAATATGTTGACTTGCTTTCATGTGCGTTGGGGACACGTTTTGCGTAGTTTAGGCAAACTTGAAAGTGGGCTATGAACTTGACATGGAATTACATGGAACATGTAATGATAATAAACGTGAATAGGACATGAAAACTTGACATGGGGTTACATGAAAACATAGACTTAAAAAGGGGTCTAAACTTGACATGAACATGACACGTAGATAAACATAGAAGTGGCCAACTCGAGGTTGGGTTGAGTTTGTAGCATAAATCTGCCCGGACCCGCCCGGCAAATCCAGTAGCTACAAACAATAGGACCCAATGTGGGTAGTTGGTCATATCGCGCTTGAAACCCGAGGTTAGACTAGGTTGTGGTGTAAATCTGCCCGGATCCGCCCGACGTAACTAGTAACCACAACAACGTCTAATGTGAGAGGTTGAGAGTGCATTAATTCAATTAATGCCACATGATAAGGTTAAGTAAATCTGACTAATGACACTTAACCGATATGACATGAATGGGTAGGTTAAGTGAAACTGGACTTAAATTCTTAATGACACTTAACCGTAAAATACAGTTAGGGGATGGGGTTAAGCTAATCCATACTTAACTAATCCGAATCGGTAATTAGATGGGGTTAAGTAACCTACACTTAACTAATCTAAACACGGTAATTAGATGGAGTTAAGTTAACCTAGACTTAACTAATCTAAACACGATAATTCGATGGGGTTAAGTTAAACACTTAAACAATCTAAACATGATAATTCAATGAGGTTAAGTAACCAATACTTAACCAATTTAACATGATAATTCAATGAGGTTAAGTAACTTATACTTAACCAATTATACATGATGAATTGATGAGGTTAAGTAAACTATACTTAACCAATCTAATATGAGAACTTGATAGGGTTAAGTCACAAGACCGTTTAAATATACTTAACCATTGTAATACGATTAGTGGATGGGGTCAAGCTAACCCATACTTAACCAATCCGACTCGATAATCGGATGGGTTTAAGATAATCTATGTTTAACCAATATGACACGATAATCTGATAGGGTCAAGACAAACTAATACTTAACCAATCTGACTTGATAATTGAATAGGGTTAAGTCATGAGCTTCTTGGTATACTTAACCAACTTGTAGGGCTAAGTCTTGAGCTTAAATACTTAGCCAATCTTGACATGATTCGTAGGCGGGTTAAGTCATGAACTGGAATGACAACACTTAACCCATTAGACAAAACCCTAGTTCAGGGGACTAGGTGGAAAATCGTAGTTAACAAGGATAATGGGAAAGGGAACTAAGTGATTAACCTTAGTTTAGGATAACTAAGTAATGATTCTTAGTCAAGGGATTTGGACCAGTTCACAGATAGATGAGTAACCCGATACGGTAGGTCATCGCTTAAACACACGAGGAGGAGCAAATTATCTGACTTATATAAAGGCTCCAACGAACTGGGTGACGAAGCAGTAGCTTCGGGGGCGTGAGGGTACTCTTGGTATCCCTCTGTGAGGTTGCAGATGATCCGCCGGGGCTCACAGAGATTAAGGTCTGCGGTAGAAGAACCAAGAGTATGCCTTGGTTGCTGTGCGAGCAACCTAAAGACGGGGATGGATTAGCGTGGAGTCAACGGTACTTGATTTTTGCCCTGGATAGCGCGTCGTCGACTACCTACCATCTTTAGTCAATCGTGTACGTATACGGAAAGGCAAAGAACTCCCAACAGACCATATACTTGCTATCGAGTTATGGGTGAGGTTGGCCAATTGGTAAGTGGGGCATAGGGGGCCGGAGTATAGTTCTCGTGCATGATTTTTCTTGGATTGCCTTTCAGTAGTTGAGGGAGGGGTAACGTGGGACCATAGCCACGGATACAAAAACAGACCTTGATATCTGCATTCGGCAGACGACTTAAAGCTCTCGACCGAGTCTCGTATTTCTTGATTTGCCCTGGCATGGGACTCGGATGGCACATTGAGATACATGTGCAGTTAGACATGGAAAAACAATTCACGGTGCTTACGTGGGAAAAAGGGCGCGGTTGACGGGTAGCATAATCCCTAGTAGCCCTAGGTGGCTAAAACCCAAACCGAGATACAAAAACGTTCATTAGGTAGCATAATCCCTAGCAGTCCTAGGTGGCATAAATCCTAGGTGAACACGCGATAGTTCATGATAAGAAAACATAACCAGATCAAGGGTAGCAGTCCAAACAACTTCAAGGATAAAATGGTACTACGTGGAGGTGGTATAGATTTACATGGGAAAACCCATACGGCCTACGGCAAGGGACTGAACTTATACATGGAAAGAAACATACGAGTTACGAAAATCTATGTACGCGATATATTAGGTTGACATGGACCATTTCATGACTTTGTTCAAGGGACATTTTATAGTTAACTCATGACACGGGTTGGGATACTAGTACGGGAGGTGCAGAGCAAATATACATGATAGATACCTTGGGATATTATACTTGACAGAAACCTGACGATGTGATACTTTGATTTACCTTGACACTGTAGTTTATCATGATACCGTAGTTCACCCTGTTATCTTGGTTTAGTTTATCTATCTTGTCGTCATCCTTATGTTTATTTTCAGTTTATGCATGTCATGTTACCTTTACCTGTTTTTATGCTGGAAGTAGATAGGACTTACCAGTCTTTATAACTGACCCTGTTTTCTTTCGCCTCTTTATCTTCCGTCCCCCCCCCAGGTTTTCAGGGAGGAAATACTGTTGTTAGTTCGGACCTCTTCTGCTTGAAGGTCATCATGTATGTCTTGAACTTCCATGGGCTATGGCTGCTTTACTGCTTTACTTGGGGAATAATTTATGAAAAGGTTTATTGCTTCTTTACTATTGCAAGACAGGTTTCTATGTAACCTATTGTAAAAAGGCTTTACTGTTTATAAAGAAATGAAAATTTGTTTTACTTCCGCTGTTTTATATGTTCTGTCTTGTAATATTTCTGTGCATGTTTACCAATAATGCCCCTCCAAACCTAGTGCATTCCTTTGTGAGTGACCCTGGCGGAGGTGGGGTGTTACAGGATGGTAGGGTTAAGTTAAGTTAAACACTTAACTAATTCAACATGTTAATTAAACTAATGGGTGGGGTTAGGTAAATACAGACACTTAACCACTTAACATGATTGACTAGAAAACCCAAGTAACGGGGACCCATTTCAGCAGTAACCCAATTAGGTATCATGGTACCCTAAAACTAGGCATGGTGGGGCACTATTATTGGGCTAATTGTAAGCGGTCAAAAGCGACGGCGGTTGGTGCAGCAATGTGGGTTCTAACGGAGTGCGGGCGTGCACACACTTCGGAGCAGACAAACAGGGCACTGGGCACCAATAGTATAACCTATGCTTCTAGGATTGTGTCGGGCCGCCACCATGGGACTTGATCTACCCCATGGTGGGACCAGCATAGGTATCTACAATCATTGGGGCCATATGATGCATGATTTTGCGAGTAGGAGCTGATCTTTAGAAAGGGGATCACTTCACCCCGGGGTGCCAGTTGTAACACCCCACCTCCGCTAGGGTCACTCACAAAGGGAATGCACTAGTTTTGGTGGAGTATTATCTAGGTAAACATGCACAGAGATATCACAAGGCAGAACATAAATAAAGCAGCGGTAGAAATTAAAAACCAACTTTTTATTATTTCCAGAAAAGAGTCTAAAGCTCATATATCCAAGATACAAATTATTCCATTACATCAAGTTCATAGTAAAGAAGCATTAACTTTAAAACAAAAGTAAATTATTCCCCATAAATAGCAGAAGCAGCCATAGCATAGCCCAAGACCAAACCGTACATGAGCTATCAGAAAGCAAGTTGAATCCAAGCTAAGAGCTAGTGTTTCCTCCCTGGGAACCTGGGGGGATACGAAAGAAAAAGGGGCGAAAGAAAAAGGGTCAGTCATAAAGACCGGTAAGCCCTAGTGACTTTCTGTATGAAAACTAGTAAAGGTAACATGATATGTGAAAACTGGAATTAAACATAAGGATGATAACAGAACTAGTTGGATAATTAAGATAACAAGATAAGTTAAGTCTGGCATCGCATGTTCAAGGTTAGCTGCACCAACTGTACTATATTCTAACCCATATCAAGTATTAACCATGAAATGATCCCTTAGCCCATTGTCAAGAAGTGACCCATTACGGGGTCCTACAGTACGATCTACAAGTCGATCGGCTCCCTACAAGTCCTAGCTCGTAATGAGTCTGTGTCATACGGCCCTATCCAGAAATGTAGTTACCTGTGCTAGGTCCACCATAGGGTGTATCAAGTCCTATGGTGCCAACCACCGACACGAATCAAGCACGCACAGTGTAAATCTACGGGTGCTCAATGCCTGCTTTTTCAACTCCGGACTACGTGCACGACCATAGCCCGCCTGAACCTACAATGGCTTACCTACTCAGCCGTCGTTCTGGCCACTTACAATCAGCCCAGTAATCGTGCCCCACCCTGCCTAGTCCCAGGGTATCGTGATACATCTAAGTGGGTTACTGCTGAAAAGGACCGCATAACTAGGGTTTCTAATGGGTTAAGTGTTGTCATTCAAATTCGTGACTTAACCCTATCCAGATCATGTATCAAGTTGATTAAGTGTGTTCAAGCAGTTCATGACTTAACCCTATCAAGTCATCATGTCAAGTTGGTTAAGTATATTCAAGTGGTTCATGACTTAACCCTATCAAGTCATCGTGTCAAGTTGGTTAAGTATATTCAAGTGGTTCATGACTTAACCCTATCATGTGGCATTAATTCATTAGTGCACGCCAACCTCTCACATTAGACTAACTGTTGTGGTTATTGAATTTGCCGGGCGGTTCCGGGCAGATTTACATCACAACATAGTCTAACCTCGGGTTTTTACGTGCGATATGACCAACTACCCACATTGAATCAAATGTTTGCAGCCACTGGATTTGCCGGGCGGTTCCGGGCAGATTTACACTGCAAACTCAACCCAACCTCGAGTTGACCATTTTCAAGTTTATCTAACTATCATGCCCACGTACAGGTTTTCATGCTTAGATTAATGTCGAGTTTTCAAGTCATGTTTTATGTCGAATCGTGTCAAGTTCATGTCCATATTCAGGTTCAAGTCATAATAATGTTCATGTTCAAGTTTAAAGCTAATTCATATTTTACCTAATCTACCCAAATCGTATTCCCATCGCACGAAGGTTCGAATCGATGCAAATAAATCTAATTTGGGAGTGACATAAAAAGAAATGGGTATAAGGTGGCAAGAGTGATTAATAGCATAGCATGATATGACTTGAAATAAAACATTGCTGGCATATGAAATATTGGCCTCAAACATAAAGATTCCAAATCTAGCAAGGTAAGGTACTAGTCAAAATAACAGTTGTCACAAGGTGATAGTATGGTCATGGTAACGACTGTCATATGGTGATAGTATAGTCATAGTAACGATTGTCATAAGATGATAGTATAGTCATAGTAACGATTGTCATAAGGTGATAATCATAAACATGTGGCTAATAACAGATTCAACATGATAATAAGAGGGGTTTCTCTTTTTGATTTACAACATGAATAGGCCCCAAATCGATGTCATAGTAATATTCAAGAGTCAAGATCCAAGATGAACAAGAATGAATGTAAACAGTCTTAATACATAGGTCCAATTTCAATTTTACATCATATTCATAATACATTTACAGTTTAAATCTGAAAATAACTGGGGCTTACAGATCGTGGTTCGAGAATTAGAAAAAGAGAGTCATTTGTTGCTTAGTCAAGTCCTAATAGAAGTCCCCTAATCAGCAATTCCTTTAACGCAGTCTCAACGTAGTAGAAGCAGTCCCTCTCTCAAACTTTTCGACCAGAATCAGAGCAGCATAAGGTCAGAATGAAATTTGGTGTTGAGAGACTGGTGTTAGGGGATGTATTTATAGGGTCAGGTCAACGAATGTGGACAGAAATGAGGACACATACATCAGAGTGAATCTATCTTCAGAAATGGGCTCGGGCACCAGGTCGACCCCTTGGTCAACACTATGGTCGACCTGGCACTGGGTAGGTCGACTACATAGTCGACCCCCAGGTCTACCTGGTCCTGGGTGGGATTTTTCCCGCCCAGTCCATTTGGAGGTTTGAAATTCGAATTTTTAATTCGAATTGAGTCTGTTTTGAATTTGAAAAATTCTGAAAACTTCGAATGGTCATAACTTGGTCATACAAAATCCGATTTTCGAAAACTCGGACTCGTTTCCAAGCAGAATTTCAAGACGAATGCAACGGCGTAACCCATTTCCCTTGATTCTTATTTTAAAAATTAATTCTGCCTTGATTTATGGTTATTAAACGTTATAAAAACACGGGTTTTTACATTCTCCTCTCCTTAATGGATTTCGTCCCAGAAATCTCTAAGTTAGGGAGGATGTGTCCTACCATCCAATCAACCATCTACTCAAAGCATCATCCATAGGCAACCATTGTCCTTAAAAGACTTCTAGTGCTGTATGAATATATGCAGAAAGTGTGTGTATATGAACTTTATCTAATGCAAAAGATCAGGCGGTTACTGATTCAGTAAACCTCCTTAATGCAAAATATGTTAGTGTCATGAATCCAACATATATGCAAATTCCTAGCACAGTTTATAATCTCTACATGAGTGCACAGTCATTCATCCATATGCAACATCCAAGTGATAGCATAACAAGTTCCATCCATGTACAAGTATAAGCACCCATGCTTATGCAACATGAAAATGTGACTGAGCCGATCTAGTGCCTAATGTGTGTCATGCATCCACTAGCAACCATTTGCAACCACTTGCAACCATTTGCAACCATGAACCACAACAAGTTTCAATCACATGTTTACATCCATACAGTTCTACCTAAGGTTCTCAAGATAAGATCGAGAAGATAACAAGACAAACATAGATATTAGAAGCATGATAAGAAAAGGTTTTCAAGGAAAAAGTGATCGAGAATGTACCCCCAAAAAGAAATGGGTAAAGCGCGTGTATCTTTTCTTCAGTTTCCCAAGTTGCGTCCTCTTGGGCTTCACTCCACAGCACTTTCACTAGCTTGACTTCTCGATTCCTTAGCTTCTTAATCTCCGTTCCTAAGATACGAATCAGAACTCGCCTCAATGTTGCTTCTTTCTCCAATTCCACGTCTTCAAGGATGCTTGGCTCAACCACTTCGGCTGACTCATGCAAACACTTCCGGAGATGCGAGACGTGAAAGACGTTGTGTACTCCTGACAACTTCTCGGGTAAGTCTACCTTGTAGGCCATCCGTCCAATCCTCGCAATGATGGGGAACGGTCCTACAAATCTTGGTGCTAGCTTTCCAACTGCTCCAAAACGAACTATAATGCATAACGGAGAAACCTTTATAAAGACCATATCTCCGACTTCGAACTTTAAGTCTGTCCTTCTCTGTTCCGCATAAGATTTCTGTCTATCTTGGGCCGTTTTCATCCGTCTTCGTATCAACTCAATCTTCTCAGAAGTGTCCCTTATCATGTCGGGTCCAAGTATAAGTCTGTCTGTCGTCTCCCACCAACAAGTTGGCGACTTGCATGGTCTTCCATATAGGGCTTCGAACGGTGCCATTCCGATGCTAGCTTGTTAACTGTTATTATACGCAAACTCTATGAGAGGAAGATGTTCTTCCCAAGTACCACCAAAGTCAAGAATGCATAGCCTCAGGAGATCTTCTAGTACCCTATTTACCCTTTCGGTTTGTCCATCCGTCTGTGAGTGATAGGCCGTGCTTAAGTCCAGTCATGTTCCCATTGCTTCTTGCAGACTTTTCCAAAACTGGCTAGTGAAAATCGGGTCAAGATCACTAACTATACTAGAAGGAACTCCATGCAATCGTACTATCTCTCGAAGGTAAATAGATGCTCGCCCTGATGCGGTCCTCTTGCTCTTCACCGGAATGAAGTGAGCACCATTCATGAGTCTATCAACTATGACCCATATGCTAGTATTTCCCTTCCTAGCCCTAGGCAGTCCATCCACGAAATCCATCGAGATACTCTCCCATTTCCATTGCGGAGCCTCCAAAGGATGTAATAGCCCGTCGGGCTTCTTCGACTCGGCGTTTACTTGTTGGCACACCATGCACTTCGGAGTGAACTCTGCCATGTCCTTTTTCATTCCATCCCAAAAGAAAATGTGTTTTATATCCCTGTACATCTTATCCCCTCCGGGATGTATAGTCATCTTCGAGTGGTGCGCTTCTTCGAGAACTATCCTTACTAAGTCTACCACTTGTGGGACACATAACCTTCCATCGCGCCTTAGCCATCCCTTGTCATCTATGGCATACTTACTGAGGCAACTTGACGTCTCACCTCTAATCAGCTTGTCCATGATTTCAACTAACTGTGGGTCTTCCTTCTGTGAATTCCCTACTTGATCTGGAAGTGTAGGTCTTAACTCAAGAGATGCAAACGTAGCAGTCAATGACTCAACAGCAGGTGTAAAATCAAAGGTTGCTATAAACTCAAGGCTTTTAATTTCAACAAACAAGGGGCTCAAAGTCATCCTTTTTCTACTTAGTGCGTCTGCCACCACATTACCCTTGCTAGGGGTATAAGCTATATCGAAGTCATATGATGCCAAGAACTCCATCCACCGTTATTGTCTTGGATTCAAGTCTTTCTATGAGAAGAGGTACTTAAGCGATTTGTGGTCGGTATACAGCTCGAACCTCTCCCCTAGAAGATAATGGCGCCAAGCTTTAAGTGCACAAACAATCGCGGCCAACTCCAAGTCATGCGTGGGATAGTTTTCTCATGGACTTTAAGTTGTCTACCCCCGTAGCATATTACTCTTCCTTCTTGCATTAGGACAGCGGCTAACGTCGTGCCGCATGCATCTGTGTACACGATAAACATCTTACCTCCATCGGGTAATGCTAAGACTGGAGCTGTGGTGAGGGCTCTCTTAAGTCTCTGAAAAGCAGCATCACATTCTAGGTCCCATGCAAAAGGTAGGTTCTTCTTTGTTAATTTAGTAAGAGGGGCTGAAATCTTAGCGAAGTCCCTAATGAACTTCCTGTAGTAGCCCGCCAAACCGAGAAAGCTCCTCACCTCCGTTGCATTCTTAGGAATTTTTCAGTCCTGTACCGCAACTACCTTTGCGGGGTCCACGGCTATGCCTTGCTTAGAAACTACATGTCCAAGGAAACGAACTTCCTTCTTCCAAAAATGGCATTTGGAGAACTTAGCCTTTAACTGGTGTGCTCTAAGCGTTTCCATGACTTCCTTGAGATGCCTAGCATGCTCTTCTTCATCTTTTGAGAAGATCAAAATATCAACCACGAAAACTACCACAAACTTGTTAAGGAACTCCCAAAACACCCTGCTCATCAAATCTACAGAGTATGCGGGTGCATTCGTTAACCCAAACGGCATAACGAGCCATTCGAAGAACCCATCTGGAGTCCTAAACGCAGTTTTGTCAATGCTGTCCTCAACCACTCTGAGCTGATGGAATCCTGTGGCTAGATCGAGTTGAGAGAAAACAGATGCTCCCATAAGCTGGTCAAACAGATCGTCGATTCTTGGTAGTGGGTGCCTATTCTTCTTTGTCATCTTGTTTAACTCACGATAATCTACGCACAGACGAAGCGATCCATCCGCCTTAGTAGCGAATACTATCGG
The DNA here is from genome assembly GCA_030737875.1 of Allium sativum. Classification (NCBI taxonomy): domain Eukaryota; kingdom Viridiplantae; phylum Streptophyta; class Magnoliopsida; order Asparagales; family Amaryllidaceae; genus Allium; species Allium sativum. The sequence goes on from CM060919.1 coordinate 186,564,089, forward strand.
AGCACCCCATTCAGAAATGCTTCGTCTTATGAAATTTTTCTCAAGCAACTCGTTGATTTGTCTACTGAGCTCTCTTCTTTCTCGCGGGGCCGTGTGCCTAACGGGCAATGAAACTGGCTTGGCATTATCAACAAGATAAATTCAGAACTCTATCTCGCGTTTAGGAGGTAATCCCCTCACTTCATCAAAGACATCTGGATATTTTCGGACCACTCTTACAGATTGCAAAATATCGTCGGAAGTGCTAATGGCTTCTTGGGGAATAACCTTTTTAAACATAAAACTTTTCTTGAAAAATGCTTCTTTATAAATTGTTTTGAAAACAGTTTCAGAAGGTTTTTAAAACTTTTACCCAGCCGGGTAGCCTTCTGCTCTGATACCAAATTGTAACACCCCACCTCCGCTAGGGTCACTCACAAAGGGAATGCGCTAGTTTTGGTGGAGTATTATCTAGGTAAACATGCACAGAGATATCACAAGGCAGAACATAAATAAAGCAGCGGTAGAAATTAAAAACCAACTTTTTATTATTTCCAAGAAAAGAGTCAAAATCTCATATATCCAAGATACAAATTATTCGATTACATCAAGTTCATAGTAAAGAAGCATAAACTTTAAAACAAAAGTAAATTATTCCCCATAAATAGCAGAAGAACCAAAGCATAGCCCAAGACCAAACCGTACACGAGCTGTCAGAAAGCAAGTTGAATCCAAGCTGAGAGCTTGTGTTTCCTCCCTGGGAACCTGAGGGGAAACGAAAGAAAAAGGGGCGAAAGAAAAAGGGTCAGTCATAAAGACTGGTAAGCCTTAGCGACTTTCAGTATGAAAACTAGTAAAGGTAACATGATATGTGAAAACTGGAATTAAACATAAGGATTATAACAAAACTAGTTGGATAATTAAGATAACAAGATAAGTCTAGTCTGGCATCGCATGTTCAAGGTTCACTGCACCAACTGTACTAGTATTCTAACCCATATCAAGTATTAACCATGAAATGATTCCTTAGCCTAGTGTCATGAAGTGACCCATTACGGGGTCCTACGGTACGATCTGCAAATCGATCGGCTCCCTACAAGTCCTAGCTCATCATGTGTCTGTGTCATACGTCCCTATCCAGAAATGTAGTTACCTGTGCTAGGTCCACCATAGGGTGTACCAAGTCCTATGGTGCCAACCACCGACACGAATCAAGCACGCACAGTGTAAATCTACGGGTGCCCAATGCCTGCTTTTTCAACTCCAGAATATGTGCACGACCATAGCCCACCTGAACCTACAATGGCGCACCTACTCAGCCATCGTTCGGGTCGCTTACAATCAGCCCAGTAATCGTGCCCCACCCTGCCTAGTCCCAGGGTATCGTGGTACATCTAAGTGGGTTACTGCTGAAAAGGACCGCGTAACTAGGGTTTCTAATGGGTTAAGTGTTGTCATTCAAATTCGTGACTTAACCCTATCCAGATCATGTATCAAGTTGGTTAAGTGTGTTCAAGCAGTTCATGACTTAACCCTATCAAATCATCGTGTCAAGTTGGTTAAGTATATTCAAGTGGTTCATGACTTAACCCTATCAAGTCATCGTGTCAAGTTGGTTAAGTATATTCAAGTGCTTCATGACTTAACCCTATCATGTGGCATTAATTCATTAGTGCACGCCAACCTCTCACATTAGACTAACTGTTGTGGTTACTGGATTTGCAGGGCGGTTCCGTGTAGATTTACACCACAACATAGTCTAACCTCGGGTTTTTACGTGCGATATGACCAACTGCCCACATTGGATCCTATTGTTTGCAGCTCATGGATTTGCCAGGCGGTTCCGGGTAGATTTACACTGCAAACTCAACCTAACCTCGAGTTGGCCATTTTCAAGTTTATCTAACTATCATGCCCACGTTCAAGTTTTCATGTTTAGATTCATGTCGAGTTTTAAATTCATGTTTTATGTCAAATCTTGTCAAATTCATGTCCATATTCAGGTTCAAGTATTAATAATGTTCAAGTTTAAAGCTAATTCATATTTTACCTAATCTACCCAATTCGTATTCCCATCGTACGAAGGTTCGAATCGATACAAATAAATCTAATTAGGGAGTGACATAAAAAGAAATGGATATAAGGTGGCAAGAGTGATTACTAGCATAGCATGATATGACTTGAAATAAAACATTACTGGCATAAGAAATATTGGCCTCAAACATAAAGATTCCAATCTAGCAATATAAGGTACTAGTCAAAATAACAGTTGTCACAATGTGATAGTATAGTCAGGGTAACGACTGTCATAAGGTGATAGCATAGTCATAGTAACGATTGTCATAAGATGATAGTATAGTCATAGTAACGATTGTCATAAGATGATAATCATAAACATGTGGCAAATAACAGATTCAACATGATAATTAGAGGGGTTTATCTTTTTGATTTACAACATGTATAGGCCCCAAATCGATGCCATAGTAATATTCAAGAGTCAAGATCCAAGATGAACAAGAATGAATGTAAACAGTCATCATACATAGGTCCAATTTCAATTTTACATCATATTCATAATACATTTACAGTTTAAATCTAAAAATAACTGGGGCTTACAGATCGTGGTTCGAGAATTAGAAAAAGAGAGTCGTTTGTTGCTTAGTCAAGTCCTAATAGAAGTCCCCTAATCAGCAATTCCTTTAACGCAGTCTCAACGTAGTAGAAGCGGTCCCTCTCTCAAACTTTTCGACCAGAATCAGAGCCGCCTAAGGTCAGAAAGAAATTTGGTGTAGAGAGACTGAAGTTAGGGGCTGTATTTATAGGGTCAGGTCAACGAATGTGGATATAAATGAGGCCACATACATCAGAGTGAATCTAGCTTCAGAAATGGGCTCGGGCACCGGGTCGACCCCCAGGTCGACACTATGGTCGACCTGGCCCTGGGTAGGTCGACTACATAGTCGACCCCCAGGTCGACCTGGTCCTGGGCGGAGTTTTTCCTGCCCAGTCCATTTGGAGGTTTGAAATTCGAATTTTGAATTCGAATTGAGTCTGTTTTGAATTTGAAAATTTCTGAAAACTTCGAATGGTCATAACTTGATCATACGGACTCCGATTTTCTAAAACTCGGACTCGTTTCCAAGCAGAATTTTGAGACGAACGCAATTGCGTAACCCGTTTCCCTTGTTTCTTATTTTAAAAATTAATTCTACCTTGATTTATGGTTATTACACGTTATAAAAACACGGGTTGTTACACCAGCTGAGACAATGCAAGTTGGTGCAGAGATATAGTGTGGGGTGCGGTAGTATATCCGGTTCAAACTGCTTTATCTTAGTTTATGATACTTTCCTATTTCCAGTTTATACCTATCATGCCCCTTTTCTTATTCTCATACTGAAGAGTCAGTAGACTTACCAGGCTTTCTGTCTGACTCTATTTTTCTTTCTCCTTCTTTTCTTCCCCCCCCCCCCCCCCAGTTCCACAGGGAGGAAACAACCCAGCTTAGTCAGACTCTTTGCAAGCTTCAAGGTAGCAGATGTATGGTTTGGACTCTATTTCCTTGGCTATGGCTTTTGGACACGTTATATGGGGATTTATGCAAATTTTATTATGTTTCATGCTTCTTCATTTAATAATCAAGACATAAATGATGATGTAATGTTTTGGAAGTTATTAGGAGACAATTATGGAAATGGTTTGTATGAATACATATTTATGAAATGAAATTCTGTTTGTTTTCCGCTGCTTATACATATGTGTTTATATCTGTTTTGTGTTTTATCTGTGACTTTTACGGGTAAACCTCCACCGAAGTTAAGGCATTCCCTTTGTGAGTGACCTTAATGGAGGTGGGTTGTTTCATTTGGTATCAGAGCGCAGATTTACCAGATTAGATAAAGGTTTTCGAAACTATTTTCAAAAGAGAAGTTTAAAGAAGCATATTTTTTTAAGAAAAAGCATTGTTTTTAAAAGGCATAGTCCCCCAAAGCCATACGCACTATCTCTCTATCCTTTTGTCTTGAATCTTTCCTTTTCATGCATTTCTGGGGACCTTACTCCCCAGCTACAGACGCTTTTACTCCTCCTCCTCTACGTGAAACAGCAAGCGGAAGAATCGCAAAACAAGAAGGCGGATAATCGTCAAGGAGGAAAGGACCACAACAATAATAACAAGGCATGTGAGAAAAGGAAATGTTATTTCTGTGACATTGTTGGGCATATAGCGAAAGTGGTGGCAGTGCAAGATTGGAAGACACTAGGAAATGCAACCGAAGTCCGAAGCTTTCTTGGGCTAGCCAGTTTTTACCGGAAGTTCATTAGAGATTTCGCAAAAATCTCAGCTGCACTCACAAGGCTAACAAAGAAGAGTCTAGTGTTCGCTTGGGATTTGGATTGTGATATTGCTTTCCAACGCTTAAAAAGGGCTCTTACAACAGCCCCAGTTCTGACTTTACCTGATGGAAGCAAGATGTTCACAGTATACATGGATGCTAATGGTACGTGACTAGGCGTTGTTCCAATGCAAGAAGGGAAGGTAGTAGCTTATATGGAAGACAATTGAAAGTTCATGAAAAGAATTACCCAACCCACGATCTTGAATTGGCCGCCATCGTCTTTACGCTTAAGTCTTGGCGCCATTATCTCCCAGGTGAGAAGTTCGAATTATATACTGACCATAAATCGTTTAAGTATCTTTTCTCGCAGAAAGATCTTAACTTGAGGCAGCAAAGGTGGATGGAGTTCCTTGCCTCATATGATTTTGAGATTTCTTATACTCTTGGCAAGGGCAACGTAGCAACAGACGCCTTGAGTAGAAAGAAGCTGACCTTAAGCCCTCTCTTTGTAGAAAGGCAAAGCTTAGAGTATATAGCCAGTTTTGAATTTAGGCCCTCCTCTGATTTTGTACCTGGTTTGTTGGCATCACTAGAAGTACGTCCCGCTCTTTTAGACTCAATAGTGGCCACACAACGAAAAGATCCTCAGCTTGTGGATGTGATTGATAAACTAATTAGGGGTGAAACTTCCAGTCACCTCAATTGGTACTCCACCGATGATAAGGGTTGGCTGAGGTGAGATGGAAGACTATGCGTCCCACAAGCAAGGGATTTAGTAAAAAAGGTTCTCGAGGAAGAAAACCATTCCAAGATGACAATACACCCAGGTGGAAATAAGATGTACAAGGACGTAAAGAGATTTTTCTTTTGGAGTGGCATGAAAAAGGATGTGGCAGATTTCGTTTCTAAGTGCGTGATATGCCAACAGGTCAAGGCGGACCAAAAGAAGCCTGGAGGACTGCTTCATCCTCTAGAAGTCCTGCAATGGAAGTGGGATAACATTTCAATGGACTTCATTGATGGGTTGCCTAGGTCAAAAAGGGGCAATACTAGCATTTGGGTAATAGTGGACAGGCTCACAAAAAGCGCCCACTTTATACCTATCAAGAGTAGAAGAACTGCCTCATCTTTAGCTTCTCTCTATCTCAAGGAAATAGTTTGACTCCATGGAATACCCTCCAGCATAGTGAGTGACCGAGATTCTATCTTTACAAGTGAATTTTGGCGGAGTCTGCAAGAAGCTGTAGGCATATAGTTATGCTTGAGCATGGCCTATCACCCCCAAACTGATGGTCAGACGGAAAGGGTCAACAGAGTATTAGAAGATCTTCTAAGACTGTTCGTTCTTGACTTTGGAGGAATATGGGAAGATCATCTTCCTTTAGTGGAATTCGCCTACAACAACAACTACCAAGCCACCATCGGCATGGCGCCTTCGAAGCTTTGTATGGAAGACCGTGCCGATCACCAACTATTTGTGGTAGTCTACAGACAAGCTTATACTTGGGCCAGAAATGATTAGAGAGACTTCAGAAAAAGTGGACTTGATACGAAGGAGAATGAAGACTGTCCAAGATAGACAGAAATCCTATGTAGACAAAAGAAGGACTAACCTTGAGTTTGAGGTTGGGGATAGGGTTTTCCTTAAGGTATCTCCCTTAAGGAACGTCGTTCTCTTTGGATTCGCAGGAAAGCTAGCACCAAGATTTGTAGAACCTTTCCCTATCATCGAAAAGATTGGGAAGATGGCTTATAGAGTAGAGATGCCCGAGAGGTTGGCTAGAATTCACAATGTCTTTCACATTTCTCATCTCCGGAAATGTTTACATGAATCTGCGGAAGTGGTGGAGCCAAACATTCTAGAAGAAGCCGAAGTGGAACGCAAAGCAATGGTGAGGAGAGTTCCAACCCGCATCCTAGGAACTGAAGTGAAAAAGCTACGCAACCGTGAAGTCAAGCTTGTCAAAGTTCAGTGGAGCAACGCCGAGGAAGACGCGACTTGGGAAACTGAGGATAGAATACGCGCGGCCTACCCTTTTCTTTTTGAGGGTACATCTTTGATTTCTCTTTTTCCTTAAGTTGTGCTTGTATCTATCTTTTTAGGTATATCTCCTCGATATTATCCTTTATCCTTAGGTAGAAACCCCTTTGGATGTAAACATGTAACTGAAACATGTTATGATTGATGGTTGCAAGTTGTTGCCAGTGGTTGCTCATAGATGCATATATACACACAACCTAGGTTTTAGATCGGCTCAGTCACTTCATATTGCATATGCATATATGTATTCATATTTATATGTGGTTGAAACTTGATATGTTGTCATACGGATGTCGCATTTGTATGAACGATTGCGCACTCATGTAGAATTATTAGTAGGAAAAATTTTCATACATAATGGATTCATGACACTTACATGATTCGCATTAAGGAGGTCAACTGAATCAGTAGACCGCCTAATTTTTGCATTAGATAAGGACATATACACACACTATGCATACGATAATGAAGCATTAGAAGTCTTTTAAGGAAAATGGATGGCCGTGTTTGTTTGTTGAGTAGACGGACGATTGGATGTTAGGATATACGTTCTTCTAGACTTGAAGATTTCGGGGAAGAAATCCTTTAAGGAGGGGAGAATGTAACACCCAGAATTTTCTATTAACAGTAAATTAACAAATTAATGTATAATTAATTCTAAATGATAGAATTAAGGGAAACAGTTTACGCCATTGCATTCGCCTCGGAATTCTGCTTGAGATAGATTCTGAGTTTGCATAAATCAGACTCCATATGAAGGAGTTATGACCTCCGAAAGTTTCAGAATTCGATTTAAAATTCAAACAGCCCGAAAACAAGTTCAAAATTCGAAACTGGACCAGAACTGGGCTGGGCGGGAATTTTCCCGCCCAGGACCCTGGTCGACCTAGGGGTCGACCTGGGTACCCAAGTCCACCATGTTGTCGACCTGGGGGTCGACCTACAGGTCGACCTGCTTGGTCGACCTAACCTGCTTGGTCTGGTCGTGGCTCGGTTTCTCGGGCTTGGTTGTGTCACTAGGGCTGATTTGTCACTTTCTGGTTGGCTTCTCCTAAGACGGATGGCCTTGATTAATTCTACGTTCATTGATGGCTCTAATTAGCTTGAAATTCTGTATAAACAACCTTAGTCTCCAACCTAAATTCACACAAATAAAATAGAGCTAGAGCCACCATGCTGCTGGAAGGAAGCCAAAAGTAGCCTTCACTTGAAGAAAGCTTAGAGACGAGCAAAACTAAAGTAAAACCAAAATTCAAACAACGTTTATCTACCCAAAGGAAAGCATTGCAAATTCACAACTCAAAATCTAGAATTCAAGTTCGTTGTTTGTTGTAAGTATAGTGATTTTTCTGATGGGAATAAAATTGAGACTTGATTCGATGTAAAATGGAAATGGAATTTTATTATTGTATAACGACGATGCTAATTCATATCTGTATTGCAATGATTGTATTGTGAATGGTTGGGATGTTGGTGGTATTATTGATTTGATGTTGATCCTACTGTACATTTAGAATGAAAGCAACATCACATACAAGTATATGGTTAATGTTAGAATTTACACCAATATGTTTATATGTTTAATATAGGTTGTATGTGTTATGTCCAAGTTAAGATCTCATGTATATACTTTATGCTAAAACCTCTATGCCTAAATGATTAAGTTTATATACATGCTCATATGTTTATACAAAAGTTGCAAGTTCATAATAGGATCCATGCCAAGATCCATTTTAATACAAGTTTCATGTTATAATAGTAAACATGATTGGATCTAGTTCACACATGTGATAAAATTATACATACTTTATGGACATGACATATTCTTGTCATATGATAGTGATGTTCGATGTTATGCCTAGATCTAAACATGTTTAGTCATATGTTGTCCAAATCATATGCTAATTCATGTGACACCTATTTAGTTAGATCCCTATTTCAATTCAAGTTCACATATATGTAAGTTGATTTAGGCTATGTTGAAAATTCATATATATGTATGTTGAGTCTACATTGTAAGTTCACACCCGTGATGTTCATATTGACTATGCCGAAAATGCCAAGTTTACACCTATGTCATGTTTACATTAATGAATGTCTTTATGCAAATTTTGTGTACGTTAAATTAGGCTAAGTTTTTAGCCTAATATTATATGTTAAAAATCATGCAGATGAAAAATTAGGCTAAGATTGTTAGCCTAATATTTAGACGGGGTAACGTTGGGAAAAATTGGTAATTATAGGAAACTTGACATAAATTGGTGAAAAATATATGTATTGGCATGTTTGGCACATGCCAATAATTGGTGGCACTTAAATGGTATAAAATTCTTATACCAAAAATGATGAACTTGGTTAGGGGCCCACAACATTTAATTGTTAACAAATTTACATATAACAAGTAATAGAGAGAAATATGTGAATTTAGAAAATACGAGTATGCTTAACGCAAGGTTGGATTGATTTGTGATGTAAACCTGCCCGGACCTGCCCGGTTGTCCAGTAATCACAACAATACCTATCCAATGTGAGATGTTAAGCATTGAGCCCAATAAGGACCCGAGGTTAGACTGAGTTACAGTGTAAACCTGCCCGGAACCGACCGGCACATCCAGTAACCGTAACAATACTTGTCTAATGTGAGTGGTCAGTCCTTTAAAAAGCTAAGGACAGAAAAGTCAGGATAGTAGGGTTAAGTTAACTAAAACACTTAACCAATTCAACATGTTAATTAAACTGATGGGTGGGGTTAGGTAAATACAAACACTTATCCACTTAACATGTTTGACTAGAAAACACTAGTAACGGGGAACCATTTCAGCAATAACCCAGTTAGGTATCATGGTACCCTGAAACTAGGCAGAGTGGGGCACGATTACTGGGCTGATTGTAAGCGATCAAAAGCGACGGCGGTTAGTGCAGTAGTGTGGGTTCTAACGGAGTGCGGGAACGCACACACTTCGGAGCAGACAAACAGGGTACTGGGAACCAGTAGTATAACCTATGCATTCTAGGATTGTGTCGGGCCGCCACCATGGGATTTGATACACCCCATAGTGGGACCAGCGTAGGAATCTACATTCATTGGGGGCCGTATGACACATATGATTTTGCGAGTAAGAGCCGATCTTTAGAAAGGGGATCACTTCACCCCGATCATGGGGTGCCAGTTGAGACAATGCAAGTAGGTGCAGAGATATAGTGTGAGGTGCGATAGTATATTCAGTTCAAACTGGTTTATCTTAGTTTATGATGCTTTCCTATTTCTAGTTTATACCTATCATGCCCTTTTCTTATTCTCATACTGAAGAGTCACTAGACTTATCAGGCTTTATGTCTGACTCAATTTTTCTTTCGTCTTCTTTTCTTCCGTTTCCCCCCCAGGTCCACAGGGAGGAAACAACCTAGCTTAGTCAGACTCTTTGCAAGCTTCAAGATAGTAGATGTATGGTTTGGACTCTCTTTCCTTGGCTATGGCTTTTGGACACGTTCTATGGGGATTTATGCATCTTTTATTATGTTTTATGCTTCTTTATTTAATAATCAAGACAGAAATGATGATGTAATGTTTTGGAAGTTATTAGGAGACAATTATAGAAATATTTTATATGAACACGTATTTATGAAATGAAAGTCTGATTGTTTTCCGCTGCTTATACATATGTGTTTATATCTGTCTTGTGTTTTGTCTGTGACTTTTACTAATAACCCTCCACCGAAGTTAAGGCATTCCCTATGTGAGTGACCTTAATGGAGGTGGGGTGTTTCACTTCCATAAATATAATTGTTCCCAGACTCTTTTTAAAGGCAAAGAGGAAACAAATCTCTTGGAAAGTGGTCGGACATTGCTTAACTCACATAAAAAGCACATATAAACCGATTTAAATGGAAAAACCATTCGGGTGTTACTACATGGGGGCAACGGCTAAGCATTTAAGAACCATTACTAAGAAAGGGTTAAAAGGAGGGACGACTCCCATCACTTACATCTATCGATTAACGGCAACAAATGCAGGAGGTGGCGAATCAACAAATTCATTTTCCTCTAGGAGTTTGGCATCTTCCTCTGAAATCATAAACTGAGCACACAAGCTCTTATATGCCTGCTCGGAATGTTTCTTCGATTTCCTTTCATTAGGTGCTATGGTAAGAGGTTTTGGCTCAGGGTATTTAGGAATAATCTCTTATCTGGGGGCATTAGCCATTACAGTCTGGGCGGAAGTTCCAACTTGAGAAAACCCAGATGTTCCCTCGGGTTGTTCACGTAACTATTTTCGAGTCACCATTCCTATACAGATAAGTGTATCTTTTTGCTAAAATTAGAGGTGTTATACATAGCAACATGAAAGTGGGATTTGAAATCTGCAACTAATCAATCAATCCCTAGCTCTAATATAAGCTTATAGTTGAATGTTTAAATTTGTGTAAGAAGTTTTGATTAAACTAAAAATAAATCACTTCAGCATAGACGAAACACTCAAATATAGGTTGTAAATGCTATGTATAAACCCTTCAAAAATTTCATTAACTTGTTATTGACACGGGCAGTCAGTCGCAATGTATAAACAGCCCAAAAACAAATATGTCATCGCAGGGTAAGTAAAGGTAAGAGGTAATATGCACCTTGCTAGGAAAATCATTGATTAAGAGAAGTTATTTGGACAACATGTACCATTAACTGATCGGTGTGTAACACAAGGTACTCGGTATGGTGCATGATACCAATCGATCGTTGCACAACGCTAACTGATCGGAATGGTGCATGATACTAACTGATCGGTGTGTAATGCTAACTTATCGGTATGATGCGTGGAACTGATCAAACAATATGAAACACGAGCCAAGTAGTGAACTAACCGACCGGTACGGTGCATGGATCTAACTGATCAATAGGTAACGCTAACCAATCGGTAGAATGCATAGTATTAACCGATCGGTGAGTAACCCCAATTGACAGGGATGGTACATGATTACGATGTTAACCTATCAGATAAAAATAGTAATCGGTCGGTAGAGAATACGATAATTGTCGTTCAGTGTATAAGACTTTGTCAATACTCCAAAGATTCAGTATTGACTGATTGGTGCCAAGGATTGACCGATTGGTGCAGTCAACCCCATGAGGAATAAAACAAACACTGACCAATCGATACCATCCCCTGCAATTTCGAAATTCCCTATCACTCTCTAATCTATAACCAAGTGCGACTACAACCAGTTCTAGTGCAACTAGCAGAGACGAACATTGTCAAACATACTTTCGAGCATCACCATGATTCGTTAACAAATAAAATGGTGTAAAATTGTGATTTCAATAACAAAAGCAACACATGCAAGTATTGTTAATACAAGAACTACAAGTTCAAGAAGGAATGTTACATGGTTCAAGCATAGTAGAGTTCAACTTAATCACGTAAGGATTTACAGTAGCCAAATGCAAGGCATACAAAATTGAAAATTGCCACTAAAGCATTTCAGCAAACATCACATATGCATGAAACTAGAATCAAGTCCCAAGAAGGCCAATACACTCCAGATCCCTCAAATACAACCCTAAAACTAATTTCAAACAAATATAATACCATTACAAACCCGTCACAACACCAAAATTGATTCAGTACAATCCTCAACAAATTCATAGAAGAATCAATACCTTCGATGCTTGGATTTGAGCTAATTGTGTTCGAAATCGATGGTGGGAGGTGACTCCAAAGACAACTGTAGTTGATCGGCTGGGATTAAAACTTGGAGAATGAAATGGGATTAACTTGTTTTTGGGAAATTTTATGCTGCCATTACTGATCGGTTCAGAAGTACGAAGAAGAAATGGAAGAGCAAAGGCCAGGAAGGTAGTATATAGGTAGACGGTGGACCTTAAGCGAGTCGATAAGCCCATAAACACCTATGCCCATGACGACCGATCGGTGTTGCTATAATGAATGGCTGATTGCCCAGCAAGTCGCCTTGACAGGTCGCATATGTATGCCATGCCAATTCAAAATGATGATCGTCGCTAATCTATAGACTAGAAAAGCGCGACATTTGTAATAAATTCTGCAAGCATACAGGTGTGTAGCATACAGGTCGAACACAGGGAGGAAAGTTAAATTTTATTATTTATATGTTTCGTGGGCGTGTTAGACGAACTTTGGAGGTTGATTTTGCAAAACAAAACAAAATTAAAACTGTAATTTGATTCAGAACAGATCTAACTGAACCGACGATCAAATCACAATTTCAATGGAAAGCAAATGAAACTATGAATTAGATTTGAATCTAATCAAACCCAATTTGACCTAAGAAAATAATAAAAAGCAGAAATTGAAATAACAAACAAGGATTAAAATTAGGATTTCCGCTGAATCTAATCAGACGGTAAATCACTAATGCAAACAAGTGCAAAATACAAATAGTGTTCTACCGAATCTAATCGTATAGACAACACTAGTTGCTAAGAAAACAAAAAAAAAAATGCAGAAAATAAAAGAGAAAGAAGAACTTTTTTTTAGAACAATCGAAGATAGGATGGTGGCTATAATGCCATTACAAGGGTATATATAGGTTAGATAGCCAAACCCTAACCCTAACCCTAATGGTAAATGGGCCTGGTCATTACACCACTAATTAGTTTACAATGAGAAACATAAATGGGCCTTAGATAAATAAAGCAAATTTGGGCCTTTTCTCTTTTTCCTCTTGCTTCCTTGATATTTCTTCATTGATTTGTGATGTGCAAAGCCTTTTTATCACTCCTTTTCCTGTCCAATAGCAACTAGATGTGATATCTTCATCTACAATTCTTCAAAATGCAAATACACAGCAAATTGAACTCTATTTCTCTACAATTCTGGTTGCATGCGGGCTGGGTTGGACTATCTGTACAAATAACAAAACAATACCCAAGTAATATTTATTTATATACAAAAGATAAGATATAAGAGCATAAAATAAACATATTTCTATGTCAATCAAATACCCCCACACTTATCTTTTACTCGTCCTCGAGTAAAAAGAAAATGAAAAACTAACTAAATAGGTCGCACTTTCGTAGGAAACACGATTGCATTGAGCGTATGCAACAAGCCGTTAAACCTCTAGGTGTCCCTAGTAGGACGAGTGGTGTCTCGTGAGGGTTTTCAGCGGATACTACCCACAAAATCCAAATGCAGTATGCTATGATTCTAATGAAACTACATGAATGCAATGGACATATGCAAATAAAGATGAAAAATGAAAACACGACTTATTTCATGAAAGTGGTACAACAAATTAAGTTAATAATTTCTAACCAGTTGATTTTATTTTAGATACCTCGACTTGTCACAAATTTTCAATATAAATCAAGTTTTCAAATGTTAAATTCCAGTTGGCCAGTTAGTTCGGTCGATAACATAGTGCAGCCATGAAATAAATTCTTAGTTTGCTTGGCACAGTTTGCAAAGTGGTATTCTAATTTTCTCATGTATGGCTAGTCAAATCAATAAGGTCAAGAAGTGTTTGGGTATCATCGCTTATTCTTTATTCTATAAAATTTTAAGATTTACGATTAAGTACATACACCTAACTAAAAAGACCAAGGTTTACCACCCATGCACTGCCTCGCGGACTAACGGAGAGTGGGTAAAGAGCTTGGCGGATTGTGCAGGCCGACTTTGACTTTGTCAACAACGTGTCGGTAATCCTTAGGTGTCCAATCTCATAGAATGAGACCAAGATATTCCAACTTTGACTTTGTCAACAACGTGTCGGATGGAGCTTGGCGGGTTTGCACACCAACGCTCGATATACAAGCAATGTTGGATACCCTTGGAATACTATTATTATTATTATCGAAAATATAAGCACAAAGAGAGTTACGCGAATTCAACTTAACACAACTTAGTTTTAAAGATTTGAAAAGCCAATATAAGTATTTTAAGTCCTCCACTTATTTAAACAAAGTCTACAATATAGAATAGATTTCATGGCCATCACCTAAGAATCTCCCTATGTACCGGTTACACTATTATCCCTCAAAATTAAACTTTTCATTATATTTCCTATTCGATCTAAGTTGAGAGAGAAAAATACTATCAACTGGCTAAAAATTGTAAACTTATTTTGCTGTATCAAATCTAAAATGAGTCATGTTTCAAAAAAAAAAATGGCATGTTAGTATGATCTAAACGCATGATGGTCCTATTTAAATGGCTGAAAATGAAAAGAAAGAAAAAAAAAGAAAAAAAACAAAAGAATGCAATGCAGACTCCCCCCCACACTAGAACTAAACAGTGTCCACACTGTGAACGTTTCCTAAATTTGAAAGATCGCACCCAAAGGTGAATGACATGCAAAATGATCTGTAAAATGAAATGCAATCTAACTATATGTAAGAATGGATCATATATACAGTGATATATGTGTTTGCGGTGAACGCGATGCAAAGAATTCCACCAACTTTTTCCCCCACACTTGGTTCTTGCCCTCTGAGTCCCATTCCCACTATGCCTAGGCATATTTTCTAATAAGTGCAGGTTTTTGAAAATCATCTCATCTTTATACCTCGATTTGTAGTCCAGGAGATAAATATCTAGGGTCGTCCTAACCTGAAAATTTTCAACCAAGCCAGCATTCCAAAAGTAATTCATGTATTCAACAAATTTGTCAGTGTAATTTCTCAGAAATTTGTGATCGTATATAAATTCAGTGAAAGTTGAAATTTGATTGTTGTTCAAGACTATGTGATCGCCTTTCTTGATTGGCAACGTATTATCGACACCGACAATTTTACGTTCATTTGAATATTCAAAATCAAAATTTTCAAACTTGGATTGGTGGCTTGATTCTGTTTCATCCTTGTCAATTAAAAGTTTTAGTTCATCTACGAAAAGTTCTTCGAAAGCTAACGTGGACACGTCAATTGAAGTATGAGAAACTTCCTGAAATGGTAAATGTGGCGTGTCATCAACAATGGTTTCTACCTTGTCGATCTGTCCTATTCCGGGTTCTTGGTCATTCGAAGAAGAGGGTGTCGACAAGGGAGGTGAACGAGGTAAAGGTATAGAAGATGAATGGTTGGGATTTCCAACATTAGAATAAGAGATTTCGTCGGGGTTGCCGACATTAGAAAGAGAGATGTTGTCGGGGTTGCCGACATTACAAGAAGATGGAGGTTTGGAATTTTCAGAATAATTGGCCTTGGGTGCCAACAGAAGAGTGTCAAGCTTTTCGATTGGGGTCAGAATCAAATGATTGTCATGATTGGGGTCATAATTAAGGCTTTCATCCTCATATAAACCAAAGAATTCATGATCATTAAAGTCCTTTTCCAAATTTGAAGTGAAAAATTCCACATTTTCGTTTTGTTCAATTTCAAAAATTTCAACTTTTTCGCAGCCTGAAAGGGGAAGATCAAAATCTGAGCTCAAATCTTTCTCTTGAAAAGAATCGAAGTCCAAGTCATTTACTGGATTGTGAACAGCTTCATTTAGATCGTTTTTCTTAATTTCAAAAGTCGTTATTTGAAAATTTTCAATGTCAGTAGAAATTGGATTATTTTCTGATTCAATGCTCATTTGATTTTGTTGCTCTTGTTGTTCTTTAAAAGATTTCATTAAGCAAAGAAGTTCATCAAGCTGTCTATCTTGGTTTTCTACCCTCTCTCTAAGAATGTTAAGATGATATTCTTCAGAATCGTTGATTTGAAAGCTCTCGTTTTGGATTTCTTGATTCTCAAAATTATAGTCCACATCAATTTCATGATAAATATCATTCCCAATGTGGTGGTTGTTTGAATCTTCAGAAAAATGACAATGATACTGGAAATCATTTTGATTTTGAAAATTAGGGTCATAACCAAAACTGTTGAAATTCGATGGAAAATTGAAATTTTGGTTATTTTCAAGATGTTGATATGGGTTGTAATTTTGAAAATTTTGATCGATTTGAAAATCATTTTCAAAATTATTTTCAAATTGGTTTCCAACCCCATGTTGATCAAAGGTACGTTGCGATTCAAAACCGTTTTGATGTGGATGTGGCCCATAATCGAAATTATTGAAATTTGAATTGAAATTGCCATTTCGATTATAATTATGGTTTTGAAAATGTTGGTCATTTTGAAAATATTGAAAATTGTTGACATTGGCTTCACCAAATTTTGGAAAATCTTGCTTCATGAGTTGTATTTCATACTCATACTCTTCAAGCGAACGTCTACTCCGATTATTATCCCACATTTCTCTCAATGATTTTTTTGAATCAGACATTTTAAAGAAATCACGACAAAACAGAAATTATTCTTACTTCAAAATAGTATAAAAGAACGAGTTGTGCTCTATTAATTAACTGACTCAATTAGAAGGGGGAAGAGGGTCTTATGGCCGTTCACGTATAGTATGAATACTAAGGGATACGACCAATGTTTTACGGGTAGTATGCAACCTCTTTTGCTAATAGTTCAATAAATTGAACTAATATATATCCGCGATCCAATTGTACGAGACAGTCAACTTCACAAAGCACCACTTTTCAATTATATTATTTTGAAAATCAAAATCACGTGTTAAAATTGAAAATCGATGAGAGTGATTAGTTATGGAAAACCGTTCCTCACCACAAATTCAGAAATATCAGTCACAGAACAGACACAGAAATGTAAATTGCAGAATGAAAATTTACATTCAAGCCGCTGCCCCTGCAGAATTTTTTTACAACAATTGTCTATATATATATTTTTTCTTTTGCAGCAGAGCACCTGTAGTGTTTTTAAAAGTTTTCACCTTGATCGGCAGTCCTCCAGTGAATTTGGGAAGCGCTAGCGCGTTCACACCCCACTTGGTGTGCAACCGCTCCAACCCATTTGAATCGTCCGCTGCTTTCTGTTGTTGTCCCCTTCTATTAATTGCTTGACTGCGCTGCGGCACGGGTTCGGGCTAGGAGCCCGAAAAAAATTTTTTTAGACCCTTTTTTTTTAAATTTCAGCTGTACCTGTTTTTGAAAAATTCTCCTTTTTTTCTTTGCAAAGGAAAGAACACAAAATAAAAGGAAATAGCACCTCTCAATTACAGTATCTCGCCTCCATATTCTTTTCCAAAACAAGGTGTACAAAAACAAATGGGAACAAATCAATTTAGACACGCCTCTATTTCCTTCCTAATAAAATCCAAGCGTCAGTAAATACGAAAAGAAAGCTCACACCCAAAAAAAAAAAAAACAATTCACGCTTCTTGGTTTTATTCCAAATAAAACACACTCAAATATAAGGTAAACCTTATCTCTCAGCAAAAACAATAGGAATTTCGTTCAAAAAGAAAGTCCGCGCCCTTTATTTCAGGAGAACATCCCGCACCCTGAACAATCGATCCCCAAACAAGTAAAACAAATTGCACTTCCCTTTTCAAGACAAGACACGTGCTCAGAATAATCCCCACCTTCCTCACTTGACTCGCGAATCGCGGATACCCAAACAAAATAAAAAGGAAACAAAACTATTTTCGAGCAAGCAAATTAGGTGTGATCTGGTAAGTTAGTGCTTCGAATTGGGTTCAAATCGGGTTTGCTTGGATTCGGTTTCTGAAATTCGGGGTGAAGGTTTCTGGTGCTTGCGTTCGAATTGTGGTGAACTGCGAACTGGATTCTGGATGATTCCGTGCGGATTTGTTTCGAATCTAGGTTAAGGGTTTTGGAGTTGCGATTATGGGTGAAGGCCGGATGACTGCAGGTGCTTCGATTGAATCAGGTGGCGGTCTTGAATTCTGTGTTGCAATTTTTTGTGAGGGTACAGAGAGTTGTGGGTTTCTGCTTGAGTTTCGAATTCTCCACCGCTACCCGAACTCTCCCACAAACTTGAAGGACTGGTGTTGTGAAGATCAAGTGTGGGGGTATTTGATGGAAGTGAGAATGATGGGGGCTGGACGCGTGGAGATATGGAGGCTATGGACTGGTGTTGTGAAGGACGCAGGAGGATTTTCGGGATGCGTTGCCAAATGATGTAGGAGGTTGGCTGTGGTTCGGTGTTTGCGTAGGGGTATGGACTGAAGATTTGTTGAGGGTTAAACGCAAAGGGGGTCGGAACTGGATGTTGAACTTGCGTGAAGTAATGGTGGATGGTAGGGTGGTGATTTTTTGAAAGGGATGGTGGTATGGTTGAGTTGAATTATGGATGGACGTGAGGATGTGAACTTGGTAGATGGGGAATTGCTTTGGGCGTGAAGTCTGGGGGCTTTGTGAACGTGACTGGTAGGGGAAGTTGTGGGATGGTGATGCTTAGAAGATGTTAGTAGATGTGGTTGATCAGGAAAACAGATGGCGACGACAGATTGTGGCGACTGGTGTTTATGCCATGACAGAATAGGGGAAGAAAAATGCAAAAGAAAATTTGTAGTTTTTTTTTTTTTTTTTTTTTTTAGAAGAAGAAAGGATTGGTTTTGTAGAAGAAAATGAAATGAAAATTGGGAAAAAATCACAAAAATAATTAGCAAGTTTTTTTTCCTCTTGTATAGCTGATTACGGTATCATTGAGAAATACCAAATCAGCCACTCAAGATTTTTTTCCATATATACATGAAAACAAAAGGAAAATATAAACAAAAACTAACACGAATCCAAAATTAAATAAATAATAAAATTTAATCGTTACCTCCCCGGCAACGGCGCCAAAAACATGATCGTCGCTAATCTATAGACTAGAAAAGCGCGACATTTGTAATAAATTCTGCAAGCATACAGGTGTGTAGCATACAGGTCGAACACAGGGAGGAAAGTTAAATTTTATTATTTATATGTTTCGTGGGCGTGTTAGACGAACTTTGGAGGTTGATTTTGCAAAACAAAACAAAATTAAAACTGTAATTTGATTCAGAACAGATCTAACTGAATCGACGATCAAATCACAATTTCAATGGAAAGCAAATGAAACTATGAATTAGATTTGAATCTAATCAAACCCAATTTGACCTAAGAAAATAATAAAAAGCAGAAATTGAAATAACAAACAAGGATTAAAATTAGGATTTCCGCTGAATCTAATCAGACGGTAAATCACTAATGCAAACAAGTGCAAAATACAAATAGTGTTCTACCGAATCTAATCGTATAGACAACACTAGTTGCTAAGAAAACAAAAAAAAATGCAGAAAATAAAAGAGAAAGAAGAACTTTTTTTTAGAACAATCGAAGATAGGATGGTGGCTATAATGCCATTACAAGGGTATATATAGGTTAGATAGCCAAACCCTAACCCTAACCCTAATGGTAAATGGGCCTGGTCATTACACCACTAATTAGTTTACAATGAGAAACATAAATGGGCCTTAGATAAATAAAGCAAATTTGGGCCTTTTCTCTTTTTCCTCTTGCTTCCTTGATATTTCTTCATTGATTTGTGATGTGCAAAGCCTTTTTATCACTCCTTTTCCTGTCCAATAGCAACTAGATGTGATATCTTCATCTACAATTCTTCAAAATGCAAATACACAGCAAATTTAACTCTATTTCTCTACAATTCTGGTTGCATGCGGGCTGGGTTGGACTATTTGTACAAATAACAAAACAATACCCAAGTAATATTTATTTATATACAAAAGATAAGATATAAGAGCATAAAATAAACATATTTCTATGTCAATCAAATCACAAACTTCATGATCCATCGGTCTGTGATAAAAAACGTTCATATCGGAGCTCGCAATTTCTTACAAACAAGAAATGGCAAATTCCGAGGGGCGAATGTTTAGCCACAAAAAATCACACACATTCTGATGAGTCAAACACAAAGTAAAATACAATGGAAATGATCATTGTGAACACACGGTTCGGCCGGTATACATGAGCATAAGGTTGGTCATAAACATGAGGGATACCAATTGGTCACACATACATTATACCGACCAATCACATAGATGTTATGCTGATAGGGTTGGTTTACATAAGCACAATGTTAATCTAGTAAACCGGAAGATACCACTCGATCGCGCAAGCATTAGACCGACCGATCATAGCATAGGGACAGAGAGTGAACATCTTCATTAGAAAAGAAAGAGCACCGGTATGTAGGTTTTGCACAGAGGAAGAAAGTGATATCGATCGGTCGTGATCTTGGAATTAGGACCAAGCTGCTTCAACCCCCAGAACGAAAGGTACTGATCGGTCGGTTCCAACGTATACCGACCGGTCATGATATAAGAGATACCGGTCGGTCATAGCTGACAATTTTTGATAGCTAGAGACAGCTGGCCAGTGGCATTCTCCGTAAATAAGTTCCAAACTGACTGATGACCTGAATACTATATTTTGGCTCCTCCTCACTCCTATAAATAGGGGAATTAATGAGGGAATTTTATGAACCCGAAGGGCTGTCCAACCATTTCCTCAACAATCATAAGTGACTTCTACATCTTCTAACACCTCTAATCAAAAATCAACCATGGAATTCTCCATTAAATCATGGAAATCCGCCAAAAAGCTTAGTGAATCAAGGATCTACTTCTCAAGTTGTTATATTTAGAGGATTTCTCTACTTCTTTTGGCTTTTTGGATTAATTCAAGAGAAGAGTATGTGAGGATGAAAATCTATGTAATGAGAGAATATTACATCTTTGTAATTTGGCATAAGATAACGAAAGTTTCTCTTAAAGTCGACGTAGATCTTTCCTAAGATTGAACCACTATAAAAATAGTTGCCTTTTTTACTTGCATTTATGATTGTGGCTCCCTATAATATCTTACCATATTGGTAAAGTACTAGTTTTGTACCGTTGATGTTAAAATCTAAATTGAGTTTTAACTAATATATTAAATTGGAATTGGGTGGAACTCGGTTTAGTGATAGTCAAAATGAGCTTCTATGAGGGAAGACCGCTACTATTTATGGAATTTAAAAGGCTTTGCCATTATTCCACTTATAGTATTTGTCTGATATGGAAATTTATATCGAATATATTTGGATATGATTTCCGTGAAGTTTCCATTTTAATGGAAGATGATTTTGGGTTTATCATGAATTTTGTTTTAAATGACGTTAACCCAAGTAATGATGGGTTTAATCCCTAAATTTGAATAATCATTAAGTAACGATTTTTAAGACTGAAACTAATTGGAGTTTTTGCGAATCTTTATTTAGACTAAAATGTGAATAAAGTAGTTAAATTTACCGAATACAAGAAATGATCGAGATATGGAGTACCGCCAGTTTTACCCCATGCAATAGTTAAATCATTAATTAGATTTGAAATGTGAAATAGTAATTAATATTAGCGATAACACCATGGCTGTTAGATATAGAGTACCACCATTTTTACTCCATGGGATGAATAGGTTGGGGTTAGGTTAATAAAATGAATGATTACATCGGCAAGGGTCGCTAATCCTAATTAGTTGAAAAACATAAATTTGGTTTAAGTTGTGAAAATATATGTTAAAATCTTTTGAAATGATTTCCGAGAAGATTTGAATAAAAGAATATTTAGGATTGGAATGAGGCGTATAACGTGTTTTTTATAGCACTTGATTATAAGATACACGAGTTATTCAGAAAGACTGGTTTAACCCATTCTTAATAACTGTAATGACGATTAAAAGTCGAAGATAGGAAGACTGTGGTTGAAGACCGGAGATCTTCACATCATTTGGATGATTACTGATGTCTTGATTGGGATGTACACCCGAGACGAGGTAATAAGTGGTGATCATCCAGACGTACTTGGAGATCGACCGGATATGCGAGGGCCTCTCTACTGTATTGGACATATGGGATGAGGAATAAGGTGTCTCCGTTTTCGTTCAGACCCGGAACAGACTTGTGAATGGATTATGTTTAACAATGTATTTTGTTCTACATTGATTGATTTCTATTAAATATGTATCTGTTTGGTGGTGGAGATTTTATTCTCTTGCTTTACACCCTTCTCTGAGACGTATGAGCTTAGAGATTATATATTGATAAAAATCAGTTGTATGACATGAATTGATAATGTGGCATGCTAAGATTCAAATGATCAAGGCTTTTATTGAAAAGCAGGGCCTTGTGCATGATGTTCAAAGCACAACTTTAAGTAGCATAGATTTGTGTATAGAATTAATTCGCGAGCCTCACACCCTGGTATGAGTCAGAAACGGGATAAGGGACACAAAGAGTGCATACGTTTCTTCCTAGCTAAAAATGGTGTCGTGGTTTAGTGCCCAGACATTTTTACTTATGTGGATGTTGGATTGCAAGGTGCCTCGGATTTAGAGCCTACTAAAAGTCTTAAATGGTCGACATGCCAACCATTTTGGAGGTCTGATAAGACCAGGAAACATATGTTCAGGAATAACCAATCCGCAAAAGAAAGTGTGGATCGGCCTTGTAGGATCTAAGGGCTCGCCAACATCCGAGTCCTTGGTCATCTTGATAGAGGTGATCCGAATCGGTAAGGAGACCATCCCTTGCCTTGACTCATGATGGAAATCCAGTTTCCATTACGCGACCTTTCAGCTTTAGTTGTAAACCTATGTATGGCAACATAATATAAGGTACTTATGTCGCCTATGATTGATACATTTATATTTGAAGTTTTTTTGACACTATGCACTTATAGTAATATCAAAAATGATTTGTTTTAAAGCGTACCAACTATGTTTGACTATTATAAGGTAAAACTCTATCCTCCGCCTGGCGTTGCATTATGTGATAGGACCTGAGTCTTATAATCCTTCATTTTTTCAAAAAGCTTTGTGTTGTTTGTAAATTATTTTATTTAGAGTATTCATGGGAGTAAACCATCATGTGACATACGGCTTGGTTCTGTGATTAACCCTATCTTAAAGTAAAAGTTTAATAACTGTTTTGAGTTCTCACACCAGTCCCATGACTGATCTGGAGTTTATTGGTTCTACCTAAACTCCGGTTGCCCATATTTTCCATGCGGGTAGCTAGTAGTTTTGGTTTTGCAGATTTCTATTTAGCAGGGTCCTGGTTTACAAAAGGAGCTATATTCGAAAAGCTTCGTATCCGTGTATTTCTTTCAGTTATGATAGTTGATATTTTCCATTGCATATTATGTTTATGTATTTAAATGTAAATTATTAATCTCTGATATTGTATTTCCGCTGTATATTATTTATTTCATACTCTGTTATCTTGTACCCTGATGTAAATTGTTGTAATTGCAATGAAATGTTCCCATGTTTGTGTTATGATGTGTCGTGTTGTCACTACAATTTGCCCTCTCCCGTCTCTTCGGAGGCCGGGTGAATTCGAGGCGTGACAACTTGGTATCAGAGCTTTGGTTTACAAAGCCCGAGAAAAAGACACATTAGAACCGAATGAAAGAATTCTTCGGAGATAGGATTAGTTATATCCTATAGGAGTAACTCGCTAAAGATAGGGTAAGTAATACCCTAGATTGCGTTTGAAAAGTTTTTGTTTATAAAAACGAATTTAGTTTTGAAAATTTTATCTTATTATAAGTATTTTATTATTTTATTTGATATTGATTTTGGACTATTGAGTATAAGAAGATTTTTCATATTCGCATCATGAACGTATATCCGAAGTCTCAGCTATATTGGATTGATAAAGAATCACACTCTAGTCACCCGGGGATGATTCAAATGATGTGGCCACATCATCCATATTTATGTTAGAGTTTCGAAAGTGGGATATCTATATATTTTCAATTGACTGGTGTGAGAACCAAAAACTTAGTTATGGTTTACGTTTGTGATTTGGCATTGAAATATGATTTTGAGTATACATAAAAGTTGTATATTTGAAAAGCAAGTCAACTAATTCACTCCTATTTGTGATGGATGATAATTAGTTTGACTAATTAAAATATTGGTATAATAAAACCAATGTGAGAACGAAACGTAAATCAAGCCAAATCGAATTTAATATTGAACAGAATTGAAAATTAGTTTGAATTGGATATATATATGTATATGTAATGAATAGGTCATAGCATGGAAGCTAAGAAGAGGAATAAAATTGTATGCCCGATAAATAGGTATATGTTTACTATATTGATTGGGTTTGGTGATTTTATTAGATGATTGGATTTTGGATTTTCTTATGATATATGAAAGCCTATAGAGGCCCTTTATATTTGTACTGATCAACCCGTACAAAGGAGATTATGGCAAAAAAAATCGAAAATTTAAGGCGTTAGCCAAATTTTAAGAAATTAGAAAGTTCTTAGAAACTGAAAAGTTGAAGAACTTGAGTCAGGCGAAGGCTGAGTTGGTTAAGTAAACGATCTTCGGTTCCTTCTTCCTTTTCAAGGACAAAAAGATTTTAAGTGGGGGGAGATTGTAACAACCCGTATTTTTGGAAGCAATATAAAATATTCTTTTTAATTGATTTTCATTGAAATTAAATATTTAAGATGAATTATTTTGGCACTTAACGATTTAAAATTTACTTAAATCAAAGTTGGACATGTAAATTAAAAATTTAATTTGAACGAGCATGAAATGGCGTGGTAGTTTGAAAATTTTGGTTTTGAACTTTGAATGAATATACAGAATTTAATATAAGTTAGAATTTGATAAAACAAGAAACGTTAGGATGTTTTGAATTGCAATTTTCTAATGAATATATGAAAATGGGATTTCACTTTATACATTGTATGTTATGTTTAAATTAAAATTTAGAATAGTCGCTATTGAATTTAAATATATTTTTAAAAGGTATATAGCCCGTATAAAACCCACATTTTGCATACAGATGAATCTGGACTCGAAACCACTTCCATTGAGTTCAAAATACCGTTTACGTGTTCGAAAACTATAAGCATCGATACCTTTGGAGTTGGAGAAATTTTGGTCTTTTTCATTGGATATAAGACCATAATATCGCTTTCCCGTAAGGGCGAGTTTGGGTCGTTATGGGCAACGTTTAGTTTTAAACGTAATTAATTATAAATACATTCATTTTATTTATGTACACAATGAATAAAAGGTCATATCTTTTACATATGAGGTCGAAATCGGACGATTTCAGTTGCATTGGATTCACAAACTGACCAAAACGGAAACGAAGGCTGTTGCAGTTTTTGATAAAATTAAACACTCGTTTAATTTTATTAAAACAATCCTCAAATAAAGATCAACGGAGTGGAAACCAACGTGAGAACTCTCTCACTAAAATTTTTATAGTTTTTTATATAACTGAATGTAACAATATTCAATGTTGATTTTTATCTGTTTTAATTATCATAAACTATTATACGGTGCCTGTTAGCTCACCTCACTGTTGTTTGAAAACGATTGATGATTTGAATGATTGTGTTATGTTTTGATTGTGTTGTTGAAATGATTAACGTATTAAAAATAATGTTAATAAATTTGTGGTAGTTGAAATTAAATTGTAAATATCCATTTAGAATTTGAATATTGAAAAATTGGTTAATTTGAAAAACAATTTGAATCAAATTAGAATTGGTTAAATTAATTAACCAGCGATTAATTTGGATTCATCGTTGTTGGTTGAAACCCCACACGAGTCTGGGGATGATAATTAATTCACATCTCCCTTGGATTTAATCGTTTGTCAATCGATTAATTGACAGACTGTGATAAGCGTTGTTTAATTATTTAATGCTCATACAGTTGTAAATTGCACTCTGGATGTGAATTGACTGTTTAATGACTATTTATTATTATTTTTGAATACATGCGATGTATGGAATCCATATAAATAAAAGTATATGGTAATGGATTGAGTCTGGTTCTAATTCAGAATAATAACGAATATTTTAAAATAATATTCAGTGAAAAATAAAAATATGATTTTGATGTCCGATTTTGGATGGACATGAAAATATCGAAATATGCATGACTGAAATGAATACGAAGGCGAGTTAAGTAGATATACGTCATTTTAACTCGAACGGAATTTTCTGTCAATTTTATTTATTTTATAATGAATATCAAAGAGATTGGATTTCAAAATCTAATATTTTGAAAATATTATCATTTTAATATTATAATGATACAAAATATTAAATTTTGATTTAAAATATAAAATGAAGTTGAAATCGTTTTAAAATGAATTTATAAACTATTTATAAAATACATCTTGAATAGAAATCAATGAAAAATATATTATATGTATTTAAATGGTCTGAATAAACGTATCGCGAAGCGACTGTTCGCGAATTTCGACCACTGGCTTCAAATTGATGTAACGGGAGATCCGAGTGCCGGATTCTCCTAAAATCAAAATCTTTTGGTTCGTACCGAAAAGAGCTTTCGAGTGATAATAACAGATTTGAAATCTAATGGTTGATTTTAAGATATGTCCAAATCAGGTTTGGAAAAGGTCGCTATGAATGCAGTTTGGTGGCCGATATTGAAAATCGACTGTAAAGGCCTTAATAAAATTATTAAAAATATGAATAAATTATATAAAATCATAATAAATGTTTTGGAATAATTTTGATGGAGAATTCCACATTTGTAAAGATAGAAGATATTTTTATCAAGATCAATTGTTTTGCAACTTTGGATAAGAACTGAAAAGAATTGAAATGGCTTTCGAGTGATAATAAGAGATTTGAAATCTAATGGTTAGATTTTAAGATATGTCCAAATCAGTTTTGGAATAGGTTGCTATGAATACAGATCGGTGGCTGATATGGGAAATCGACTGTAAAGGCCTTAATAAAATTATTAAAAATGTGAATAAATTATATAAAATCATAATAAATGATTTGGAATAATTTTGATGGAAAATTTCACGTTTGTAAAGATAAAAGATATTTTTATCAGGATCAATTGTTTTGCATCTTGAGATAAGAAATGAAAAGAGTTGAAATGGTTTTAATATAACCAAAATTTTCCAATGTATGAATCAGAAAGAATTTAAATGGAAATAATCTTCAGGGTACTTAGTTATTGGATTCTGTGATTATACAGATATTATTGAGGAATTTGGAAGATATATACATATATCGTTATTCCCAATATGATATTTGTTATTTTCAGGATTTGATATTGAATATAAGCCGATATAATTTCTATTTAGAGCCTTGTATTTAATATTAATTTGGATTTTGGATTTGTCGTAAATGGTGTCTTAAATATCACTATTCTTAAACCAAATTGAGAAAAGAATAAATCTTTTAATTATGATTAATGAAGTTTTCTAATTATATTTATTAATTGGAATTAAATGAAAGTTGATTTTGGGTTTATCATGAACGATGTTTTAAATAACATCAATTCTTTAACCCAATTAACAAAGAAGATATGATTTGGAATTCATAAATATTTTTATTAAGTCTTAATGGAAAATTTCCAAAGTAAAGTTTTCCTGTTTAGTATATTAAATTGGAATTGATTGAAACTCGATTTGGTAATAATCGAGATGAGCTTCTGTAAAGGAAGACCGTTACTATATATGGAATTTAAAAGGATTTGCCATTATTCCATTTTTATTATCATTCTGATACAAAAATTGACATCAATTATATACTGACCGGATTTCTATGAAGATTCCATTTTGATGGAAGAGGATTTTGGGTTTATCGTGACTGTGTTTTTAATAGCATCGGTTTTTTAACCCAAGTAAAGACAAGATTTATTTCCTAAAATTTGGATAATCATTAGGTAATGATTTTTGAGATTAAAACTGAACTAAGTTTTACTGAATCTTTAATTAGACTGAAATGTGAATAAGGTAACTAAATCAACCGAATTCAAGAAATGTTTTGAAATGGAGTACCACAAGTTTTAATCCATGCGATAGTTAAATTTTTAATTAGATTTGAATGTGAAATGGTAATTAAATTGATCGATAACACCATGGGTGTTGATAAGGAGTACTACCAGTTTTTCTCCATGGGATGAATAGGTTGGGATTGGGATAATATAATAAAGTATTACTTCGGTAAGGCTCGATAATCCCGACTAGTTTTATAAACCTTAATTTGGTTTGGAATTGTTAAAGGATAAAATAAAATATTTTGAATATGATATTCAAAGGAATTAAAGAAATAGTTTAAATGAACTTAACTTTGATAAAATTAATGGGAACCTTTCCCCTAAGACGTGAAATTTGAATAAAAGAATATTCTATTTTGGAATGAGGCGTACGATGTGTTTTTATAGCACTAGATTATAAAATACATGAGTTATTCGGAAAGACCGGGTTTAACCCATTCTGAATAACTGTTATGATGATTAAAAGTCAAAGAAGACGGTGGTAGAAGACCGGAGATCTTCACATCGAATGGATGATTACTGATGTCTTAATTGGACTGTACACCCAAGACAAGGTAATAAGTGGTGGTCGTCCAAACGTAATTGGAGATCCACCGGATATGCGAGGACATCTCTCGTGTATTGGAAATATGGGACGAGGAATATGGTGCCTCCAGTTTCGTTCAAACCTGGAACAAACTTGTAAATGGATGTGTGTCTGACATTAGATTTCATTCTATGTGGATTGATTTCTATTAAATATATATCTGTTTGGTGGAGGAGAATTTATTCCCTTGCTTAACACTCTTCTCTTAGAATTACAAGCCTAGAGGTTATATACATCAATTGTATGGCATGAATTGTTAATGTGGCATGCTTGGATGCAAAGGATCAAGGCTTTTGTTGAAAAGCAGAGCCTTGTGGATGATGAGAAAAGCACAACTTTAAGTAGCATAGGTTTGTGTATAACCTTAATTCGCAAGCCTTACACCCTGGTATGAGTCAGAAACAGGACAAGGGACGCAACGAGTGCATATGTTTCTTACAAGCTAGAAGTGGTTTCATGGTATGGAGTTCAGACATTTTTACTTATGTGGATATTGGATTGTGAGGTGCCTCAGATTTATATCCAACTAAAAGGCTTAAATGGTCGACGTACTGACCATTTTGGAGGTCTGATAAGACCGGGAAACGTATATTCAGGAATAACCAATCCACAAAAGTAAGTGTGGACCGACCTTGTAGGATCCAAGGGCTTGCCATTGTCCAAGTCCTGGGTCATCTTGCTAGAGGTGATCCGAATCGATAAGGAGACCATCCCTTACCTTGACTCATGATGGAAATCAAGTTTCCAATATGCGACCTTTTGGTTTTTGTTGTAAACCAATGTATGGTGACCTAATATATGGTACCTATGTCGCCTATGATTGATACATTTATATTTGAATTTGTTTTGACACTATGCACATATAGTAATATCAAAAATGATTTGTTTTAAAGCGTACCAAGCATGTTTGGCAACTACAAGGTAAAACTCTATTCTCCGGCTTGCGTTGCATTATGTGATGGGACTTGAGTCTTATAATAGCTTCATTTTTAAAAAAGCATTGCGTTATTTGTAAATTGTTTTATTTAGAGTATTCATGGGAATAAACCCGTTCCGTGACATACGGCGTGGTCCCATGTTTTACCCTATCTTAAAATAAAAGTTTAATAACTATTTTGAGTTCTCACACCAGTACGATGACTGACTTGGAGTTTATTGTATCTACCTAAACTCTAGGTGCATATATTTTCCACATAGGCAATTAGTAGTTTTGGTTTTGTAGATTTCTATTTAGCAGGATCCTGGTTTACAGCTAGAGCTATATTCGGAAAGCTTTGTATCTGTTTATTTCTTTTAGTTGTGGTAGTCGATATTTTCCGCTGCATATTATGTTTCTGTATTCAAATGTAAACTATTAATCTTTGATATTGTATTTCCATTGTATATTATCTATTTCATACTTTGATATCTTGTACTTTGATGTAAATTGTTGTAAAAGTAATGAAATGTCCTCAAGTTTGTGTTATGATGCATCGTGTTCTTATTACAATCTGTGCTCTCCCATCTCTTCGGAGGTCGGGGGAATTTGGGGCGTGACAACGAAATTGGTTAATACTTCGATTGTCGGTTAGTTAACTATCGAAAAAAAACAAACAGTTATCCAAAGCACCAAACAATCACTGAGCCCCTTAATTAATATTTCATTAATTAAGTCACTTCTCCATTTCCATATCAATATTTGTTAACTCAATATTTTCAACAATCATTTTGGCCTCTTACGCTATTTGGAAAACATTTCCATATATCGCCTTATTTTATTTTCTATACTTAGAAAATATCTCCTATTTATAATTGGAAAACATTCCAATTAGTTGTTCCTTTAACGACCATTCATTTCTATACTTAGAAAATATTAATTATTATATTTCCAAAATTCCACTTACTTGGTGTAACACCCCACTTCCGTTAAGGTCACTCTCAAAGGGAATGCCTTAACTTCAGTGGAGCGTTTTAAGGTACAAGATACTAATAAATTACAAGACAGAAAATTTATGCAGTGGAAAAAGATCAATATTTGTTCAACACAATAATTCAACAACTTTTTCAAACTTCCAAATTATTACAACTTTTCATCTGTCTTGAAAACATAAAGAAGCAATACTGAAAATAAAATGACATAAATCCCCAATAAGTGCTTGACCATAGCCATAGCTCAAAAAGGGAAGTCCAAGCTTTACATCTACGGTCTTCAAGCTTTGGCTAAGCTGGACTAAGCAGAAGTGTTTCCTCCCTACGAACCTAGGGGGGAGGGGAACGGAAGAAAAGAAGCTAAAGGAAAATGGGTTAGACATAAGTCTGGTAAGCCCAGTTATTTAATAGCATGTAAACAAGTAAAAGACTATGACATGAATAAACTGAACTTAGAATGATACCACAAGGATAGGGTAGTTCTAAAATGAGGTAAAGTAAGATTTAACTAGATTTGGCTATCGCACCCACTTTTACATCTCTGCACCCACTAAGAGCTATTTAACTAGCAATATATATTCATGATAAAGTGATCCCATTCATGTATTGATCGGCTCCTACTCCCATTCATGTATTCCCGATGTCGTGCGGCCCCACGTGATTTTTAAGTACTTGTGTTGGTTCCAGTATAGGGTGTATCAAGTCCTATAATGGCAACCCTGACGCGATTTAAAGATGCACAAGTGTATGCCTAGTGCCCAGTGCCTTCTTTTTCCACTCCGGAGCCCGTGCATGCCCGTACTCCGTCAAAACCTACATTGACGCACCTAACTGCCGCCCTTTTGACCTCTTGTATTCAGCCCAGTAATCGTGCCCCACCCTGCCTGGTTCAAGGTACCTTGATACATCAATATGGGTTACTACTGAAACGGGTCCCCATTACTAGGGTTTTTCTAGTCAACATGCTAAATTGGTTAAGTGTCCTTGGTTTGACTTAACCCCTATCAATCTTGTCTAGTTAACATGTTAAATTGGTTAAGTGTTTCCTCAATTACTTAACCCCACCAATCTTGTCTTGTTAACATGTTAAGTTGGTTAAGTGTTCCTTAATAACTTAACCTCACCATTTCTAGCTTGATTGTTTATGAGCTTTAATTAATTAATTAATTAAAGCACCAACCACTCACATTAGACATGTACTGTTGTGGTTACTGGATGTGCAAGTCGGTTCCGGGCAGTTTTACGCCACAACTCAGTCTAATCTCGGGTCTTTATGGGCTTGATGCACTAGCCTCTTACATTAGATAGGTATTGTTGTGGTTACTGGATGTGCCGGTCGGTTCGGGCCAGGCTTACACCACAACTCAGTCTAACCTCGGGTTAGGCATATTCATCTTTTACATTTTATATATGTGAATTTTCTACAACTGTTTCGTGTCACATATTTTAATTATGTTCAAGACAAATGGTATAAATTATACCATTAATGGCCTTAACCATTTACATGGTTTTGGGCCCACCTACATGATTAACATGGTTTGATTTAATAACTATCCCAACGTCACCCCCATTTGTCCGTTCGTATTAATCACATAAAGTCATTGGGCCTGCATATTAGCCATATTTATAAACAAGAGGTAAAGAAGGGAACATGCATAATATAGATTCAACCAAACATGTAAATTTTGCATAAAACTTTATTCATAAAATTTAACATGTCACATGAACTTGCATATAATTTAGACTTAGATAATCATAAGCCTAAAACATGTTAATATCTAGATCTAGGACGGTGTGAACATAACCTCAATTATAAACTAGCATATGACATAATCATGACATGTCCAATCCCAAGGCATGTATAATTTTAACATTAACATATAGGTGTGAACTAGATCTAACAAAGTGAACTTGCATAAGTCCACTTTACAAACATGCATATAAATATAGATCTTGTCTTGGATCTAACATGTAACTTGCATATGAACATGTGTATAATTAGATCGTGAGTTGGATCCATCATAAAACATATAACTTGGATTAATCATATGAACGTAGATAGATCTTGACATGGATCCAACATAAAACTTGTAACTTGCATATGAACATATATATATAGGCATATGGATCTAACATAAAGCATATGAATATATATATATATATATATATATATATATAGATCTTGACTTGGATCTAACATAATAAAAACAACTTGCATTAATCATATAAACATATATATGTAGATCTTAACATGAAACATATAACTTGCATATGATATTGATAGTTCCATTCTCAATCTTTAATAAATCCAACACCAAGTCCAATAAGCCACAAACATTCCAAGACAATTCATGATAAAATCATCGCAAGAAACAAACATGAATTAGCTTCGTCAATATTAAACAACATGGTATAATTCTATTTTTAAAATCGTGTCTTAAATTTATTTACATCTAAAAGATAACTACACTTACAGAAGACAATCTTGATTTCTGGAATCTGTATTCTGAAGTTGAAATGCTTGCCTTTGATGTAGACAATCGTTGTTTCAGTTTAATTTTGATTTGATTTGGTTTGTCTCTTTTAATTTGCTTCATATTGAACGGCGGCTACTCGAGGTTGTCCAACGGCAGCATGACGGCTCTTGGTTTGATTTTTAATATGATTTAGGGTTGAGGTATTAGATTGCTTATATAGAAGTTTGATTTAATAGGAACCGTCAGCTTAACCTAGAGCAAATAAAAGCCATTCAGACAAGATAGAATAGCCACATCAGCCCTATGACTCAGCAAGGAGTCCATCAGAACCAATCAGATGCCACATCTGCCTTACGGGTTGACAGCCAAACACCCTGAATCAACCCCTAGTCGACCCAGCGGGGCTTGGGTCGACCTAAAAAATGGGCCGGTTCGGTTATTCCCCCTCCCGATTCGCTGTTTTGAACTTTTTTGCATACTTATTTATTTAATTTATATATATATATATATATTTCTCATATGCATACAAACTTCAAGGCTTAATAACTTCTTCATAAGGTATCTGTTTTATGCAAACCAAATGTCTATCTTGACCAATATTTTGAGACGAACGTAATAGCGCAACCCATTTCACTTAATTCTTCTTTTAAAATTAAGTGTTCTTGAATTTGTTAATTTTAATATTCGCAGAAAATTCAGGGTGTTACATTCTCCACTCCTTAAAGGATTTCATCCCCGAAATCTTCAAGTTAAGAAGAATGCATCTTAACATCCAATCATCCATCTAAACATCTATCATCCACAAGCATCCATTGTCCTTAAAAGACTTCTAATGCCATATGAACATATGCAAAGTGAGTGTATATGTCTCTTATCTAGTGAAAAATCAGGCGGTATACTGATCCAGTTGAGCTCCTTAATGCGAATTATGAGAGTGCCATGAGTCCATTATGTATGCAATTTTTCCTATTCATAATTCTACATGAGTGCACAATCATTCATACAAATGCAATGTAACACCCCATAGTTCTGTAACATTAAGTTTCACAAATTAAAGTACAATTAAATTATAAAAGAAGAATTAAGGGAAATGGGTTATGCCATTGCGTTCGTCTCGAAATTCTGCTTGAGATAGAGTCCGAGTTTGCGCAAATCGGACTCTGTACGAAGGAGATATGACCTCCGGAAGTTTAAGAATTTATTTAAAATTTCAAACAGCTCGAAAAACGGATTTAAAATTCTAAAATAGGACCAGACCCGGGCTGGGCAGGAATATTCCTTCCCAGGGCACAGATCGACCATAGGGTCGACCTGGTTGACCCAGGTCGACCATAGGGTCGACCATAGTGTCGACCTGGTTGACCCAGGTCGACCATAGGGCCGACCTCCCCTGTCGACCTGGTCAGGTCTGGCTGGCCTGGTCTGTGTTCTGGTCGAATTTCTAGGCCTGTTCTTGTCACTAGGGCTGAGTTGTCTTCTTTTGATTGGCTTCTCTTTAGAACGGATGGCTTTGATTAAACTTGGCTTCATCGACGGCTCTAATTAACTTGCAACTCTATAAAAACACCATAGGTCTCCAACTAAAATTCACACGAAAATAAGAACTTGAGCCGCCATGATGTCAGAAGAAAACTAAGGAGAGCCTCCACCTGAAAAGATACGAACAACGATTCAAGAACACAAAACTCTAATCTAATTTCTACGCAATGTTTTCTACTCCAAGGGAAATCTTTGCAAATTCAGAATAACAGAAACCAGAAAACAAGTTTCAGCGCCCGTTGTAAGTATAGTGGTTTTCTAAATATGAATAGAAATTGTGATGTGATTTGATGTAAATGAAATTGGGGTTTCACAATCGTACAATATTGATATAAATTCTGTGTATTGCGTTCATTATGTCATATTTTGTATTGGGCGTTTGTGGCATAAATTGGTTGATGTGAACCTATTGACATTAGTATATGAAAATAAATATCACTTGCAAGTTTGTAGTAAGAAACTAGAATTGACATCTTTATGTTATGTCGTTAACATGGTTAGCATACATTCTTTTTTGGCCTAAGTTGAGACTCATGTAAACATGTTCCAAGTTGAAACCTTTATGCCTAAACGGCTAAAGACCTTTGTATACGTTTTTATGTTTATTTGCAAGTGATAATTGGGTTTATGCAAGTACCTTTTGGTTACACAAATTATACTAGTTTCATGTTGAAATAGGCTGCTTGATGTAAAGTTAGTTTACACCTTTGGGTTATGTCAAAAAGTGGACATCTTTATGCTAGTTTGGTGTTCGACATTATGCCTAGTTATATGTGTATAAAACCATGTTTAAACAAGTCTAAAAGTACGCCATTTCATGTGACACCAATTTAGTTATATCCTTATTTGAATGCAAGTTCACATGACCCACAATTTATGTTAGTGAAAACGCTATGTTGCAAGTTCATGCGCCACACACTTTTATGTATTCTAGAACAATTCATGATTCTGTGCTTCCCCTTTTTATGTTTATGAGTTAGGCGGAAATGTTAAGCCCAACATATGTTATGTTGCGTACGTACAAACGGGGGAAACAAACGTTGGGTTTAAAATAAAATACATGTATTGGCTTGTTTGACACATGCCAATGACTAGTGACATTTAAAGCGGTATAAACTGTTATACCCAATATTAGTGAATTTGGATGATTTGGCCATAAACGTTTACATATAAAATTGAAAAGTGACAAATA
The DNA here is from genome assembly GCA_030737875.1 of Allium sativum. Classification (NCBI taxonomy): domain Eukaryota; kingdom Viridiplantae; phylum Streptophyta; class Magnoliopsida; order Asparagales; family Amaryllidaceae; genus Allium; species Allium sativum. The sequence goes on from CM060919.1 coordinate 186,599,832, forward strand.
TGTAAATCTAGAAAATACGAGCATGCTTCACCCGAGGTTGGATTGAGTTGTGATGTAAACCTGCCCGGACCCGCCCGGCTGTCCAGTAATCACAACAATACCTATCTAACGTGAGAGGTTAAGGCATTGAGTCCAATAAAGACCCGGGGTTAGACTGAGTTGTGGCATAAGACTGCCCGGAACCGGCCGACATACAGGCAGCCACAGTAATACCTGACTAATGTGAGTGCTTGGCGCTTTAATAAGACAGTTAAAGCTAATTTAGGATTGGTAGGGTTAAGTTTACTAAAACACTTAACCAACTTAACATGTTACAAGACAAGACTTGTAGGGTTAAGTAACTGAGAAAACACTAAGGCAATTTAACATGTTAACTAGACTAGAAGGTGAGGTTAAGTAAATTCAGGACACTTAACCGTTATAATCTGATAATTAGATAAGTGGGTGAGGTTAAGTAAATTTAGAATACTTAACCGTTATAACACGTTAGCTAGATAAGTGGGTAAGGTTAAGTAAATACACTTAGCCAATTTAATATGTTAGCTGGACTAGAGGGTAGGGTTAAGCAAACTTAGAACACTTAACCATCATAGTGTGATAAATTGAACAGAGTTAAGTTGAAACATGAAGGGACAATACCTAACCATTAGAACATGTTAATTAAACAGATGTTAGGGTTGAGTTAACTAAGGGAACACTTAACCGTTATAACATGTTAGTTGAAACAGATGGGTAAGGTTAGGTTAAAAGGGACACTTAACCAATACAAGATGAATGAGTAGGGTTAAGTAATAAGAAATACTTAACCAATATAACTTGGTTTGTGATAGGGTTAAGTCGACATGAACTACTGATAACACTTAGCCAGTTTAATATGACAAAGGAATGGGTTAAGCTAACTTGAATTGACTAATGACACTTAACCAATCCAACTTGATGAGAAAAAGGGCTAAGTAGTAAACCCTAGTTAAGAAACAATCGAGAACGGGAGCTATGTTGAAATCCCCAGTTAAAGAAACTAAGTGATAAACCTTAGTTAACAAGATTTATGGGAAAAGAAACTAAGTGGTAAACCTTAGTTGGGAACAACTAAGTAATAATTCTTAGTCAAGAAAATTGAGCCGGTCCATAATAGATGAATAACGCGATATGGTAGATCGTTGCTTAACAAGTACATGAGAAGGAGTAAACGTTTATCCGATTTCGAAAAAGGCTCCAGCGGACTGGGTTTAGAAGCACGTAGCCTCAGGGGACGTGAGGGTGCTTTTGGCATCCCTCTGTGAGGTTGTAGATGATCCGCTGGGCTCACAGAGGTTAAGGTCTGCGTCAGAAGAACCAAGGGTATGCCTTGGTTGCAATTTATGGCAACCTAAAAACGGGGATGGACCAGCGTGATTCGACGAGACCAGTAGCCCTGTGATAGCGACTCGTCGTCTACCTACCATCTTGAGTCAATCGTAGTACGCATGCGGAAAGGCAGAGAACTCCCAACAGACCATATACCTGCTATCTAGTTATGGGTGAGGCTGGCCAATAGGAAAGTGGGGCATAGGTGGCAAGAGTATAGTTCTCATGCTTGATTTTCTTGGATTGCCTTTCATTAGTTGAGGGAGGGGTCATGTGGGACCATATCCACTGGTTGAAAAACAGAACTTAGCATCTTCATCGGCAGATATCTGAAAGCTCCCGACCGAGTTCCGTGTTTCTAGAATAGCCCTGCCATGGGACTCGGGTCGCACATTTCAGGACATGTGCATCTAGACAGCGATAAACGATTCGCGACACATACGTGGGGAAAGTCTAGGAACATATACCACTCTAGGTAGGGTGTCCTAGACTAGGGGCATCGTTCGACGGGTAGCATGATCCCTAGTGGACCTAGGTGGCATAAATCCTGAATCTGAGAAATGTTAGATAAGACGCATAAACCATAGTTGAGTATAGGGAACGCTCGATAGAAACCCTAGTTAAATCTAGGTAATAAATAATAGATGTGCTCCTGATGGCAACCACAGTTACAAGGACTGGGATCACGTTATCATTTTATACAGATTACTAGTTGGGATACTAGTTTGGTAGTGAGAGATTAGTATGGGGTGCGATAGTAATTTCGATTCTAAACCGCTTTGCCTTAGTTTATGGTATTTTCCCATTTTTAGTTTATGCCTGTCATTTCATTTTCTTTATTCATATACCGAAGCACTACTAGACTTACTAGGCTTTATGTCTGACTCTATGTTTTGTTTCGTCTTCTTTTCTTCCGTTTCTCCCCCCCCCCCCAAGGTAGTCAGGGAGGGAATAGCTCAGATTTGTATGGACCTTTTACTCTTTCCAAGCTTGAAGATTCTTTGAGGTGCTGCTTTGGACTCTCTTTTCCACCGCTTTGGCTGGCTAATGTTTTATTGGGGAATATCATTGTATATTTATGCTTCTTTATTTTGTTAAGCAAGATAGATACTTTGCTGTTGGAAAACAATCTTTGTACAAGCTGTTTATAAATGAAATAAAGTTTTATTCACTTTTCCGAAGCTTTATTTATCTGTCTTGTAATTTATCTGCATCTTTTACCTATAATACTTCACAGAACTTGGTGCATTCCCTTTGTGAGTAAAACTAACGGATGTGGAGTGTTACACGTGGTATCAAAGCTGAAGGTTACCGGATCAGATAAATGATTTGAAAAATTATTTTCAAAACGGGTTTAAAAGAAGCATTTTCAAAAGAAAAGTTTTGTTTTAAAGGCATATTCCCAAAAGCCATATGCACTATCTTTTGATTCTCTATTTGAGTCCTTCTTTCCTGAGTCTCTGGGGCACCTGGCTTTCTGGGAGGCAACCTCATCGAAGGGCGAAGTAGTACCCGACTTCCGTCTATAGCCGTAATAGTTTCACCTGTGGCTAGTTTTCTTTCAGGCTTTGTAGGGTTTTCTGTACGATGGAGGCAACTTTCGAGAGATTTGTCAACATGACTACACAAGGAAGAGGTCGAGGAGTTTGGCTAAGGGGCACAACCCTAGGATGAGGAATTCATGGATATGGACTTGGCTCACGAAGGAGGAAGGAATTATAAAACCTAAGACAAGAGGAAGTAGCTTTTCTTTGGTATAATAGGGCATATAATTAAGGACAGGGGCAAGGATGAGGGAAAGGATTTTCAGGAGGACGAGTGCGTGCTTTCACCACCAAAATACCTGGGAGAGAGATAGTAAAAGTCTCCATTAGAAAAGTTTAGCTTTTCATTTGATCAACCTGTTAGTACTCTTTTGATCTTAGCGCTTCGCATTCGTTTATACCTGCTTTCATAGTTGAGTCTCTGCACCTAGGTACTTGCATAGTAGAAGATCCCAATTAGTCTCAGATCCAAATTGGTGGTTCGGCTCGTTTACCTTTGGTTTGTAGGGATTTGAGAACGACCACATTAAGTGTTGAGTTTAAGCATAGTGTTTTGGTTCCATGGGCTATGAGTTGATCCTAGGCATGGGTTGGTTGGCTAGTCTAAAAGTTAGACTTTTTGACTTGCCTTGGAAATACCCTCGAGATTACGTGATCCTAAAAGGATCAGTTAGGCTTAGCTATCTAGAATCGCTTAATACATTTATCGACGATTTGCAATCCGTTAGAATAGTCCATGAGTACGCAGATGTTTTGATTAGGTTAGGGGTTTACCCCAAAAATGCAGGATAGACTTCCGCATATCTCCAGTTGACAATGAAAAGCCAGCTATCCGATCAATGACAGCTTTGGAAATGGAGGTCAAGAAACTTCACAATCGTGAAGACTAACTAGATAAGATACGGTACAGAGAAGCTCAAGAAGATGCGACTTAGAAGACTGAAGACTAGATACTTGCATCATACCCTTTTTCTTAAGGGTATATCCTTTCTCTAGGAGTTTTATGCCTACTTGTTTCTAGCTTTTAAGGTATATCCTCTAGGACGTATCATCGATGCTTAGGTAGAAGCCAATGGATGTAAATGTGTATTTGAAACATGTATTTGAAACATGTTATGATTGATGGTTGCAAGTGGTTGCTCGTGGATGCATATACACACCATATGCGCTAGAACGACTTAGTCACTTTCATATTGCATTCACATATATGTATTTACTTAACGGGTTTAATTTGATATGTTATCATATGGATGTTGCATATGGATGAATGGCTATGCACACATGTAGTATTTACATAACTAGGACGCTTGCATACATGATTGGATGCATGGCACTGACATAATTCACATTAAGGAGGTCAACTGAATCAGTAGATCGCCTTATTTTGCATTAGATAAAGACATATACACACACTATGCATCTGAACATGAAAGCATTAATATTTTTAAGGACAATAAATGCATGTGATTGAATGGTTGAGTAGATGGGTGATGGGTTGGTAGGACATATTCTTCCTAACTTGAAGATTTCGGGGACGAAATCCTTTTAAGAGAGGGAGAATGTAACACCCTGTAGTTTTGTAACATTAAGTTTCACAAATTAAAGTATAATTAAATTTTAGAAGAAGAATTAAGGGAGATGGGTTACGCCATTGCGTTCGTCTTGAAATTCTGCTTGAGATAGAGTCCGAGTTTGCGTAAATCGAACTTCATACGAAGGAGATATGACCTCCGGAAGTTTAAGAATTTATTTAAAATTCAAAACAGATCAAAAAACGGATTCAAAATTCAAAAATAGGAACAGACCCGGGCTGGGCAGGAAAATTCCTGCCCAGGGCCCAGATCGACCATAGGGTCGACCTGGTTGACCCAGGTCGACCACAGGGTCGACCAAAGTGTCGACCTGGTTGACCCAGGTCGACCATCGGGTTGACCATAGGGTCGACCATCCCTATCGACCTGGTCAGGTCTGGCTGGCCTGGTCTGTGTTCTGTTCGAATTTCTGGGCCTGGTCTTGTCACTAGGGCTGAGTTTTCTTTTGATTGGCTTCTCTTTAGAACGGATGGCTTTGATTAAACCTGGCTTCATTGACGGCTCTAATTAACTTGCAACTCTATAAAAACACAATAGGTCTCCAACTAAAATTCACACAAAAATAAGAACTTGAGCCGCCATGATGTCAGAAGAAAACTAAGGAGAGCCTCCACTTGAAAAGAGACGTACAACGATTCAAGAAAACAAAAGTCTAATCTAATTTCTACGCAACGTTTTCTACTCCAAGGGAAAGCTTTGCAAATTCAGAATAACAGAAACCGTAAACAAGTTTCAGCGCCCGTTGTAAGTATAGTGGTTTTCTAAATATGAATAGAAATTGCGATGTGATTCGATGTAAATGAAATTGGGGTTTTACTATCGTACAATAATGATGTAAATTTTGTGTATTGCGTTGATTATGTCATATTTTGTATTGGGTGTCTATGGCATAAATTGGTTGATGCGAACCTATTGGCATTTGTATATGAAAATAAATATCACTTGCAAGTTTGTAGTAAAAAACTAGAATTGACATCTTTATGTTATGTCGTTAACGTGGTTAGCATACATTCTTTTTAGGCCTAAGTTGAGACTCATGTAAACATGTTCTAAGTTGAAACCTTTATGCCTACACGACTCAAGACCTTTGTATACGTTATTATTTTATTTGCAAGTGATAATTGGGTTTTGCAAGTACTTTTTGGTTACACAAATTGTAATAGTTTCATGTTGAAATAGGCTACTTGGTGTAAAGTTAGTTTACACCTTTGGGTTATGTCAAAAAGTGGACATCTTTATGCTAGTTTGGTGTTCGACATTATGCCTAGTTACATGTGTATAAAACCATGTTTAAACAAGTCTAAAAGTACGCCATTTCATGTGACACCAATTTAATTATATCCTTATTTGAATGCAAGTTCACATGACCCACAATCTATGTTAGTGAAAACGCTATGTTGCAAGTTCATGCGCCACACACTTTTATGTATTCTAGAACAATTCATGATTATGTGCTTCCCCTTTTTATGTTTATGAGTTGGGCTGAAATGTTAAGCCCAACATATGTTATGCTGCGTACGTACAAACGGGGGAAACAAACATTGGGTTTAAAATAAAATACATGTATTGGCTTGTTTGACACATGCCAATGACTAGTGACATTTAAAGCGGTATAAACTGTTATACCCAATATTAGTGAATTTGGATGATTTGGCCATAAACGTTTACATATAAAATTGAAAAGTGACAAATATGTAAATCTAGAAAATACGAGCATGCTTCACCCGAGGTTGGATTGAGTTGTGATGTAAACCTGCCCGGACCCGCCCGGCTGTCCAGTAATCACAACAATACCTATCTAACGTGAGAGGTTAAGGCATTGAGTCCAATAAAGACCCGGGGTTAGACTGAGTTGTGGCATAAGACTGCCCGGAACCGGCCGACATACAGGCAGCCACAGTAATACCTGACTAATGTGAGTGCTTGGCGCTTTAATAAGACAGTTAAAGCTAATTTAGGATTGGTAGGGTTAAGTTTACTAAAACACTTAACCAACTTAACATGTTACAAGACAAGACTTGTAGGGTTAAGTAACTGAGAAAACACTAAGGCAATTTAACATGTTAACTAGACTAGAAGGTGAGGTTAAGTAAATTCAGGACACTTAACCGTTATAATCTGATAATTAGATAAGTGGGTGAGGTTAAGTAAATTTAGAATACTTAACCGTTATAACACGTTAGCTAGATAAGTGGGTAAGGTTAAGTAAATACACTTAGCCAATTTAATATGTTAGCTGGACTAGAGGGTAGGGTTAAGCAAACTTAGAACACTTAACCATCATAGTGTGATAAATTGAACAGAGTTAAGTTGAAACATGAAGGGACAATACCTAACCATTAGAACATGTTAATTAAACAGATGTTAGGGTTGAGTTAACTAAGGGAACACTTAACCGTTATAACATGTTAGTTGAAACAGATGGGTAAGGTTAGGTTAAAAGGGACACTTAACCAATACAAGATGAATGAGTAGGGTTAAGTAATAAGAAATACTTAACCAATATAACTTGGTTTGTGATAGGGTTAAGTCGACATGAACTACTGATAACACTTAGCCAGTTTAATATGACAAAGGAATGGGTTAAGCTAACTTGAATTGACTAATGACACTTAACCAATCCAACTTGATGAGAAAAAGGGCTAAGTAGTAAACCCTAGTTAAGAAACAATCGAGAACGGGAGCTATGTTGAAATCCCCAGTTAAAGAAACTAAGTGATAAACCTTAGTTAACAAGATTTATGGGAAAAGAAACTAAGTGGTAAACCTTAGTTGAGAACAACTAAGTAATAATTCTTAGTCAAGAAAATTGAGCCGGTCCATAATAGATGAATAACGCGATATGGTAGATCGTTGCTTAACAAGTACATGAGAAGGAGTAAACGTTTATCCGATTTCGAAAAAGGCTCCAGCGGACTGGGTTTAGAAGCACGTAGCCTCAGGGGACGTGAGGGTGCTTTTGGCATCCCTCTGTGAGGTTGTAGATGATCCGCTGGGCTCACAGAGGTTAAGGTCTGCGTCAGAAGAACCAAGGGTATGCCTTGGTTGCAATTTATGGCAACCTAAAAACGGGGATGGACCAGCGTGATTCGACGAGACCAGTAGCCCTGTGATAGCGACTCGTCGTCTACCTACCATCTTGAGTCAATCGTAGTACGCATGCGGAAAGGCAGAGAACTCCCAACAGACCATATACCTGCTATCTAGTTATGGGTGAGGCTGGCCAATAGGAAAGTGGGGCATAGGTGGCAAGAGTATAGTTCTCATGCTTGATTTTCTTGGATTGCCTTTCATTAGTTGAGGGAGGGGTCATGTGGGACCATATCCACTGGTTGAAAAACAGAACTTAGCATCTTCATCGGCAGATATCTGAAAGCTCCCGACCGAGTTCCGTGTTTCTAGAATAGCCCTGCCATGGGACTCGGGTCGCACATTTCAGGACATGTGCATCTAGACAGCGATAAACGATTCGCGACACATACGTGGGGAAAGTCTAGGAACATATACCACTCTAGGTAGGGTGTCCTAGACTAGGGGCATCGTTCGACGGGTAGCATGATCCCTAGTGGACCTAGGTGGCATAAATCCTGAATCTGAGAAATGTTAGATAAGACGCATAAACCATAGTTGAGTATAGGGAACGCTCGATAGAAACCCTAGTTAAATCTAGGTAATAAATAATAGATGTGCTCCTGATGGCAACCACAGTTACAAGGACTGGGATCACGTTATCATTTTATACAGATTACTAGTTGGGATACTAGTTTGGTAGTGAGAGATTAGTATGGGGTGCGATAGTAATTTCGATTCTAAACCGCTTTGCCTTAGTTTATGGTATTTTCCCATTTTTAGTTTATGCCTGTCATTTCATTTTCTTTATTCATATACCGAAGCACTACTAGACTTACTAGGCTTTATGTCTGACTCTATGTTTTGTTTCGTCTTCTTTTCTTCCGTTTCTCCCCCCCCCCCAAGGTAGTCAGGGTGGGAATAGCTCAGATTTGTATGGACCTTTTACTCTTTCCAAGCTTGAAGATTCTTTGAGGTGCTGCTTTGGACTCTCTTTTCCACCGCTTTGGCTGGCTAATGTTTTATTGGGGAATATCATTGTATATTTATGCTTCTTTATTTTGTTAAGCAAGATAGATACTTTGCTGTTGGAAAACAATCTTTGTACAAGCTGTTTATAAATGAAATAAAGTTTTATTCACTTTTCCGAAGCTTTATTTATCTGTCTTGTAATTTATCTGCATCTTTTACCTATAATACTTCACAGAACTTAGTGCATTCCCTTTGTGAGTAAAACTAACGGATGTGGGGTGTTACACGTGGTATCAAAGCTGAAGGTTACCGGATCAGATAAACGATTTGAAAAATTATTTTCAAAACGGGTTTAAAAGAAGCATTTTCAAAAGAAAAGTTTTGTTTTAAAGGCATATTCCCAAAAGCCATATGCACTATCTTTTGATTCTCTATTTGAGTCCTTCTTTCCTGAGTCTCTGGGGCACCTGGCTTTCTGGGAGGCAACCTCATCGAAGGGCGAAGTAGTACCCGACTTCCGTCTATAGCCGTAATAGTTTCACCTGTGGCTAGTTTTCTTTCAGGCTTTGTAGGGTTTTCTGTACGATGGAGGCAACTTTCGAGAGATTTGTCAACATGACTACACAAGGAAGAGGTCGAGGAGTTTGGCTAAGGGGCACAACCCTAGGATGAGGAATTCATGGATATGGACTTGGCTCACGAAGGAGGAAGGAATTATAAAACCTAAGACAAGAGGAAGTAGCTTTTCTTTGGTATAATAGGGCATATAATTAAGGACAGGGGCAAGGATGAGGGAAAGGATTTTCAGGAGGACGAGTGCGTGCTTTCACCACCAAAATACCTGGGAGAGAGATAGTAAAAGTCTCCATTAGAAAAGTTTAGCTTTTCATTTGATCAACCTGTTAGTACTCTTTTGATCTTAGCGCTTCGCATTCGTTTATACCTGCTTTCATAGTTGAGTCTCTGCACCTAGGTACTTGCATAGTAGAAGATCCCAATTAGTCTCAGATCCAAATTGGTGGTTCGGCTCGTTTACCTTTGGTTTGTAGGGATTTGAGAACGACCACATTAGTGTTGAGTTTAAGCATAGTGTTTTGGTTCCATGGGCTATGAGTTGATCCTAGGCATGGGTTGGTTGGCTAGTCTAAAAGTTAGACTTTTTGACTTGCCTTGGAAATACCCTCGAGATTACGTGATCCTAAAAGGATCAGTTAGGCTTAGCTATCTAGAATCGCTTAATACATTTATCGACGATTTGCAATCCGTTAGAATAGTCCATGAGTACGCAGATGTTTTGATTAGGTTAGGGGTTTACCCCAAAAATGCAGGATAGACTTCCGCATATATCCAGTTGACAATGAAAAGCCAGCTATCCGATCAATGACAGCTTTGGAAATGGAGGTCAAGAAACTTCACAATCGTGAAGACTAACTAGATAAGATACGGTACAGAGAAGCTCAAGAAGATGCGACTTAGAAGACTGAAGACTAGATACTTGCATCATACCCTTTTTCTTAAGGGTATATCCTTTCTCTAGGAGTTTTATGCCTACTTGTTTCTAGCTTTTAAGGTATATCCTCTAGGACGTATCATCGATGCTTAGGTAGAAGCCAATGGATGTAAATGTGTATTTGAAACATGTATTTGAAACATGTTATGATTGATGGTTGCAAGTGGTTGCTCGTGGATGCATATACACACCATATGCGCTAGAACGACTTAGTCACTTTCATATTGCATTCACATATATGTATTTACTTAACGGGTTTAATTTGATATGTTATCATATGGATGTTGCATATGGATGAATGGCTATGCACACATGTAGTATTTACATAACTAGGACGCTTGCATACATGATTGGATGCATGGCACTGACATAATTCACATTAAGGAGGTCAACTGAATCAGTAGATCGCCTTATTTTGCATTAGATAAAGAAATATACACACACTATGCATATGAACATGAAAGCATTAATATTTTTAAGGACAATAAATGCATGTGATTGAATGGTTGAGTAGATGGGTGATGGGTTGGTAGGACATATTCTTCCTAACTTGAAGATTTCGGGGACGAAATCCTTTTAAGAGAGGGAGAATGTAACACCCCGTAGTTTTTTAACATTAAGTTTCACAAATTAAAGTATAATTAAATTTAAGAAGAAGAATTAAGGGAGATGGGTTACGCCATTGCGTTCGTCTTGAAATTCTGCTTGAGATAGAGTCCGAGTTTGCGTAAATCGAACTTCATACGAAGGAGATATGACCTCCGGAAGTTTAAGAATTTATTTAAAATTCAAAACAGATCAAAAAACGGATTCAAAATTCAAAAATAGGAACAGACCCGGGCTGGGCAGGAAAATTCCTGCCCAGGGCCCAGATCGACCATAGGGTCGACCTGGTTGACCCAGGTCGACCACAGGGTCGACCAAAGTGTCGACCTGGTTGACCCAGGTCGACCATAGGGTTGACCATAGGGTCGACCATCCCTATCGACCTGGTCAGGTCTGGCTGGCCTGGTCTGTGTTCTGTTCGAATTTCTGGGCCTGGTCTTGTCACTAGGGCTGAGTTTTCTTTTGATTGGCTTCTCTTTAGAACGGATGGCTTTGATTAAACCTGGCTTCATTGACGGCTCTAATTAACTTGCAACTCTATAAAAACACAATAGGTCTCCAACTAAAATTCACACAAAAATAAGAACTTGAGCCGCCATGATGTCAGAAGAAAACTAAGGAGAGCCTCCACTTGAAAAGAGACGAACAACGATTCAAGAAAACAAAAGTCTAATCTAATTTCTACGCAACGTTTTCTACTCCAAGGGAAAGCTTTCCAAATTCAGAATAACAGAAACCGTAAAACAAATTTCAGCGCCCGTTGTAAGTATAGTGGTTTTCTAAATATGAATAGAAATTGCGATGTGATTCGATGTAAATGAAATTGGGGTTTTACTATCGTACAATAATGATGTAAATTCTGTGTATTGCGTTGATTATGTCATATTTTGTATTGGGTGTCTATGGCATAAATTGGTTGATGCGAACCTATTGGCATTTGTATATGAAAATAAATATCACTTGCAAGTTTGTAGTAAAAAACTAGAATTGACATCTTTATGTTATGTCGTTAACGTGGTTAGCATACATTCTTTTTAGGCCTAAGTTGAGACTCATGTAAACATGTTCCAAGTTGAAACCTTTATGCCTACACGACTCAAGACCTTTGTATACGTTATTATTTTATTTGCAAGTGATAATTGGGTTTTGCAAGTACTTTTTGGTTACACAAATTGTACTAGTTTCATGTTGAAATAGGCTACTTGGTGTAAAGTTAGTTTACACCTTTGGGTTATGTCAAAAAGTGGACATCTTTATGCTAGTTTGGTGTTCGACATTATGCCTAGTTATATGTGTATAAAACCATGTTTAAACAAGTCTAAAAGTACGCCATTTCATGTGACACCAATTTAATTATATCCTTATTTGAATGCAAGTTCACATGACCCACAATTTATGTTAGTGAAAACGCTATGTTGCAAGTTCATGCGCCACACACTTTTATGTATTCTAGAACAATTCATGATTCTGTGCTTCCCCTTTTTATGTTTATGAGTTAGGCTGAAATGTTAAGCCCAACATATGTTATGTTGCGTACGTACAAACGGGGGAAACAAACGTTGGGTTTAAAATAAAATACATGTATTGGCATGTTTGACACATGCCACTGACTAGTGACATTTAAAGCGGTATAAATTGTTATACCCAAAATTACTGAATTTGGATGATTTGGCCATAAACATTTACAATAAAATTGAAAAGTGACAAATATGTAAATCTAGAAAATACGAGCATGCTTAACCCGAGGTTGGATTGAGTTGTGATGTAAACCTGCCCGGTCCCGCCTGGCTGTCCAGTAATCACGACAATACCTATCCAATGTGAGAGGTTAAGGCATTGAGCCCAATAAAGACCCGAGGTTAGACTAAGTTATGGCGTAAGACTGCCCGGAACCGACCGGCATAAAGGCAGCCACAACAATACCTGTCTAATGTGAGTGGTTGGCGCTTTAATAAGACAATTAAAGCTAAGTTCGGATTGGTAGGGTTAAGTTAACTAAAACACTTAACCAACTTAACATGTTAACAAGACAAGACTTGTAGGGGTTAAGTAACTAAGAAAACACTTAGCCAATTTAACATGTTAACTAGACTAGAAGGTGAGGTTAAGTAAACTAAGGCACTTAACCGTTATAATCTGATAATTAGATAAGTGGGTGAGGTTAAGAAAATTTAGAATACTTAACCATTATAACATGTTAGCTAGATAAGTGGGTAAGGTTAAGTAAATACACTTAGTCAATTTTATATGTTAGCTGGACTAGAGGGAAGGGTTAAGCAAAGTTAGAACACTTAACCATCATAGTGTGATAAATTGAACAGGGTTTAGTTGAAACATGAAGGGAAAATACCTAACCATTAGAACATGTTAATTAAACAGATGTTAGGGTTGAGTTAACTAAGGGAACACTTAACCGTTATAACATGTTAGTTGAAACAGATGGGTAAGGTTAGGTTAAAAGGGACACTTAACCAATACAAGATGAATGGGTAGGGTTAAGTAATAAGAAATACTTAACCAATATAACTTGGTTTGTGATAGGGTTAAGTCGATATGAACTACTGATAACACTTAGCCAGTTTAATATGACAAAGGAATGGGTTAAGCTAACTTGAATTGACTAATGACACTTAACCAATCCAACTTGGCGAGAAAGAGGGCTAAGTAGTAAACCCTAGTTAAGAAACAATCGAGAACGGGAGCTAAGTTGAAATCCCCATTTAAAGAAACTAAGTGATAAACCTTAGTTAACAAGATTTATGGGAAAAGAAACTAAGTGGTAAACCTTAGTTGAGAACAACTAAGTAATAATTCTTAGTCAAGAAAACTGAGTCGGTCCATAATAGATGAATAACCCTATATGGTAGATCGTCGCTTAACAAGTACATGAGAACGAGCAAACGTTTATCCGATTTCGAAAAAGGCTCCAGCGGACTGGGTTTAGAAGCACGTAGCTTCGGGGGATGTGAGGGTACTCTTGGTATGCCTCTGTGAGGTTGCTGATGATCCGCCTGGGCTCACCAAGGTTAAGGTCTGCGTCAGAAGAACCAAGGGTATGCCTTGGTTGCAATTTAAGGCAACCTAAAGACTGGGATGGACCAGCGTGAATCGACGAGACCAGTATCCATGTGATAGCGACTCGTCGTCTACCTACCATCTAGAGTCAATCGTAGTACGCATGTGGAAAGGCAGAGAACTCCCAACAGACCATATACTAGCTATCTAGTTATGGGTGAGGCTGGCCAATAGGAAAGTGGGGCATAGGTGGCAAGAGTATAGCTCTCGTGCTTGATTTTCTTGGATTGTCTTTCATTAGTTGAGGGAGGGGTCACGTGGGACTATAACCACTGGTTGAAAAACAGACCTTAGCATCTGCATCGGCAGAAATCTGAAAGCTCCTGACCGAGTTCCGTGTTTCTAGAATAGCCCTGCCACGGGACTTGAGTCGCACATTTCAGGACATGTGCATCTAGACAGCGATAAACGATTCACGACACATACGTGGGGAAAGTCTAGGAACATATACACTCTAGGTAGGGTGTCCTAGACTTGGGGCATCGTTCGACAGGTAGCATAATCCCTAGTGGACCTAGGTGGCATAAATCATGAATCCGAGAAATATTAGATAAGACGTATAAACCCTAGTTGAATCTAGGGAACGCTCGATAGAAACCCTAGATTAAATCTAGGTAATAAATAATAGATGTGCGCCTGATGGCAACCACAGTTACAGGGACTGGGATCACGTTCTCATTTTATACAGATTACTAGTTGGGATACTAGTTAGGTAGAGCAGAGATTAGTATGGGGTGCGATAGTAATTTCGATTCTAAACTGCTTTGCCTTAGTTTATGGTATTTTCCCATTTTCAGTTTATGCCTGTCATGTCCATTTCTTTATTCATATACCGAAGCACCACTAGACTTACCAGGCTTTATGTTTGACTTTATGTTTTCTTTCGTCTTCTTTTCTTCCGTTCCCCCCCCCCCCCAGGTTGTCAGGGGGGAATAGCTCAGATTTGTATGGATCTGTTACTCTTTCCAAGCTTGAAGATTCTTTGAGGTGCTGCTTTGGACTTTCTTTTCCACCGCTCTGGCTGGCTAATGTTTTATTGGGGAATATCATTGTATATTCATGCTTCTTTATTTTGTTAAACAAGATAGATACTTTTTTGTTGGAAAACAATCTTTGTACAAGCTGTTTATAAATGAAATAAAGTTTTATTCACTTTTCCGCTGATTTATTTAGCTGTCTTGTAATTTATCTACATCTTTTGCCTATAATACTTCACAGAACTTAGTACATTCCCTTTGTGAGTAACACTAACGGATGTGGGGTGTTACACGCAACGTCCATATGATAACACATCAAGTTTCAATCTACATACAATTTCATGCGTTCATATGCAAAGCAATATGAAAGTGGTTGAGCCGATCTATAACCTAATGTGTATATGCATATGCATCCATGAGCAATCACTAGCAACCACTTGCAATCACTTTGCAACCATCTACCATAACATGTTTCAAATACATTTTTACTTCCATTGATTTCTACTAAGGATCAAGAAATAGGACCGAGAAGATGACTAAGCATGAATAAACTTATGATAAAGGAGAAATCAAAGATGTACCCTCAAAAAGATAAGGGTAGGTTGCGCGTATCTTGCTTTCGGTCTCCCAAGTTGCGTCTTATTCATTGTCACTCCATTGTACTTTAACAAGCTTGACCTCACGATTGCGTAGCTTTTTGACTTCCATTCCCAAGATACGAGTTGGGATCCTTCTCACTGATGCTTCTCGTTCCACTTCTACCTATTCTAGTATCTTTGGTTCCACCACTTCCGCAGACTCATGTAAGCACCTCTATAGGTGAGAAAATAAAAGACATTGTGAACTCCAGCCAACTTTTCAGTAGCTCTAATCTGTAGGCCATCGTCCCAATTCTTTCAACGATAGGAAATGGTCCTATGAATCTAGGTGCCAATTTCCCTTTGGATCCAAAGCGAACAACATTCCTCAAAGGAGATACTTTAAGGAACACTCTGTCTCCAACCTCAAACTCAAGGTCGGTCCTTTTTTATCTGCATAGGACTTTTGTCTATCTTGATTAGTCTTCATTCGTCTTCTTATTAGGTCCACCTTTTCTGAGTTTCCCTAATCATGTCTGGCCCAAGTATAAGCTTATCTGTGGATTCCTACCAACAGGTTGGAGATCGACACGGTCTTTCATATAAGGCTTCGAAGGGTGCCATACCTATTGTAGCTTGGTAGCTATTGTTGTAAGCGAACTCCACAATAGGAAGATGATCTTCCCATGTTCGTCCAAAGTCAAGAACACACAATCTCAAGAGGTCTTCTAAGATTCTGTTCACCCTCTCCGTCTGTCCACCGGTTTGGGGACGGTAAGCCGTGCTTAAACGTAGTTGTGTGCCTACAACCTCTTGCAAACTCTTCCAGAACTCGCTCATAAAGATAGGGTCTTGGTCTCTTACTATACTAGACGGTATCCCATGCAGTCGAACTATCTCTTTAAGATATAGAGATGCTAGAAATGAGGCAGTCCTTCTACTTTTGACAGGTATAAAGTGAGCGCTTTTTGTGAGCCTATTCACTATTACCCAAATACTAGTATTGCCCCTTCTTGACCTGGGCAACCCATTAATAAAGTCCATCGAAATGCTATCCCATTTCCACTGTGTGACCTCTAGAGGATGAAGCAAACCACCAGGCTTCTTCTGCTCCGACTTAACCTACTGGCATATCATGCACTTAGAAATGAATTCAGCTACGTCCCACTTCATGCCATTCTAAAAGAAAACTCTTTTGATGTTTTTATACATTTTGTTTCCGCCTAGGTTTATGTTCAGCTTTGAATGGTGTGCTTCTTCTAGAAACATTTTCACTAAATCGCTTACTTGTTGGACGCATAGCCTTCCATCCCGTCTCAACCATCCCTTATCATCGATGGAGTATCTATTGAGGTGACTCGAAGTCTCACCCCTAATCAACTTATCTATAACGTCTAATAGCTGAGGGTCTTCACGTTGTGCGGTTCCTATTGAGTCAAAAAGTGTAGGCCGCACTTCCAGTGTTGCTAACAATCCAGGTACAAATTCAGAGGAGGGTCTAAAGTCAAAGTTGGCTATGTACTCCAAGCTTTGCCTTTCTACAAAGAGAGGGCTAAAGGTCAGCTTCTTTTTACTCAGAGCGTCTACTACCACATTGCCCTTGCCAGCAGTATAGAAAATCTCAAAATCATATGAGCCAAGAAACTCCATCCATCTTTGCTGCCTCAGGTTGAGATCTTTCTGCGAGGAAAGGTACTTCAACGATTTATGGTCAGTAAACAATTCAAACTTCTCTCCGAGGAGATAATTGCACCAAGACTTAAGAGCGAAAACGATGGCCGCCAATTTCAGGTCATGAGTTGGGTGGTTTTTCTCATGTACTTTCAACTGCCTTCCACCATAAGATACTACCTTCCCTTCTTGCATCAAGAAAGTGCCTAATCCTACACCGCATGCATCCGTGTATACGTTAAACATCTTGCTCCCATCAGGCAATGTCAGAACTGGGGCTGTTGTTAGAGCCCTTTTCAAGCATTGGAAAGCAATATCGCAATCCATATCCCAAGCGAAAACTAGGTTCTTCTTCGTCAACCTTGTAAATGGAGCTAAGATTTTCGTAAAGTCTTTAATGAACTTCTGGTAAAAGCCTGCTAGCCCGAGAAAGCTTCGGACTTCAGCAGCATTTCGTGGAATCTTGCACAGCAACCACTTTTGCAGGGTCCACGGCTAACCCCTCTTTGGACACCACATGTCCAAGGAATCTAACTTCTTCTCTCCAGAAATGGAATTTGGAGAATTTGGCTTTCAACTGATGTGCACAGAGAGTATCCATGACTTCTCTTAAGTGCTGAGCATGCTCTTCCTCACTCTTCAAGAAGATCAAAATATTGTCCACAAAGACCACCACAAACTTATTGTGGAATTCCCGAAACACCCTTCTCATCAAGTCCACGAAATAGGCAGTTGCGTTTGTCAAGCCAAAAGGCATGACAAGCCACTCGAAGAAACCATCCGAGGTCCTAAATGTGGTCTTGTCAATGCTATCCTCAGCCACTCTTAGCTGGTGAAACCCGGTAGCTATATCTAGTTAGGAGAAAACGGATGCACCTACGAGCTGATCAAACAGATCGTCAATTCTTGGGAGTGGGTGCCTATTCTTCTTGGTCAGCTTGTTCAACTTCCTATAATCCACGCATAGGCGGAGTGAACCATCGGCTTTGGTCACAAACACTACTGGAGCACCCCATTCAGAAATACTCCATCTTATGAACCCCTTTCCAAGAAGCTCTTTAACTTGTTTGCTGAGTTCTTTTCTCTACCTTGGAGCCATGTTTCTAATGGGTAAAACAGCAGGTTTTGCATTGTCAACGGCATAAGTCTATCTTCCGCTCTATAGGTAAGCCCTTTACCTCTTCAAACACATCCGAGTATTCACGGACCACTCTAACAGACTGCAAATTCTCAACAGACGCATCAAGAGATTCTAGATAACTTAGCATAACCGAATTCATGGGATTACAAGAGATTTAGAGAGTATTACCGAGGCGAGTCATGAGTCTAACCACTCTCTTTTCACAATCGAGGATGACACCATTAATGGATAGCCAGTCCATGCCTTGAATATACCCAAATCCTGTGAAGCCCAAAACATAAGCATTCCATTAAAACCCAACCCTTAAAATAGAGATTTCCAAATCCAAACAAATCATTGACAAATAAACTAAGCCCCCAATTGGATTTGAAACAACCAAATGATCCTCTACTAAACGGGTGTCTAGGTGTAGAGATTCAACTAAAGCAGTAGATATAAAAGAGTGCGATGCACCAGAATCAAAGAGAGTATGAAAAGGATTATCAAACAGATAAACTAAACTTTCAACAGAAATATGTCTACCTTTTTACTACTGAGGTGCAACGAGAGCATGAACCTGCCCCTCTAGAAGATGATCCAGTCCTCTGTCCCTGCCCTTGCCTTTTTGGGCAGTCCTTAGACAAGTGTCCAGTATCCCCGCACTGGAAACAAGCACCCAATTTCCTCTTTTTCTTTCTACAGTCCCTAGCCAAGTGCCCAGGTATCCCACAGAAATTGCACTTCATCTTCTTACAGGATTTATTATCCTTCCCGCCTTTCTTGGGGTCCGTCTTCTTGTTCTGAGATCCATCTCCTTTCTTGTTTTGAGGCTCTTCCTTCTTCACCTCCTTCTTGCCATTTTTGTTCTCCTCTTGCAACAGAGCTATGTCCACCAGTCTCTCGTAAGTCGCTCCCATAGGTATATGGGACACTGCCAAACCTTGCAGTGGCTCATTCAGTCCTTTGGCAAAGCGGAGAGCCTTCTTGTGTAGAGTGTTTACTAACTCCAGTCCAAATCAAGCAAGTTGGTTGAATTTATTGACGTATTCTTTGATTGATAAGCTGCCCTATTTAAGTGATAGGAACTTCTCCATTTGCAGACTCTGCTCAGCTTGTGAGAGGAACTTCATTTCAAATCTCGCCCTGAAGTCCTCCCAAATCTCTATCGGTCTTTCAGCATTAATGACTTCCCACCAGAAGGAGGCCTCGTCTTTGAGCAACCACACCACCAACTATAGTTTCTGCCTCTCATCTACTTCAAAGATAACAAATAAGTCCCTAGTCTCCTTGAGCTAGTTTCTGGCTTCCATGAATGATTCTCTCCCCTTAAAGTCTTTTCCACCCATGGATCTAAAGTCTCTACAGATCTTTGAGAAAGCATTTCCTCTTGGAGGAGGAGAAGGAGGAGCAGATGGAGGAGGAGGAGCAGATGGAGGAGGAGGAATGTCTGATGGGCCTGCGTCATTGGCCCTAGCTTCTAGGTATCTCCGGAACCAGCCAGGTATCGATACACCCTCTGGAAGGTTAAGATCCCCAAACATGCTGAAACAAAAAGGAAACATTCAAAACGAAGGATCGAAAGATAGTGCATATGGCTTTGGGGATTATGCCTTTTTAAATTAACACTTTTTCTTGAAAATGCTACTTTATGACTTCTTTTTGAAAAATTGTTTCAAAAGTTTTATCTGATCTGGTAACCTTTAGCTGTGATACCAAGTGTTGCACCCTACCTCCGTTAAGGTCACTCTCAAAGGGAATGCCTTAAATTCGGTGGAGCGTTTTAAGGTACAAGATACTAATAAATTACAAGACAGAAAATTTATGCAGCAGAAAAAGATTAATACTATTTCATAAATACTTGTTCAACACAACAATTCAACAATTGTTTCAACCTTCCAAATTATTACAACTTTTCATCTTTCTTGAAAACATAAAGAAGCAATAATGAAAATAAAATGACATAAATCCCCAATAAGCGCTTGATCATAACCATAGCTCAAAAAGGAATGTCCAAGCTTTATGTCTACGGTCTTCAAGCTTTGGCTAACCTGGACTAAGCAGAAGTGTTTCCTCCCTACAGAACGCAGGGGGGGACAGAAGAAAAAAAACGAATGGAAAATGGGTCAGACATAAGTATGGTAAGCCCAGTTATTTAATAGCATGTAAACAAGTAAAAGACTATGACATGATTAAACTGAACTTAGAATGATACCACAAGGATAGGGTAGCCTAAAACGAGGTAAAGTAAGATTTAACTAGATTTGGCTATCGCACCCACTTTTGCTTCTCTGCACCCACTAAGAGCTGTTTAACTAGCAATGTATGTTCATGATAAAGTGATCCCATTCATGGATTGATCGTCTCCTACTCGCATTCATGTATTCCCGGTGTCATGCGGCCCCATGTGATTTTTAAGTACTTGTGCTGGTTCCAGTATAGGGTGTATCAAGTCCTATAATGGCAACCCTGACACGATTCAAAGATGCACAAGTGTATTCCTTGTGCCCAATGCCTTCTTTTTCCACTCCGGAGCCCGTGCACGCCCGTACTCCGTCGGAACCTACACTGACGCACCTTACCGCCGCCTTTTTGACTGCTTATATTCAACCCAGTAATCGTGCCCCTCCCTGCCTAGTTCAGGGTACCTTAATACATCCATTGTAACACCCCGAATTTTCCATTAACTATAAATTAACAATTTAGAGTATAATTAATTCTAAATGAAAGAATTAAGGAAAATGGGTTACGCCATTGCGTTCCTCTCGAAATTTTGCTTGAGATAGAGTCCGAGTTTGTGGGAATCAGACTCCGTATGAAGGAGTTATAACCTCCGGAAGTTTCAGAATTCAATTTAAAATTCAAACGGTTCAAATTCTATTCGAAATTCAAAAAATAGACCCAAACTGGGCTGGACGGGAAAATTCCCACCCAGGCACCAGGTCGACCAGGCGGTCGACTTAGGGGTCGACCTGGGACCAAGTCGACCTAGGGGTCAACCTGGGTGACCAGGTCGACCTGGCCAGTCGACCTGGTTTGGCCCTGGCTGGCCTGGTCGGTTTCTGGTCGAACTTCGGAGCTTGGCTATGTCACTAGGGCTGAGTTGTCACCTTCTGATTGGCTTCTCTTGGTGTGTACAGTCTGGATTCAACCTATGATCGTCTGACGGCTCAAATCAATATGAAATTCTATAAATGCAACTCAACACTCAACCTAAATTCGCACAAATAATATAGAACTAGAGCCGTCATGCTGCTGGGTGGAAACTAAGAGTAGCCGTCGGTTAGAGAAAGCTTAGAGACGAGCCAAAATTAAAGTTAAAACAAGAATCAAATTGAAACACCCCACCTTCGTTAGGGTCACTCACAAAGGGAATGCCCTAATTTTGGTGGAGGTTTATAAGTATAAGTCACAGATATACAAGACAGATATAAGAACACATATTTTTGAATAGCGGAAAACAACAACTTTTATTTCATTAAAATATGTGTTACACAATACATACCATGATTGTCTTACAATACTTCCAAAAACATAACATTTTCATAACTGTCTTGATTACATTATTTAAAGAAGCATAAAGGAAACATAAATAAACTGCAAAAGTCCCATAGTTGCTGTCCAAAGCCATAGTCCAAGACGAAAAGATCCAAGCAATACATTCTTTCTCTTCAAGCTGGATATGAAGGCTGGTCAAGCCGCGGTATTCCCTCCCTGTGGACCTGGGGGGGGAACGGAAGAAAAGAAGACGAAAGAAAAGTAGAGTCAGACATAAAGCCTGAGTAAGTCTAGGACTATTCAGTCTATGAATAAAGAACTGGGTATGATAAGTATAAACTAGAAATGGGAAAGCACCATAAACTTAGTTTAGTTGTCTAGGGTCGAATATACTATCGTACCCCATATCAATCTCTGTACCCATATAAACTAGTTCCCAACAGGCACCCCATAATCAGGGTGAAGTGATCCATTTTATGATGATCGGCTCCTACTCGCATAGTTACATGTGTCTTACGGCCCCCGATGTTGTAGTTACCTATGCTGGTCCCACCATGGGGTGTATCAAGTCCTATAGTGGCGGCCCGACACAATCCTAGAATGCACAGGTATGCTACAGGTGCCCAGTGCCTTAATTTTCTGCGCCGGAGTGTGTGCACGCCCGCACCCCGTTAGAACCTACACTGCTGCACCACCGCCGTCAATTTGACCTCTTACAATCATCCCAGTAATCGTGCCCCACCCTGCCTAGTTTCAGGGTATCATGATACCTTGTAGGGTTACTACGAAAAGGGTCCTCCGCTACTAGGTTTTCTATTTCTAGCCAACATGCTAAGTTGGTTAAGTGGTTTATAAACCTAACCCCCAATTAGTCTATTTAGTTTAGCATGTTCCATCTTGATTAAGTATTAATATAATTTACTTAATCCTATCAATCCTGACTCAGCCTTAATTGTCTTATTAAAGCCTTGACCTCTCACATTAGACAGGTATTGTTGTGGCTGCCTGTTGCCGGTTGGGTCCGGACAGTCTTACGCCACAACTCAGTCTTACCTCGGGTCCTTATTGGGCTCCATGTTTAACCACCCACATTGGATAGGTATTGTTGTGACTACTGGACAGCCGGGCGGTTCCGGGCAGGTTTACATCACAACTCAATCCAACCTCGGGTTAAACACATCGTATTTTCTACATTTACATATTTTGTCTCTTTTCTTTTTATATGTAAATATTTGCGGCCCATTATTCAAAATCAATTTAAGCTAATGGTGTAAAGGTTTACACTAATCATGGGCCCAACCCATTCTTGAATTTGGGCCCATCTACTTTTATATTTTCATTTATTAATTAATTTGGCCCAACGCTATTTCCCCCGTTTAATACGTTCGTTTATTATAATATATGTTGGGTTTAGCCTTTTAAGCCCAACTTAGCCACGTGAAAAAGGGGAGGCTTAAAACGTGATTATATACACAAAAAGGGGAATGTGAACGCATGAACTTGCAACGAACGATTCAATTAACATAAAATAGGCACATGTGAACTTGCAATTGTAACATCATATAACCATGGCATAACATGAATCATTTTATCCATATAATCATAGCATAAACAATACATAAACATAAATCATTCTATTCATATGGTTAATGCATAGACAATACTTAAACATGAATTATTTTATTCATATGATTATGGCATAAGCAGTACATAAACATGCATCGTTCTATTCATATAATCATGGCATAAATAATACATGAATCATTTTATTCATATGTTTAATGCATAGACAATACTTAAACATGAATTATTTTATTCATATGATTATGGCATAAGCAGTACTTAAACGTGAATTATTCTAGTCATATGATAATGGCATAAACTTAAACATGAATCATAGGTTCAACTAACCATGTAAACTTGAAATTAAGAATCTAACTAAATTAGATATCATTATTATTGGCACAGGGTCTTGACTAGAAATATAAGCCTATATTTTTATTTAGGCATAAACTAATCGTGTTCATAAAATCACTACATGTTAACAAAAGGGTACTTACTTTTGTCACTAATACAAAAGTATGGTTCAACTAGAATTATCCCGACCTAATTCTTATATGAATCATGGTTTTCATTCTATTCATAGAATTATAGCATAAACATATCTAAACTTACATCATGGATTTTATTTTATCTATGTAAACTTGCAAGAGGAATGTAATTTTAATGTAATTCTAATGTAACTTATGATAACGACATGAGCCTAAAAACATGTTTTTCAATTGGGCATAATAACGAACATGGTTTAGTCATGTTCATAAAATTAATACAAATTTACAAAGATGCGTGCTTTTGTCACTATCACAAAAATATGATTTTTATACTTGAACTATGATGCCAATTCCAACATAACTTCATATGAATCATAATACTTAGGTGAATCAAATTACACTAAAGATGACCATAGAATTTTACATCATGTTGTCATAACAATAGATCATGGACTTGCATGAATTCCAATTAAAATATCATAACATATAGTTGTTAACATGAATCATATACTTGCATGAATCTTAAATAAATTATTACAACATATAGTTGTTACTTTCAACATGAATCATATACTTGCAATTATCAAATGGGTGTTGTAAATAACTACCACAAACATGTAGTTTTTCAATATGAATCATATGCTTGCATAAGTCCCAATCAAAATTCCACAACATGTGGTTGTTAACATAAGCCACATACTTGTATGAATCAAACCATAGCATTGCCAAATCGTTAGAATCAAAATAACATACAAATATAAGTCATTATCGCCACAATTCCATTTCGTTTCCAACGCAAATCGCGTACTTGCAAATATCCAATCGTATACCATAATATTCCCAAATCGTTTTGCATCAAAGAAACATACAAATATAGATTATTATTGCCACAATTCCATTTCTTACATTACACAAATCAACACAATTATTTAATTCATATCGGAATAGCACTCTACTTACAGCGTATGACGAATCTTCAATTCAGAAATCTGAATTCTGAATTTAGAGATGCTATCCTTTGTTGTAGGCGTTGTTTTGATTGATTTGACATTGCTTTAAGCTTTTGTTTATTCTCCTAATTGTCTCTCTATTTCCGACAGCTATCTTTAGTCTCTCCTCAGCAACATGACGATCTCAGCTCTATTTTAGTTTGTGTGAATTAGGGTTAGTCTTAGGTCCTTTTTATAGAGTTTGTGAGTTGATTTAGACCGTCGATGAAGCTTGGTTCAATGATAGCCGTTCGTTTGAAGGAGAGGCCAACCGGGAGCTGACACCTAGCCCTAGTGACAAGGCAAGGTTCAGAAAATCGACCAAACACAGATCAGGCCAACCAGGGTGGGCTGGGTTCGACCTGGCTCTGGGGCCAGGTCGACAGCCCAGTCGACACCGTGTCGACATGGCAGTCGACACGGGTTACCCAGGTCGACTGCCCTGTCGACCTGGCTAGCCCAGGTCGACTGCCAAGTCGACCTGGGTGCCTTAGGCGGGAATTTTCCCGCCCTGGCTAATTGGGCCCGATTTTGAATTTTAAACTTCTTTTTCTGAGCTGTTTTCGTCTGTTTGAATTTTAACCTGAATTCTGAAACTTCCAGAGGCCATATCTTCTTCATACGGACTCCGTTTTTCGAAAACTCGGACTCTATTTCGCGTATTTTTCCGAGACGAACACAATGGCGTATCCTGCTTCCCTTAATTCTTTGATTTGAAATTAATTATACTTTAATTTGTGAATTTCATTGTTATAGAATACACGGGGTGTTACATTCTCCCCCACTTAAAAGGATTTCGTCCCCGAAATCTTCAAGTTTAGGAAAAATATATATATCCTAACATCCAAACATCCATCTACTCATCCATCAAACACGAGTATCCATTGTCCTTAAAAGACTTCTAATGCTTCATGATCATATGCGATGTGTGTGTGTACATGTACTTATCTAATGCAAAAATCAGGCGGTCTACTGATTCAGTTGACCTCGTAATGCGAATTATGTAAGTGCCATGAATCCATTATGTATGCAAATTTTCCTATTCATGATTCTACATGAGTGCACAATCATTCATACAAATGCAACATCCATATGACAACACATTAAAGTTCAACCATATATGAATGCAAACATATATGCATATGCAATATGAAGTGACTGAGCCGATCTAAAACCTAGATTGTGTGTGTATATGCAACCACGAGCAACCACTAGCAATCACTTGCAACCACTTGCAACCATCATCCATAACATGTTTCAATTACATGTTTTCATCCAAAGGGTTTCTACCTAAAAGATAAGGTGGAGGAGATATACCTAAAAAGATAGATAAAAGCGCAACTTAAGGAAAAAGAAAGATCAAGGATGTACCCTCGAAAGGAAAAGGGTAGGCAGTGTGTATTCTAGCTTCAGTTTCCCAAGTCGCGTCTCCCTCGGCGTCGCTCCACTGAACTTTGACGAGCTTGACTTCGCGGTTGCGTAGCTTCTTCACTTCCGTTCCTAATATGCGGGTTGGAACTTTCCTCACGGTTGCTTCGCGCTCCACTTCAGCTTCTTCTAGGATATTTGGCTCTACCACTTCAGCAGACTCATGTAGACATTTTCGGAGATGTGTAACATGAAAAACGTTGTGAACTCCGGCCAGCTTTTCGGGTAGCTCTAATCTATAGGCCATTTTCCCAATTTTCTCAATGATAGGAAATGGTCCTACCTAAAGGTATAGTCGAATGATAGAAGCAAGTAAAAACTTTGTGCCCATTGGGCAATGTCAAAACTGGAGATCTATGCCACATATATATTGATTAGGAGAAGAACTCTCTAAGCATCAGCCCCGAAGACCGAAATCAACATCAGACTGACACCCAAAGAATTACTCAACCCAACCACCATATGTGATTCTAGGAAACTAAGCATGATGGACTCCTTTTAGGTCACAAGGGAGTCCCTTCCTAAGACCAACCCGTATCCTATTAAACCCAAAAAGTTTGGTCAATCCAACGAACACCCTCAAGCCCCGACATGTGTTACTAACAGATGAGTCATACTCCCTATGGGGTTTGCAATAGAAATTGGATTAAGAATAGGACCGAGAGGATATACACAAAAGATAGCATGCAAGTGAGCTCTACAGGAAGAGAAGGATCAAGGATATACTCTTAAGAAGAGATATGATGCACGAATCTAGTCTTCAATCTTCTAGGTCGCATTTCTTGAGCTTAACTCCATTATGCTTTGTCCGTCTTTAACTTCACAATTTCGTAGCTTCTTAATTCTTGTTTCCAAAATAGGAGTTGGAACCTATTTCACTGTTGCCTCTCATTCCTCTTTCACTTACTCTACATCTAGTATACTCGGCTCAAGCATAACGGCGTACTCATGGTTTCATGCAAGCTCTCCAAAATTCACTAGTGAATTTTAGATCTTGTTCACTTCCTAGAAGGTATTCCACATAGATGAATTATCTCTTGAAAATAAACAAATGTCAACTATGTTGCCAAATGAACTACTAAGGTGATTCTTTAAACCTCATTCATAAGCGAAATGAACCTTCTGCCTTAGTGGCGAACACTACTGGAGCGCCCCATTCTGAAATGCTTCTTCTAATGAACCCCTTCTCTAGAAGCTCTTTAATCTGTTTACTTAGCTCTTTCCTTTCCCGTGGAGCCATGTGTCCAACGGGCAACGCAACGGGCTTTGCATTATCTACAAGATACATATGGAAGCCTATCTCCCGCTTCGGAGGCAAGCCCTTCACCTCTTCGAAGACATCCGGATATTCCCGGACCACTCTAACTAATTGCAAATTTTCAACAGAGGCATCTAGCGATTCAAGATGACTAAGCATAACCGCATACGAGGGATTACAAGAAATTTCCAAAGTGTTACCGAGCTGGGTTAGGAGCTTAACAACCCTTTTCTCAAAATCAAGGATGGCCCCATTACTGGATAGCCAATCCATGCCCAAAATCAAACCATATCCCGAAAAGCCCAAAACAAAGGCACTACATTGAAATTCTACGCTTAGAATAGAAATTTTCAATCCCAAACAGATCATAGACAAATGAGCTGGGCCCTCAATTGGGTTTGAAACAATTAAGGGGTCCTCTACCATACTAGTTTTTAGGTGCAGAGATTCTACTAAAGCAGACAAGATAAAGGAGTGTGAGGCGCCAGAATCAAATAAAGTGCGAACGGGGTGATCATAAAGATAAACCACACTTTCTATAGAAGTATTTATACCTCGCTGTTGCAGAGGTGGCGCTTCTAGCACATGAACCTGCGCCCCCGAGGTGGATCCAGCCCTCTGCCCCTGTCCTCGTTTCTTTGCGCAGTCCTTAACCATGTGGCCTGTCTCACCGCAAGAAAAGCACCCACCATTCTCCTTGGCCTTCTTTTTCCGGCAATCTTTCACAAAGTGCCCCACTTTGCCACAGAATTTACACTCCCTCTTCTCTCGGGACTTGTTGTCTTTCCCGCCCTTCTCAAAATCTGCCTTCTCAGGGCAGTCTTTGCTGATGTGTCCAGTCTCCCCACAATGAAAACATTCTCCTTGCTTTCTTTTCCTCTTTCTACAATCCTTGGCTATGTGCCCTTCCGTACCACAGAAATTGCATTTCCTTTTATCACGTGAGTTGTCGTTCTTTCCTCCTTTCTCGGAGTCTACCTTCTTATTCTTAGAATCGTTGGGCTTGACCTTTTTCTTCCCTTGAGAGTTTTCTGCCTTTGTCTCCTTCTTCCTTTGGCAGTCTCTAGCCCAGTGGCCTATCTCCCTACACTGAAAGCAAGTAGCACACATCCTCCTCTTCTTCTTCCTGCAGTCTCCCTCCAGATGTCCAAGAATTCCGCAGAAATAACATTTCCTTTTTTCACATTTCTTGTCATTACTGTTACGATCCTTTCTTGTTTGACTATTATTCGTCTTCCTATTCTGGGACTCTTCTGCTTGCTGGTTCACGTGGAGGAGGAGGAGCGAAAGCGTCAGCAGCTGGGGAGTAAGGTCTCCAGACATGCTGAAACAGAAAGGTTAGATTCAAAACGAAGGATAAGAAATAGTACCAATGGCTTTGGGGGGACTTTGCCTTTTAAAATAAAATAATATTTTTCTTTTAAAAATGCTTCTTTAAAATTTCTTTTTTTTGAATAAATTTTTCAAAACTTTTTATCTTATCTGGTAAACCTATGCTCTGATACCAAGTGAAACACCCCACCTCCGTTAGGGTCACTCTCAAAGGGAATGCCCTAATTTTGGTGGAGGTTTATAAGTATAAGTCACAGATATACAAGACAGATATAAGAACACATATTTTTGAACAGCGGAAAACAACAACTTTTGTTTCATTAAAATATGTGTTACACAATCCATACCATAATTGTCTTACAATACTTCGAAAAACATAACATTTTCATAACTGTCTTGATTACATTATTTAAAGAAGCATAAAGGAAACATAAATAAACTGCAAAAGTCCCATAGTTGCTGTCCAAAGCCATAGTCCAAGACGAAAAGATCCAAGCAATACATTCTTTCTCTTCAAGCTGGATATGAAGGCTGGTCAAGCGGCGGTATTCCCTCCCTGTGGACCTGGGGGGGGGAACGGAAGAAAAGAAGACGAAAGAAAAGTAGAGTCAGACATAAAGCCTGAGTAAGTCTAGGACTATTCAGTCTATGAATAAAGAACTGGGTATGATAAGTATAAACTAGAAATGGGAAAGCACCATAAACTTAGTTAAGTTGTCTAGGGTCGAATATACTATCGTACCCCATATTAATCTCGGTACCCATATAAACTAGTTCCCAACAGGCACCCCATAATCAGGGTGAAGTGATCCATTTAATGATGATCGGCTCCTACTCGCATAGTTACACGTGTCTTACGGCCCCCGATGTTGTAGTTACCTATGCTGGTCCCACCATGGGGTGTATCAAGTCCCATGGTGGCGGCTCGACACAATCCTAGAATGCACAGGTATGCTACAGGTGCCCAGTGCCTTAATTTTCTGCGCCAGAGTGTGTGCACGCCCGCACCCCGTTAGAACCTACACTGCTGCACCACCGCCGTCGATTTGACCTCTTACAATCAGCCCAGTAATCGTGCCCCACCCTGCCTAGTTTCAGGGTATCATGATACCTTGTAGGGTTACTGCGAAAAGGGTCCTCCGCTACTAGGTTTTCTATTTCTAGCCAACATGCTAAGTTGGTTAAGTGTTTTATAAACCTAACCCCCAATCAGTCTGTTTAGTTTAGCATGTTCCATCTTGATTAAGTATTAATATAATTTACTTAATCCTATCAATCCTGACTCAGCCTTAATTGTCTTATTAAAGCCTTGACCTCTCACATTAGACAGGTATTGTTATGGCTGCCTGTTGCCGGTTGGGTCCGGGCAGTCTTACGCCACAACTCAGTCTAACCTCGGGTCCTTATTGGGCTCCATGTTTAAACACCCACATTGGATAGGTATTGTTGTGACTACTGGACAGCCGGGCGGTTCCGGGCAGGTTTACATCACAACTCAATCCAACCTCGGGTTAAACACATCGTATTTTATACATTTACATATTTTGTCTCTTTTCTTTTTATATGTAAATATTTGCGGCCCATTATTCAAAATCAATTTAAGCTAATGGTGTAAAGGTTTACACCAATCATGGGCCCAACCCATTCTTGAATTTGGGCCCATCTACTTTTATATTTTCATTTATTAATTAATTTGGCCCAACGCTATTTCCCCCATTTAATACGTTCGTTTATTATAATATATGTTGGGTTTAGCCTTTTAAGCCCAACTTAGCCACGTGAAAAAGGGGAGGCTTAAAACGTGATTATATGCACAAAAAGGGGAATGCGAATGCATGAACTTGCAACGAAGGATTCAATTAACATAAAATAGGCACATGTGAACTTGCAATTGTAACATCATATAACCATGGCATAACATGAATCATTTTATCCATATAATCATAGCATAAACAATACGTAAACATAAATCATTCTATTCATATGGTTAATGCATAGACAATACTTAAACATGAATTATTTTATTCATATGATTATGGCATAAGCAGTACATAAACATGCATCGTTCTATTCATATAATCATGGCATAAATAATACATGAATCATTTTATTCATATGGTTAATGCATAGACAATACTTAAACATGAATTATTTTATTCATATGATTATGGCATAAGCAGTACTTAAACGTGAATTATTCTAGTCATATGATAATGGCATAAACTTAAACATGAATCATAGGTTCAACTAACCATGTAAACTTGAAATTAAGAATCTAACTAAATTATATATCATTATTATTGGCACAGGGTCTTGACTAGAAATATAAGCCTATATTTTTATTTAGGCATAAACTAATCGTGTTCATAAAATCACTACATGTTAACAAAAGGGTACTTACTTTTGTCACTAGTGCAAAAGTATGGTTCAACTAGAATTATCCCAACCTAATTCTTATATGAATCATGGTTTTCATTCTATTCATAGAATTATAGCATAAACATATATAAACTTACATCATGGTTTTTATTTTATCTATGTAAACTTGCAAGAGGAATGTAATTTTAATGTAATTCTAATGTAACTTATGATAACAACATGAGCCTAAAAACATGTTTTTCAATTGGGCATAATAACGAACATGGTTTAGTCATGTTCATAAAATTAATACAAATTTACAAAGATGCGTGCTTTTGTCACTATCACAAAAATATGATTTTTATACTTGAACTATGGTGCCAATTCCAACATAACTTCATATGAATCATAATACTTAGGTGAATCAAATTACACTAAAGATGACCATAGAATTTTACATCATGTTGTCATAACAATAGATCATGGACTTGCATGAATTCCAATTAAAATATCATAACATATAGTTGTTAATATGAATCATATACTTGCATGAATCTTAAATAAATTATTACAACATATAGTTGTTACTTTCAACATGAATCATATACTTGCAATTATCAAATGGGTGTTGTAAATAACTACCACAAACATGTAGTTTTTCAATATGAATCATATGCTTGCATAAGTCCCAATCAAAATTCCACAACATGTGGTTGTCAACATAAGCCACATACTTGTATGAATCAAACCATAGCATTGCCAAATCGTTAGAATCAAAATAACATACAAATATAAGTCATTATCGCCACAATTCCATTTCGTTTCCAACGCAAATCGCGTACTTGCAAATATCCAATCGTATACCATAATATTCCCAAATCGTTTTGCATCAAAGCAACATACAAATATAGATTATTATTGCCACAATTCCATTTCTTACATTACACAAATCAACACAATTATTTAATTCATATTGGAATAGCACTCTACTTACAGCATATAACGAATCTTTAATTCAGAAATCTGAATTCTGAAATTGGAGATGCTATCCTTTGTTGTAGGCGTTGTTTTGATTGATTTGACGTTGCTTTAAGCTTTTGTTTGTTCACCTAATTGTCTCTCTATTTCCGACGGCTATCTTTAGTCTCTCCTCAGCAACATGAAGGTCTCAGCTCTATTTTAGTTTGTGTGAATTAGGGTTAGTCTTAGGTCCTTTTTATAGAGTTTGTGAGTTGATTTAGACCGTCGATGAAGCTTGGTTCAATGATAGCCGTTCGTTTGAAGGAGAGGCCAACCAGGAGCTGACACCTAGCCCTAGTGACAAGGCAAGGTTCAGAAAATCGACCAAACACAGATCAGGCCAGCCAGGGTGGGCTGGGTTCGACCTGGCTCTAGGGCCAGGTCGACAGCCCAGTCGACACCGTGTCGACATGGCAGTCGACACGGGTTACCCAGGTCGACTGCCCTGTCGACCTGGCTAGCCCAGGTCGACTGCCAAGTCGACCTGGGTGCCTTAGGCGGGAATTTTCCCGCCCTGGCCAATTGGGCCCGATTTTGAATTTTAAACTTGTTTTTCTGATCTGTTTTCGTCTGTTCGAATTTTAACCTGAATTTTGAAACTTCCGGAGGCCATATCTTCTTCATACGGACTCCGTTTTTCGAAAACTCGGACTCTATTTCGCGTATTTTTCCGAGACGAACACAATGGCTTATCCCGTTTCCCTTAATTCTTTGATTTGAAATTAATTATACTTTAATTTGTGAATTTCACTGTTATAGAATACACGGGGTGTTACACAAATCAACATTTGTCTACCCAAAGGAAAGCATTGCAAATTCAGACCTCAGAAATAAGAAAACAAGACCGTCGTTTGTTGTAAGTGTAGTGATTTTTCCGATGTGAATAAAAATTAACACTTGATTCGATGTAAATTGGAAATGTAGTTGTGCTATTGTATAACGATGGTCTTAATTCATATCTATGTATTGAAATGATTGTATTGTAAATGGTTGGAATGTTTGTGGTTAAATTTACTTGGTTTTGGATCCATTCAAATGAAAACAAAATCACGTGCAAGTTGTACAGTTCATGTTATAATCTACACCTATATGTTTATGTGATTATATAAGTTGTATGTGATATGTCCAAGTTAAGATCTCATGTATATACTTTATACTAAACTTCTATACCTAAATGATTAAGTTCATATACATGCTCATATGTCTATACAAAAGTTGCAAAGTTAATAATTGGATCCATGCCAAGATCCATTTTAATACAAGTTTCATGTTATAGTAGTAAACATGATTGGATCTAGTTCAGACATGCGATGAAATTATACATACTTTATGGACATGTCATATTATTGTCATATGTTAGTGATGTTCGATGTTATGCCTAGATCTAAACATGTTTAGGCTTATGTTATCTAAATCATATGCTAATTAATGTGACACCTGTTTAGTTAGATTCCCCATTTTAATGCAAGTTCACATGAAAAGTTGAAACCCATGATTCAGTCTATATTGCAAATTCACATATATGTATGTTGACTCTTTTGCAAGTTCACACCTATGATGTTCATATTGACTATGCCAAGAATGCCAAGTTTACACCTATGTCATGTTTATGTTTATGAATTTCTTTATGCCAATTTTGTGTACGCTAAATTAGGCTAAGTTTTTAGCCTAATATTATATGCTAAAAATCATGCGAACGTAAAATTAGGCTAACATTGTTAGCCTAATACTTAGACGGGGTAATGTTGGGAAAATTGGTAATTATAGGAAACTTGACATAAATGGGTGAAATTTTATGAATTGGCATGTTTGTCACATGCCAAAATTGGTGGCACTTAAACGGTATAAATTCTTATACCAAAAATGTTAAACTTGGAAAGTGGGCCATAACATTTAATTGTTAGCCAAATTATATATAACAAGTAATAAAGTCAAATATGTTAGAAAATACGAGTATGCTTAACATGAGGTTGGATTGGGTTGTGATGTAAACCTGCCAGGACCTGCCTGACTGTCTAGTAGTCGCAACAATACCTATCCAATGTGGGTGGTTAAGCATTGAGCCCAATAAGGACACGAGGTTAGACTGAGTTATGGTGTAAACCTGCCCGGAACCGACCGGCACATCCAGTATCCGTAACAATACCTGTCTAATGTGAGTGGTCGGTGCTTTAAAAAGCTAAGGACAGACAAGTCAGGATGGTATGGTTAAGTTAACTAAAACACTTAACCAATTCAACATGTTAATTAAACTGATAGGTGGGGTTAGGTAAATACAAATGCTTAACCACTTAACATGTTTGACTAGAAAACCCTAGTAACGGGGACCCATTTCAGCGCTAACCCAATTAGGTATCATGGTACCCTGAAACTAGGCAGTGTGGTTTCTAACGGAGTGCGGGCATGCACACACCTCGGAGCAGACAAACATGGTACTGGGCACCAGTAGTATAACCTATGCATTCTAGAATTGTGTCGGGCCGCCACCATGGGACTTCATACACCCCATGGTGGGACCAGCATAGGTATCCACAAACTTTGGGGGCCGTAAGACACAGATGATTATGCGAGTAGCAGCCGATCTTTAGAAAGGGGATCACTTCACCCCGATCATAGGGTGCCAGTTGAGAAAATACAAGTAGGTGCAGAGATATAGTGTGGGGTGCGATAGTATATTCGATTCAAACTGCTTTATTTTAGTTTGTGATACTTTCCTATTTCAAGTTTAAACCTATCATGCCCTTTTTCCTATTCTCATACTGAAGACTCACTAGACTTACTAGGCTTTATGTCCGACCCTATTTTCTTTCGTCTTCTTTTCTTCCGTTCCCCCCTGGTCCACAGG
The DNA here is from genome assembly GCA_030737875.1 of Allium sativum. Taxonomy (NCBI): domain Eukaryota; kingdom Viridiplantae; phylum Streptophyta; class Magnoliopsida; order Asparagales; family Amaryllidaceae; genus Allium; species Allium sativum. The sequence goes on from CM060919.1 coordinate 186,634,669, forward strand.
GAGGAAACAACCCGGCTTAGCCAGACTCTTTGCAAGCTTCAAGATAGTGGATGTACGGTTTGGACTCTCTTTCCTTGGCTATGGCTATTGGACACACTCTACGGGGATTTATGCAGTTTTAATTATGTTTTTATGCTTCTTTATTTAATAACCAAGACAGAAATGATGATGTAAAGTTTTGGAAGTTATTACGTGGCAGTTATGGAAATGTTTTGTATGAACATGTATTTATGAAATAAAAAGTCTGTTTGTTTTCCACTGCTTATATATATATGTGTTTATATCTGTCTTGTGTTTTATCTATGACTTTTACTTACAAACCTCCACCAAAGTTAAGGCCTTCCCTTTGTGAGTGACCCCAATGGAGGTGGGGTGCTTCACTTGGTATCAAAGCACGGATTTACCAGATTAGATAAAAGTTTTTGTAACTATTTTCAAAAAGAAGTTTAAAGAAGCATTCTTTTTCAAGAAAAAGCTTTGTTTCTAAAAGGAATAATTTCCCAAAGCCATATGCACTATCTCTCTATCCTTTTGTCTTGAATACTTTCCTTTTTGTTCCAGCAAGTCTTGAGATCTTATCCTTCCAGAGGGAGTACCGATCCCTGGCTGGTTCCGAAGGTACCTAGAGGCTAGGGCCAATGGTGTGGGCCCAACAGACATTCCTCTTCCCACGGTGGCAGCGGTTCCTCGTCCTCATCGTGGAAATACTTACGCTAAGACATGTAGAGACTTCAAGGCTATGGGTGGAAAGGACTTTTATGGAACTGATTCATTTGTGGTAGCAAGAAACTAGCTGAAGGAGACTGAAGATTTGTTCGTCATCTTCGAAATTGGTGACAAGCAATAGATACAACTAGCAGTGTGGTTGCTTAAAGATGAAGCTTCCTATTGGTGGGAAGTTACCCATGCTAAGAGGCCAGTGGAAACTTGGGAAGATTTCAGGATGAGGTTTGAGATAAAGTTCCTCTCCCAAGCTGAAAGAAGCCTGGAGATGGAGAAGTTCCTAACTCCTAAACAAGGAAATATGACAATCAAGGAGTACGTCAATCAGTTTAATCAGCTGGCCTTGATTTAGGCTGGATTTAGTAAACACACAACACAAGAAGGCCTTTCAGTTTGTCAAAGGTCTGAATGAGCCTCTATACAGCCTTGTTATGACCCATATACCCATGTGAGCGACTCATGAAAGCTTGATGGACATAGCGCTGCTACACGAGGAAGATAAAGGCGAGAAAGAGGCAAAGGTGGAAGTGCCTTAGGAAAAGAAAGAGGGTTTACGGGCTAAGAAAACAGACTTCAAGAAAGGCGGGAAGAACAGCAAACCTCGTGAAAAGAGGAAGTGCAATTTCTGTGGCATTATTTGACATATAGCGAAATACTACAGGGAAAAGAAGGCAAAGATGAATGGTGGTTGTTTCCGTTGTGGAGAGACTGAACACTTGGCTAAGGACTTCTCAAAGAAGCGGGGGCAGGGATAGAGGACTGGATCCACCTCAAGGGGATAGGTTCACGCGCTGGTGGCACCTCCGCAGGAATGAGTTAGAAATATTTCTGTAGAAAGCTTAGTTTATCTCTATGATCATCCAGTTCGCACTCTCTTTGATTCTGGTGCATCACACTCCTTTATTTCATCTGCCTTAGTAGAATCTCTGCACCTAGACACTAGTATGGTAAAAGATCCCTTTGTGGTTTCAAATCCAATTGGGGGCTCGACTTATTTGTCGATGGTTTGCTTGGATTTGAAAATCACTATTCGAAGTGTTGAATTTAGAGGTAGTGCCTTTGTTTTGGGCTTCTCAGGATATGGAATGATCTTAGGCATGGACTGGTTATCCAGTAATGGTGTCATTCTTTATTGTGAGAAAAGAGTGGTTAGACTCTTGACTCGGCTCGGTAACACTCTAGAAATTTCTTGTAATCCCTTGAATGCTGTTATGCTTAGTTATCTAGAGTCACTTGACGCTTCTGTTGAGAATTTGCAATCGGTTAGAGTGGTCCGGGAATATATGGATTTCTTTGAAGAGGTGAAAGGCTTTCCTCCGAAGCGGGAAATAGACTTCCGCATATATCTTGTCGATAATGCAAAGCCCGTAGCACTGCCTGTTAGACACATGGCTCCAAAGGAGAGAAAGGAGCTCAGTAAGCAAGCTAAGGAGCTTCTCGAGAAGGGGTTTATAAGGTGGAGTATCTCGGAAAGGGGTGCTCCAGTGGTGTTCGCCACCAAAGCAGATGGTTCACTACGTCTCTGTGTGGACTATAGGGAGCTAAACAAGCTGACTAAAAATAATAGACACCCGCTTCCCAGAATAGACGATTTGTTTGATCAGCTTGTAGGTGCGTTGGTTTTCTCCCAACTTGATCTGGCTACTGGGTTCCATCAGCTAAGGGTAGCTGAAGGTAGCATTGATAAAACGACGTTTAGAACCCCAGACAGTTTCTACGAGTGGCTTGTCATGCCTTTTGGCTTGACAAACGTACCCGCTCATTTCATAGACCTAATGAGCAGGGTGTTCAGAGAATTCCTCAATAAGTTCGTGATGTTCTTCGTAGACGATACTTTGATCTTCTCAAAGAATGAGGAAGAACATGCTCAGCATCTGAAGGAGATCATGGAAACTCTTCGAGTTCATCAGCTAAAAGCCATATTCTCCAAGTGCCACTTTTGGAGAGAAGAAGTAAGATTTCTTGGAAAAATAGTGTCCAAGAGGGGTTAGCTGTGGACCCCGCGAAAGTGGTGGCAGTGCAAGATTAGAAGAAACCAAGAAATGCAACCGAAGTCCGAAGCTTTCTTGGGCTAGCCAGTTTTTACCGAAAGTTCATTAGGGATTTCGCGAAAATCTCAGCTCCACTCACAAGGCTAACAAAGAAGAATCTAGCATTCGCTTGGGATTTGGACCGTGATATTGCTTTCCAGTGCCTAAAAAGGGCTCTTACAATAGCCCCAATACTGACTTTGCCAGATGGAAGCAAGATGTTCACAGTATACACGGATGCTTGTGGTACGGGACTTGGCGCTGTTCTGATGCAAGAAGGGAGGGTAGTAGCTTACGGTGGAAGACAATTGAAAGTTCATGAAAAGAACTACCCAACCCACGATCTTGAGATGGCCGCCATCGTATTTACAATTAAGTCTTGGCGCCATTACCTCCTAGGTGAGAAGTTCGAATTATGTATTGACCATAAATAGTTGAAGTATCTTTTCTCGTAGAAAGATCTTAACTTGAGGTAGCAAAGGTGGATGGAGTTCCTTGCCTCATATGACTTTGAGATTTCATATACTACTGGCAAGGGCAACGTAGTACCAGACACGTTGAGCAGAAAGAAGCTGACCCTAAGCCCTCTCTTTGTAAAAAGGCAAAGCTTGGAGTATATAGCCAGTTTTGACTTTAGGCCCTCCTCTGATTTTGTACCTGGTTTATTGGCATCCCTAGAAGTACGGCACACTCTTTTAGACTCAATAGGGGCTGCACAATGCGAAGACCCTAAGCTTGTTGATGTGATTGATAAACTAATTAGGAGTGAAACTTCCAGTCACCTCAATAAGTACTCCATCCATGATAAGGGTTGGCTGAGACGGGACGGAAGACTATGCGTCCCACAAGCAAGGGATTTAGTGAAGATGGTTCTCGAGGAAGCACATCATTCAAAGATGACAATACACCAAGGTGGGACAAGATGTACAAGGATGTAAAGAGAGTATTCTATTGGAGTGGCATGAAGAAAGACGTGGCAGATTTCGTTTCTAAGTGCGTGACATGCCAACAGGTCAAGGCAGAACAAAAGAAGCCTGGAGGACTGCTTCATCCTCTAGAAGTCCCGCAATGGAAGTGGGATAGCATTTTAATGGACTTCATTGACAGGTTGCCTAGGTCAAGAAGAGGCAATACTAGCATTTGGGTGATAGTGGATAGGCTTAGTAAAAGTTCCCACTTTATACCTATAAAGAGTAGAAGGACTGCCTCGTCTCTAGCTTCTCTCTATCTCAAGGAAATAGTTCGACTCCACAGAATACCCTCCAGCATAGTGAGTGACAGAGATCCCATCTGTACAAGCGAATTTTGGCGGAGTCTACAAGAAGCTGTAGGCACACTAGTTAAGCTTGAACACGGCCTATCACCCCCAAACTGATGGTCAGACGGAAAGGGTGAACAGAGTACTAGAAGATCATCTAAGCCTGTGCGTTCTTGGCTTCGGAGGGACTTGAGAGGATCATCTTCCTTTAGTGGAATTCGCCCACAACAACAATTACCAAGCCACCATCGGTATGGCGCCCTTCGAAGCTCTATATGGAAGACTGTGTCAATCACCAACTTGTTGGTGGGAGTCTACTGACAAACTTATACTTGGGCCAAACATGATTAGAGAGACTTCAGAAAAAGTGGACTTGATACGAAGGAGAATGAAGACTGCCCAAGATAGACAAAAATCCTACGTAGACAAAAGAAGGACCGAACTTGAGTTTGAGGTTAGGGACAGGGTTTTATTTAAGGTATCTCCTTTAAGGAACGTCGTTCGCTTTGGGTCCGCAGGAAAGCTAGCACCAAGATTTGCAGGACCGGTCCCTATCATCAAGATGATTTGGAAGATGGCTTATAGAGTAGAGTTGCCCGATAGGTTGGCTGGAATTCACAACGTCTTTCACGTTTCTCATCTCTGAAAATGTCTACATGAATCTGCGGAAGTGGTGGAGCCAAACATTCTAGAAGAAGACGAAGTGGAACGCAAAGCAACTGTGAGGAGAGTTCCAACTCAAATCATAGGAACTGAAGTGAAAAAGCTACGCAACCGCGAAGTCAAACTTGTCAAAGTTCAGTGGAGCGACACCGAGGAAGACGCGGCTTGGGAAACCGAGAACATAATACGCGCGACCTACCCTTTTCTTTTTGAGGGTGCATCTTTGACCTCTCTTTTTCCTTAAGTTGTGCTTGTATCTATATTTTTAGGTATAATCTCCTCGATATTAACCTTTATCCTTAGGTAGAAACCCCTTTTGGATGTAAACATGTATTTGAAACATGTTATGGTTTATGGCTGCAAGTGGTTGCTAGTGGTGCTCGTGGATGCATATACACACACAACCTATGTTTTAGATCGGCTTAATCACTTCATATTGCACATGCATATATGTATTCATATTTGTATGTGGTTGAAACTTGATATGTTGTCATATGAATGTCGCATTTGTGTGGATGGTTTCGCACTCATGTAGAACTATGAGTAGGGGAAAAATTTGCATACATAATGGATTCATGGCACTTACATGATTAGCATTAAGGAGGTCAACTGAATCAGTAGACCGCCTAATTTTTGCATTAGATAAGAACATGTACACACACTATGCATATAATCATGAAGCATTAGAAGTCTTTTAAGGACAATGGACGCCTGTGTTTGTTGGTTGAGTAGATGGACAACGGGATGTTAGGACTTCCGTTCTCCTAGACTTGAAGATTTCGGGGGCGAAATCCTTCAAGGAGGGGAGAATGTAACACCCCGAATTTTCCGTTAACTGTAAATTAACAAGTTAATGTATAATTAATTCTAAATGAAAGAATTAAGGGAAACGGGTTACGCCATTGCGTTCGTCTCGGAATTCTTCTTGAGATAGAGCCCGAGATTGCGGGAATTGGACTCCGTATGAAGGAACTGTGACCTCCGGAAATTTCGAAATTCAATTTAGAATTCAAACGGTTCAAATTATGTTCGAAATTCAAAAAGCAGACCCAAACTGGGCTAGGCGGGAAAATTCCCGCCCAGGCACCAGGTCGACCAGGGGGTCGACCTAGGTGACCAGGTCGACCATAGGGTTGACTAGGGGTCGACCTAGGGTCGACCTGCCCAGTCGACCTGGTTTGGCCCTGGCTGGCCTGGTCGGTTTCTGATCGAATTTCGGAGCTTAGCTGTGTCACTAGGGCTGAGGTGTCACCTTCTGATTGGCTTCTCTTGGTGTGTATGGTCTGGATTCACTCTATGATCATCAGACGGCTCAAATCAATCTGAAATTCTATAAATACAACTCAACACACAATCTAAATTCACACAAATAATATAGAATTAGAGTCGTCATGCTGCTAGGAGGAAACTAAGAGTAACCGTCAGTTAGAGAAAGCTTAGAGACGAGCCAAAGTTAAAGTTAAAACAATAATCAAATC